>JAHLJT010000631.1:193319684-193984684 GCA_031308135.1 Acheta domesticus | reverse complement strand
GTGAATGGCATAAAAAGTTTTGAAGCTAGAAAATGTATGTTTAATAATATTTGTTTATTACTTACAACAATTTAAAACTGCAACAATTTCAACTAAAGAAACTAGTTTCTGTGAATTAATGTAGATTAGGAAATTATAGTTTTCGACATTTGCTGCTTAGTGTTTAATTAATTACTATCGAGATAATGTGAGAGCCAACTAAATATCATTTATTACTAGAAAGAAAATACGCTGTTTTTGACACGGCCATTGTATTTTATAAACTGAAGCTTTCTGTACTATCTGTATTTTTTTGTAACTGTAGGTGGAACTTGTCTCGAGTTAACGTGATTTGCTTCACAGAGATTTATAAATGCCTAAAATACAATGTGGGACAAAAAAGTTTTGTTTTCGAAAGTGGAAAAGCCGCATCTCAAATAAACGAATGAATGTAGTACGGAAGTAATTGTCTAGGACAAATCGAAGTATTTCTAAGGGTTTCGTGTTTCAAGAATGATCGCAAATTCTTAGGAGACAATTTGTTTGCCAGTATACAGCCGTTGCGATGATGTATTTCCAGCTGATCTATCTCTATTAACATTTGTTCCCAGTTTTTATACATCATATTCTCAAGACGCTTCTGCTTCATGCTACCAAATAAAGTGATCAAAACTATTGCCTGCTCGTGAAATTTCCTATGCCAAATCCAAATTTTAGAAGACTGCAGCGATAGATACAATTCAGACATTATTGTTTATCCTGCAACTCCGTGTGTAAGCTGCGTTCAGTTATACTGTGCGTCTTGCATATTTTTTTTCTTCAGAATAATCAAATATCTTTTAAAACAAAAATATGTTCACGCAAGGTAATCAGATTCCCCAAGCAATTTTATAAAATTATAACTTGCATATTACACGTACGTGAATGTAACAAAAGAAAATGTAATTTGAAATGTAACCTGAATGTTGCAGATTATTTAAAGAACACACAAAACAATTTGCGTGAACGCCATCATCGAGAAGCAATAACAAAATCATAGATGTTGGTATATCTCAATACCATTGGACTATTGGAGTGTTAATAAAGTATTTATATTTTATTTTACATTTTGTCTTTCTTTGAAATAAATGTTAAAACTACATACGTAGTAAAATGTGTACATTAAATTCTTTGTAAAAGTAACAAAAACTGCTTAAGACTAACTTTAAACGGTAATTTATATTTAGAAAAATATTTTTATTGATAAAACCAACATTTTATGGTGATATTCCATATATATTATATTTATTATGAACTCTGTAATCACGTGTTTCAATTGAAAATACTCGGATTTTGGAACACTTCACATAAAATTAATATATTTCTTAGGAAAAAAATTAAAGCATGAAATACACTAGTATATTCCAATTTGATTTATGGTATCTTCTACAACATTGTCTTATTTTGTAAGATACATTTTTTACTTGTCGCGCAGACTAAAGATTATGTAGGAATAATTAATACTACGACCCTGTTCAGTATGGGGAAAGACATTTACGTGTGCTGTATGGCTTCGAGTTTTCATATAAACTGCATTACGACGGAGCCTCGTGCATGTCTTTAATTAAATCCTGCACGACGCTACGGAGACTGAGGAACGGTGGATTTTATTATGCATCCAAATGGGACGTGGTTCCATTAACGTGGAGATCAAAGTGGTCGTAGGCCGAAGCAACAACCCAAATCCATCAGCCACAACGAGGCTAACGTTCCTTTCATCTGCTTCTTCTTCATCCTTGCCTCCCTTCAGACCGGGGATGGTGTCATAATGAACATTACGTATACGCTTGGGTTTCCATGTGCTCATTGTGAAGGTGTATTGTATTTTTGGACACCGGAATGCCTTTTGTTGATAAGTTGTACAAAAGGTAGTGCGCCGTAAAGCGATTATAACGGATTGCAATTTTTAACTACGTTTCAATTTCTGATGTTATTGAAATTACTTTCAGATAAAATTTTAAGAGTATCCAGCGTCGCAAAAAGTCTAAAAAAAGAACCTGACTTGGTATTTTTAAAATAATTACTGGATAAAAGAACACGCCCTTATGTTTTTGTCACATGTTCTTTGGCGTAAATGTTATTGCAGATTTATTGTGATGGGTGATAAAAAATTTCACATTTTCTTCATTGTGTATTTACTGTTCTTTGAGCCCCATTCGTCATCACAAATTTAAATTTATAATAAAGAATCCTTAACCTTTAAATTGTAAAATGCTCCATGCCTATGCATTCATTTCTTATACGAAAACTTGCTGTTATGGAAATGTTAATTCCTTAATCGCTGTAATACAAGATGGATAGTAATAAAGAGGTTTGAAATAACTATTAAGAAAAGTTATGATAATTAATGGAATTATTTCGAGAAGACTGCATAAAATGTAATACAGAATTATTCAGAAAAGTGGCGGACTTTGGTGCCAAACTTCGGACATCGGTGCCAAACTTCATTAAGAGGCTCCCTAGACATATTTTCCTCATGTACCTACTGAGGGATATTAATACCCTCAAAATAAGGGAAATAAATAATTATTATCAATAATAATTATATTGGTATTATCATTAGTAATAAATGTAAATAAAATAATATTACCACATTTAATTCCAAAAATACTCATTTACCAACAGTAGAAAAATATGTTGTTCTTGGAAAGATGACTTTCATACAGCCAATAGTAATGAAGTTGTTTTGAACATTTTTGAACCCATAGGTATTTGACGCGCTGAAATCAGTTTTCATTCTGACTTGTGAGACCAAAAGGCGAAATATGAAATCAGCGGGTGAGGTGAAAGCAGATGTTGCAAAATGTTTAGGCTATCATTACCAACACAGTTCTCTCAATATATTTAAGTTCAATAGAAGCTCATTCTTCAGTGAAAGATGTACTGATTCTTGAATATAAGCACTTAAGAGATAAGGATATTCTTAACAAACCTATGTTTGTTCACGAAAACACATAATTTCGCAGTTCTTTAAATTTGAAGATTTTGTGCAACGAATAATTGATTAAATTTTACTCGTGTTTGGCCCAATGGCATGTAAAATACCGCAGATTTGGTATTAAAATTTCTTAAAATAATATGCAAATGTAATTTGTCTGATATCGTTATGTTAACACGCAGGAAATTCTTCCTCTAAAATACATGCTAATTCTGGTAATGAACTTGAAATTGAGTTACGTCGACCATTTTCACTAAAGGATGTAATTTTCTAATCTCGGTGTCATTCATTATCTAAGAAAATCTTTTATCACACGGAACGCTTTTTCAAACTTAACGTTGACAAAATATTTTATTACGTTTTGTCTTTTAAACATTTATGATTTGTACTCAAATAAGCTATATTTATTTCACTCGGGAAACATTTAAAGTTATTTCTAACGAAAAATGTACTGAATGTTTCCTCCTTATTGATTAAGCTGGACTCAAAATAACTGCTACTTATAGGAGAGCAGAGTTCTTTAGAGTGATCTACGAATTGGCTGCGAGAAGTCTACTTGAAATCTTGAAGAAACGATGTTCCTAGAACGAGGCGCAGCAAAGTGAGGACACTTCGGAGTTGCTCTTCCTAAACTTGTTCACCTGCAGGAGGCCGACTCACCTTAAATTGCGGCCCTTCTCAACTGAAAGTACGAAGATATAACGCGGAACGCGGTCGGAGAGCTTCAGATGTGCGAGATGCGACCAAGTTTCACACTTTGCACTGTGCTCTGAGTTTTGAAAACGTTGGGAAGAGTATTCACATGCTAAAGAACGTAGGAAAATTATGTGTCTTACTGGTTTTATTCTAACGCACAGTTCAAAATAAAGAATTGATGTTTTAAATCTAAAGACGTAATATTTAATAGTTATTTGAAGTATTAAATTCCAGTAACATATTAGTATTAAAATTAAATAATTATTAAGGATAATTACAAGTATGACATGATTAACCAAAGAGCCACGAAAGTTTATTTATGTATTGTTATTCTTTTGTTATTATTATTATTTCTAACCTGTAAAATCTTATCCACTTGCAGTAAGAAATCTCTTTTTACTCCAAATGGTATTAAATGATAAGTACGGTCTCATTTTTTAATTCTGAATGCTTTCTCTAGAAAATGTATTAAACGACTTCTTTCAGAGCAGGAAACAGAAATATTAAAATTTTATTTAGGATATAAAATTATCCGAGTCTTAAAATGATTTGGTGTAAATTATATTAATCGCATCTCATTCTCTTTATCACAAATAAATCACACCTCACAGTAACCTGAACCCAGCAATACTATGTGTTATTTACATAAAATTCAAGAAGAAATAAAATGCTGTCCTCTAATAAAAAAATATTTTTCTTTCGTAACAAAAACGTTCTTGAGAACGATATTCTTCTGTAATCTTGTGAATGCTATTCGTTTACCCATTACCCATAGACGTTCGTACATAATAGACCAACAAAAAATACTTCCCTGTACATAACGGCCGCCCACACATGTAAGGGGTGTCGTCAATCCGACCGGTCTCCAATCCGCCCACACGCACGGCAGGATTCTGCCGTGGCATTTCCCCTCCCCACAAAAAAGCACTTTTCACGTTGTTTGCGATCGCGGCGAGCTCGGCCACCGCCATCGGCCGATTCGGGTCTCGCTTTCCGGAAAGCTTTTGGAACTTCTTTGTTCGCGGCGCGGGCGGCGGGGGCGGCGGGGGCGGCGGGGGCGACGGCGAGGGCCGCGCAAAAACGGCGGCTGAAAAACAGCGGCGGGCTGCGCTTGCCTTTCATCCTTCCTCCTGACCGCTTCATTAACGAGCCAGACCTGCTCGCTGCGGGACGGAGGGTGGAGACGGAGGGTGGAGATGTAGTGGGGACGGGGTGGGGACGGGGTGGGGACGGGGCAAGGACAGATGAGAGGGGATGGATGATGTTATGGATTCGGTTTGGGGTGGTGGTGATAAAAACGATAGGGAGGTTGGAGATTGTTAGGGTGGTGGGAGAGGTGTCGAGAAGGATTTTGGATTTTGGATTTTGGATTTGTGCGTGGAAGAGATAGTGAGTTTGGGAGTGGTTGGGCAGGTGATGGGAGATTTGATGGCTTGGAGATGACAGTGTAATGAAGTAGTAATGGCGAATCCTGTGAGCGCGACAAGGCTTTTAACAGTGAAGGTGCCCGCATTGGTAGAATTCGAGAGAGGAAACGGCTAAATCGAAGGATTAGGTAGTTTTCTGACGGAAATGAAAACGAAGAGGTTGCAAGCAAAAAAAGAGTGGAGGTTCGAAGAAAATCGACGAGATGCTGTGTGAAGAAAGCGGTGACAGAGGATGGTGGTTGGGAGATGACAGGGCAGGGCGGTGACGGGGGAGGGTGGTGACGGAGAGGGCGGTGACGGGGGAGGGCGGTGACGGGGGAGGGTAGTGACGGGGGAGGGTGGTGACGGGGAGGGTGGTGACGGGGGAGGGTGGTGACGGGGGAGGGTGGTGACGGGGGAGGGCGGTGACGGGGAGGGCGGTGACGGGGGAAGGCGGTGACGGGGGAAGGCGGTGACGGGGGAGGGTGGTGACGAGGTTATTAAATTTCAGCAGCTGATATTTTCTAGGTATTTTCTTAATTAGAAGAAGACGTACAAGATTTTGCGAAACTTTTGGCAGCGTGAGAGCTCGCGTTCTTCATGTGAGAGCTTGTTTCGAGTGCTTTACGTTATCATTTAGTCCACGATGGAAAACACCACACTCTTTCTTACACAGTCGACAAAATCCTTTATACTCATTTGAAACTACTTTGCACAGCTAGATATAATCACGTTTCTATTTAATGTATTTTGTTAACCGACGTTTTCCTATTTTCAGTTTCTTAATGGGTTAACAAATCAAAATTGTCCGAAGAACTATCATTTTCTTTACTCATCTTCAAACAAAGCGTGAAGCACAAAAGTAAAATACAACTTACTTGCCCAAGTAGAATGTTTAACATATTCAACATGCGAAACTAGGACAGAAAATTTCGTTCAAAAATGAACAGCGCGTTGCGATCTGCGATGGCGTCGACACCGCTACCTTGACAATCCATGATGCAATCGATGACCTACTCACCCGACGATCCGACTCGCCCCATTGCATTATGGGACTCACCCGCTACTGTTACTGAGATTTCTTTCGTGTTTTTCTTGTTTATTTTGTTGTAAATTTTTTGAATTGGTCGATTTAAATCGAAAGATTTTACAAATACGTGATTTGGACTGTACGGCGCGGGACATACACTTTTAGTCTCAAAAAGCAGCACGTGTGGCCACACTGGTTGCAAGATATTTTCAGCTGCGGTGATACAGGCGAGATCTGTATTGAGCCCGGGAACGTATTGACGAGAGTGGCGGAGGCAACCGCAGGATCGGTGGTGCCAGAGGCGTTGATTTTCGCGGAGAGACACCAGGAGGACGGAGGGTGGCCCGTGTGGTTTCGGTGCGTGGGCGGCGGCAGTGCGGTCGGCGGGCGTCCGTTTGTGCCGATTTCGACCTGGCTGCGGTGGGAATTGAGGAGGCAAAGTTGCGGGTCAACCGCCTCCCCATGGATACGTCTGCCCCGCCCCTTTGCCCACTGTTTTGTGTGGCCAGTGTGATTGCATTTGGAGACACGACCTCTTTGGGTGCCATCACCCCTTCCTCAGAACATTTCTAGAGATGCGCGGTGGGTAGTTTTCTATGCATCTTTCAGAAAGACTCTTAACATCCTAATTTATCTATTCTTCACTACTTTTTTAGCATTGTTTGGTTTTATCGTTTGACGTAGTACATTGTGGCAACATTTTTCCTTTTACAAGGCTACGTTATTGCATTTAATATCGTAATACTGTAACTTACAGCCTTTGTCTGCCTCTATTTTCACTTGTTTTCTTTTTTTCATTTGATATAAATTTCTTATTTTTCATTGTTTAGATATAATATTGCAATAATTTATTTTGTGTATTGCTTACACAATTGATCGACATTAATTTTTTTGACCATTAAAGCCTTGATATATTCCAGTTTATTTCTGTAATATTTACTAATATACTTCATTTGTAAAGTTCTATAAATGCGAAATTCCCTGAATTAATGTATTCTTTGGTCCATTCCTTTAATTATTTCATTATTCAATTTTCCTTTTCGATTTCTCGTCATCTTCTTTCCATTGTCTTATAATATATTTTTCAAACATGAATGGAATGTCTTCCTTTGTACAAGAACTGTACATTAAGGTTCTGCATTGTACCAAGTTAATGAATTTTTGAAAACCTATAACGGGAGCTACTGTGAACATTATTAAGTTTCTGGGAAACTTTTATATTACATCGCCTCATCCACGTAATAAAATGCGCAAGAATTTTCAGCGCATTTCTCATAGATGGTGCAAATAGCACGGAAGGCTAACTTTGAGTCAATTGAAACATTAATACGAGCTCTCCGCATCGTGCGTCCGTCGCATGACTGCAGGCTGAACAGACAACAATAAGCTTCTTACCGTAGACCCAAGGTGGGCGCTTAGCTCCTCCGGCTTGAGGGCGACGTTCTCTGCTAGAGCAGATGAGCTCTTACACCGATCTCCTCGCATACGTGCATCGACCTTCTCTTTCATCTGCGTTCTCGAATTGTTTCCGAACGCGAGGGTCTAAGCGAAGCGACCTCCAACTGCGGGTTCCAGTGGCTGCGGACTCTCGCGTTTGTGCACTGACTGGCGGCAGTGGGCGTGCCGTATTGCGGCAATTGCGTTTCCCATAATGCCGCAGATATCATCTGTCCATCAGTTTGGCTTATCCGTGCGTCCGTCTGTTGTAGCGTCAATCTTGCATCCGCCTCCGCCTGTTGTCTCGCGCGTACGTTCTGCTGACAGCCTCCGTTCCACCAATATCCCGACCCCCGCATACTATACCACACCATCTACCCCCACTACCTTTACTCGCCGCACCGCCGTGATCCCCACCATGCCGCAATCTCAACAGTTCTCCATCCTAGCTATCATCGCTGACATCGTCGTGGGACCCGTTGCTTGGTGTCGTATGACACGTCGCTCGTTGCCTTCAGACTCGCCTCTCGACGCTGTCGGACTCCTTTTTAGACGCCGTCGGACTCGCCTGTCAACGCCATCGGACTCGTCTGTCAACGCCAGCGGACTCGTCGCTCGACGCCGTCGGACGCGTCGCTCGACGCCGTCGGACTCGTCTGTCAACGCTGTCGGACTCGTCGCTCAATGCCGTCGGACTCGTCTGTCAATGCCGTTGTACTCTCACTCGACACCGTTAGACTCGTCACTCGACGCCGTCGGACTCGTCGCTCAATGCCGTCGGACTCGTCTGTCAATGCCGTTGTACTCTCAATCGACGCCGTCGGACTCGTCTTCCTCCGCGACCATCGCATCGAGCAGCCATTTCCATCCCGCTGCCATCAAACTTCCCTGCAGTTCATCTACCACCTCTCTCCTAACTCTGTGACGATGGTCACGTCAGAGCGGTATCGTCCAATCTCTTTGTGTGGCACGCGTATCGGTCATCTATTCATCCGCGGTCGGATTTGGGCGATCGGATATTCGTCTCGGCTCGTTGCTCCGCCCGTTGTGGGGCTCCCTCATGTCTCTGGGCCCGGATATGAGCTTAGCGCAATCTCTTTGTTCGCGGTTTCCTTTGTCTTCTGTGCATCTCCGTTCCAGCACTTGATCTCCTTTATCTTAGAGCATGTGTTGTCCTTTACGGGAGAATAATGTCCTGATAACTTCGTTTTATTAATCACTTAATCACGCAGATTAACTTAGCGGATTTCTTCGCTGAGTGTCGTCAGGTTTTCTAATAAGAATACATTCTAGGATCTTGAAATTTTTCGAAAAGAATACTGTATTTGTCATAATTTACTTATTTTATTTCTTCCAGTTCATTATTTATTTGTCCCCCTTATGGATATCACAAAAATATTGATGTTTAGCCTAAATTCACTTTCGAAAATGATGTTAGTATAGAAATTATGATTGATTTTTATTTTTACTTTAATAAATAATTGTTCTTTGCCATTATGAAGAGATTCTGTATAATTTTTATGCGATGAAATGATGAAGTAAATGAACTTTCTATATCTCACATCAACAAGCGAGCTGAGGATGAATGTTTTCCACTGGCTTTAAATTTTGTAAGAAGCTGAAAATCATTGCCATTGTTTGTGATGTGCTTTCTGATCAAAATGTGAAATAATTGAAAAGCTTTTAACAAAATCGACTTTAGTCCAAAATCCAAACTTTTCAGGAGAAGCCAAAAACTCTCTCCCCTCGTTAGAATTATTAAAAATGGTGTGGGATTTGAAACGCGGATAAATTTAAATTTATGGATGATTATTTAAAGTTTGTCCTTATATTATGTGGGTAGAGACTACATAAATTGAGTTTTCAAAATTGAGTGTGGTCGCTGGTGTATATTTTGCCAAAAATTATTAGTATTTTATTAAAATTTCGCCTGTGCTCCGCCTGTGCCTGTCGGAATTTATGCTGGGCTGTTCGGCGTACCTGCGATGGCGGGTGCGCCGAGCAGCGCGGCGACGACGGACATTGCCGGTCCCAAGCCCGGAAAAGGAGGAGGATCTCTAGTGTGGCATTACTTCCATTTACTTGTGACACACTGTTATCTTCTATCCTATTTTGTCACTCTAGATATCTTGTGTTTTCGACCCCGACGCTATTAGGTTTCGAGGGCTAGGGAGTCATTCATTTTCTATTCTTCTCTTTCCTCTTTCTTTATCTCCTTACTTCTCTACTCTTCTCTGCTATCCATCTTTATTTCTCCTTCACAATCAGGGAGGAGGGTCTCTTTAGCCATAGACAAGGCAATCTTCCTAGGGCATGGAAAGCGTGAAGAAAAATTCCCTGGCCCTCCAGGTTGGGGGTTGAAGCATTGGGCCTGCCCCCCATTCTTTGTAAAACCCTGTTATCACAGTTATTGCAAAAATTCCTAGTAACTTGCCTCGGAATAAACCTAACAGACGAAGACTTAAGCAAAGAAAAAGGAAAATGATTTTGGGAAACTGGAATATTCAAGGTCTAGCCACGAAACAAAAAGAAGTACTTGAAGAGGTACAGAGATTTAAATTAGATATTATAGTTTTAACGGAGACAAAAAAGAAGGGAAAGGGATGTGAAAAATTGGATAATTATATCCACATATTCAGTGGAGTTAACAAGGAAGAACGAGCAAAGGCCGGTGTCTCAGTTCTGATAGATAAAAAATGGTCATACAGCATTAAAAGATGGAATCATAAAAATGAAAGATTGATATTAGTGGAATTGAAACTGAAAGGATACAAAGTTGTAATAATTGGCGCATATGCTCCGACAGATGATAAAAGGGATACGGAAAAATTAGAATTTTATCAACAATTGACTGCTGTTTTAGAAGAGATTGGAAATAGAAAAGAAGTAATTATATTAGGGGATCTGAACTGGAATAAATGAAAGTAGCAATATAATTGGAAGATACGGAGAACCAGTAACAAACGATAATGGACATAGATTGATTGAATTATGTGAAGAATATAATCTTCGTATTCTAAATGGATTTTTCAATTATAAGGACATACACAAGTTTACTTGGACACAAACTACTAGACAGTTGAAGTCAATTATCGACTATGCCATTTGTAAAATCTCCACTAAATTAAAATTTGAAGATGTCAGAGTATATCGAGGAGCAGAATGTGGCTCAGATCATCACTTGCTGAAAGTAGTACTGTATTTTCCATACTCTAATGACAGCAAAGGAACTTCGACGATAGACGAAAATGTGCTCCAAATTGATACAAAACAATATAATTTTAAAAAATTAGAAAATAATTCCATTAAATTTATGTTTAAAATACAACTTTCAATAAAATTAAATGAAATTTCCATTTTTTCCGCTTTGAATATGTATGAAGAAATAAAAAATAAAATCCATGAAGTAGCAAACGAAATCTTGGGAGAAAAGGAAAAGATAGAGGGTGATTTCAACAAGAGTCCCTGGTGGAATAAAGATATTAAAAATCTGGTAGATATTAAGAGGAACCTGTACCACAAATGGCTTTCAACAAAACAACAAGATGATAGAGAAAAATACATGAAACTAAACAGAGAGGTAAAAAGAAGAGTAACGAAAGCAAAAAATGATGCATGGCAACACCAATGTGAAAGAATAGAAAAGTACTTAGGCGCCTCTCGCTCAAAAGAAGCATGGAAAACGCTTAAAACCATGAAGAACAACTGGAACGAAAAATATCAGTTACAAATTATACAGGTTCAAGAATGGAAGAAATATTATGAAAAGATGTTCCGAGAAGATCGGACAGAGTTCTTGAATGTAACACGAACTGATGTGGATTGTAATGAAAGCATTAATGAAATCAGTGTGAAAGAAGTCCAAGAAGCAGTAAGATCGATGAAAAGTGGTAGATCTGCTGGACCAGATGGTATACCAGTAGAATTAATAAAAAATAGCCCAGATGTATTATTCAAGCAATTAGCTTTTATTTTCAGCTGTATGATAAGAGGTGGAGATGTCCCTACAGAATGGAAGACAGCGTATATCACAAATATATATAAAAAAGGAGATCGTAAAGAATGTACAAATTACAGACCAATAAGTGTAACAAATTCTGTTTCTAGAATTTACGGGAAAATTATAAAGATGAGATTAGAAAACACAATCAAGGATGTTGAAGAACAAAATGGTTTTCGGGCAGGAAGATCTTGCATTGATGGAATATTTTGCCTTCGTCAAATAATAGATAAGAGGCTGGCACATAATTTAGAGACACATATGGTCTTTATAGACCTCACAAAGGCCTATGACAATGTTCCATTGGAAAAATTGTGGGAAGTTCTCAGACATCAAAGTATAAATATACAATTAATAACAGCAATTCAAAACCTGTACAATTATATGACAAGCTGCATCAAAATTGGAAGAAAGGTAACAAATCCAATTAACATCTCTCAAGGTCTGAGACAAGGATGCTGTATAGCACCTACTCTCTTCAAAATATATTTAAACGCTGCTCTTGAAAATTGGAGACGTAAATGTAAAAACATGGGGATAGAAGTTGACAATGATACATTTTTTACCCTTCACTTCGCTGATGACCAGGTTATTCTTGCCGAAGATGAACAAGATATAGATTACATGCTAAGAAAGCTAAATGAGGAATATACAGCTAGGGGGTTTGACTATGAATTAACTGAAAATTGAATATGTTGTTGCGGGAGCACAAGGGACTAATTTAGTAATTGGGAACAGGTGTATTAAAAATACAGCAGCTTATAAGTACCTTGGTGTACATATATCAAAGGAAGGCGGATGTGCAGAAGAAGTGAAACATAGGATCTCTCAAGGAAGGGTAGTGGCAAGACTGCTGAATAATGTTTTGTGTAGCCAAAAAATAACAAGCAAGACAAAGATAAGAATAAACAAATCATTGGTTGAAAGTGTATGTACATATAGCTCAGAAGTCTGGATTCTTAATCAGAGCGAAGAACAAAAATTAAAATCAATGGAAATGAACTACTGGAGACGCTGTTGTGGCCTTACACTCCTTGATAAAGTACCCAATGTTGACATAAAAAATCAAATGGGTATTAATATCAATATAATGGATGTAGTTGATGCTAAAAGATTGAGGTGGTATGGTCATATCCAAAGGATGACGGAAAGTCGGTGGCCTAAGAAAATTTTGAAATGGTTACCTCAAAGAAACAGGAAACGTGGCAGACCGAGAAAAACATGGGAAAAGGAGATAGAAAAGGCAATGAAGGAACGACATCTTCAAGAGGAAGATTGGGAAGATCGAAGGACGTGGCGACTAGGATGCGAGAAGCGGCGTCAGCTGTAAGAACCTCGCTAATACTACTATACTACTACTATTAAAATTTCGTATAAAAATACACAAGGTTTTATTCTCATTGCTATTTTACTAAATTTCTGAAACTGAATAAAAGGCTTCACAGATGTTATGCTCCACTTCCATTTTTATCATATTTTACCATTTTCTTCAATGCTGTTTTCACTTCTCACTTTTGTCTGCAAGTAATTTGTAATTAAAAAGTTTTTTTAGGATTCCTGAAATACTGAGAAAGTCTCTGAATATCTGCAAGTTTCTTTGGTTTCAGAAGAAGTAATTTCCTATACTATTTCAGCAGAAGTAGTGTTTGAAATTAATGTAGTAAGTGGTACCTGGTGTAAGTGTAATTTCACCCGGTAGCCCTTTATTGCTTGTGAAATTTATCTTACTCAAAGCACCATGGAATGTCCACTGAACAAGAACATGAGGCTCTTCTTGCATTATTTTAATAATTTTAACTTTTCAATCCCGTAATTTACCTTTTTCAAAGGTAATATTTTTAAATCACCTTCCATTATCACGGAAACGTAATCAACACGCAAGAGTATAGCCAACCTTTATGAAAAATCAACCGCAGTCCATTCCTATCAATGAACAACGGCTGTTTTTCTCGAAAACTGAATAGACATTGGTTGTTTTTGCAAACTACTGATATTTAAAAGATTTATGTTTTCCTGATTATGACTAATTCTTCTTAACTATTTAGTAAAGAATACTGCAGGGAACTCGAAATTTTCGTTTTTGGACAATGGTTGTTTTTGTAAAAAGCTCTTCCATTTATTACAAGTGTTGGTTATTATCTGAGTTGTTACACAAAACTCTGGGATGGAAGGAATGCCCTAAGAATTGCATGTCAAGAATTTTACCTATTCCTGGTAATTGTGGGTCCGCAAAGAAATATTTCGTTCAGCAATAGTACACTTATTGTGTCTCACTGCATTATATCTACCGAAACCTTTATTCGTTCATCCCGGAAACATTTAACATTATAGTGACGGATAAACGGAACCAGAAATTGTGCCCACATAAAATAAGACGAAACAAAAAAATTCAGGAAGGAATTCTAGTGACATTTGAAATAGCGCATAAGTCATGTGCGAATGGGACTAAAAACATCATAAAAGGTTTTGTTCTTCTTATTTATGTTATTTTTCCTGTGTCCACCTGAATTCTAAACTTTATTCTGAAAATATAAACTCAAAACTGAGATCCATTATACCGTTTTATTGTTCACACGGACTTTAAGGAGTGATTTATTTCCTCTCTCGCTTCTGTACTAGTTTTAACGTGTATTTCACTTGGCTTAGCAATCTAAATTCAACGTTTATGCTCGATTTTGCAACATTTAATATAAAAATTAAGTCTCTATCTTATTTTATTGAGTAACCAAAAAAGGTTTTGTATTAAATATAATTTATTATTTTCATATTCATCGTAGCAAATGCAGAAGTAACTTTTGATTATATCTGAACTTTCGGTAACATTCTCTGTAGTTTCTAAAAAAATTGAATTAATTCTCAGACATTGGAGATCTTTTCAAATTCAACGCAGTTCAGGTGAAACAACAATCATTACGTATAGTTCATATTGTACTATGATACACATATCTCTCTACACTAAACCGCCTGTTAATTGTAGTAGACTGGTGTATTCAGGTCGGGATTCTCGTGAATTTCGGAATTTCATCCACACTAGTTGATTTTTGTAGAAACATAGCGTTAACATTCAAACATCATTCCTCTTATTTTTCCATATTTCTCATTTTTTTCGAGAAAGCATTGCTGCATCATACCTTTCTGTCAGTTTCGCACCGGGAAAAGGCAATTCCGCTACACATACGTTGTTGACATCTCAAAAGAAAAACATACGCTTTCCGTTCCCCTACCGCACATTTCTCGTGTGTCAAAAGTGCCCAGAGAAAGAAAAAAGGGCAATACGATTGTCTCTTATAGCCAACGACTTGTTTTTTCCTCTGCTTGTTTTTATATTGCCGTTTTAGAGATCTTTCCGGCGTTTGGGCTGAGCAACATCTGGTGCCGATTTCCTTCTCAACCTCATGAAGTGGAAGGCGACATGTGCAGAGGAAAGACTGAAACAGCCTCATGGCGCGGAGAATTGCTTCAAGTAGCGGAAATGCGAGAAGATGAATAGTCATCGTGATTTATTTTTTCATTTAGTTGTAGAAGTTATTAAACATTATACATTTCGAAAATGACGTTATCTGTAAGCATTTCCTTCCTCTGTAAGGTTATCACTATAGTACTTTCATTTCCTTTGTAAGATAATAAACAGTAGATCTTATTCTCAATCACAAAATAAAAAAATAAAATAATGATCTTCTCCTCATCCCAGTGTTTAAACATTGTCCAAAAAGTCGTTTTTAATTTCGTCAAATATTCTTGTCCAAATTAAAGAAAATCGAACGAATTCGGACGTTACTGAATATAAAGTAAATTTATAGACGGAACTAGTGGGAATCCGAAAAATTTGACGGCCTGATCTCAGAAAAAAATAATCTAATGTGCCCAGGCTAGTGTTCACGAAGAAAATTCTTTGATAGAAAGAAGAAGGAACAAACTTTTTTATAAACTGCTTATTTTTGCATCTCTTCAGAATGACACAAAAGCCAAAGCGCTGTTATATTGACGGATGTTTTTTCTGAAGTTTTTTGATGTGTCATCTCTTATAAGCAACGGTATAATTTCTTCTGTCGTATTGCTCGAAGGAAAACATATATTTCCGTATAAGCGAAACAGAGTAAACAATATGCAGAATTTCTATCACATGGGAAGCTCAAAGCAGAACCAAACTGACATTTCATAGACAAAAACCCAACAGAAAATTAAATGACTTCACTAACACATCTGCACTGACTTTCTCTTTCCTGACGTCCAATAAATGCCAGTTTGCGTTTTTCGGCGCGCGTGGGCAACGATCCGGAATGCGACATAACCTCTGCACAACTTTACTACTGTACTAAAATCGAACAAAATCCACTGTCTGAAACTTCTTCAAATGCCGTCTCCATTACCGAAGGATGGCGACTACTTCCCCAAACTTTTCTGTCTTGTTCCAGATGAAACTACTTAGATGCACTCAAAATACCGGTACATTTGCGGATGTTTGCTAACCAGATCATCATCTTCCTGCCCACTCTCCATCTAACCTGAACTTTTCCCATCATTATTAGTTGCTAGGGTTCATATTTCGGATTTTTAAGTAAATGACCAAGATAGAGTTGTTCTAATTTTTATCATTTTAATATCTCTTGGCATATATCATTTCTTTCTAGTATGTAATGATTACACACTTTCAGTCCAGAAAATTCTGAACTTTCGCCTGATCATCCACTTCTCGAATGTCTCCAGCGTATTAATTGTAGCTGTTTTCAGCGTCCCTGTTTCAGCGCTATATGAGCGAACTGCTGCGACGTAACATTTTACCACTCTCCATCTGAGAGTAAAACTAAAGTCTCTGCTTTGTAGACAATTCCTCATTTTGCTGAATGAAGATCTTGCTATATTAATTCTCGTTTTTATTTCCAAATCTGATGTCCACGCCTCTTTTACAATTTGTCCCAAATATTTATATTGAGAAACCTGTTCAATACGTCTGCAAGTTATCTACAAAATACAACACGAAAACAAATCCATCCAAACACATTCTGTATCAAAATGCCATTATTACACCTGAAGAACAACCTTGACGAATTGCAAACAATATACGCGACATCAAGCGGTGAGTTCTTACATCTATCGATGTACTCATATCTATCGAGAATTGAAACATACAGCCTTTGGAAGAATAAAAATGACTTCTGATAAGCGTACTTTTAAAGAACGATTGATGAATTAATATACCCCCTAAATGCTAGTGAATCAACACAAATTATTTGATAATACATCTAGGGATCAGTTACTTTCATTCAGTGGAAAAATAAACACGGTCGATTCTGTAGACGCTCGAAACGGAGCCATGGCAGCTAACCTTATTGTTTGTTTTTGATGCAGAAAGACCGAATTAAAACACGGCATTGCTTTTCTTTGTAATGAAATCATGTTGAATAGAAAGAATTCGCATGAATTAAATCATGTTGAATAGAATGAAAAAACGATTCTTACCATTATCAATAAATTGTTAGAAATTCGGACAGAATGGAGGAAAAGTATATTTATATACAATCCCCAGGCAGAGACAAGGAAATTTGAGAAAATACAGGGCACAATTGCACAACTGAAATATACTAAATACCTTTTTAAAAAGTACTCAATTACAATTACTGCCTATAATGAAGAATAAAGAAGATAAACAAAGGAAATTTTAAATTGCATTCGGTCCCTCGTTGGAGGTGGGACTGCTATTCATTTCTGCGAAAACAAATTTTAGATACTTCTGGCGTTTTGAAAGTACCAAAGAAATGCATTGCCAACACAAAGTGTCAGAGACTTAAAATTAACTGACGTCTGTCCTTATTTGATTCATAATAAGCATAATTAACAGACAATTAATTGTTAAAATGAAAACTATGGTAACATTCCTTGCATTTTTCCGACATTGTTAAATTTTTCGTCGTTATGATGCGAAGCGTTCCTCGTATACTGCCCAAAATGTGGTAAAGCTTCCGGTCAATATTTGGACAACTTTGCAGAGCGGACGATGTTGGTTTCAGTTGGTAGGTCGGAGCATAAAGTATGTCAAAAGGGGGTTCTGCACCTTATCTCATATGCACACAGGCCACAACCAAACCTTCCGTATCTCCTCAGAGTTTCCCAGACCCATAACATACTCGGTGGACGACCCGTCAGCTTCCAGTACACAGCGAAGGGTGTTCTTGGCCCCACATAGAATCCATGTACTATCATCCCGACTGAGATGAGCCTACCTTTTCGTCAATACTATTCCACATTTATTTTCATTTGTTTTATTTAAACATGTGAACACATTAAATAAATTTATAGTGACCTAGTTCATAATATCTTCCCGTCTGGGACTCAACACGAAACATTTAGATAATAAATGTTTTATATTTTCTCTTGTATCGAAATACCGGTCGTCAGTCTAGGTATAGATATCACGTAAGTACAGATAATAAGCGTTTTAATTGAATCGGAGAGTGCAATATTTGTAGAATTACTAGAAATCTTGGTACGATGTGCTAGGTCTAATGGCCAACGCTTCATTTCTCCCAAGCATGCTCATTATTGAGTTATTTCACATCATTACTTCCTCAATGTAGCTGAGCCATCAACCTTGGAAGCACGAAAACTGGATCGGTGAGAAGCGCGAATCTATATAATATAAATTTACGATTCTATCCTAATTTTGCAATCATATGTAAGTGATATCATAGCTCTTGCAGAACTATTAAAACTGGACTATTTTCATAGTGCGCAGATACAAATACAAATGTAAAAAAAATTAACCCACGCGAAAACTTCGAGATAAAAGCAAGTGAATTTATAGATTTAGGGGTTTACTTGACGTACGCGCACCGAGGGGTCGCGGGTTCGAGTCCCGCCTCGGGCATGGTTGTATGTGTTCGTCCTTTCACCCTCTATCATCATCATATCGTTTCATCCTCATATCATTACGTTGAATTCAGTAGTGGTCGCTAATGACCTATTGTTGATGTGACGTTAATAACAAAACAAAAAACAGTGACGTACATAATAAAAATAACAACAGAGAGCAATCATCTAAACTACTTGAGCTTCACACTGTGTGGACAACATATTACTGGAATGTATAACATTTCAAAATCACAATTTTAAGAATTATCATATGGTACACCTCGGCCTTTTAAAAATTACCATTCAGTTATCTCGCCGAAATACTCACAATTGCGCGGAAATTCTCTCTATCTCAATGCAAGGCACCTTTTAAAATCAAATTTCTTACATAGCCTAAATCTTTTCTATTAAATTTTATATCCATGAATAATCTTTTACAAATTTTACAGAAGAAACATACAATTAAGGGTTTTGTGAGTTATACAAGTATTAGATCAAACATCAGTACTCCAAAATATTTGAGATTTTGCAAACGTTTCGAGTAATTTCGCCACATAGATTGACACATAACGCCTTCACCCATACGATTATACGGAATACATTTTTTGTCAAATAAATAACTTGTTCAGAAATGGGTAATGCAATCAATATTTAATGTCGATTTAAAATATTATTTCAATATTCGGTATATCACGCGAAATATTTTTTTCTATACGTGTACGGAGACGGTCCGAATCAAATTCAAATTAGGGACCCTTATTAACCCTAAAATTCATGCATTAGAGTGACATGGGGAAGTCTCACGTTTTTAATAGCTATCGTATAGGTTTCATTTCATTCCAAAATAGATTTGATCCTACACAAAATACGTATCACTGAAAATACCTAGAGGGTAATAAGACAATTACACTTTCCAGATTAACTATTTATTACAAATAACTGGACAAATAAGAGTTTGCATTCACACAAATAAAAAAAATTACCAGCTTTTCTTTACATTACAATTCTTCTGCTTGAGTCATTTAACGACTAACGATGAGCACGAAGTACCAGCGGAAGAATTCATTCCTCCCAGTGTATGATTGATCTTTCCGATACTCCCTCAGATTAACAGTTAATTAACGCTACAAAACATTCTTCTATGTTGTCAGTGTTTGTAAAATGAATACGCCATGATGTCGCGAACGATAATCGGCCTAAATGTTGTCAGTTCTATAATCATGTGGCGTAACCAGTTGCATAACACGCGTTCAGCAAGCTGGCTGCAAAGCTCTGTGCTATGTGCCGTCGTTCCGAACGGACCTCTGCAAGCACTCGGCAACCGAGCGCTGAGTCTCTCTGTCCATCGCACGTTGCAACTGCAGTAGAGGAGATGAGGTGCACACGACGATGGCAGTTGGAACTCGCCTCCTAGGCCGTGGGCCCGAAAGACTGTGTGAGTGATGAAGGCGGTGGAGACGATGGAGGTGGTGGAGGCCGCAGTGGTGACTGTGACGGTGGCGTTGGAAGCGACAGTGGAGGTGATGGAGGCAGTGGAAGTGATGGAGGCAGTGGAAGTGATGGAGGCAGTGGAGGTGATGGAGGCAGTGGAGGTGATGGAGGCAGTGGAGGTGATGGAGGCAGTGGAGGTGATGGAGGCAGTGGAGGTGATGGAGGCAATGGAGGTGATGGAGGCAGTGGAGGTGATGGAGGCAGTGGAAGTGATGGAGGCAGTGGAGGTGATGGAGGCAGTGGAGGTGATGGAGGCAGTGGAGGTGATGGAGGCAATGGAGGTGATGGAGGCAGTGGAGGTGATGGAGGCAGTGGAGGTGATGGAGGCGGTGGAGGTGATGGAGGCGGTGGAGGTGATGGAGGCGGTGGAGGTGATGGAGGCGGTGGAGGTGATGGAGGCAGTGGAGGTGATACAGGCAGTGGAGGTGATGGAGGCAGTGGAGGTGATGGAGGCGGTGGAGGTGATGGAGGCAGTGGAGGTGATGGAGGCAGTGGAGGTGATGGAGGCGGTGGAGGTGATGGAGGCGGTGGAGGTGATGGAGGCGGTGGAGGTGATGGAGGCAGTGGAGGTGATGGAGGCAGTGGAGGTGATGGAGGCAGTGGAGGTGATGGAGGCGGTGGAGGTGATGGAGGCGGTGGAGGTGATGGAGGCAGTGGAGGTGATGGAGGCGGTGGAGGTGATGGAGGCGGTGGAGGTGATGGAGGCAGTGGAGGTGATGGAGGCAGTGGAGGTGATGGAGGCGGTGGAGGTGATGGAGGCGGTGGAGGTGATGGAGGCAGTGGAGGTGATGGAGGCGGTGGAGGTGATGGAGGCGGTGGAGGTGATGGAGGCAGTGGAGGTGATGGAGGGCAGTGGAGGTGATGGAGGCGGTGGAGGTGATGGAGGCAGTGGAGGTGATGGAGGCGGTGGAGGTGATGGAGGCGGTGGAGGTGATGGAGGCAGTGGAGGTGATGGAGGCAGTGGAGGTGATGGAGGCAGTGGAGGTGATGGAGGCAGTGGAGGTGATGGAGGCGGTGGAGGTGATGGAGGCGGTGGAGGTGATGGAGGCAGTGGAGGTGATGGAGGCAGTGGAGGTGATGGAGGCAGTGGAGGTGATGGAGGCGGTGGAGGTGATGGAGGCAGTGGAGGTGATGGAGGCAGTGGAGGTGATGGAGGCAGTGGAGGTGATGGAGGCAGTGGAGGTGATGGAGGCGATGGAGGTGATGGAGGCAGGTGGAGGTGATGGAGGCAGTGGAGGTGATGGAGGCAGTGGAGGTGATGGAGGCAGTGGAGGTGATGCAGGCGGTGGAGGTGATGGAGGCGGTGGAGGTAATGGAGGCAGTGGAGGTGATGGAGGCGGTGGAGGTGATGGAGGCAGTGGAGGTGATGGAGGCAGTGGAGGTGATGGAGGCAGTGGAGGTGATGGAGGCAGTGGAGGTGATGGAGGCGATGGAGGTGATGGAGGCGGTGGAGGTGATGGAGGCAGTGGAGGTGATGGAGGCAGTGGAGGTGATGGAGGCGGTGGAGGTGATGGAGGCAGTGGAGGTGATGGAGGCGGTGGAGGTGATGGAGGCGGTGGAGGTGATGGAGGCAGTGGAGGTGATGGAGGCAGTGGAGGTGATGGAGGCAGTGGAGGTGATGGAGGCAGTGGAGGTGATGGAGGCGGTGGAGGTGATGGAGGCGGTGGAGGTGATGGAGGCAGTGGAGGTGATGGAGGCAGTGGAGGTGATGGAGGCAGTGGAGGTGATGGAGGCGGTGGAGGTGATGGAGGCAGTGGAGGTGATGGAGGCAGTGGAGGTGATGGAGGCAGTGGAGGTGATGGAGGCAGTGGAGGTGATGGAGGCGATGGAGGTGATGGAGGCGGTGGAGGTGATGGAGGCAGTGGAGGTGATGGAGGCAGTGGAGGTGATGGAGGCAGTGGAGGGTGATGCAGGCGGTGGAGGTGATGGAGGCGGTGGAGGTAATGGAGGCAGTGGAGGTGATGGAGGCGGTGGAGGTGATGGAGGCAGTGGAGGTGATGGAGGCAGTGGAGGTGATGGAGGCAGTGGAGGTGATGGAGGCAGTGGAGGTGATGGAGGCGATGGAGGTGATGGAGGCGGTGGAGGTGATGGAGGCAGTGGAGGTGATGGAGGCAGTGGAGGTGATGGAGGCAGTGGAGGTGATGGAGGCGGTGGAGGTGATGGAGGCAGTGGAGGTAATGGAGGCAGTGGAGGTGATGGAGGCGGTGGAGGTGATGGAGGCGGTGGAGGTGATGGAGGCGGTGGAGGTGATGGAGGCGGTGGAGGTGATGGAGGCGGTGGAGGTGATGGAGGCGGTGGAGGTGATGGAGGCGGTGGAGGTGATGGAGGCGGTGGAGGTGATGGAGGCGGTGGAGGTGATGGAGGCAGTGGAGGTGATGGAGGCAGTGGAGGTGATGGAGGCAGAGGAGGTGATGGAGGCGGTGGTGGGTGATGATGGGTACGGTGGCTATAGGGGAGTCGGTGGCGGCCGAGTTGGCTTGGTCTCTAGCGATATGAACGACATTGGCAGAAGGGGGGACGTGACAGCTAGGGCGGTCAGCGTAGCAGTAGCCTGCCGGCACCGGAGGTGCGAGACCCGGAGTCGGATTCATGCCGCCGGAGGCAGTGGCAGCTCGTCAGAAGGACTGTGGCAGTGGTGACGCGAGGGCGGAGGGGCAGCAAGGGCGGCGTAGGCGCTCTTGATAGCGTGTAAAGCGGGGTTAACAGTTTCATAACGCGGCAGCGGGGCGCGCGGCGTCGCGTCGAGTGACGGCCCCTTCCTGCATAAATTATGCGCAGCCCAGCGGCGGCGGCGGCGGCGGCAACGGCATGGGCTGCGCCGGTGGTGAGGCGGGTGACTCGCGAGAGTCCGTTCGTGCCGGGTCGTCTCACCCAACGTGTGCGCCCGGCGTTGCAGGATTTGAGGCGTTCCTTCTCTGGTAACCACTGTACGATAAATTAGTGGTAGAATGAGGGAAGTGTACGATTTTTAATGATTCGAGGATTTTGGAAGTTAGAAAGCAATGAAATATTGATGGTCTTGAAATGAGTGGAGTGAATTTTTTGGATCAAGATAGGTTCAACATAACTTGAACGTTGATGGACGGGGGTAAAAAGAATGATTTTTCAGGTGGTGACAGGCAATGTATATAGCTGTCTTTGAGTCTAGTTTATGAAATTTAATTCGGAATTGTTATTTTTAATTCTTTTCTGTGTAGATGATTACAAAATAAAACTTTGTGAGTGTCCAGTGAGCGAGAAACATTGATCTAATTTGTTGATGGAAGATAATTGTTTTTTCCGTCAGACATGAAAATGATCAATCACAGTATAATGATATTCGTACGGGGGCGAAGTGGCAACTAGTGGAACTATTATGAGTGCTGTTGACTCACGTGATGTATAAGAGCTACGCAGAGGTAGATTTGCCGATTTAGAATGTTTCATTAAATATTAATACTGAAATATGTTAAATTTTCCCAATTTTTATTTGTTTTTCGGGGCTACAAAACCTGGTAAATATTAGTATCAGGCAACCCCAAATATTAATGCAACATTCAGACATACGAATTGAAATTGTTGATCAATGTTATAATACATGATTATGAACAAACTTGTAGCGACTGAACGAATTAACGTATGTGTGTATTATTATTTTCAGCAATAACTACATTTTACTTTTGGCTACAATACTAATAAAATATCAATAATGTTTACACCATTCTTACAATTTTATTAATAGTATTGGTGTATGTGAATGTGCACAAAATTAAGTAGTCCAATGAAATTGCTACGTCTTGAGAGTCAATATGTTGGGACAACTAATAAGTAATAAGATGTTTTCCTAAAGATAAGTGTCGTAACCACGTACTACAATTACGAAGAATCGCGATGAATTTACTTTCCAAATTAAAATAGGAATATTCTTTACACATCTCATTTTGTCTAAGATGAATACTCAGTAAAACACAAACAATACAAATGAATCATTAGTTACTAAACAAACGTACTAATCATTACGTTTGAATCCACTCGAAAACATTCCGAGATCACGGTAAAGATTAACAAATTTTGCATCGGTTTTTAACATCTTATTCATTATAAATATTAGTGTACCTTTTCATCTCCACTCGGTTCCTAATGATATCCGTTTATGCTCATACTTACGATTTTTCTCAATGTTACGCTATAACTTCGTTTAAAATTAATTTTTGTCCGTCAAATGAGACTCACTAGAGTTTCAAAATATTTCGTGATTAATGTTTCGAAACTTACAGTGAGTTTGAATGCATGCTTAATCACTTGTAGGAAAGCGTAAATTTATTCTAAGTTATTTTAACTCGTCTCATGGGTCTTGTTTGCATTCGAGTAGGCAACTATATTTTCTGTTGTACAATTACAAATATTTCTAGTGTCTTATCTCTCGGCCTATACTGGTAAAACAGCCTCTGACGGGGACAAGACCTACCAGTGGCGTCTCGGCCTTGCAGCCATGGGCTAAGGAGTACGTGTGATTAGCACATACACATCCCTTTGCCATATTCTGGTCTTCTCAACCTGAGAAGTAAGCTTCCTCATCGTCTCACAGCAACAGATACTGGGACATTGCAAGAAAAGCGCACACCATAATCTTCCCCGACCGGGAATCGAACCTGGAATCGCGACGTGCAAAGCAAGCACACTGCCCCTTAAGATTTGCTCACTGGTCAGTGTGTTAGTCAGTTATTACTACTTATTAGAAAAGAATGCATTAGTACTGATCTTAAGGTGGCTCCACACATTCGCTATTCTGCGAACAGCGAGCGACCGCTCGCCGAATCCCGAGTAGTGTGGATGGGTCGCTTGATATTTGCCGAGTGACGAACATTCGGCGCTCGCCCTACCCACCGCGTGTCGGTCTTTTAAACACTTCGAAGGGAGCGAACATTCGCCGAACGCATCAGCTGATCGGGACCGGGCGAGCCGTAGCTTGCTGCTTGGCAAATGCCGAATGTGTGGATCCACCTTTATGATTCGCAATGATACGAATTGTGCTATTTAGCAAACTATTTCGATATTTTTACGCGAACCAAAACTCCCACCACTGGCGCACGCCTAACCACTCATCCGCCGTTCCAAAGCAGAGCCGGGTACGTCATACCGCATCGCCGGCGCCACCGACACCAACGGCGACCGGTTGGCGGCCCTGTCCGACGTCGTGCCAAGAGCCGCGGAGCCGCCGCCGCCGCCGCCGCCGCCTCCGCCGCCTACGCCGCCACCGAGGCCGCCGCTCGATAGCTCCACGGCCTCGTCCGCCCCCTACCCCACCCCCTCACCCTCCCCGCCCACTCGGCGCCGCGTCCGGGCCCCGCGGCGGCGGCGGCGGCCGCCCGCTGCCAATTTCGGCGGACGCGGCGGCGGCGGCGACGGCGGCGGCGGCGGCGGCGACGGGGGTGGCGGCGGCGGCGGCGGCGGCGCAGGAAGAGGCGGCGGTGGGTGTAATCCCGCGCGCGCGATAACCCGCCTCGGCGCCACCTCGCCCCTCCGCCGCCCGCGCTGATACCTGCGACCATCCAATCGCGCACGCGCCCCAGGCGGTACCGCCAACCGCGCCGCAAGGAGGCGGAGGAGAAGCAGCAGATGGTGATGGGCTCGATGGGTGAAAGTGGCTGAGGGAGTGGTCGGAGTAGAGCATTGGTGTCAAGGTCGATGCCACGAGAGGGAGTCCGTAGCAGGAGTGCCACGACAAAATCGCCCCTCCACGCAGTTCATCACCCCGCCACCAGAGACAACGCCATCCCTATTGTAAAACGGCGGGATATCTATTAGTTTTCTTTCCCTACGCTAGTTGTGGAGAGAAGCTCGTGGCGTACTATGGTGCCACGACGCGTGCCACTGCCACCAGTAGAAGACTTTGACTCCACTGGAGTAGAGGGAGAGCTCGGGAGTGAAAGGATGGTGACGGAATGGAGAGGAGACTAAGGTTAAAGATGAGATACGGACCGTGGAAAAGGTTGTTAGTTGGCAATAAGTGTGGAAGAGTTGACTGGGTGCGGAGAGGGAAGCTCATCAGCAATAAAATGCTGGGATGAACTAGAGAAAGCACCATGACATGAATTGATTAGAGGAGTGATATGTTGCTGAGGTACAAAATAGTAGATTTGCACCTCTAGAGAAGGGGTATGAAGAGTCAGGGAGATGCGAAAACGTGTCGCTGCAGGAGCGTGTCGCTGCAGGAGCGTGTCGCTGCAGGAGCGTGTCGCTGCAGGAGCGTGTCGCTGCAAGAGCGTGTCGCTGCAGGAGCGTGTCGCTACAGGAGCGTGTCGCTGCGGGAGCGTGTCGCGGCGGGGGCGTGTCGCGACGGGAGCGTATGGCGTCGGAAGTTCTCTGAAGGTGTGATAATGGGGATTGCTACTATAAAAGCGAAGTCAGTAGATGTCAGTCCCAGTGAGGTAGACGAGAACATGAAGCGGCATGAATTGCTTCATTGGTCGATGCGTGTTTCCGGGTACGACATCTGCCAGGGTGAATCGCCACGTAAGTGTAGCGCATATTCTTCACCCGGAATGTTGTGATGATCTTCTCCAATCGACTACGAGATCCGGTGCCGACCTACAAGTCGGCTTGCAGAGTTTTCCCCGACCAGGTATCTCCTATCATTCTCCCCCACACACACACACACGAAAAGAGCTCCCGGCTGGAGTGGACTAGTATATTGTAGAGTAATGCTTGTAAGTGTATGTGTGTAAGTAAAGGATGAGCAACGACAGGACGAGAAAGAGCACGGATGGAAAGATCGCGCTCGATCCATGTCCCGTTCGTGAGGGTTCTGCACGGGCATTCGCCTAGTTCTGCTGCGCGCGTTCCCGAGAAACGCCGGAGGAGATGCGACGGAGAGCCACGAAGGTGGAGGTGGAGGTGGAAGTGGAAGTGGAAGCGGGGGTGGGGAGAAGGTGCGCCGCGGGCGCGGGCGTGCGAAGGCAGATCGCGCGCGAGTAGAGCCGCCCCCCCCCGCCGGATTATGGGGCGCTGGAGGCTACGTGGCGTGGGGTGGAGCGGGGCGGGGCGGGGCGGTGCGAGGCGCGCGAGAATAGCTGCGAGGAAGGAGCCGAGATCATCTTTGCGGGGGCGGCCCCGAATAAGGGCCACGATGCGGCCTACGCATAGCGCCGCGTGGCAGCTGTGCATCGGCAGCGAGCTGCTTATCGATGGTAGGATCTGGTGGGGATTCATGCGGTCGTTGGTTCACGGAAAATCGTCTGATCATATTAAAAATAGTGGATATTAGTAAATTAAAATATTCATATTTTCATTCTTTTGCACCGGAAGAGGTAGCTCAGGACAACTGTGTCTCTGACCGGAAGGGCCTGAGGAACGAGTCTGGACGGTGAAAGGTTTTTAGACATTAGCTAACCACGGTAGTTTTCCGTGGTTTCTCCGATCGATACTAGGCGGATGCCGGAGCAGTACCTTTCCTTCCTCTTGCTTGTCTTATTGTCACTTCTTACTCACACACGTTTACACTAACATACACTACACAGCCACACATTCCGGGAGACCCGTCAGTAGCTTAGCACTTGTTTCGGGTGGGGGCGACGCCCCGGCGGTGGGAGATAACTGGATGAGGAAACCCCCGTTAGCCGACAGGAGGTTGGCGCTAGTTCTCACCATGTAACGGAAAATATCTTCTCCACTCCCGAGGAAATGGCATATACTTACGGGCTAATGATCTCAGCCATTGACACGCTCGAAATTACTAATCAATCAACGAATAAATAATAATTATTTTGTCAAGATAAAAATATGAAAATATGATTGTAGAAATGAAAAACTAGGTAGTTTTTATTTATATTATGTTCAAAAGTCGAAATCTGTTGTTTTTAGCCAATTAATGTAGAAGAATGCGTGTAAGTAACTCACGATAAAATAGTAAGAAAATAGGAGTAATAATATAGTAAGAAATTGTATTGCTAATTATTTTCAAGGGACTGTAGTTATTTTCGTGCTTAAAATTGCAAATATCTAAACTATCTGGTGGGTACGACACATTTAATTAATGTGCAATTCTTAAGGCATTAAGGATTTTGAAGAAGACAAAAATGTGAAAAAGTGCTATTTTGCTCTTAATTCATTAGTTTTATTTTTTCTTTGCGATTTATATTTCTCTTGTTATTTGTTTGAATGTTCTTCAGTATTCTGATTAGAGTTCAGAATTTCTTGCCGATGTCTAGCTTCTCTGGTTGAAGGGAGCGAAAGAATTTTCTTGCATGAGTTGTACAAAAGTGAGCGGGAAGTTAATGTATCTTCTCTTTGACGTCAATGTTATCGTTATGGAAGATACCCAGACTACATCTCAGAAATTACTTACTCGGACTTGGAGGCAAACAGACGAGTAACTGTGCATTTAGTGGATGAACAAATAGTTCAGTATCATTCCGAATAAAAAAAGGGAAAAATGAATGTTACAAACTATTGCTGTTGCTGAAAACAACTTTTCTAAAGTCCTTTTAGAAGATAAACATTGCAATAAAAACTTCCTTTGAAACCGAAAGCACCATTGAAAAAAAATGAAATGCGCGACATAAAAGGTCAAATATATTCCGGCAATTACTCAACACAAACCTCAGAGTTCATTTTTTTCTCAGCTTCCCGCAAACCGTAACCAAGAGACGCTGTGTTAAATCAATGAGAAGCATTTTACGAAATTTTATTGAGAAAATGCGATTAGTGCATTGCGTCTACACGTGACTGAAATCTATAAAAATATGACACGTTTGTAGTAAAATACTTATGTAATAAAGTTGCTTCACAAACATCTGTTTTTTGCTAGACATTTTTATATGTTAAACGAACATTTTCTTTTTCATTCATTTGAATTTCTCGTGTTTCAATTTAGAAAAGAACGTAATATAATGTAATATAGCGCAATAAATATTTTAAAAAATCCATATACTGAATGCTAGATTCATACTTGTCACTTCAATATTTATAACACCGATATTAATTTCACAGAGAGCAAAATCATTGCGGAAGTATTACAAATATTTTGATCAATACATAAAAATTGAAAGCATTCTACTGGGGAGCATAAACACATGCATGACCTCCGCTCTCTCGAATCAACATTTGCGTAAAATACACACGAAACCTCGTGCTTTTTTTCCCTCAAACAGCAACGTTTCCGTCCGCCACGGGCGAATTGATTTCAAAAAAACAGGCAGGCTACCTGCGGGAGCCCCGCTTTCCGAACGCAGTGACCCGATCGGCTCACGTCTCCATCCGAATTCCTTCGGAGGCATCTCTTCGCTACGGTTATCGGGCGTCATTTTCCGCGTCCGTGCAGACCTCGGCTGCGGCCGGGGGCGGACGGTCGCGGTCGCCGTCATGGGCGGGAATCGCCCAAGCGCGGACGGCGGCGAGGGCGGAGCGATGGGGCGGGGACGGGCAGGGCTTCGGCGCGGTTGGGGAACGGGTGGAAGAAGCCGAGAGGGCAGAGATATAGCCACAGTAATGGTGATTGTGGTGGGGTTGGAATTGGGATGCAGGGTCTTCGGGTGCATTCGAGATGGGTCAAGCGATCCTGTCGGTGGAGGCAGGGAGGTGAGGGTCTGTGTAGTGATGAGAAGTTGCGGTGCTGTCAGAAAGAGTGGCTGGGATAGACCAACAGAAACGATCGCGAACTTGGGCGAGGTTGTCGGGGTGAGGTTGTGGGGGCGAGGTTGTCGGGGCGAGGTTGTCGGGGCGAGGTTGTCGGGGCGAGGTTGTCGGGGCGAAGTTGTCGGGGCGAGGTTGTCGGGGCGAGGTTGTCGGGGCGAGGTTGTCGGGGCGGGGTTGTCGGGGCGAGGTTGTCGGGGCGAGGTTGTCGGGGCCAGTTTGTCTGAGGGGCGAGATTGTCTGGGGGTCCAGGTTGTCTGAGGGCGCGAGGTTGTCTGAGGGCGCGAGGTTGTCTGAGGGCGCGAGTTTGTCTGAGGGCCCGAGATTGTCTGGGGCTGTGAGGTTGTCTGGGAAGTGAGGTTGCGGGATGCGAGGTTGCGAGGGGCGAGGTTGTGGGGGGGGGCGAAGTTGTGGGGGGCGAGGTTGCGGGAGGGGCGAAGTTCTCGGGGCGGGCTAGTCGGCATTCAGACAGGTATGTTCGGGGCGAGCCGGGATGGAATGAGGCAAAGCGGGGACGATGGTGTGAGACGTGGCGGATCGGTGGGAGGAGTGGGGCCAGGCAGGGTCAACGGGGCGAGAGCTAGTTGCGGGCGCGGGCACCGATAGCGAATCGAGAGCAGCGGATCAGGAGCGGGGGAGCGAAGCGAGAGGAAGAAGCGGCCCCGAGAGTTCGCTTCTCGTCTCCGCGAGGCTCGTTTTCTCTCGCTCCCCGCCGCTCCCCCGTCTTCCACCGTCTGCTCGCCCTCCACTGACCCGGCGACCTATCGCCCCGGGCGCCCTCGACCGCAAACGCTGGCCGTCGCCCGCCCACGCCGAGGCAGCGCCCACCCGCCCGCGCCCCGAGGAGGATTTAACGGTGCGCAAGCGACGGTGTCGGGGCGTAGCGGCTCCATATGTCTTCAGAGCCACGTTCAGGAAAAATACCAGAGAACGCATTCTCATTAAAGTGCTTCTAATATCAGTAAGCCATCTGTGAACAAAAGAATGTTTCAAGTAACGGAATGAACATCTGAAATGAAGACCTGAAAATCCACGAACAATTCGCCTGTTTTGAAATTAAAGCTATTAAGAAACAGCCTCGAAATGATGAATCTGTGAGAAATATTAATTAGCTTCTTGCACGTTATCTCCAATTAAACAGTATGATAGACAGCATTAGGTGGTTCAGGGCATTAATTGAAGTCACTGCGGTGTCTCTGACCTGTAGACCATAGAGTTCGAGCCTCGTCGGTGGTAGGAATTTCGACACTAGCTGCATCCCTAGCTCGAAATCAACCGCTGAATTCTCCGTAGTTTCTCCAATCAACACCAGGCGAATGCCAGAATTGTACCCTAAAACCGGTCCACGGTGCGCGCACGATCTTTTCTTCCTCTTCCTTGACCTGTTCTCATCCCTTACACTCACACTTACATGAACACATTCCGGGGGACAGGTCGGGAGCTTAGAGCTTGTCACGGATGGGGCGTTGTATCACTGTTGGGAGATACCTGCTTGAGGAAAACCACGCAAGCTGACGAGTACATCGGCGCCGGATCTCGCTGTTCATCGGTGGGGGGGGAAGAACACCGCCATCTCTCGTAATAGAAACATACCCTACAGGGGTCTACTGACCTTTACCGTAGGTGCGCCTGGTATCACTAATCAATGAATCAATCAACGACAGTACGATAGAATAAAAAGACCATTAAACATTAGTAAGTCGTATCCGCGAAATACAATGGCAACGGAGGGAAAAGCGGAGCTAAATATAACCGCTCGTAGCTGATGAGTCAGCAGCGATATCGCAGCGAGGTCCAGAAATTGGCTCTGGCGGCGGGCGGGGCCTAGAGCGGTGGCGCCGCGCGGGGTCGCGGTGCCTGCGGCGGCGGGTGGTCGGGGTGTCGGGGGGTGGTCGCGGTGCCAGCGCGCCCCGCGGGGGTCGAGGCAGCCTGCGGCACCCTCCCGCGCTCCTCCCCCTCCCCGCCGCAATTCTCTTTGACTCGGCAGGGGGAGCTTACCCAGTGAGAAGGCGAAGGAGAATATTCCTGAACAAATCCTCCGCCGAAAGCGAATGCCGGGTACTTTTGCTCTCCTCTTCGAATAGCGTTTGCGGGTGGTGGTTGGGTGGAGACTAATAAGGAGGGATAGTCGGAAGAGGTGAGTTGAGGGAGAGAGTAGGTATGAGCAAGGGTGAGGTGAGTTGGATTGACCTCTGGTAGGGGACAATGGAAAACGCTTGACAAGAGAAGGAGATGGAGGAAGAGGTTAGGCAAGCGGTGCGAGAAGAGTAATATATGGAAGAGAATAAACAGTTGGGTGGGAAATGGAAGTGACTTAGATAGAGAATGGTGAAAATGAAGATGGAGAATAGGAGTGACTAGGAAGAGCAGTGACGGAGAGAGATGAAGTGAAGGAAGTGGGGCAACATGTGATAACCGTGTGTAGGAGATGCGGGATAGAGAGAGAGGGCAGGTGAGGATTGGATACGAATAGGAGTGAATCGTGTGGATAATGGTGGAGGAGGGGCAATTGGGGCGCGGTGGAGAGAGGTGAGCCCAGTAAGTGTTAGAAAGAGAGGAAGTACGACGATTAGGAATGAGGCATGAGGAGGCGAGGGAGGAGGAGCGATGTAATTTGACGGGTCAAGAAGAGAAGCGAGAAGAATAGTCGGGGAACAGAGAGAAACCCATGATAAAACTGGGACGGGTAGAACAGAGTCATGTAGATGAGGAGAAGCAGATATGGTCGGGATGGATAGAGGAGGATGAAAGGCGGATGGAAGGCAGACAGAGGCAAGATAGAGAAACGTGTGGTAGCGAGTCGTGTGGATGATGGAGTAAAAGCACGACACGATTGAACGGGACGGAATGACAACAGGCGAATAGCCTGAGGGCGGACTGAAGTACGTCGAGAGGCGGAGCTAGGGTAGTAGCAAGTCGTATGGATAAGAGATAGAGAGAGAAAGAGAGAGAGAGAAGGAGAAGGAGCGAGGCGATGTGACGGGGCGCGGAGCGAGAGCGAAGGCGAGACGAGTGACCGGCGGCGGAACAAGGCTCGGGGCGGCGCCTCAGGCGGGCGAATAGTGATGCGCCTTGCGGTGAGGTTCCTCGTGGTAGTTGTGGAATGTTGTGTTACGTGGGCACGCGTTCGCTCTGCGCTGCAAACTCCGCGGCCGAGGGCGAAATCTGGCCCTCGCCGGCGTTTATTGCGTGGCGAGCGCGGATGAGTTTGAGGAATAGTTGAACGCGAGTGCGAAGGCGGGAGGCAAGGGGAGTAAATGGCGAGGTTGTCTCTGACGCAGCCTGTTCGTTATTCAGCCGACTGCTCATCTGCAGCTTGTTCTGCCCGAATCGATTTGCTCGCAACTTGCTCTTGGATGAAAGCGGCGGATGAAGTGACGTTGTTGTTTGATTGTAATAGAGATCCACTGACCTAGATGTGAACTCCAATGTGTACTGAGGAGCAGTTATTCAGTTTTCGTTACTATAGCGATAGCGACGATGTACAGAGTTTTGTCCAGAACTGGGGAGATAATGAAGTGTCTCAATTCCTGTTCATGGAATGTTGCTTTATATAATTTAATATTCAGAAGCAAACTCATTTTTCAGATGAAATGTACTAATTAAAATGTTCCTTACTAATGAAGAGACTATGTAGAAAACATGTACACTAGTAAAAGATAACTGCTTTTAATAACAAGTGTTAAAGAATCTTTGCACTCAGCCGTAATTCACGTTGGTTTTGTTTGTTGCAAGTATGCATTATTATTTTAGGAAAAATATGCTTAGGAAATTTTGCACTCTAATATGTCATACGAAAAAGATCCAGCAAGAGATCCACGTTCACCAACTCAAACTTTTTGAAGAAAAAAATGCCAATAACTTCTCAATTTGCCTCTTATTAAATCAGTCACTTTAGAACTTTATTCATCTTTGGTGTCAATTTTAACAAAATCAAAACTTTCTCAGAGAATTCAATGAATATTCATTCATTTATGCTAAACGCCTGTAACGCGATCGAAAAATGGATGAAGGCAAAGTAAGAGAAAATGATTACTAAGTTTTTAAGTTATTCGACTAAGCTGAAGTAAAGGAACCAGGTTCACGGACATTGTTCTCAAAAGTGCATTAAATTTATGTAAATAATTACTTTTAGAATCTTATTTTATCCTATTTTTATTTGTCTACAAATTGTAATTTTGGATGACTGGATGAATAAATGTTACTTGTATCTATAGAAAGCATTGCTGTGTTCAAAGGTTTAACAATGATTTCCTCTACTATTGTTCATTTTATCAGAAAATGCAATTATTTTTGTATGATGAACTCCGAGAAATTGTAATGAAAAGAGACTGCGTGCATCCCCAAAGTAGACTGACGTCAAGAAAGTGACTGCATAAAAGCTAAAGAATTTTCCAGACTCTAGTTGTGAGATTGTACTTTGAAACAAAGTTTCATGTTTGAGTTTTCGCCGAGAGAACTTGTATAAAATTAGAATGAAACTCCTGCTGAATAAACAATAGAATTCTGATTAATTTTATAAACTTTTTGTTTCTTCTTCGTCACTTTGTCGAAGTCTCTACACAGTTATTTATTTGAGTCTTTCAATATTAAAACCATGAAGCATATTTGTACAAACTTAACAATGTTAAAATGTCAAGTACAGTAGAACCCCGCTAATCCGAAACACACAATTCCGAAATTTCGGATAATCCAAACAAAAGTCAAGATGGAGGAAAATAAAGAAAATAAAATACCTATTTATAGTCTAGAGAAAGGATTTTTCAATTACTGTAACACTGAACAACTAAGTATTGAAACAAGTTGTCGAATGAAACGTTTATTCGACTGATAGCTACGGCGTAAATTAGACGTTTATGTATCAGTTCTTTTCACTTAGAGGAACTTGAAAAATCGTGAATCCTTTTTTGCCCTACGGAACTGAATTTGCTTGACGATGCGATGTGATGATGCGATCGTCGCTACGCTATGTTGCCATTTTCTCACATCGCACGCTACTTTGATGATAATCGTATAGATGTATTTGTATACATAAGGTACGTTCTTTCAGATAATCCGAACAGACCTCCTTCCAATTAGTACGAAATACCGGGGTTCTACTAAATTCTTTTCGAGGTCGTTGCTTTTGTTACGGCATTTTGCCCTTCTTCTTTAGATTCAAAGTCGGACGTTTATATATATATATATATATATATATATATATATATATATATATATATATATATATATACAATTAACGGATATTGAAGATTAACGACAGAGATATATCATTTATATTACAATTTTATATTAAAAATTTTTCAGTTACTTACAATATGACGAAAATAATTGAACATTTGCATGTGGTGCTTACGAAATACTCGTGTGAAACAATATTTCAATCATTACTGACCCGCAATACATCCTCGTACTGTTGGTTGCATCGGAAGTGATTATGGAAAAAAGGAATTTACCAGGGGAATTTACGTTAGCACACAACCAACGTGGATGGCGGAGGTGACTACAGCATGCACAGACTCAGCGCCTAAGTCCGGAAGGTCGCGGGTTTGAGTCCAGCCGTGGCCATGGTTGTTTGTCGCTAGTGTTTCGTGAATGTCTTGTGAGTCTACTGACCACACCGCTGAGCCCGCAAATGTGTCTAGTGTTAATGTTAACACGTGTCCCCAAGAAGGACTTAATGAGTGCCCGGCGCGAGTAGTTGCAGGCGACAACTCCTGAACCTGAAAAAAGCTCCAGGAGAAAAATAGAACATTGCACAAGACCACTTTGAATGTCAATGAAACAGAAAATGGCTCCATGAAACAAATAATTTATTTTTATTCCAACATTTTTTTACCCCCAGTATATAAAAAATCGACTTGATCGAAGTCTATTTATTTTATTTACATTGCAAAACAACAAGATCAAGAAAACTTGCGAAAAAGATGAGAGTTTTTCTACCAAATTATCAACTTCTAATTATTCAGGTACATGCCAACAAAATTAAATAACATTTCTATTATAAAAAGTGTTTTGAACTCATTAAAGTTTTTAAGATAATTGTAAAGAAAATTAATGACTGATTTTCTTGAATTTTCGTAAGAAAACTACCTTCTTTCGAGCGTTGCGTCAAAATTTAAGAGGAACGCCTTTCTCCTGAAGGCAGATCAGTACTGGCCCGCGGGGTGACGGCCCCGGCGAGAAACCCCTTGGGCGGGGGTGGGACGGGAGGGGAAGGGATAGGGGCCCACGGCGGCGGCGGCGTCTGAGATTGATTGACGTGGCCAGGGCCGCCAACCCTCAGCGCGACCCGTGGGCGGGGCCGCCAACCCTTGACCTGCGGCGGACGGAGCCCCGGACAGGCCGCCTCCGCCTGCAGCTACCGCCGGGAACAGCCCTCGCATAGATGTGGCAACACTGCTGTTTCTGCACAATGTGGGCCGGCAAACGGGAAGACCGGGAAGTGCTGGGCTTCGGGTCTCGACGTTGGCAGAATTTTCGAGATTAGTTTGAAAGTTAAAACGAGCTCAGCTGCTGTCTGGAGAGGAATTCTAGCGGGTGGCTGCTCTGATTGGTAGTGTTTCGTGCGTTCTCCGATCAAACGAGGCGAAGGCCGGACCAGTAACCGAAAAACCCGCGGACCGCGTGCAATCTTTCCTTCCTCTTCCGAGACCTCTACTTACCTCTTGCTTACACATACACACGCACTACCACAGTTATCGGGAGACCAGCCGCGAGTTTAGTGCTTGTTTCAGCTGTGGCGGTTCTCCGATTCACAAAATACCACTAAACTTACGGGACTAATAACCTTAGCAGTTGACACGCACTAATCAATCGATCAATCAATTACACGAATGTGGCCTCTGTTGTCCTATATCTGTGCGGTCATCGTCCGATATCACTTAAAGCTCTGAGAAGAATCTATTGTATATATTTTGACAGGCATATTAAATATCATTATAATTTCAAGTGAATGTATTTTATTGCTACCGAACCATCATTTAGAACCATTGCATTAAACCTTTTTCATTACTCATAATAAACCATTATCCTTTGTAATTGTCATTACCATTTCGTCAGATGACAAAACCATGCTTTCACCATTGTCCCACATTTATTTTTACTGACACCCAAATCCTGCTCGTAGTCATTCCCTGAGTCTTTACGAGTGCCATCGCCATCATCAGGATGCGGCATCGAAGCGGCGAAGCCCCGCCCCGCACCAGGCGAGCGAGCGGGCGGCGGCGGCGGGACCGCGGCGAGGCGGCTCGGCCGCACCGGCGTCGACGCAGGCACGCGAGGAATGCGGCCCGCGCCCGCCCGATGCCACGCAGCCGCTGCCGCCCCGCTTTGGCTCCACCACCAACACACCGCCCACCCCGTTTGCGTCCCCGCCACACTCCAGTTCCCGTCGCGCCGCTGTTTTCGTGACTGCCGCCTCATCCTTTCCGACCGCCCAACACCACCGCCCCTGCCGTCACCGTCCCCGCCACCACCGTCCCCGCCACCACCGTCCCGGCCGCCACCATACCCGCCACCACCGTCCCAACCGCTACCACCTCCACTACCACCGTCCCCGCCGTCACCCCCGTCGCCACCGCCCCCTCCAGGACCGTCCCCACCGCCTCCGTCCTCGCCGCCACCGTCCCCGCCGCCACCACCACCGCCGCCACCGTCCCCGCTGCCACCGTCAATCCCGTCATCGTCCGTCGCCACCATCAACACCGCCAACGACCCCGCCACCACCGTTCCTGTCGCTCCATCCCCATCCCGTCACCCCCTCCCGATTGCCCCAATTCCTCGTGCTCCCGTTCTCGTCTTAGTCCCCTTCGCTCTCGTCCCCGCCGCCTCCGTTCCCATCGCTCCCGTCCCCGTGGTCCCCGCCGCCCCCGCCGCCCCCGCCACCCCCGCCCCCGCCCGCCCCACCGCCCCCGCCGCCCCCGCCACCCCCGCCGCTCCCCGTCCCCCGCCGCCATCGCCATCCACGCCGCCCCCGCCGCCACCAACGTCGCTGTACCGCGGTGGGCTTCGCCACCGCCGCCGTTGGCTCTGCAACTTTGCTCATTGTAGCATTGTTCTGCGGCCGCGCGGGTCTGTCTCTGCAGCGGCGGCGGCGGCGGCGCGTGCGTGGGTGGAGTGAGTACGCAGCGCGATCGCCACGCAGTGGTGTGGCTGGGCGGGGCGGGGTGGAGCGGAGCGGGGTGTGGTGTGGTGTGGCTGGGCGGGGCATTGCGGGTGTGCGCGCCCGTCGCCTTGGCCGCCGCAGCCGCATCGCCGGGGTCCCGCTCTCGCCGCAGACTGTGGAGCGCGAACGCCGCACTGCACGACGCACCCGCCGCCGCCGCTGTCGACACCACCCCCCACGCGGTAGACCAAATCCAGAGACGCTAGCGCGAATTGGAGTCACGGGTTATTGTGTCGTTGCTGCAATTCCCAGATTTGATGCAGGAAATTAGCACTATACCTTGATGTGGGAATATTGTTTGATTATCATTAGTTATGTTCAAATATCTCAAATTAATTTCGTTCGTGAAGTTTTAAATTATTTGTGGTTTTTTCATCGGGTATTTTTTGAGAATTTATAAAAGCTTTCTCGTAACTATCGGTAATAAAGCAATATTTGATTTTTAGTGACTTTTAATTATTTCCAAATTTTTATGTAATGTTTTTAACACGAAGCAAATTGAAGACGCTGTAATATACAGCATGTACAACAAGGAAACTGCAATTGTTAACGGGAAAAATTAGTTTGAATTATAAAATCTGTAAGTTACAACTATATTTAAAAAACACTTTATAATATTTTTTACACAAAGACAACACGGATGCACGCATTTCTCTTATGAATACAAAGCTACTGATGACGCCGTGATTTATTTCAAACCAGAGTAGAAGTACAAACAAGCATTCCCGACCGGGAATCACGTTTACTCGGAACGACTGCTTTACAAGTCTGTTCTGCGAAGTAATGTTAGCATGGAAGCTTCAACAAATATGAATACATAGCATTTGACGGTTGTTGGCTTAATGAATCCTTCCGAGTTAACACCAATCAGGCGTTTTTTATGCATGAGTTGTCCTCAGGCATTCGATATTTCCAGGTTGTGGTTGGGAAAATTTATTGAATTACATGGAGTATTTGCGATTCAATAAAGCGTTTTATGCAAAAATTACAGTTATTTTAATTTTAATTTCTCTTTCCATTCCGTGAGTATTATTTAACACATTACATTTTTTATTTTGAATTTGTACTCTAGATTATGTATTTGTGTCAACACTGGAATAAAAATGCTAATTATTATATTTTTAATTGCTCAGAGGGCGGTTTAATTATATTTAATTCGTGAAATCTTACAGTAAAGTGATGATATTATTATATTGTTTATGAGCGAACAGAAGGGTAACAGTATTTAAATCTTCAGCAATTACATTCGCGGAGCAATGAAGGTGAATCGAACTCTAACGCAAATTGAAATGTAATGACAATCTCGTTTTGTAATGTTTTTAACTGTACAGAATAATTTCTATATACATTATTAAAACAACCCTAGATATTTTTTATTTAAACATTCTGCGTTATTACTGTTTAAGCAAACAGATCTTATAATTTGCAATATCAGACCACAAGGCTGGGTTATTGGTTTATAACTTTTCTGTCTTCGTTAATGTCTTGAAAGAGAATGCAACATCATGTCTGAGATTATTTTGTACGTTAAAAATGTGAAAATATATTTTAACAAAGCAGAAAACTGGGGAATCTCAAATAAAAAATATAATGCTCTAAAAGCCAATCTATTGCTTTTTGTAAATCAGGTAGTTATATAGTGTTATTATATAAATTAGGTTCTGACCTGATATCTCAGGTCTCGTATTGTATTTGAAATACGTAAACATTCTTTTAGATACTACTGTCCAGAAATGAACAAATGTTTCAAAGGTAATTTTACTGAAAAAACACTTCATCCGAATCAGAAGATTGTGGTGAATCACATTTTCATCCAAAACGACTCACTTCCTACATTTAACATGTATAAAATAAACGTATATTCAAATGAAATTTGTCTTTTACTTCAAGAAATGTCTAAATAACATTAAATCTTGTGTAAAAGTACCTATTATTTATTTCCTTTAACTTCAAAATAATTTTCATCATCATTAACCTCGGAAGCTAAGCTGCCTCGAATAAATCTCTCAGTATATATTATCCTCAAACATGTGAGGGAGGAAATTATCGTAAATTACAGTTTCGTCTTTCAACGATCATAGGATGTTTACAAAATAATTTGAAACAGTCGCCATACGTAATCGCTTTTGTGGAAAATTATATACCGGCATTCTCTTACAGCTCATTAACACAAAGCAACTTCAGTATCCGTAGAGGAAAATAACTCTTGTGTATTCTGAGAAACATAGTATAATTTTCAACCAGTTCTTCTAAAAGGAGGACGTGACATCTCTGCCCCGCAGAAAGCACTGAAAAAATAGAGAATATTTAAAATATGTGTCCTTGACACACTTCAAAATCATAAATGAGAAGGAAACATTCAAAAATTAACATGTCTATTCGGAAAAGATTGAGTTTTCTGTTGTTTCTATCTAGAATTTTATTTCCAGAAAAACATGACATATATTACAATACTTTAAGAAGTATTATATTCGTTGAGTTAAAACCTGTGTTGAAAAGTGTAAAATTTGGGTGCTATATATTTTTTGGAAAAGAGTGAAGTAGTGGTGTCACGTTTTGAATGTTTGTTCCTCAAATTATGTTGACTAATTTATAAATTAAGTATGATATGATACTAAATACATGTAGCATCAGTTTATGTATATATATATATATATATATATATATATATATATATATGTGTGTGTGTGTGTGTGTGTGTGTGTGTGTGTATATATATGTACATATAAAGTTTCCTTTAGTTATTTTGCAATTTATTCTGGGGTCAGCCGTTGACCTAACAGTGGTGTCTTCAAGCAATAATGGCATTGGTACTCGAAAGTTAATTTTCTTCCGCTTTTTCGTAATATTAGGCACTAGTTGACAAAAGGTTATCTCAGATATTGCCCTAGTTCATGGCCAAGTTACATTGTGACAAATTATATTTGTGTGTATCCAACATTAAACGATACACCATACTACGTTTCCAAATGCGCTGTGGCTGTGGTTATTTCACGACTGAAGGAGGAGGTACACGCGCTCGTGCCTCCGCCGGAAGAGGGCGGAAGGCGAGCTCCCTAGCTCCCAGAAAGGCTGCACTTGAGTGCGCATAGAGGCAGCCGCCTAACGTTGTTTGCCTGCTTGCTGCTCGTTGCGTGCTCTGCAACCCTTTGTGGAAGTAGTTCTCGACGTAATATGCGATGAATGTCAGGACTCCGGGGGTGAGTTGGTGGGATTCCTCGAAACGAGAAACCTATATTATGTTGGATTATGTACTCGTGATTATACTAACTAAACAAATGGACTAGGGTTACAAGAAATGCTAAATATTTTTCATCTCGCAGAAATTTTTTTGTTCTTTTCTGTGCTTTTTACGCTCAGCTCTCTCAACGGTGAGTTAGAGCAGTGTTGTCAAGGTTGATGCCATGAGCAGCAGTTCGTGGCACAAGTGCCACGACGAAATCGCCTCTCCACGCAGTTCATTACCTTGCCACCAGACAACGCCATCCCTATTGTAAAACGGCGGTGTTACTACTATTCGTAATAATTCCCTTTCCCGAAGCTATTTGCGCGTAGAATCTCGTGGTATACCACGGTGCCACGACGCGTGCCATTGCCACCAATAGAAGACCTTGACACCACTGAGTTAGAGCGTTAAAGGCTCTTTGCTGTGCGAGAGTAAACGTTCTAATTTTACTAAGCGTTGATATTAAATTGCAGAGAAAATCAATTAGTCGCTTACGCAAACAAGTAAAGAACCCAACAGAAATGTGACGTCCTTTGCTACTAATGAAAGAAGATATCGTACTTCTGTCGCTCTCAAAGAAACTAAAAATATTTTTCTTCGAGCCTTATAATGCTTATTACTTGTATTCCACATTATTATATTCATTTCCATTGTTTTCTTTGTGATACATACGTAAACAAGTTAAATTCTAATTCCATTATTCAAAAGTAAACCATATATTCTCAAGAAAAACACATTCTGTTAATAATTCCAAGAGATCGAGATTCAATAGCATCGTTTATTAGTTTCAGTAGGTACAGGCAATTACTGAGAAGAGTCATGGTTTTAATAACTGTAGAACGTTTCTTCATAAAATGGATCTGTGAAGAAACGTTCGGGAAACATAGACCTAGATCTACATAAAACGTTCTGAAATATTCGGACGGTCAAAATGGTGTTGCTTGATTGTCTGGTGGAGAAGGTATTGAATATCGGTAAAATACCAATAAAATACCGATAATTTCCGTATTAAATACCTTTATTCTTTTATACCGGTGAAATGCTTTTATAGGAACTCCATATCGGTATGGACGTCCGTAAAGGTAATGCCGGTATTTTGAATGGAAAATAATGTCCCTCACTTTTTCATTAATCATTGTGTGAAATGCTTATTAATAAAATAAAAATCAATCATGCACGTCCACACTTGCGTACATGCGCACACACACACACACACACACACACACACACATTCGCGCGTCCACCCACACGCGCCCACTCAGGCGCCCCCACTCTCTAATGTCTCTTATCTCTCTCTCACACAGACTCTCTCTCTGTGCCTTTCTCTCTCTCTCTCTCCGCCTTCCTCGGTCTCTCTCTGCCTGACTGTCTCTGTCTGGCTCTCTCTATTTCAACACTCATACACACACACACACACACACACTCTCTCTCTCTCTCTCTCTCTCTCGACAGAAAATTTGCTGGGACGGACTGTCAAACATCCATCGCTCACATTTCAAAGCTTTATACTGCGAAAATAAATTGATAGCCTGGAATGTGTGGAATGGTTATCCTTTGACTAAGCGAATCCTAATGTTTGTGGCCGGACACGACGCCTCAGGGTCGAAACGCTGACCTCCGAAAGCTAAGCTGACTGCACAAGGGGGCGCTGCCCTCGCTCCTCTTAAAATGTGGCAACTGACACAGCGTTTCCGAGAACGGAAGTTTATTCCTTGGTACGGAAAGGGGATTCTCTTTGGAAATATTTTTCGTTATTCGATTCTGGATTTACGTATTTCCACTGCCTTGGAATGATTCATTGTAACTCCGAAGTTTTAAAACGTGTTTTACATCTGCTATTAATACGTTTATAAACATTTTACATGATTGTGAAAATTTAATATAGAAAAAGTTAGGCTGAGATGACTTACCTCAGAGCCACTGCCATTGTCTCTAATACGACTATGACTGGGAGGCTGTAGGGTTCAAATCTCGGCGGTGACGTAATTTTCAACACTAGCGTAATTATGCCAGGTTGAATTGAGTCGCTATTTGGAGCAGAATTCTAGAAGCTGGCTACTGAGATCAGTTGTTTTCCATGATTTCTTCGATTAATTCCAGGGGAATGTAGGAGCAGAACCCTATCCAAAGGACCATGGGAAGCATGAGTTATTTTCTTCCTCTTGAGTCCCAATCTTTCTCCGAACTGACAAACACGACACTACCACACTTGTCTGAAGACGAGTCGTTTGTTCCGGCAGAGGCGGTGCCCCGCTAGGGAAGATTCTTGGGGAGGGGAATCCCCTGCATGCCGACATGTAGGTCAGCGCCAGATCTCAAGATACGGCGCTGGATACCTCCACATTCTGGGTTAAACCATGCGCTACAAACGGGACTAAGAGCTAACCTGGAAACTGTCGGAAAGATCAACAAACGAATCAATCATTAAATTCTCAGAAGTCGGTTCTTTTCCCGTTAGGATGTGAAATGCAGCGTCGAATGTCGGCTTCAGAATAATTTCCTCTCTGGAAATATATCCCTCTTAGTCGGAACAAAAACTGGTTTCCGATTGGTTTCCCGAGATGACTGGTAGTGTAGTGCGTAAAGAAGTGTGTATGTATTTGAGGCGAAAGGATGAGGAAGAAAAGATTACGTGCGCTCAATGGCTTATTTTATTTTCCCGTGATTCTACCGTACAAACTTTTTACATTGCCGAATTAAGCACAATTTTCTTTAGATTTCTGATCGCATTTGAATTTATTATTTCATTTTTATTTGAATATATTATTATTTATTATTATCTTATATTTTCATAAAATTGAAAATTTCATTTCACATTGGAAAAATAACAGATACCAATTAGGTGAGAATACCTGTTGAGTCTCGTTCCGCAGAAAAAGTCGCAGGACTGAGTCAATGGCTTTGTGTTTTAATTTTTTTTGGATATGTATTATTTTAAAAATTTTTCTGGTCATCAGCAAAATGCTCAGAAGATCAAATGAAAATGTTTATATTTGTGAATGAAAATGTGTGTATGTAACTTTATCCTTTGGTACGTAATTCCTTTTAGTTCAATGTATATCTGAACAAGCTTATGAAGTGTTTTGTTTTGTTTTGTTTCAGGTGAGTTTGATTCCTGGAGAATGTAACGCTTCTAATCTACTCGTGAGTACGAAAAGTGGAGTTAGATATTAACATTAATTTTTCTATTTCTTTAAATTTTGCTAGTTAATCGAGTAATATTGTAGTTATTAATACTATTGTTATTGATATTAATATTTATATTGTTATAAATTGTGCAGTAGTTCAAAGAATTTACTACCTTAGCCGGGAATTGAACCCGGATTTCCTGGCAGACGCACAGTTGCTGTAACTCAGGAGTGCCAAATGCTTGGGCGCTTGGGAAGCCCGGCACTGCTGCGAACACGGGAGCTTCCCCTGATTCTGCTCTTCATTTCCCCTCCAAATGTAAAAAGGGATGTACACGTGTGCAAGCCGAAACGGGAAGATATACACAAGCGCGCTTGAAATACCACGACAAATGTTTGCTTCCTAAGAAAATGTTCACCAGAGGTTTTGTAGGAAACAACCGTACTTTATTTCATGGTTATTTTATATTAAAATGCTGCCTTCCGTAATTATTACTTTCCCGTATACGTACGTATAGACGGAGTGATATAGGTAGTATTGCGACCATCACCGTCTTCGGGATAAGGGAGAGGGATTTTTAATAATCCCCTAGGATGTTTGGTACCTCAGTCGGGATGATGGTGGGCCACATAAAAAAATTGAAATTGGTGGGATCAAGGACGTGGGTTGTCTACACCACGGTCTCGCGAATCATTCAGATTAAAACACAGATTTCTTAAAAACCTTATTATAATCTTGAGATGAAAAATTTTGTGGCATAGAAACCTCATACACTTGACACGCATAAATACATAGAAAAACACAAAATACGCTGTCAATTGCTGAAAATAGAATACACAAGAAAATTCTTAATACACCCTTCTCTTTGCTACTTTACTAATTTACACTGTCTTTCTCATCAAATCAAAATTTTACTAGGCTTTCACACATTCTTTGGTACCATTTATATTATCTTTCATGTAACACAAAAATTAAGTTTTTACTGTTTCTATTTTTACAAAGAATAAGGATAAAAAAGATTGATTCTCTAAATTATAAAAAAAATTACTCTTTTCTCTAACTAGCTGAACATAAAATCTTTTTCTCAGTTTACACAGAATTACTCTATCTGCTTCGTTAAACGAGTTCTAGGCACTAGAACGTTTGTGAAAGGAACTTTCTTACTTTGAAATCATTTTCAATACGGGGTTTCGTTCGCCATCTTCTGAAACTCGAGCAGTGGCGACTTCGGTGACCTTGATGCTGGGTGTTTCCCTTCGCTGCTCGCTCCGCTGGTCGGGTACCGTTACCAAAGCTCCCTTGCAGTAGAGCTTTCTCTGGGCCAACGGTATGGTTAAATATTCGTCTTTTGCCAACGTAAATGTTTTAACCATATGCCGCTAGTATTTTCCAATTATATCCAGTCGAATTCAATTCAATATAATAAGCGAAGAGCATATAAAGAGAATAAAGAACAATAGCGAAAAGCTGAAAAAGAAGGATATAAAAACCACGTGTTAGATTCTAATCAATTATAAGTAACAGGGCTCCTTCCCCTCTTTCCACTGTTCTTAAAACATCTTGTTAATTAATCCTTAAATAGTAATTCTCTTCGCACTAATTCAAAGAATTAATTACCTCTTCCTTTTGTCTTTGAAGAGCTCTGATGCCTTTTCTTCGTCTGGATTGACGGCGTCCACGTTGACACGCTACGTCCGTTCAACCTCGCTGCTTGCCGACACGCTTCGAAAGGGAAGGGGATGTGCTGTGTGTCTCGCTGTTACCCTAGCCAAGCGATTCTAGTGAACTCTTGTGATATGAGAACTAATCAGTAGCTCTCTTCTGTCTGTGCGGTGCGCGCTGTAAGTACTGAAGCTCTTCGTGCGGGCGATAAATGTGCCACGTTTTCCTAAGCTTTCAGAGGGAAAACGGATGGTCACAGTATAGGGAAAGATATGTAATGCTGCGCGAAAAAATGGCTAATTTTCGGTGGAAAAAATTCAGTGTCGGGCCGTGATAACGAGAAAGTGGATAAAACCAATTGCTAAATTAAGAAAAAAAATCCCCTAACACATGGTGTAGCCAGAAACCCTCTTTTGTGGGTCCTTGATATCGGAAAACCAATTGAAAGGAAAACGTCCGTCTGTCGGTCTGTGAACACTACAAGCGCATAAACCATACGTACGATTTCTTACAAAATGGATATTCCCTGGTCGATCTGATTCGAGTCGAAGCTTTGAGTCTTTAAAATTTGGGGGGACTTTACATGAAGCACCCCGGACATTTTCAAAATTTTCTTAACAACGGCTCCAAATTTTTTCTTTAAATTTCTTGAATGAATAGAGTATAATACACTTATTAAGACGGCATAGAGCCGATTTTCACGACTTACTCTGGATTTTTGAAAATTGTGAAAGTTGAATTTTTTTCGGCGTCTTTCTCCAAATACAAAATTGAAGATAGAAATTTCTTCTTCAAATAAAATTTGTTCTGCATATTGAAATCTTTCATAAAGATCATGTAAATGTTTTTCAAACTTTTAGTAGTTTTCGTGTAATATTGCGTGCAATATGTCCAATTTTAAAAAATTACAAAAACAAGATTTTCTCAAAAACGGCTCCATATTTTTCTTTAAACTTTTGGTAGGGATAGTGATAAATGTACTCTATCCGATGACAAAAAAGCCATATTGCTATATAGGTTGTTTTTTTTCAAAAATCACAAAAATGTAAATTTTTTCACATGTTTCTCATGTCGAATATATGTCATAATATTTACATTAGCGGTGATTTTTTCACATTATTATATTTACGAGTACCTGTACTTTAAATAATGTCAAGTAAAGTTTCTCGAAAACACAACCGTTTTCTATGAAAAGTAGCTCAAAATTTTGCATTTTCAGAAACGCTCAAACGCCATTTTCGCATATATGGCTGCAAATTTTTTCTTTAAACTTTTGTAACGGATAGTCCTAATTACACTCTTTAGTATAGCGTAAAGTTTATTACGAGTTATTTTTTTGTTTTTTCAAAAATTACATAGTTGTAATTTTTTTAAAGATATCTCGCATCTTTAATGTGCACATTACCAGCAATTTGTAAGGATTATTTTATTTGTGAGTGTAAGTGCTTCAAATAACTTCAAATAAAGTATTTTGAAAACTCAAACATTTTCTGTGAAAATGAACTTCAAATATCGCATTTTTAGTAGCGCTAAAACGCCATTTTCTCTTAAACGGCACATATATTTTTAAAAGAAAATTGCCATTTATGACTAGGTTTTTGTGTTCTTTAATATTCTAAAATTAATGTTTCCGTTCTACCAATAGGAAACCGAAAAAATAACAAAATGACAAAAAAAATGTAATTTTGGCGGTGATAGATGACAGCTGGCAAAAAAGAATTTGTGGCAATTCCGAATAGCTAGTGAAGACCCAAGGGAATAGAAAACTAATACGGGAAAGTCTGTGCCATTTCGTAGCACCACTAGTTACTTTCTCGCTAGGGAGTAGAGAGAAAGGTATGTCATGCTGCGCGAAAGAACTGCAAATTTTTCGTAGAAAAACTCCTGTTATAGAGCCCTGGTAAAGAAAAAGTTGATCCATCCAGTTGCCAAATTGAGAAAAAAAATTTCTAACACGTGATGTAGCCAGTTTTGTAGGCCTTTGGTAGCGAAAAATTGAATTACGTCAAAATGTGCATCCGTCCGCAAAATGTGAACAACACTAACGGTTAAACCATTTAGCCAATTTTCTCCAAAACTGATATTCCCCAATCGATCTGGCTAATGTCACGGCCCCTTGGATTTGAAACCGATATTTTAATTTTTGGAGGTACTCTACGTGAAGCCCCTGGGATGTTTTTCATATTTGAAAAAAAATGGCTCTATCATTTTTTATTAAATGTTATTCTTGGATAGTGTGAAGATCGTTAAATAGAATAATGCAGGTCTCAAGTTCGTTAAAAATCCTGTTTTTTCAAGAGTTGCAAAAGTTCAAAATTTTTTCGCCGTCGTCCTACAACTAAAATATTAAAGATAGAATTTTCTCTTAATTGAATCTGCTCCTTAAAGATATATTGTGAAATAAGGTCGTAAATGTTTTCAAAAATTTGAGTTTTTTCGCGTAATTTGGCGTGAAAATACGGGCGAGAAAGTACATACTGTTTTAGCACCACTAGTTTATTTTATATATGGAGCTACATATTTTTATGGAGTTACATTTTTTTCTCATTAGCAATGAATAGATACAACAGAATAGAGGAATACAATGATGTACCATTTTAATGTTTTGATACTAATCTGAGGTCAAAATTAGACTCTGACATGTGATTTTAAATTAAACGGACAAGCAGTAGCAGTGCTTGCGACTGTTGCCTTTGGAGAAGGTGGCCTTCGAGCGCGCGCGCGCAATCTTTCTTTCCTCTTCCTTGTCATATTATCACCCTATTACACACATACTTGCACTAGCATGCACCACCACACATGCCGGGAGACCAATCGGTAGCGTAGAGTTTTTCCCAGCTGGGGCGGTGCCCCGCTGATGGGAGATATCTGGTTGAGGGAAAATCCCGCTAGTCCACTGTAGGTCGGTGGCGGATCTCGCCATCTAGCGGGAAAAAGATCACCACCACCTCCCGAGGGAAAAACACGCGCTACTACTAATGACCTAAGTAGATGACGCGCCCGGAGTCACGAACAATCAATCATACAGATGTGCATAGCTGTCCGTAAATAAATTATGTAATAAAAGTGTAAATAATTTATGTACGTGTTTGTCTGCTGTAATCGCATCAGTTTCTGTAGTTGTTTGAAGAAAGAAAAAGCACAGATACGCCAAATTAAGTAGGTATGGAATAGTTGAGAATATATGGAGAAATTACCTAGGATAGGAATGCGTCATCATACCTGGGTATGCTGATAGGACTGAGACATGTTCGCCTCACGTCTCCCTTATCCCTAGGTTTGGAGAATAAATAAAAACAGATCCAAGACCTGGGAACAACGCTAGGTGACAAAAGTCAGATTAATCCTACCCTAAAAGTGACAAATGTATACATACAGTTGTTAACAGTCTTGTTTGTAAAGTCCACAATTTGATCGAAAAACATTAATTTTAAGTGAAAAATTGATAATAATGAAAAATATCTTACAAGATAATTGAATAATTCCAGTTAAATAAAATGTAACTTTGTACACTTAGACGAAATGGCCTGAAATTTGAAATACACCAGCAAATTTAGTTGCTCGGGAACTAGCCGCTAGGAAGGACGCTATATTTTTCATTAGTATCAATTTTCCACTTAAAATGTATATTCTTGCACATCGTGAGCTGTACAAACAAGACTGTAACCAAGTGTACAAACATACAGCTGTATTTTATTTTTTATAGTTACGTATATATGAATGATTTTATTATTGTAAATTTATAATGATTAGAGTAACGGTAATGAATGACAACATTTATGCCTAGTTAAAATATGATGAATTATCTAAGGAAGTTTCACTGACAATTTTTAACCACTTATTCCCGTTCCTTGTGTTTGAAATACTCTAACAGTATGCCGTGTCCTTGCAGTCATTAGACATTGAGTTGGATTCTTGTTAACTTTGGAAACGACCTTTGTTAATATCTTTCTTACAAAAATAATTTCTTTACATCGTTCATTTCAATGGTCATTGCTTTGTAATTTCAATCAGTGGAAGAAAAGTTCAATTCTAATGAATCAATGGAAAACTCTTATATTTGATCGTTAATATTGACATTTTTCCCGTGTCTTAGTCAAGATCACGGATGGCTGTCAATGCGTCTATGCCCTCACTGCCATTCCCCTGTCACCCCTCACCTCAGTCATTAAGTCACCCCGTAAGTCATTAGCCAGAAAGGCTACCTCCTCCAAAGGCGACAGTTGCAAGGACTACTGCAAGAAATTTCTTCAGTTTAATTTAAAATCATGTCAGAAACCATAATTTTGCAGTCAAACTACTATCAAAACATTTACAAATGATACAGCACTGTATTCCTATTTTTATTATCTACCCAATGGTAGTGAGAAAAATAGTTCTTCCGTTTAAAAAATAAAAGATGAATAAATGCTTCGGAAACAATAAATAACTCATGCTTTATAATTCCGCCTTGTTGTGAGAAACCTGTTTCGGTTTCGTGAACCGTTAAGAAGTTAGGGGTGGGCCATAATTTGTGAGACATCCGATATAATAAATTAAATTTCTGTACGATCTTTAGTTTTACTTTTACAAAACAATTTTTTGTAATATATACTTCCTTGCAAAGCCCAAGATTATTTTACGATGAATTCGTCGCTAATTTTAAAAATTCACCTGAGTATGCAGTCTGCATTCCAGAATGGTCATTTTTGCTTCATTAGGGTACACATGCACGTGCATGTGAATGAGAAATTACAAGAAAACCCCAATGATTTCATGTCATATACTTGCTCGCAATTTTACTGTTTATATTTAAATTTCTACTTTGACATACCCTTTCTTAATATTTTTTATTTGTAGTTTTATGAGGAACGTGAACATATTTTACACTCAATGTTTTAAGCTTCGGAAAGATTCCTTATATATTCTTGCTTTTATGGGAACACTTAAAGAAACGACTTCACTTTGTGAGTAGGAAACGAGTTCTCTATGGTTTATGTAATATATTTGTGTATTATATTTTATATTATTTTACATGTTTTTTGAAGAGCGTTACGTACTTTAAAAATCGATTAAACTAATTATCTTTGAGCTTTTTTGTTGTGTTTACTGGCGCAACTTTACTAGTATATTGGCGATATATCTCACTCTTACTTTTTGAACCATTTCAACTTCCTTCTTCATTCCATTTAGCCGGTGCATGTTCAATTCTTCAAGGGGAAGGTTTTTATTGTGAAAAGAAGGTTCACAGAACATTTCACGTTGAATTGGATTTTCAATAGATGGCAGTCTGTTTTTACTGGAGACTTGAAACAGGCATACGTTTATTCAAGAGTAGCTCTTACGATCGTTTCCACGCCTAAACAGTCGTATCGAACGACATTTACATCTTTTATGAGCGTGCCTACCTGACGGCTTTTATAGTACTTTCCGCATGTTTTATCGGCTTATGGCACGTTACTCTTTAGCCTGTGCTCCGAAGGAGGCGCGCCATCCGGATTCATCTTCCCTCTGGCGGTTTCATACTCCCCGTCACGTCATTCTATGCCCCGCCCCGCCTCACCCCACCTCGCCCCGCCACGTCGCGTCGCGTCCTGCTCCGCATATTTTCGCGCCCAGTTTCGCTTTCAAGATATTTCGTCACGTTGCCCTCGCGGATATGCGGAGGCTACATCTCAGCGCCTCAGATTTTACCTTATCGCGTTTTCCGTGTTGTTTCTCATCCGCTTGATTTCACTTTCGCTCAGATACCCCTCGCGTCTCTCCCTTCCGGCGCCATTTCACCGTCGCGACATGCGTCTCCGAGACCACGCTTATCATGTTTTCCGTGCTGTTTCTCATCTTCCCCATATTTTTTTTCACTCTCTCTTCAATATTCCTTCCAGTCCCCACTCTCCTCTCGCCCACCCTCCCATCGTCGTATGCGGAACGCATCCACAGAAACACGCGTAACTCCCCGCTGACGCCCCATCCCCGCCGCCGTAGCATCACCCGCAACGGAAATTTGTGCGCTTTAAACACGAGCAAATCTTTTCTCCCTTCGACCCCGCTGGCTACGCTTGTACAACTCCGACCGTTTCAGCGTGAACTCGGGTTGGGGCTCGCGCGCGTATTGTTGGGCGTGGCAGCAGAGGTGGTGACTATGAGGGAGGGTGATGGTATGGGCAGACACTGGGACGGGGGTAGGGCCGGATCTGTAAGTTGTGAAGGTGGCGAAGGTGGTGGTGAGAGTAGCAGTGAAGCCGTTGGCTGCAGTTCTGCAAGTGACGGTGATGGTATCGGAGGCTGTGATGGGGTCAGTGGCGGACGCAGTGACAGGGGCGGCCGCGGAGGCGGTGACGGGATGGATCCGGTAGCGGGTGTGGACCCGAAGGCACTTGGGGTGGGGGTGATGGAAGAGGCGGGGGGTGGGGTGGTGGAAGCGGCGGCAGCGGTAGAAGGTGAGGGCGTTGAAGGTGGTTGGGGTGGAAATGGCGGAGGCGGCGGCGGTGGAGGCGGAGAGAGTAGTAGCGACCCGCTGCCCGTAGCGGCGTGAGGGCGAGTGTGTGGCGGGGAGGGGAGCGGGGCGCTGCGGCGCGGCGCGGTGGGCGCGCGGGGGTTTATGTGCCGTGAAACGAGCGTCCGCCGCCGCCGCCGCCCCCGCCGCGGGCCGCGGAGAGGCCGGGCCGCGCGCCGACATGCTCTGGGCGTGGCGAGGGCCGGCGACGGGCCCTTGCGGAACGCCTGGCCTGCTTCCGCGGACGCGCAATGGGACGAGTGTGCTTCTGAGTGCAGGTTTCTCTCTGCTCGCAATTTTCTGTTGTTTTCAAGGGTTTAAGAACCATTTTGATGAAGAATTTTTTTTTCTTTCTGGAAACTTTGCTATTAATTCGTTATATTTCTTCTAGAAATTAAGATATGTAATTTGAGTTGATTATGACTGTAAAAAGTTTTAATATTTTCTCTCTCTTATGGTTCCTTGTTCTTCAGAGACAGACATTGAACTGAACTTTCTTCAGGAATAATAAAACGCCATGGAAATTCAATATAAAATATATATAGTCGGAAATGTATGCCCAAATCACTACATTTCGAGAGCATACTTGTTCTTGTGATCAGGTGGATCAATTTAGTAATACTTTTTGGGTTGTCGGTGACCTACGATTTTGCGTGGTGCTTGCTTCACCTGGTTAAAGTTCGTCTACTAATATGTTCACAATAAAAAAAACATTTATCTAATATATATTGATACAATACACACTCTCAGCTTGGTCAAGCACGTACCACACACAATGAAGGGTCACCAACAACCCCAAGAAAATGTTTCTAAATACACACATGTCGGTGAGGACAAAACGGTCCTCAATTCATAGCGATATGCCTATGAATTACTGACAATAAATTTTATAATGATATCCGATGGCTTTATTACACATGAAGAAAATCCCGTTTAATTACTGTCATATAAAACATAGTGGACCACAGCAGAGAGATATGAAGGCAGGAGAACTCGCCGTTTCGCCCTGGAGCGTTGGGCGTTTGGGCCAGTGTGCGCGTGCGCCAGCGCCGCGGCCGCTTCCTGCCAGATAAGGTGCGGACGACCTCTGGCCGCGCGCCGCCTGGGGAGACGCTGACCTGGAGCGGTGGGATTACGCCAAGACGGAATGGAGTTCCGCCTGATGGACGGGGGACGGGCTGACGGGCGAAACGTTGAGGGACGAACTCTACCACGCTGTACCGTCAAGAACACGTTTTATGCAGAAGCTGGAAACTGGGCATGAAACGATATTTTAGGATCGTTATTACAGTAATAGCATGTTAATTATACATAACATACATGTAGTCACACATTGCAATTGCAGAGTTGAAAGAAAATAGTATACGTTTTTTATATTAAACTTGGAATAAAATTCATTCCAATTACTCTATTATTACATTCTGATCATTGGAAGTTGTTTATACAGCAGGAAGCAACATTTAGTAAACACAGTATCACATCCAAAAATAATAAGTCGGAAATTGTTAGTAATATTACGCTTTTGGAAAATAGGAGTTCTTACAAAAGTAGCAGGATGAAATGAAATTATTTTATTGTTGTTCACTGAGGTGATCGGATTGAAAATTATGGGAACTATTATTAAGAATCATAGTAGGAAATTTGTATGACGTAACAATATTTTGGTTAATTTTGAAATGTAAAAGAAAAGAGAAAAGAACATGAAACAAGTGGACTAAATGTTTTGAGCATGCACACTGTCTCAGTGCCATTGCTTCTAGAATAAAGTAGGTTCAACTTCCGTCTCGGTCACGATGTTCGCTTCTTGCTCGTTTGTTGGATTTGCAGGCGGTGAATCTCTGAAAGTACTAACATCACTTGTTCACTTGCACTGGATTTAAGGATGCAATGGAATTAAGTACATCTCTAAGAGATAACGACTTGTTGCATACGAATTATTTTGTAATTATTTTGTAATGTTTCACCTTTCTCAACACTATAATCTGTCGTTATCAACACGTGCTGACATTATCGGTTAATGTACAGTACTGATTTTGTTTTAAATGTGTATTTTGCACATTTTTCATAAATGTTTGTGTTCTAACTTTTTTATTTAGAATTTTATAAAATGTCTAACAATTTTTTAAAGTCTGATTTTCGGTTTTAGATATTATATTATTAGAAAACATTGTATTGGCTTTGAAATGGAACCTTTAATATGTAATGTTTAAAGGAAGCTTTCAATTGAATTGAAATTTTAATTGTAAACTTATGAAAACTTGACTTATCCTCTGACGAATTTTCTTCAGTCACGAATTTGAATGCAATAAAATGCTTATATCCACGAGAGTACATGCACGCCTATTCATCCATAAACTCTCCTCCTCTTGTAAAAAACAAACAATTATGACTGCCGAACAAATTCATACAATAGACGAACAAAAATGTTCAATATTTTCGCCCACAGGAGAATGAAGGGCTCTCCTGACGATTGGTTTCGAGATAATAACTACCATATCCGCATTTTCAGCGTCAGCGTGGACACATAGAGCGCGCTGCTCACGAAAGCGTAACTTTTGGTTGCATTGGTCAGTTTAGTATTGGTTAGGCACACGTGTTGCGGCGTCGAGGGCCGGCTTTCAGGAGAGGCAAGTGGGGCGGGGGCGGCGCCGACCGCGAACCGCAGCGCTGCGCCGCTACAAAAGCTTTCACTGTGCGCCCGCGTGCGCATAATTTTCGGAAATATCTGCTTCCCTCGAACTACGTGGGAACGATCGCATCGTTCTTGTCAAATCAGACTAATGCTTTTGCGCGTTAGCGGATGTTAAAATGTCAAACAATGATAGAGAAAAGAATAGGTTGTTGCAATGCGCCCATGTGCCGCTGAAATTTGGTGACCTATTGTGTTGACAGACATTAAGTCGCTGTGACGGTACATTTTGTAATTAACGGAGCGCAAATGAATGTGGTCTGCGGTATAGAAGCACCAGTTTGTGCAAGATCTACGAATTTGGGCAAATGAAGCGGTCTCTCTCAGGTGCGATGAGCTGGAGAATAACGTACAAGGAATTCGGACTATGGCTCATGAATTAGGTGAAATATGATATTGCATTATCTTGTTCAAGTCAACTCCGTTTCATCATACGCAGTCCCAACGCATATCCCACTAGAATTATCTGATAAGGTGCATATTACACTTTTGTTTAAGGAGAGAAAATTGAAACAAAAAGTACAGTGTAAATTTTGAAATTCTACAAAGATATCCATGACACAAGAGACTTAAACGGAATTAAGCATTGTGAATTGCTCCAAAATTGTACTACACAATGTTCAAAATGGCCAAATTCATTCAAAAATATTCAACGTGATGTACATTCATTTCAAGTGAAAGTTTTAGTTGCATAATTATACAAAGAAGGAAGGAAAGAATAATATTATTTATTGCTTTTATAAAGACTTTAAACAGGAGGAATTGAAGAGTAAAACTAAGAAACCACTCACCAACAGAGTTTATAAATAATACGAAATAACAATATGCAGGTAATTTTATTGTCATCCAGAAGATTACAGAAAAACACATATTTCCTTTGTATTTCAAATATTACCTTCAAATAAACACGCATTGTTTACGTGTTCCATCAGTGTCCGCCATCCCCCTTTCTTCACGAAAACTTGTTATCACAGGTTTCCATTTTCCGTTTCATTCAGATCCGTATGAAATGTAAAGGAACGCATCAAAAAAATGTCGAAATTTTCACTAAAATGTTAGCGTTTTAGGTTTTGAGAATGAAATAGTTAAATTTTGAAAAAAAATGCCAAATGCCTACGTCCCCACCACGTCAGTACCCCAAAAACAAAGGAGTTGTACATTTTGTGATCGAAGTTACAATTCGATTACGAATCTATTTTCATTTGATTTTCTTCTTGTTATAAATTTTGTCAAACGTTCAGTATTTCTAGGATCAAAAGTTTGACTCAACATCATCTGTTAGGCTGCGAAATATTGGGAGAACTTTTGATGAAATTGTGCCGAGGAAATTGCTATTTGACTGTTTGTGTTTCTGGCCATATGAGAAAATTCTGAAAAACAAGTATCAAGCATGTTAGCATATCTCAGCATAAGGGTAATTAAGTATTCAAGAAATTGTCAATATTACCTAGTCTAGGCGAAAAGGAAACGTTTTCCTTACTTAGTCTATTTGTTACTCTCGTGGCTTATGAAATTCACAAGGAAATTCTCACGCCAACACTCTTGTTGCGTGGAGAATCTATTGCCTTGTGGCCTCAGAATGCAATTACCAACTTACGTAGTAATAGAAACTTCAGTACAGTCAATACGTGTATATTACTTTAGTTTTTATGCTAGCCAGGCGATCTGCCATGAGACAGATCTGCTGCAGATTCTCAAACATTCAATTACGTCGCAACTTATGTGGACAAAGCTGATTTCTGAGAACCTGTCGACAAAGCGCTGTGTTGCCTATATGCTCGCTGGTTCTCAGTGCTTTGGTTGTGGCGCAATGTTACTGCCATATTTGCAAGCAGTTCAAAAGCCTGTTTCAAAGAGTTTCATGTGAGTAAATTAAATTCTTCCTCTTTGCGAGGTAGTTGGCGGTTTGAGGGATCTCAAACGCGTAACGTTTGAAATGTATGTTCTTCGCTACCTAATTAGGGAAATTATTCTGTTTCATGTAGGATTATGAGGATTATGTGACAAATATTGAGTAGCGTTTTATGTTTTGAATATCAAAAAGTTAAATTTTGAAACAAAGTAAAGTCCTTATTCCGTGAATGTCTCGGGTAATTGACTGAGTATAGGCCTGCAAACTGACGTGCAGAACGGCGGTGGATATCATGTCTCAGAATGAAAGAAATTCTGCCGGCTTCCGGAAAATTACATGCTGCAAACGTAAGAGACTAATTATTACAATAGATGAAGCCAATTAGGTCAGACTGTTGAAACTGTATTTTGTGTTGAATCTCGATTATTATTTGAATTTGACCACGTTATACAATTTCTGATCAAAGTTAAAATTCAATTCCGATTTTGTTTTTATTTGAATTTTTTTCGTTACAAATTTTGTCAAAGATTCAGCATTTCTAGGATCAATGTAGTCTATATATAATATTTTCCTGACTAAAAATGCTTAAAAAGTTATTTTATAAACGATCCATTAGTATATAAAGTAAATGAGTAACTTAGGTTTGACTCATCATCCTGATTATTTAAATTTAAAAAACACGCGCGTAAAAATGAAAGGATAAAGAAGTTCAAAGAACACCACCCTCCCCAACATCGCTATTAAGTTTGAAAACACGTGTTTAGAAAACCGGTTTTCCAACACTCGTAACACTTGCTAACCCGCATAATTCGAAAAACACCAATATAGAGGATGGTTCGACAGCAACCGAGCATATTGACAGGATAAGATTATCCGGTGAACAAATGTTCCTAACCTAATAATAAAAACAAGAGCTGTAGAACAAAACAAGCTCCGGGGCCGGTTTCAGGAACAGAGTTAATCAACGAAACTCTGCCCTCAATCTCGCGCACCTGGGCGCAAACAGTTTGAGGGCGCGCCAAGGGTAGACTTGATAATGCGCGGCTGAATAATGAAGCGTTGCGGCCGGAGCCGGTGCGGCAATGTTTGTTATTACCATGATAATAGAGCGAGTGTCCTCGCGTCGAGTGGTGCGGAGCGGCCCATCTCGTCGGGCAGCGCAGCGCCGTCGGCCTGTGTTGCCGTTAGGGGTCGGCCTCCGTGGCGCGCTCGTTGGCCATCGCGGGAACTACGCACCTGCGTTCGGTTGGTTCTCGCCCGGGCGTATCTTTGAGAGGATCGTCCAAGGTACGGCCGCCTGGATCGATTCATAACATTGTTGCTGAGAAGTTTGGTTTACTTAGGGCTGACACACAGAGGAAATGCTTGTGGATTTAATAAGACTTGCGATTATATCTACTAAAAATGAGAAATAATTCAGATAATTTTATAAAACAAGCAAATAATTTTATTCCGTAAGAAATAATAGCATATGTTGATAATATTGTAATAATAATAATACAGGATAAGACCGATCTGGATAGCCGAGATTACGAGGCAGTATTGCCGTGCTGATGTCGATCGAAAAGATCGCGAGTTCGAGTCCCGCCTTGGGCATGGTTGTGTGTGTGTGTTTCTGATTATCCATTCATCATCATCATCTCATATTTCATCCCCCAGGCTAACCCCAGGGCTAACAACCCTGTGGTGTAAAAATCAATTCGGCATAAAAGTGCTGATCCCCCCCCTTCCCAAAAAAAAAAAGGTTACATGCACTTAGCCCGACAGAAAATGACTGGGCCTCGGTGGACACAAATGGCGCGTTCGCGTGGTCCCAGAAAGGCCAATTGGCGACCAAATAATAATAATAATAATAATAATAATAATAATAATTATTATTATTATTATTATTATTATAAAGGGTAATGTAATAATCAAGATAAAACCGTCGCGTTTCAAAAACATACAGAAAATCCAAAAATGTGTATTGATATTATAAATCAAAAGTATTAAAACTGTATTTGTACTAGATACAATCGAAATTTTCTCGTTCTCAATAATACAACATCTTGTCGATTGGCTCTCAAGATAGCCCCACCTCACAAGCCGTTATAAAAACAATCCTGGATGAGCGTTATCAAAATGGCCTAGATTCACAATCCGATAACTTCACTTTCGGTATTGCCATGCTCACAGAGGAAAACAAACCGTAGGTACAAAGATAATTGACAGCTGCGGCTGAATTTAGCTTGAGTAACATTTAATGAAAAGGAGAATGGTTAATGGGAATTTATTGTAAATGATACGCTACACACTCGCGAATTTTTCCACGAAAATGCAATGGCTTGAATGAGTTCTGAGTAGTACCTCGAAATATGCGTGACCCTTGCAGTTTGCTACGAGATTTTGAGCTCATATAATCCGCTTTCCTTCTTCTTGCTATCGGCTTCTAAAAATTACCGTTCGTATGGGCATATATTCTTTTGTCTGCTATCATTGCACATTGTGCGCTTTACTTATTTAATTAATTTTTTCTGCTAAAGATTAAAAAATATTGCAAAAATAAGGAGGTATTAAAATACGAAATTAATATTTGATATATAAAATACTTAAGAACATAAAGATTAGAGATTTGTGATTGGAAACATTATTTGGTGATTCTACAGTTCGGTTGGTTGAATTAGATGGATGAAATTATCAGTAAGTAACATTTTTATTTCGACATGAAATTCATGTCTACCTTAGTGGTATTGTCAGCAGTTACAAACGTAAAGTTTATCTTCCGTATCTCAACAAACACTACAAAGAAATTGCATACGTCGTCGCTTTTCTGGAGGCAAGTTCTAGAGAAACACATGCGAATCAAGAAGTTAAGGTGGTATTATGGGAATTTAGCTCACACTTCGTAGCCACAGTTCGGAATTTCTCCCTTTTCGACATGAATGTTTGGGCAAAATCTCTTTCTCGGCGTCACCCGCTATTTATCTCGATATTGCTGCCAATTGCTGTACGCTGTTCCACGCTCAGACTCCCTATTACGTGTTAATTTTTCGATTTATCTACCTGTTCGTGCCCGTGCTACCATACTAATAGTCTAATAGTAGCGAGTGCAACTATTAGAGACGCATATACGCTACCGGTACCTCAATGGATGGCAAAAAATTGATGTTTTTAAAACATCGATATTTTCCACCAGAAATATTGATATATTAACATGGATATTTTGTTTTCAATCTTTTTTTCAGATTGATATATTTTTTCTAGAATCATCGATGTTTTCAAAAGAAAGTTTATCATTTTTTCGATGATTTTGTTCCTGGTTATATCGCTAAATTGCGTTTTGAAACTTGTAGGTATATAATATTGATTTGAAAATTAAGATGACAGATTGATTGAAACTAAAACGTATTATGTATATTAGATATAGAATGTTTCAATTCGACATTTCATGAATGAAAGTGAGTAAATGGAATAATAGGAAAACAATCTGTTCTTTATTTTTTATTTCCTTGCTTGCATTTGGTAAACACTCTTATTATAATATTCTTTATACGTTCCGAACCAAAAAAATGCCGCTATTTAATTTAAGCACTCTAATTAAAAATGGAAACAAGATGGGAAAATACCATTGATTTCTCATATTAAAAACACTGATATTTTAAACATCGATGTAATCTGTTGATGTTTCATCCACACTTTGGTGATGTATTGAAAACCTTTTGGTGATGTATCGAAATATCGATTTATCTATGCCTTGAGAAAATTTGCCATCTATTGGTAAAGAGAGATTACCATAAGAAGGGACCGCTTTGATGCACACTGCTTGACGTAGACGCTTTGACGTACACTGCTTGGCCCCACAACTGCAAGTTACGTCCGTGGACTCAATTCGTCAAAGATTTCGGTTACAGTTCACTCATTTGTACACTCCCATTACTAACTCTTGCAATGCCATCACCCTACACGACGTTCACGTATTTCTGGACCTCTTAACCTGGCAGTAGGCGCGCCACGTTTTATAACAAAGTGAGGCGCGCGTGGTGCCAAAGTCACCCCAAAAAGAAGTAAAAAAAACGTTAATAACAAAATATTTTGTTTCTTTAATGAATACGCGTTGGATTGTTTAATGAATACATTAATAGTTTGGATACAAGTACAAATAAAATTTTAATTTTTAAGAATGTTATTTTTGCAAACAACTTTCACAAATGTGGTGCACATGATTAAATTACACTTTGAACAGAAAGATGTAGTTTTCTCGAAGTCTCGAACAAAAGCACTTATTGTGGTGTATATTTGAAAATAAAACCTCTCTTTGTGCCGTCCTGCTGAGAACTACTGTGAACAGTGTGGCAGGAAGCGATAACAAAGGTTACGCGAGGTGACTCGGTGGTTTCCACGCAGCGCGCCATCCCCTTTGCGACGAAATTTCCAGGAAAGGACCGGACGCAGTTGAAAGAGAAGAGTCGAGATCTGTGCGTAAAGCTTTCCTCGAAAGGTGTGGAGAAGCTCGCAAGATTATAAATAAAAGTAGAAGTACAGTGAGCTCCGAAGTAATGCTTGGGTGACAGGGATATCCCGCGCGCCTACTGCTGGGTTAAACTAGTCCTGTAACAGTATTGTCAAGGTCGATGCCACGAGCGGGAGTCCGTGGCACGAGTCCCGTGACGAAATCGCCCCTTCAGGCAGTTCGTCATCCCGCCACTAGAGACAACGCCATCCCTATTGTAAAACGGAGGAGTTACTAACAGTTTCCTTTCCCGACGCTGGTTGCGCAGAGAAGATTGTGGCAGACTACGGAGCCACGACGCGTGTCACTGCTACCAGTACAAGACCTTGACACCAGAGTAACTCCCCCCTATCGCAGTTCCACACTCTCTCATTCTGAATCAGTAAAAAACTACTGATTGACAGTGACTATTCACTGATGGTGTCAGTTATAACCCTACCACTGACAATCAGTGAATTGAGCTGAACAAATCAGTGAAAATCGGGTCCACTTTTTGAATCAGTGAAACTTGAAACTGTTTGAATCAGTCAAATCTGTGACACTAATTACACGTGACGACTGAACGATCAGTGAGCGATGGTGGCGCGGCACTTTTACCACTGACGACCAGTGAAATGCTGGCGGTCATTATGAAAAGGTTCGCATGTTCGCTGATTGTCAGCGAAACTACACATTTCCACTGAGGATATCAGTGACGTCGGCTCTCACTGATTGAATCAGTGACAATTCCACTGATTCAGATTCAGAGAGTACGTGCTCCTCAAGGAGCGGCCCGTGAAAGGAAGCGGGCAGGAAGCGCATGTCGAAGCGAAGCGGAGCGGGGGGGGCGGTCGGGGGTCGCGGGCGCGCCGCTCAAAGCCGTCGTGGCGTCGGAGGCGTCCGCGGCGCCCTCGTGTCCTTGACAGCCACCGCCAGGCGCCGCGACGGGACGGGACGTGACGCGACGCGTCGCGCCGCCCGCCGGGCGTCAGCGGCAAACAGCCCGAAGCGAGGTTGCGCGGGGGAGGGGGGTGGGGGGAGAGGGGAGGGAAGGGGCGATGGCGGCCGCGTCATTTCCGGGGTGACGCACAAGAAGCCGCCACTACGCGCCGAGGCTCGTTTGCGGCGCCCGTGGTGGGGGAAGATGGCGGCGGTGGAAGGGTGGCCCGTCTGGTGGATGAGGCGGGGCCGACGACTGGAGGAAACGAGAGTACTGCGGCAGCGCTTGAGAGGCGGTGGGGCGTCAGCTGGGTTGGCGATGGCCATGGTAGGAACGGTAGTGGCTGTAGTGGCGATCGGCGGTGGGGGCGATGGTAGAGTCAGCGGCGATGGCGATGGGTATGGTAGGGCAGTGGTGTCAAAGTCTTCTACTGGTGGCAGTGGCACGCGTCGTGGCTCCGTAACATGCCAGGAGCTACTCTGCGCAACTAGTGTCGGTAAAGGAAACTATTAGTAACCCCACAGTTTTACAATAGGGATGGCATTGTCTCTGGTGGCGGGGTGACGAACTGCGTGAAGAGGCGATTTCATCGTGGCACTCGTGCCACGAACTCCCGCTCGTGACATCGACCTTGACAACATTGTGGTAAGGGCTGTGGTGGCCGTCAAGCCGTAAATGGAGGCAATGGCGGTGAACGGCGGCGATGAGGTTGGGGGTGGTGCCCGGAGTAGGGGTGTTCAGCGGGCGATGGGTTAGGAAGATAGAGGTGACAATATGAGGTTCAGAAACGAGGGAATGGTGCTGACAGAAAATAACTTCGTTGGGGAAAATGCCAGTGGAGAGCAAACATTTTATTTGTCCTTTTATGTAGTGTAAGTAGTGGTTTTAATTTAAGTGTTGGCTTTTGGAATTTTGAAATGCAATAATGGAGTTATGACATTGCACATTTCATAATTCCCTTTATTATGGCAGCATTTGTACTAATTCATTTGTTATTTCATCAAACACTATTTTTCTGAAGTGATGTTTATTTTAGTGGGTGTGGTAATCGCAGTAGCTACGTGGCTGGCAATGCTAGAGAAAATGGTTTTTGAGAGAGTGGAGGTGCGTTAGATAGTAGATGAGGCCGGTCAATGAGCGCGGAATGTAGTAGTTGGGAACGGTATTGATAGTACTGAAGAAGGTGGTGAAGGTTGTCATTGATGGCGAGGAGAGCAACGACAGTTGGATAAATTATAAGAGAGTTGCGACAGAAATAAATCAGTAGGATGAAAATAACGTATACAGCTTACACAGAGAAATTTTTTCTTAGAATTTAGGTGATAGAGGGAAACCGAAAAATATATATAAATATATAATGTACTATTATGTAGTAATTAATATATATTATAATATAGAGTACCCAAATTGACACTTTTTGAGAAGTAAGAATGTAAAAGCAAAACAATGAAAATCTAGCGAAAGGTAATTTTTCAGTGTGTTAGGAGGCATAAACATTAAACCGGACGCAGTGTTTATTATAATGACAGATACGATCAGAGCAGAATGTAGAACAGAACAAACACAGCAGTGATAATCACAAAATATATCGTGCTCATCCACAAAACTGACAGAACTCTGATCAATCATCGACTTTTTTACCATTTCGCTCAAAGGTCGATCGATTTTCTCTTCATTTCGCACAAAGGTCGATCGGAACTCCTTGGCATTTACACAACGCGAACATAAATACTGAACCAACATGTGTACAACGCTTGGCGTTCTCAACTTGCAAATCGTTACGACGCTCGCGTGATCTTCTGTATTTATAATGTATTGGCAATATATTTACAACATTAATTTTGAACATTTCTAAGGACATTATCCAAACTCCTTGAGGTCGTAAAATGTTGAAACGAGGTGTGCATTTACCACTGCACATCCAAATACCATGTCGTCAGGCACATTTAATACCACAGCAGATCAAGAAAACTGTCAGTAACCATGATCGAGAATAATTTCCGTTCTGAAAAAATCAAATTTACGCGTATTCCTCCGAGCAAGAGCGAACGATTGCAGTGGTGAGATACCTGGATCTTTCTACCAGAACAAAGGACGTACATGTTGTTCATTCGGAACATGTAGTAATCTGTAAGCATTGTAGACACAAATTAAGTTGATAATTCATGATTAGGTGCAAGCACTACTCAGTATTATCTTAAAAGACACAAACCAACGCATGAGATCATATGACCTGTTAAAGAACCTAATCACCATACGAGAACATACAGTCTCGCATGGCAGCCAACATGTTATACGTATCTGATTGATTGATTCATTCATTCATTCATTCGAAAACAATGTCATTGTTTACAATGAATAACCGATGTTTCAGTTTTACGTGCTTTCTCGTTTTTTTCATACTTTTCTTTCTATTTGTCACGAAGATCGATCGAAACTCTTTGGGACGTACACAACGTGAACATAAATAAAGAGCCAACATGTATACACCGCTCGGCGCTCTCAGCTAGCGAGTCGTTACGGCGCCCGTGAGGCCTCCTGCATGCCGTCGTAGAACGCCGAAATGCTGCACGTCTTCCCTAGGGGTCTACTTGTCTACGAGACTAAGTAATGTCGCAAGAAGTAGTACTACGCAGAAGAGTGTGGTGGTGATGAATATAAAGCTTTCTCGTCTCCTCATCAGTAAATGAGGTTCCAGTATGTTTCAAAGAATCTTATGTTACGATTTTATTGACCATTTTGCTTGTAGATAAATCTGTATAGGTATGAAAAATGCCAAAAGTAACATTATAAAATTTTGTGAGAATGAAAAACGTTTGCAATATCTAAAATTTAATCACTAGTAGAAAAATCCCTTTCGAATGTCTTCTGTACATTAGTCATTCAAAATTATGAGCAATGTAAAAGTGATATTATTTTATTATTTTTATAACTGCTTTTTAAACTGTTCAAAAACCGAACTGCTCCAATTTTGAACAATTAAAAATAACATGCCATCAAAAAACGCCGAGGTGCTCCCCTAGAGAAATACTTGTCAGCGAGACTAAGAGTTAGCACTGCGCAGTAAAGTATGGTGGTGATGAGCATGAAGCTTTTCAATCCAGTCATCTCAGTAAATGAGGTTTCAGTATGTTTGAATGAGATTTGTGACAGTCTTACTATCCTTTTTGCATGAAGATACATCAATCTCAGAATGAAAAGTGCCAAAACTGACACAATTACGTTGAGTGAAACTGAAATACATTTGCAATATTTTTAATTTCTTCAGTTGTATAAAATGCTCTTTCAGATGGCCTTGCTTATTATCCATTGATCTATGCATTAGTCATTCAAAACCATTTTAGATGTAAGAGTGTTATTATTTTATATTTGTTTGTAAATTATTATTAACTGTCAAAGAACAAACTGACCCAATTTTGAAACGTAAAGAAGCATGTTCAATACGTATGTTTACAAACCAGTCGGTCATATAGCGGTTTACATTACTTCTTAAAAGAGACCATCAAGATCGATGTCAAGGTAATGAAGAACAAAAGTTACTATTTCTTGCAATTTGGAGTTTTATTAACGCTACTCTCTTATACCGTCATTTTTATTTTACCTTCTAGATATATCTTCTCATAAGTGCACAAATAACTGTTACAAACGGTCAGTCTTCTCGCCGGTGCGAATTGCCTTGCCTCCCGAACGGACAAGGCAGAGGAGCGCGAGTCTTCCCCCTCCCCAAGGTCTCTCCCTCTCCGCTCTCCGCGCAACGGAAAAGGCAACCAGTGTATGCGCCAAGTATGGCTGGTCGTGCACCACGCTACAAACGTCTCTCTAACAAATGAACTATTTATCAATTTTTCGTGCGCTTACAAGTGCCAGGTGTCACATCGACACCCAATACTATCAAAAATTCAGTTATTAATGTAACATTTCCATCAGCAGCCAAAATGTAAAATGTTTCAGTGTGTGCAGTGTTTCCAAGTTACACGTGGTAATCATTCGGTAATCATCCGTAATCATCCGTATCATCCAGACAGTTACAAGCTTCAAAAGGGTAATCGAGTTATTTGCAAGGACTCTAACGAAGGTATGGTACAAAAACTATTTCTCAAAAGGTGCAAACAAATTCAACAGATCAAATTCCAAGTCCAAAGGAAACGTGAACAAACTGTTTAATATAATTCAAATTGGTTTCACATGTAAATCATTCAAAGGTTATTCCAAGCATGAAAATATTGTAAATTAGTAATAGTTATAAATAGTAATTAAAGCATGTGCATAGGTAAATTTCACTTATTGTAAATTCGTTCAATTAATTAGTATTAAAGCAGACAGTCAAGGTTCAATTACCACTCATTTTGTCCACTCATTGTTCCATTAATTTAATTCATTACCAATTAGTTTGGGTATGGAACACGTTGTAGCTATCAGAGTAAAATTACCCAGAGCAACTGCCTTTTGTTAACTTCACCCCAAACAAACTCTCAATCTTTTCTTTCCCAAACTCTGTCTCCCCTCTCTCCACATTCCGCATTTTTCCATTTTCAACAATTTTCTTCTCTACTTGAGTTTTTTCTTTCTACTCTTCCTACTGGCTCTCAACCATTAGATAGCCCAAGCTCTCATTTTTCATCCATCGAGGCTGTTGACTCTTCTGCCCCCTTCAAAGCAGCGGTGGCCGGCACTACTCAGCACTTTTCTGAGTGCTCTTCCGGACCCTTGTAAAATCATTCGGGGAAATCTTTGTGGAAATCTAGTGGTACATTAGTACCACACTCAGCAATATTCTTGCTGTCACACGAACTACTCAATTTATAGGCGTGTGGTAAATATTTCGAAGAAAAAATTACTTTGGTAAAAAACTTATCAGAGCACTTGTGTTAAATGTAAATGTATCTCTCTGATACAATTGCTTCATTATTTACCCGCTGTTGACACTCGCTACCTCGCATGCAGCAGTACCTACGGGCCAGTTGGAAGATTCGAAACGTTAACACTCAATAAGGATTTTAAGCACGGCATTGGGTACATTCGACAGCAAAATAAAGATCAGGGTGAAACACATACTCACGTGCACTGCACTACCACACATGGCGGGAGACCGGTCGGGAGCTTAGTATTTGTCCCGGCTGGGGCGGTGCCCCGATGGTGGAAGATACGTGGTTAGGGAAACCTTTGCTAGCCGACGGTAGGTCGGCGTCGGATCTCACAGCCAGCGGTGGAATATCACAGCCACCTCCCGAGCAAATACATGCACTATACGTACGGAACCAATACCTTAGCAGTTGACGCGCCCGGAATCACTAGTAGTCAATCAATCAATCGTCGGTGAAGTCCAGAGAGAAGTTTTGCACAAACGTTTAGGTCGAAATTAGAAGACGTTCCAAACTGTTCCAACCTGTGGCGACGGAGTGTGCGATAAAATTCCATAATACCACCAAAACTCCATAATTCTATAACCCCAATTTCCTTGATTCGCTTTTGTTCGTCCAGAACTGCCGACCAAGAATTTATTTTCAAGATAAAATGACTTTAATCTTGGACAATCATACACATTTCCAAGCAGAATTAAATCCCGATTCCCCAAAGACCGATTCAGACCTCCATAGATACTCATTTCCCCATCACTTACAAACTACAACACACAAATCAACACAATACTTCTCTTTTCCACACCTTCAAAATATCAAAATATAAACACTTTCTGCCAATAATCATAACTTATAGTACTCAATCTGCCCTCACAATAAGGGACAATTAACGTGCGAGTGATCAACTCTAACAAGCCAATTAAATTTTAATTTTTAAAACCCCTGAAATACTTGTAGAGTCTAACAGGCAGAAAATATAATTAAAAAAGAACTTATCTATATATAAATATATTATTGTATAATTATTATTAAATAAAACTAATACCATATGCGATAGAAGAGACAGTCGAAATGTAATGCCTACTATTTTTTCTACGCAAATAAAATTAGTAGTAACTTTCCGCGTCAACATGTGGTAGCGTAGCAGTCGTTTACAAAATGTCTGTCTTCGATGGTCGTATTAAACCGCGTTGTGTGATTGAACGCGTGAAGTCAGAAGATAAAATGACCATTCGCACTCAGGAACGACTGAAAAATGTATACGGTGACTGTATGTACTATTAGTCGATGGATTTCTCTGTGTAACGAAACAGAAGGGCTGACGATCTTTGGCTGACGATAAGCGGAGATGCAGATCGATGACTGCCGTCACTTCACGCAACATTCAGCAAGTCGATGACATCATTCGTGGTGACCGCAGAGTGATGGCAATCGAAGTAAGGGAGATAATGCGACGCAATTCATCTGTCACATTTCACTTTCTGCATTCAAGAATCCAATCACACTACGCTGTCTCTTACGAACATCGATGTCTGCCATTTTTCAAACGACTGCTGTGCTACCACATGTTGATGCAAAAAGTTATTACTGCAGAAAATTTGAGGAAAAGTTCCATTATCAAATGTTTCACTTAAATAATTTTTATTTAAGTAAAAATAAGAGGCATTACTTTCTGGCTGCCCCTTGTATTATATACAGACGATTGTCATCTACTTTATGTTGTATTGTGGAAATTTAGACTTCACAGCACACTCTGCCGTCAGAGTTGGGAAAAATCGATAATGCATGTTCAAGTGATAGAAGATTGATATAATGATATTATATTAATCTGTATTGATATAATGATATTTTAGTCATGTGAGATATACATTCTATCACGTACGATTGCCTCTTTAATATTTTGCGATATTGTATAACTGTCTTTGAATACGATTAACGGTATTATATTCACTTCGACTGTACCTCTTATTACATCAGATATAATACTGATATATTTTTTCTAATGAATGAGACTTTATTAAATATTATAATAATAGCTTTATAACCTACTTCTAGCACAAAAGTAAAAAGCATATAAAGGAATCGGATAGTGTAGCAGGAAAAAGCATAGGAAGGTATTTTCGGATTTTTTGCCCAGATTAAAATCTTACACATACATGTGTTATGCCAAAAAGAAAAACAAATTTGAAATTTCAGTTAAATAAACTTTTGATTACTTATTATACATTTGATAGTGGATATTTTTGTAATCTTTACTGTAAGCTGTAACATCGACAGAGAAAACCTTTTATTGACATATAAGTGAAGTATATCCAAAGAAGGACCATGACAAAGAATAGGGCATTATCCATTAAACATATAATAGAAATATTTACGACTTCAAAAAAGAAATGATTGATGTATCCAAAGTAGATTTTGAAGAAACAAAATAAAAAGGTCTCTTGAATTTGTGTACATTATCGAATTTTGAAAGATATCTCACAGTGCCAGACAGTAATTTGTCAGCAATTCACAATACCGCCTGAATCTTCGACAAGCACAGACCACTGGTTTTGTTTGGAAAGCCGACATTTTATCGGCCTTGTTATTTTGTATGCCTCTGGGGACCATGTGAACAGAGGAGTCACGATGTGTAATCTGTCAAATTAGCCGTTGTTCCAAACATAAACCGGTGACGCGCCTCTCTTTCGAATCATATCATTTCTGTTCACGTAGACAAACCGGTTCGCGTTCCAATCGAATGCTAATTTGACAGATCCACGTGTCACGTCATGTTGGAGACTAGCCTGTTTTATTCCGCCCTGCAAGAGATGCGCTTCGCTTTATTTGCTTCTATTAGCGGTCTACAGCGCTGCAAATAGCGTGTTCCTAGAAGGTGAATTGATAATTAATTTTGAAACATATAGTCAAATGGGAACCCAATGTGAATATTCCAAGTAATGACGAAAGCTTTATTGGAAAATTATACAAGTAAATCTCTGAAAATTAGTTACATGAAGAAAAGAAATTCAAGAACTCATTTTTCACAGATCTTCAGTCAACAGAAAATCAAAATTCAAAATTAGTGACAAAATAAATAAATGCGATTGACTTAGACGTGTATGACATACTGGTCGAAGAAATCTCAGGAACTTTGTAAAAGTTTATAAATTGAAGTATTCTTGTATTTTATTTATAAAATATATTTGTTTTAACATTTCCAATTTTCTCATCACATTTTACATTGTTTTGGTATAAAAAAATTAACTTCAACCAAGGACCAAGAATTTCTCTGCTGTATGCCTCCAACAGAAGCTAGAATCTGATTGATTTTGTTTTGAAGTTGTTCTGTGAATTATGGTGTTATGCAGATAGATTTTAGGTGCCTGATAAATAGACAAGCTTAATTCTCAAATTTAAGCTTCACAAATATGCAAAACTTCCATATTACGTTTCAATTTAATCGAATTTCTATTTTATTCCGCTCTTTCTCCTTCATTTTACAACATTATTTAGTGTTTTGGATACAACTTTTCCGATCCTGCAAATTCCCTTCACGTTACTTAATGGGGGGTTGCTTTGAACGTGTAAGCGTTTAGGATGGGTAAGGTCCTCTACGCGCCCTACTTCATTTGTTACATACTTCAGGTTAATGCTTGTTTGATCATTGAAAGAAACAAGAAAATTATAAAATAATGATGACAGCGTCTCTAAAGTCTCTATGATGATTTAGTCTGTCTGAACTGTTCGTCTGTTCATATTCTCTTAAATATTTTCTGAGGAAGCCGAAATTAACTCGTTTTGTCACAACTTATACATAAAAACAATGTAAACCACCTTCAACTTCTTTATTCAAACGTGCATGTTCTTATAAATAATTTGATCTCATTCTAATTTTTAGTTTCAGACAAAAATATATAGTTAATTATTACTGGAGAATACCGTTTGCTACTTCCCAAGTATTCGCATAATTTCTAAACTTCCATGCAATAAGGAGCACCACGGTGATGAATGGTGAGGTTGGTGATAGGATTTTATTGATGAGATATCACATTTAATTACAATCTTCTTATGAACAGCATGTAAATATAGTTTGAAACCTTGTTAAAAAAACAAAATGTATATATTTGGAATTCCTTTAAAAACCAACAATAGACATAGAAAAATTGAGTTTGAAGTACGAGTGAAGGGGCATAGTAGAGAAGCACCAACAGAAAGCGCCGGGGTGCCACCCAGGGCCTTGGCAATGGGCGTTTGCGGAGGCCGGGGCGTGAGCGGACACCGCTGACGTCATCGCCGAACGGCCGAACGGGCGAGCGGGCGCGCTGCCACTTTTCCGGTCGGGCGCGCGCTGCGGCAGAGGCGGCGTGGAGGGGGCGGCGGGCGCCATTCCTCTCCCAGGGGCGACGACGCACCCGACCCCACCAACGGCACCGCCTTCTCCCCCGACTTTGCTTTTCCTTCGTCTTCGTCGCCGCTTCAGCCTCCTTTTAGCCACCTTCCTCGTCTGCCACTTGCCATCCCATCGCCACCGCTTTGCCAGCGTCTTAACCTCCTCTTCGACTCTCGTTTGTCTCCCATTCGTCTCCCGTTCGTCTCCCGTTTGTCACTTCTTTGTTTCTTGTTCACCTCCCGTTTGCCTCCCGTTCGCCTTCATGTCGACTCTTCATCGCCTTCCCATTTGCCTTCGCCACCACCTTTGTCACTTTCGCCTTGTTCCCCTCCCTCACGATCAAGAGAGACCTCAATTTTGCAGACATTTGGATCAATTTCTCGTTCCCAAAATAATTGGTCTTAGATGAAAAATGAATGGATGGATGTGTTCATCTATTGAGTGCAAGGCTGACTGAAATGGTAGAACAGAGTGCAAGACGATAATGAGAGAGAAAAGAAGTACTGGGGAATGATACAGAAAATGTGCTAATAAATCTTACCTAAAAACGCGTAGGCAGCAATTCCTTTATTTGGTTTCACTCTCGGAAAGCTCCAATTCCACTAACATTGGTGGTAATTTAGAAGGAAATATTTTTAGATTTGAGAATAAGATGGTTTTCGTGAATCTGGTGTTCTATAATGTGTTGGAATTTGTTGAACGCAACATAATCCCTTCAATGATTCTGATTTCAAGAACTTTTTCCAGCAATCAAATATAAAATCCATGTTTTAAAGTTGCTGCTGTTTCTGAACAAAACTTCAAGACTAATTAAAAGATTTATGAGGCTTGAAGATATTTACATCAGAATTTTTTCATTAATATCCGATTCATATCATCGTTGTTGTTATTATTATTATTATTATTATTATTATTATTATTATTTTATTTACTTCGTCAATGTTATTTTATCTTCAGCATCAGGTTTCTTATTCTGTTTATTTTGTAACTATTCTTATAGTGACGTTTTAAGAGTTAAATTTAATGTATTTTTTATTTCTTAATAATTACATGAATTAGTAATAATTTTTCTTTCTGGCAAATATAAATATGTCTAAAAACAATCATAATTACATAATTTTCATTGCTTTACTTGCGGATTTATAACAAGCATTCGTGAAGGTTTGCTGATCTCAATTTAAACAACATAATATTCTGGATTTTCTTTTTTCTGCACCAAGCAGTCCATCTTTTTCTTCTTTCATTTCTGTATTGTCGTTTGAGTATTTCGCACCTCTGGTTGACACCTTCGTTATTTTCTCCTTCATCTCTAAACTGTTTTTTATCTCGTCGCTTGTACCAACCCTTGGATATTCCGACTGCAATCTTAATTTTAAGAGATTTTAGCCGGCTTTTTCTTTCTCTTTTCTTTTCTCACGGCTTTATTTTCAGCACGCTCTGCGCTCTGACTTTGTTTTCTCAAAGTCTTAGAAAGGCCCGCTCCATTTCTCGACGTCTGCGCTTTCAGCATTTGTTATACTGCGCACTATTTATCTGAACGTTTCACATTTTTTGTGTTTTTCCTTTATGATTATTCTAAATATTCACCTCCATTTCACTCTTTCCGTTACATGTTCTATGTTTTCGTGTACGACAGCCCCTTTCCTTTGTCTTCCCGAATTCAACCGTCCCCCTCTTTCGTCCTCGTCTTTTCTACCCGTGAGAGCAGGCGAGTGGAAACCGGCGCCGCGCCAGTCCGCCCTTCTCTCCGCCCCACCTCTTTCTCTTCAACACCCTTCACGCCCCTCTATCTATCCCACCATTTCCCTCTCCCATCACCCCTCAACCCATTCCCTCTATCTTTTTTCTCTCCCTGATCCACTGCCTCGCGATTACAACACTCTTCGCCCTCCATCTCTTTTGTAGTCATCTCCTTTCCAGACCCTCAACTCCCTTGAAGTCCCTCACCTCCACTCTAGTACCTCCTCTCCTTTCCAGTGACTCCTTTACCATCTCGTCCCTCATCTCCCTCTAAACCCACCCTTCCCTTTATGTGCCTTACCGCCCTTCTAGTACCTCCTCCTCTATTACTTTCCTTCCACTCTACACTCTCCCCTCTTCTCTCTCTCCGCCCTCCAGTCACTCATCTTCACTCTAGTGTCCCTGTAGTCCCCCATCACTCTTCTAGACCCTCACCTACCCTTTAATGTCTGATCATCCCTCTAATCCCTCATCACCTCCCGTGCCTTACCTCTGTTCTTCTACCTCCCCTCCCCTCTATTTCCTCCCTTCTATTTCCTCCCCTCCACTCTACTCCTTCCTCTCTTCTCCCTCTCCGCCTCTCTAGCCCCGTCCCCCTCTAGTCCCACACGACCCCTCTATTCCCACACCTCTCATCTAATGCCCCCCTTCCCTCTAGTCTTCTCTCCCTTCACATTACCCCCTCTTTCCTCTTGTTCACCACCCGTTCTCTTCTCCCCTTGCCGGCGCCGCGCCGCCCGCAGTCAATTTGTCCGCCTCGGCTGCCTCCTGCGCCGCCTCTGCCGCCGCCGCCGCCTGCGCTGCCGGCTTCTCAGCCGCCGCCGCAGCGCGCGCGCATTTATCTCCGCGCCCGCGGCGCGATGCGCGAAAAACACGCCCCACCCCACGCCCCGCGCCCCACACCCCGCGCCCCGCCTCTCGCTCCCCCACCCATCGCCCCACGCGCACCCCCGCGTGGCCCAGCCCAGCCCAGCTCAGCTCAGCACAGCCCCTGCCCGTGCCAGCCCTCCCGGCCCCCACCGCCCACTCGGCCCTGGCGGAAATATGGAGCAGGCGAGAGCAACACCCTCGCTCCCCGCGGCGCCTCGCACAGTGCGCCGAAACGAGGCACTGAGCGAACAACGTCCCCTCCAAATGCATTAGTTTTCGTAGTTAGAGCGGGGGAGGTGGCTCAGGGCATCAACTGATGTCTCTGCACTGCCTCTGATCGGGATGTCGTAAGTTCCAGGCCCGACGGTGGCAGGATTGTCGACACTAACTTGAGAGCTAGGTTGATTTCAATCGCTGCCTGGAGGAGAATTCTGGCGACCAGCTGCTCTGATTGGTAGTTTTTCATAGTTTCTTCGATCAATTCCAGGCGAATGCCGGAGCAGTACCCTATCAAACGGGCCACGAGCTGCGCGCGTTATTTCCTTCCTCTTCCTTGTCCTAACATCATCCCTTATCTATACACGCACTACACTATCACTCATGGCGGGAGACTGGTCGGGAGCACAGAGGTTTCCCCAACTTGGGCGGTGTCCCGCGAATTGGAGAAACTGGTTGGAGAAAACCTCGCTAGCCGACGGGCACGTCAGCGCCGGATATAAGCAACATCGCCATCTCCCCGATTGAACATGCACTACCCTTACGAAACTAACGATAGTAGTTAAAGTAATGGTGAATCAATAATCAATTTATCAATCAATCGGAGTTAGATAACAAAGGTTAATTGATAGGTTGCGAAATGATACGATGATGAATACGATACGAAATGAAATGATGAATGATTAAAAGTCGCAAGCCAATGATATTCCGCAATCAGAAGAACTCTAATAGACAGGGTCATCGCCGTACTCTACAATAAATTGCAATAAAATTAAAGGAAAATTGCATATATTTTTAACTAATAAAACATGAAGTTAGCAATATTTCACGGTCGTTTTATGTCATTTTGTATTACATTTGTTCAATTCATGTGGTGTTGCAAATCCATATACATTTTGAACATTTTCTATATTTCAGTTTGCTTTGGTTTGTACGGGGCACACCGATTAATATTTTGTTATTCAGAATTTATTTCTTTAAAATCAGAGGGTAAACGATAGGCGCACTTATTTGGGCCTTTTTGATTCATTGTTCTTGCACCCCATTGTTCCACTATCATTTTATTTCAGTTTCCTTTGGTTTGTGAGTGTCGCTCATGCTAACTTTCTGTTGATCAGAATTTGCCCATTTTTGTTCTTTCAGAGGGGAAAACGATAAGCACAATTTTTGGAGTCATGTTGACCCACTGTGCTACGCGCGCTTACCGTCCCGCACCCCTCCTCGGCCGTCCTTCTTCCAATCCTACCTCCACCCCTCACCCATCTCCTTCCACCGCACCCACCCCCACCCCTCCCCCTCCCCCACCCACGCCCGGTGCCTCGCCCGCGCCGTCGGCAGCTCTCAGAGGGGCTTTGTTCATTACGGCCCGCTATCGCCGCGCAGCCGACGCCGTTAAGGCGCTAGAAGTGGTTGCGCGGCGGTGGCAGCGATGGAGGACCCGGCGAGGGGAGGGGCGCACGACGCGGGGAACCACGGCAGGGGGAGGGGGAAGGGGAGGGTGATGGATAGAGCGACGGCGCGGCGGGGGTGGAATCTGGAGATACTACGTGGAGGGGAAGAGCTCGATGAAAGGTGGGGGGTTGGTGCGATGGATCTGCGATCTTGCTGTGGTTGCTGCGCAACAGCGGTAAGTTGTCGGTTGCTGGGGGAGGGAGAAAAATTCGTGTTTTTATGTTGGACTCAGAAGGATGTCAGCGAGACAATCCTAGTATATAGCCAATTTGAAGTGGTAGAGCTCGGCCTGAAAGTTAAAGAACAGGGTTAGAGGTAGAATGTGGAAAAGTTGAAATGGCAATATACCAGGATGTGAGTCAAAATTTTGAGCCACGTCTGTTCCTCTTGATGTCGTATTCTACGAATATTTACTCAAATGTTTTAAAATGTCCCCATTGTTTTATCGGTTATTTTAAAGACTAGTAGATAGGAGAAAAACGAAAGTTTGAAGATGATTTCGAATACGAGTAAGAACAAAGAAGAATAAAAAGAAAAGAAAAATCAGATTTAATGTCGTAACATTAAACATTAAGCGGAAACTTGACGCAAAACTACGAAATTTGTGACAGAAAATTAGTGTTAATTAATAAAGGTATTTTTCTGACACCTCCAGTGCGATGCAATATCCAGAATATCTCATCAACAGAGGTATGATTTTAAGTGTCACAACTGAAGATGAAATGAAAGAGCAACTTCAAGCGAAATGAGAGAGCTGCAAATAGAAATTGTAATGTCATAGAATAAGCTTTGAAACTGGTAAAGTTCCAATCGCTAAACATTTGCTTAGCACCCGCAATTGATCACTTAGTGGTGTTTGATCATGAAGCAATTGGATATCATTTTGTGCAAACCTGACGCAAACTTCCATAATGAGTACTTTGAAGTGGGAAGCAGCGTTTTAGCGACATTGCAACGTGTCAATACAACTCTTATTTGGAATGACACATTACTTGCTTCCTGTATTTCAAGGCAAGCTCGGACTTCGATTATTCAGTGTTTCTCATTCGCAAAACCTACCTGTATTTTGCATGATTTATTCTTTATCTACACACATTGAGTCTGACGATTGCCATTTCTGGTGTACTTGTGAATTGCTTTCTTATATTTATGTTTCCCTGAGGAAAGTACTTTCGGTATAAAAATATTCTATTCTGTCTTAAATTAAAAATATACAGTACTCAAGAAGTCATATAAAAATGAATTTGACACACAATATTGGAGATATTTAAGAATTTTACACTGAACATCGGAAGAAGATGAAAGAAGGGAGGATGACTGATAGAAAGGTACAACCAGGCTTAGCTTCAGGGACGAACGAGAGGCATACACAACTACTACTAAGTGTATGGCGCCAGGAATACGACTCACATTGTTTTCATAAAGAAAACCTGAGCCATACATCAGGATGGTGATCTAATGTCTAAAAAAGATCTCCCAGAGGCATTCGTGTATGGGTGTACTTAGTATAGTTGCAATCTCAGTCCAACATTATCAATTTGGTCGTTTAAAGTGAACCATCCGTCCTTCCTATTTTTACTTTCCCGTAAGTACGGAGTAATACGGATATACTGAGTAATATACGTAGGATAGGGAAAATTATATAAGGCTGCGCGAAAAAAACGGCGAATTTTCGCCAGAAAAAAAAATCATTGCCGCACCCTGATAACGAAAAAGTGGATAAAACCAGTTGATAAATTAAGGGGAAATATCCCCTAATACGTGGTGTAACCAGAATCTCTGTTTTGTGGGTTCTAGTTACCGAAAAAACAATTGAAAGCAAAACGTCCGTCTGTCCGTCTATCGGTCTGTCCGTCTGTCGGTCTGTCCGTCTGTCGGTCTGTCGGTCTGTCGGTCTGTCGGTCCGTCTCCGTCCGTAAACACCACTAGCGCCTAAATCACTCGTGGGTTTTTTTCCAAATTGAAGAAACAACCCCTGTCCATCTGGCTTTGGTTCCGGCTGTTTGTCACCTTCTCGTTTAATGACTTGACAGGTAATGAGGGAAATACGCACTGTTTAGCGCGTGATGAGGGTCAAGCACGAGGAGACGCGAGCTGGGGGCGTGGCGGCGAGCGTATCTGCCACGCGCCGTCGTCCAGGAAGTGCCTCGCCCCTGCGCAGATAACGCAGGCGCCCGTGGGCGTGGGCGGGGCGTCCGCCCGCCGGAGGTGGCCCCGGGCCTATCGGATCGGCAGCGCCGGGCGAAGGGAACGGCGATGGGCGCGGAGCGGAGCGAAGCGTGATGGAGCACGGGAACGTGTGGAGCAGAACGACGTGGTGCGACGAAATGGGGCAGTAAGAAATGGCGAGGAAACAAGCCGCAAGGGCCGGGACTGTAAATGCGGAGAAGAGCGAGGGAATGCGTGGCCACAGGGTAAGACGGAGCATGGTTTGGAGGAGCTTGATGTGTGGGAGTGTGGTGAGGTGGAGCGTGATGTGGCATGGAAGCGAAGGTTGATGTGGTATTGCCAATATGCCCTATAGTGTGACGTGGCGTTGTAGCAGAGGTTGCTGTGGTGTGGCGTCGTAGCGGAGTGAGATTTTTGATGTGGTGTGTAATGATGATGTGTGCAAGTGAGGTGCAAGTGGAGGGTGGTGTGGTTTGGTGTGCCAGTGGAGATTGGTGCGATGTGGTGTACCGTGACATGGCAGTGGAGTGTGGTGTGATGTCATGTGATGTGATATGTCGTGACGTAGCCGCGGAGGATGGGTGGCATGGCGTAGTAGCAAGGGGTGGGTTGGCGGCGACCGGTAGCGGATTGTGATGTGATGTGTGGTGGTGATGCCGGGAGTGACGTGACAGTGGAGGATGGTGTTGTTTGGCGTGGCAGCGGATGCTGGTGTATTATGTGGCGTAACATGACAGCGGGGCACGGTGTGGTTTAGTGTGACAGTGGAGGTTGGCGTGGCGTGACGTAGTGTGGTGTAGCATGGCGTGGCGTGGCTGCGGTGCGTGACAGACGAAAGCGGGGCGTGGCAAGTCGTATCGTGATGAGATGCAGCAAAGTACAGCGAGACCTAGGAAAGCGTGGGAAGGAAAAGCGGGGCAAAGCTGTGTGGACAGAGCTGCGTTGCGAGGTCCAGAGGGGAGTCACAGAGGTGGGCGTGGCCGGGGCACCAAGGGGAAGGGGGCAGCACGGTGAGAAGGGTCGACGCGCGGCGGGAGCTGGAGCTGGAGGTGGAGGGGCTGCCGCCGGAAGGGTCAGGCTGGAGGTGGAGGCGCGGGCGGAAATGGTCGGCCCCACGGAGGAAATGGCAGCTGGGCGATGTGAGGTGCAGGCGGTGCCCAACACACCACCGGTGTCGAACATGTCTCCGACAGACAGCGTCTGGCGATAGGCGTACGCTCATGGAGTTGGTGAGCAGTAGAACATGACTGCTTTTTGTTGTTGAAACCTTTCTTTTAATACTACTAGGGTGAACCAAAAATACAATAAATCAATCCCTTACATACACAATTAATGAAAGAACATAAAACTTATCTGTTAATATTCTTTTGTGCTAAATTTAATTTCAAAATTTATTTCTTAATTTGGAAGTTTTGTTTCATCAAATAGTTTCGAGCAGCAGTTTTATTAGCATTATCTTTTACAAGGAGAGAAAGCTACGAAAGGTTGACCAAAGACAAAACTGTTATAAAATAACACTCTCACTTTCAACAAATTGACCCTGAGACTCGTTTTTGGCTAGAACGAAGGCTGTAATTGCACATCTGAATGATCTGTTGCACCTTTCAATGATCCGTTTCACCCTTCTGGCAGATGTAAACAATGTCGGTAAATTTTTCTTCTTAACATTTAGAATTTGAAAAATGGGAGTTGAACATTCAGTTCAAGTCATCCATTTTCAAATTCTCGGTGTCGAGATCTCAAGATCATTGAATGTATAGGAGGAATTTAATTAATGATTGCAATTCTGCTCTATTGTAAACAACGTAAATATGAACTGTTTTTGTATTTGGCATGTGATTTTTTGCTAATTTTCTGAAGAATAAAAGATTGACTCATTATCATAAACTAGCTAAATCACTAATTTTACTATTATTAAAAAAGGCTGTGTCTGGTTCTCTCGGGGTAGATTCAAGTTTTAGAATAACAGAGTTCGTGTGTCAACCATTCAAATGAATCAAAAATGTATGTAATGCAAAATGATGTCCGAAATGGTAATTAAAAAAATAATGTTGGCAGAATTCATGTATAAGCATTTTTCCACAGCAACCAGCTCCAGACAGCGTTATTCTCCAGGCAGTGTTTTAATTCTTCCTATATATGTAGTATCGACAATTATTCAACGGTGGGAACGGAACCCTATCAACAGCATTGGAGTTGCCGCTGGTACATTTCATCCGGTAAATCAAATAGATGAGTATATATGACATGCCAGAAATGCGCAAGGAGCTAAACAAACGAAAAAGATATACGTCTCCTCCACAATCCAACAAACGTCCTGACTAGCAAAAGATACAAGAGTTTTAACAGTAGTATAGAACGGCCCCGTAAAGTCACGATCCATCCTCGCCCGAAGAATGCATGAAGGATGAAATTTAGATGCAATAGATCCTAGACATCGCAGCGCCGTAAACAACACTCTTTGCATTCCTCTTCCTTCCCAATATGCAAGCTGAAACATCGTGATGCAGAAAGGTGCCGACATGAAAGATTCATGCCTTCCTTGGGGTGCACTATGAATAAATCATTGTGCAAAGTCGATTGGAAACTGTCTTGCGCAATTAATGGGATGTAATAGGGAACTCTATCTGAGATAATATATAAATAGAAGCAATGGAACTACATGCTCACTTCTCCACAGTGTGATGGTTTAAAAGCTTGGAAGATTAAATTACGAAGCAGCCGAAAAATTTAAAACGATGGACCTCGTAATAAATGATTTTCATTGAGCATTGGTTATACCCAAGAATTTATAAATGAACTGTTTCAGAATAATAAATACAAAATATTACTAATTTGCGAGTAAAAGCATAGTAATATAAGTAACAAACAGAACTAACATTTTTTGTCAAAATGCAATGCCAAAGCATTGGCCCAAAGTCGTTAACGATACTATATTTGGAAAAGCAAGTGTCATAAATGATTAAAAAAGTCAGTTATTTAATATCTGTAGCATATATTTGATAATTTGTTAATTTAATATGTGTCCACAAATTTACTAATTTTCGGTAACCCTTGCCCTTCTCTGTTGTAATAATAATAATAATAATAATAATAATAATAATAATAATAAAATGAGCAAAATGGATAGAACAAGCAATGTAATGAATCTTAACGTGCCTTGTTCTGCCAAAGTCCCATACCTGCTCAGAAACCGAGCTAATATCACCTTGTCGACGTCTGGCCATCCCACGGATGCTAGTCCCAGGGACCCAGAGCCGGCAGTAGCTCGAAGCCATCGTCAGAGATGGACCCGGGATGAATTAAAGGAGGTGATGTGGTGCTTTTACTACGCAAAAGCGAAAAATGGGGGCTCTGAAATAGAAGTTTTCAAGGTATGGAGAGAGCGGAACCCAGATATGAGACCTACCCTAGACTCAAAGAAGCTTGCCAGTCAACGACGATACATACTCAGCAGTGGAAAATTCACAGCAGATCAACTTGCTGACATTGAGAGAAATGCGGAATATGTACTTCGCTCGAACAATCCACATGACGAACATGTAGAACTTGAAAATGATGATCCCGTGGAAGGTTCATCGCTTTCCAGTGAAACACACGTCAGTGGTGAAAACTCATCTGGCAATGAATTACACGATAAGGACATGATGCGAAATCTCCTTCGGCGCGAGATAGAAAGAGTTAGTCAACTTCCGTTTGAATCTCGCGAACCGTTGAGGAGAATATACGAAAATGCCAAAGCTAAAAGAGTGATAGAAACAGTGAATTCTGTCTTAAATGAGGTGGTGGAGACCCCAGGCAGAGATCTAGATATTACTGAAATCAATCACATCATATATGCAACTGGATATCTAGTATCTCAGATAATTTTGGGGCCAGCCAAGAACACCGACGGCCGACAGCAAAACAGAGTAAACAGCTCTGTACCCCCATGGATGAACAGAATTATGAAACGGATAGCCGACACCCGGCGTGAAATATCATTCTTAGCTGAGGCATCTTCTAAATCAACGCACACCCCTAAAGTTCAACGAAAAATATTCAATGTTGAACAAAAATACCAAATTGAAAATGACACCAGCAGGCTAATGGTAGTTGAGAAGCTAAAAGAGAAAATTCAAGCATGGGCTCAACGAATAAGAAGGTACAAATGTAGAATAGATTTCCGTGTACAGAACCGGTTGTTTGAAACAAACGCGAAGAGATTCTATCGCAATCTGACTCAAAAACCGAATGGCAAAGCTGTTACTCCTTCAAAAGATGACGTCGAAGCATTTTGGGCAGGAATCTGGGAAGAGAGCAGATCCTACAACAAAGACGCATCTTGGCTTCAATCTGAAGTTGATGCTGCCGATGAACTTGTAGAAACAGTGGAAGATGTTCAACAATTCTCGGAAGAGGACCTCTTCCAAGCAATTAAGAACATGGGAAACTGGAAGTCCCCCGGGATTGATAAGATCCAGATTTATTGGATTAAGAAATTAACAGCAATACATTCTCATCTAGCAAAGGCTGTTAATAAAATTTTTGAAAACCCAAAGGAAATCCCGGAATGGCTCACACGCGGCATCACGTATTTGCTACCCAAAGCGGGAGACAGCTCTTTGGCGAAGAACTACAGGCCAATTACTTGTCTGCCAGTACTGTACAAAGTTATAACTTCAGCTATAGCTGACAAAATGTATAGACATCTAGATAAGAATCATCTAATGCCAGCTGAACAAAAAGGATGTCGTAAAGTCTCTTATGGGTGTAAGGAAACCTTGCTACTGAATAAAGTCATCTTGAATGATGTAAAGAAACGCAAACGTAATTTGAGCATGGCTTGGATTGACTACCAAAAGGCCTTTGATAGTGTACCACACGATTGGATTTTGAAGACCCTGGAGATCTATCGATTTCATCCTAGACTTGTTGAGTTTTGCAAGGCTAGTATGAAGTCGTGGAGTACCAGGTTACTAATCCACAGCGGAAAGGAAGCAGTAGAAACCAGAAGTATTCAGATTAACAGGGGTATTTTTCAAGGAGATTCACTATCCCCTCTGCTCTTTTGCATTAGTTTGATCCCACTATCGAGACAGTTGTCGCAAGCTGACTTTGGTTACAAGCTCCATGGTGATGAAAGGCCAGTATCACATTTGTTTTACATGGATGATCTGAAAGTGTTTGCTAAGAATGAAGCGATTCTCTCCCAAATGCTGTCTGTCGTGAATGACTTTAGCAATGACATCTGCATGAAGTTTGGTCTTGACAAGTGTGCAAAAATCAATTTAAAAAGAGGGAAACTCACAACGTCTGAGAACATTGAAATTGATACGCACACTGTGATTGAAGATCTTGAGCCAGGTAAAACTTACAAATATCTGGGCATTGAAGAATGTGAAACCATCTCGAATGACAGAATGAAAGAGAGAATTCGTAGGGAGTATTATAGAAGAGTTAGACTGGTCCTGCAGTCCGCTCTGAATTCCAGGAATAAAATATCTGCAATAGGTAGTTTGGCGGTACCTGTAGCCGAATACAGTTTTGGACTAGTGGACTGGACTGAGCAAGAAATTCGCACCATGGATCGAAAAACCAGAAATCTGCTAACAATGCATCATGTTTCCCACCCTCGAGCTGATATACATAGACTTTATGTGTCACGTAAGGAAGGAGGAAGAGGAGGCCTCAGACAAATTGAGGCCTCCTGGCACAACGCAATAGTCGGGTTGGGTAAGTATGTAGTCAGCCATCAAGACGACCCTCTAATGAGGCAGGTCATGAAATCTGACCGAAGAATGGGAAACAGAGGCATTGTTAGTGTAGCAAGAAACATTGCGAAGAAAACTAGGCAAGACACGTCGAATAACACAGACACTGAACTTCTGATGCTGCTAAACATGAAGTGTGAGACACAAAAAATGTTAAAGAAATCGTGGAGAGACAAACCACTCCACGGTCAATACCTAAAAAGAATGGACAAGGTGCAGATCAATAAAGATCAATCATTTATGTGGCATAAAAGGGGAAGGATGAAGCCAGAATCGGAAGCACTTGTAATAGCTGCCCAAGATCAGGCCTTGAGAACACGACATTATGATAAAGCGGTTCTCAAAATTTCCCAAGATGACAAATGCCGCATTTGCCTGGAGCAAGTAGAAACCATTGATCATATTGTCTCAGCTTGTCCAATCCTAGCAAAGACCGAATACCTTAAAAGACATGACAGGGTGTGTAGCTACCTCCACTGGCAGATCTGTACCGCCCTCGAAGTTCCAAACACATGCCCCAAGTGGTACGAACACTCACCGAAACCGGTGACGTCTGTTGGATTGTGTACGATATTGTACGACCAACAAATTCAAACTGATCGCACGATAGCGGCAAACAAACCGGATATAGTTATCCGGGATTTGGCCAAAAAATCGTGTTTACTTATCGATGTTGCTGTACCTTGCGATCAAAACGTCGTTACCAAGGAGGCAGAGAAACGTCTTAAATACAAGAGTTTGGAAATCGAGATCAGCCGAATGTGGGGCGTAAAAGCACAGGTCGTCCCGATAGTTATCGGAGCTCTGGGATTTGTTCCGCAAAATTTGAGTAAGAACTTGTCTAAACTCCCAGGTAATTCAAAGACTGGGAAGTGCAAGAAATTGCTTTATTTGGAACAGCCCACATTTTGCGTAAAGTATTGTAGAGGCACTGATAGTCACCGAATCTGCTCCTTAGGTAGCTGGTTGCAACCTAGAGTAGATTTTATATTCAGCCGACTCATAAGATCTTTAGTCGTGATGTAATGGAATAATAATAATAATAACTTGCAAAGGCTGTTAATAACATTTTAGAAAACCCTAACGAACTCCCCGAATGGCTCACTCGCGGCATCACGTATTTGCTACCCAAAGGAGGAGACAGCTCTTTGGCGAAGAACTACAGGCCAATTACTTGCCTGCCAGTAATGTACAAACTTATAACTGCAGCCATTGCTGACAAAATGTATAGGCACCTAGAGAAGAACCATCTGTTGCCAGTTGAACAGAAAGGATGTCGTAAAGGTTCCTATGGCTGTAAGGAAATCTTGCTTCTGAATAAAATAATTTTGAATGATGTAAACAAACGAAAACGTAATTTAAGCATGGCTTGGATTGACTACCAGAAAGCCTTTGACAGTGTACCACACGATTGGATTTTGAAGACCCTGGAGATCTATCGATTTCATCCTAGACTTGTTGAGTTTTGCAAGGCTAGTATGAAGTCGTGGAGTACCAGGTTACTAATCCACAGCGGAAAGGGAGTAGTAGAAACCAGAAGTATTCAGATTAACAGGGGAATTTTTCAAGGAGATTCACTATCCCCTCTGTTGTTTTGCATTAGTTTGATTCCTCTATCAAGACAGCTGTCGCACACTGACTTTGGTTGCAAGCTCCATGGTGATGAAAGGCCTGTATCACATTTATTTTACATGGATGATCTTAAAGTGTTTGCTAAGAATGAAGCGATTCTCTCCCAAATGCTGTCTGTCATCAATGAATTTAGCAATGACATCTGCATGAAGTTTGGTCTTGACAAGTGTGCAAAAGTCAACTTAAAAAGAGGCAAAATGACAACGTCAGAGAACATTGAAGTTGATAGACACACTGTGATTCAAGATCTTGAGCCAGGTAAAACTTACAAATATCTGGGCATTGAAGAATGTGAGACCATCTCGAATGACACAATGAAAGAGAGAATTCCCAGGGAGTATTATAGACGAGTGAGACTTGTCCTGCAGTCCGCTCTGAACTCCAGGAATAAAATATCAGCAATTGGTAGTTTGGCGGTGCCTGTAGCCGAATACAGTTTCGGACTAGTAGACTGGACTGAACAGGAAATTCGCATCATGGATCGAAAAACCAGAAAACTGCTTACAATGCATCATGCTGCCCACCCCCGAGCTGATGTACATAGACTTTATGTTTCACGTAAGGAAGGAGGAAGAGGCCTGAGACAAATTGAAGCCTCCTGGCACAATGCAATAACCGGGATGGGAAAGTATGTAGTCAGCCATCAAGATGACCCACTAATGAGGCAGGTCATGAAATCTGATCGAAGAATGGGAAACAGAGGAATTGTAAGTGTAGCAAGAAGCATTGCGAACAAGACTATGCAAGACACCCAGAATGACAGAGACACTGAACTTCTGATGCTACTTAACATAAAATTTGAGACACAGAAAATGTTAAAGAAATCGTGGAGAGACAAACCACTCCACGGTCAATACCTAAAAAGAATGGACAAGGTGCAGATCAATAAAGATCAATCATTTATGTGGCATAAAAGGGGAAGGATGAAGCCAGAATCGGAAGCACTTGTAATAGCTGCCCAAGATCAGGCCTTGAGAACACGACATTATGATAAAGCGGTTCTCAAAATTTCCCAAGATGACAAATGCCGCATTTGCCTGGAGCAAGTAGAAACCATTGATCATATTGTCTCAGCTTGTCCAATCCTAGCAAAGACCGAATACCTTAAAAGACATGACAGGGTGTGTAGCTACCTCCACTGGCAGATCTGTACCGCCCTCGAAGTTCCAAACACATGCCCCAAGTGGTACGAACACTCACCGAAACCGGTGACGTCTGTTGGATTGTGTACGATATTGTACGACCAACAAATTCAAACTGATCGCACGATAGCGGCAAACAAACCGGATATAGTTATCCGGGATTTGGCCAAAAAATCGTGTTTACTTATCGATGTTGCTGTACCTTGCGATCAAAACGTCGTTACCAAGGAGGCAGAGAAACGTCTTAAATACAAGAGTTTGGAAATCGAGATCAGCCGAATGTGGGGCGTAAAAGCACAGGTCGTCCCGATAGTTATCGGAGCTCTGGGATTTGTTCCGCAAAATTTGAGTAAGAACTTGTCTAAACTCCCAGGTAATTCAAAGGACTGGGAAGTGAAAGAAGAATACCCTTAGAATACTTATAATATACTAAGGGTTGAAAACTGTCTACAAAATAGTATAAAGGAGTTCAAAGATTACACTGTGGGTCGACAATTCTAAATAATTTCAAAACATGCGATTATTTAGAATTATAAATGTTGTAAAAGATAGATATGTTAATCAAATAATTCTTTTGTAGATTTCTTCTGATAAATTTCTCAGAATATTTTTGTTTGGCTTCCGATCAACCATTTAAACCACTAGACACTGGCAGTAGGCAGATTTGGGTATGTGTAGTGGACCAATAAGCATCCCATTCATCATAATCTCTGTCACTACCGTCGCCATATAAATTACTCCTACAATCCTCAATTCTATATCCTCAATTACTCTTACATATTGCTCCTACAAAGTGCCAGCTGCGAATTGGTTCTAACTTCAAAAAAGCTCACATTGTTAAAAAAGAAGTGAATAACACAGTAGAAATGCCGGGAGAGATGGCTCAGGACATCAAGTGATGTCACTGCAGTGCCTCTGACCGGGAGGTGCTAGGATTCTAGTTTCGATGATGACAGGATTTTCGACACTAGCTACATAGCTGGGTCGAGTGCTGTCGCTGTTCGGAGGAGAATTCTACCTGCTTTCTGGCTGCTATGATTGGTAGTTTTCCGTGGTTTCTCCGATCAACAACCAGGCGAATGCCGGAGCAGTACCCTAACAATTGGGTCACGGACCACGTGCGACATTTTTTTCTCTTTCTTGTCCTCTCAACTTTTACTTACCCCCACTTACACTTACATGCACTACATTACCTCACATGCCGGGCGACCGGTCGGGAGTTTAGAGCTTGTCCCGGCTGAGCCAGTGATCCACTGGTGGAAGAAACCTGGATGAGGAAAACACTGCTAACTGCAGTAGGTCGGCGCCGGTTCTCACTATCTAGCGCAGGAAGATCAGAGTAATCTCCCCACGAGAAAACATGCACTACACTTACAAGACTAATGACGCTTGCCCTTGTAGAGGGGCTGTAAACAAATCAGTCTGGAGAAGAAGGGAAGCGCTTAATCACCAGATGTATAGTCCTGATTAGCAGCACCGTTCGTCGAAGGCATGGCCACCAAAAAGGCAAACGTCTGACCATTTTCGGCGTTTAGTAAAAAAATAACCATTTCTGTAACTTTTAATAATAAATTCATTATTTTCTCTACTTTTATCTTTTCAGTGCCGTCCATTGACAGTTGATAAAGAAACATCCTTTGGGTGAAATACAGTAAGCTTCAGAATGTAGCAAAGAACACCTACATCAGTATAGACGATTTGATTTCAACTAATATCACATTACTCTCTGTAATTCTAACTTAGTGCTAATTCCAATCACTCGGATTTATTACTCCTTCAGGACTAATCCACCCTGAGGCTGCAATATGCAGATACAACGTTCTTCGTAAAATCTAGGTCATTCTCGTGTTGGTATGTATCGGACTGTGATCGCAAATGGGCGTGGCACAATTTCATCTTTCGAGCTCTGCGCTAGCCGCCATATGTGCGCGTGGCGCGGGCGTGGCCGCCGGTGCGCTGGGCGGGCAGGGCGGAGGAGGAGGGGTGTGGAGGGGAGGGAGCGGCTGACGGCGGGCGCCGCGGCGCCGCTTAACCGTGGGGCGCCGGCGCCCCGGGGGCCCCATTAATTAGGCGGCAGATATCTGGAATAAAACGCGGAGGCGCGGGAGGGGTGGAGTGGGGGGGGCGGGGCGGGGCGGCGGCTCATCGATCGGATACGCGACGCCGCGCCGCTCCGCGCCGCGCCGCCCGCCGCTGCAGGAAGTGGATGGGCGCCGTGGGGCGTTGAGGGCGGAGTGAGGAATCGCGGGTAAGGCGACATGTCCTGGGAGGGGAAGGCGATGCGGTCGAGGTGGGGAGACGGTCTGTGAAGGACGGCCTTTGGGGCGTGTGTGGTGAGGCGTGCGTGGCGGGGCTTGTGTGACGTGGCGTGTGTGCGCGGTGTCTGTGTGTGGGCGGGGCATGTGTGGGCGGGGCGTGTGTGGGCGGGGCGTGTGTGGCGGGAAGTGTGTGGCGGGAAGTGTGTGGCGGGAAGTGTGTGGCGGGAAGTGTGTGGCGGGAAGTGTGTGGCGGGAAGTGTGCGGCGGGAAGTGTGTGGCGGGAAGTGTGTGGCGGGAAATGTGTGGCGGGAAAAGTGTGGCGGGGCGTGTGTGACGGGAAGTATGTGGCGGGAAGTGTGTGGCGGGAAGTGTGTGGTGGGAAGTGTGTGGCGGGAAGTGTGTGGCGGGAAGTGTGTGGCGGGAAGTGTGTGGCGGGAAGTGTGTGGGCGGGGCATGTGTGGGCGGGGCGTGTGTGGCGGGAAGTATGTGGCGGGAAGTGTGTGGCGGGAAAAGTGTGGCGGGGCGTGTGGCGGGAAGTGTGTGGCGGGAAGTGTGTGGCGGGAAGTGTGTGGCGGGAAGTGTGTGGCGGGAAGTGTGTGGCGGGAAGTGTGTGGCGGGAAGTGTGTGGCGGGAAGTGTGTGGCGGGAAGTGTGTGGCGGGAAGTGTGTGGCGGGAAGTGTGTGGCGGGAAAAGTGTGGCGGGAAGTGTGTGGCGGGAAGTGTGTGGCGGGAAGTGTGTGGCGGGAAGTGTGTGGCGGGAAGTGTGTGGCGGGAAAAGTGTGGCGGGGCGTGTGTAGCGCGGCGTGTGTGGGCGGGGCGTTTGTGGTCGGGGCGTATGTGTCGGAGCGAAAGTCACCGGTGCAGGACGTTGCGGGAGAGACGTCGTGGCGGGGCTTTGGTAGGACTTCCTGACCGGAGCGGGAATTGCAGGTTGTTGTAGGGATTCGTGTAGAATGGGAGGACTAGGAGGGTCGTACTGGAAAGTGCGAATATGGGAGTGTGGGTTGTTTGTTCAGAAAATCCGTTAATGAAGGGTTTGATATTCGCGTTACGTAATTAAGATAATTAAACATATATCAGCAGTATTCGGGAATGGTTTTGAGGAAATATTCTAATAATAAAATTAGCCCAATATGGTTTTCGGTAATTTTATTAAAGTTAATCTATAGGAATGGAAATATGGATTCAGGAAACATGTTCAAAGGGAAATGCGAGATTTTGTGGGAATACGAATTCCCAAAACGTTTGTAGAAGATAAAATCACCTTACCACTCAGACTAAGAAACTTTCATATTAGAGGGGAGAAAATTAACCTGATGGAACACGAATGAAAATTTAATTGAGGTATATGCATGAATGTGCGAAAAAGGATTAAAATGCAAACAGTTTAAAAAGGGGATGATTTCATAACAATGGCAGTCGAAATAGAAATCATTGGAATGTCATATAAATTTGGTAAAAATACCAATAATATTATGAACATATAATGATTTGGGAATATACAATGAAGGTTAGCATAAACTTCTTTGTTATATATAAGCTTTTAGTAGACTAAGAATTTAGTCATTCAAGTGGTAGTAAGTGGAGTGTAAGAATGACAAGATATGAGAATGGCTAAACGGAAATGTCACCTGATTTCGTCTTGTGGAAGTAACAATTTATGAACTGGAACATTTTTTTATTTAAAAATAATTGATGCATGAGATCGTATGGGGAAATAAGCGGAAGAGTACGGGAACAAGTCTTCAAAATTTAGGATACCTTCTTAGGGACTTTTTCGTAGACTGTGCAAGCGGGAAAGTTCGAGAGAAAAGAAAAAATACAATAATACTAAAATCCAAAGAGGTACGCCGGCGGTGTGCCTGTTAAGATGCGTGTCTGGAGTGGAAAAGTATGCAGAAAATGTCATGTGAAACATGTGTTTATGTTTTCTTGAAGTGCGTTGATGAATATATTGTACTTTATTGTTGGTGTTTGGTGTCCAAGATTATGCTTTGCTAGTTTCAACCTATTATATTTCAGCTACACATTAGAAGACTGTGCACAAACTCACGTAGATGGGATTGTAGTTTAGCATTCTCTCCGTGCGACGCAAGGGAAATACTTCATTTCACCATAACTGTGCATATAATACGAGTCATTACCTAACCCATGAAATGCTACTTGTAATATTTATTCTATTACAAAGATGTGACGCTTACGATGCATGATGTCATTGAAAGTACACCAATTTAAATTTATAATGTGAAGTTTCGCGGTGTTGAAATTTCCAGCATGCCATCACCGGAGAAGTTATGTCGCTCAAGCCAAACAGCATTTCATATCTTGACGTTTAACCACTAAACAAGTTAGTTAGTTAATGCCTTATTTTACGTGGTGAGACTTGGGCCATCAGGCCCGCTATTCCGTCTAACCATGCAAATTTCGGTACGCTTCTTTCACCATCTAGCAGAGGAAGAAGACATCATCTCGAACGACTAAACAGGCGATTTGAATTGAGATCAGAGACAAAAGAATCTTTTACATGCAGTAAATCTACTACATGTGACAGTCACCTTTCCTCCGCAGGAAGACGAAGGATTTTTCCGCCCTAAAAAATCCACGGCTTTGATCTGATTTGAACCCACAAACTTGGGTTCAAAAGCCCGATACGTTTGAAGTGACCATCGAACCCGCTAATTAAGTCGCACTTTTTATGAAGTAAGTAGATTTCGAGTCAAACATCATAAACTAATTTGTTTGGGTTAATTTAGAATTCTGTTCGTTCATCAAACACAGGACTTACCAGTCCACTTACGACTTAATTTGAAATTTGCAGGTGATGTAAATGGCCCTTATATTATGCCCGCAAACATAAGAAGTAGTCAGAAGATTGATGATAGTACACTAGGATAGTTTATGTCACACCAGCAGATCAATTTCAATATTCATTGTAAAGAAGGTAATGGAGTTCATGTGATGCTATTAAACCCACAAGTTTTAATATAAATAACATTTTATTATTTTGTGGCATGCCGTAAAATACGTCTTCTGACATTACATTCATATGCAATAAGAGAAACCACTAAAGAGGTATCTCCAATCAAAATAAATGGTTCTTATGAAACGACAGAATAAAAATGTGATACTTAAAGCAACAAAGACGAGAAAAGACACCAGAAAAACGAGTGATGATTGACTTAAAACATGGTGACGGTTGAGGCATTGACAACGACGGTGACGACAGGGATGAGGGCAGTGACAATGACGAGAACGATGACAACAACGATCAGGCTGGTGCCATCGGAGGAGGTGGCTCTGTGCATCAACTGATGTCACTGCTGTGTCTCTCTCTGGAAGGTCCTAGGTTCTATTCCCGACGGCGTCAGGATTTTCGACACTAGCTAGGTCGAATTCAGTCGCTGTCTGGAAGATAATTTTAGCGGCTGGCTGCTCTGATCAGTAGTTTTCTGTAGTTTCTCCAGGCGAATATCGAAGCGGTAAAACAAATTGGCCACGGGCCGCACGTGATCTTTCCTTCCTCGTCCTTGTCCTATCCATACCCCTTCCACACATACACTAACATGTACCACACTGCGACAAATGCCGGAACACCTGACGCTGGATTAGAGCTTGTTCCGGATGAGGCGGTGACCTGCTAGTGGGAGATACCTGGTTGGGGACCACCTGGCAAGTTGATGGTAGGTCGGCGCCGGACCTCACCATCCAACTGGGAAGATCACTGCTACCTCCCGATGAAACAACATACACTTCACGTACTGATGACCTCAGTAGTTCACGCGTCTGAAATCACTATCAATCATTCAATCAATCACGGTGGTGGCACCAATGATGATGGCGGTAGCATCTACGACGGCTGTGAAGGCAGCAATGCCGACGATTCGGGCGAGAGAGACGATGGTAATGATGATGGTAATTACGATGTTGACATCTACAGAACTGATACATAATATCGTCGACCGGAAGGCTCTAAACAAGCAATGCTAGAATCTCTTCTATTATTTAGGCTGTGGACCAATAATACAAGAAAGATTTCAGTAATACACGCGCTTACGTAAGCGAGAATGATCACGCTTCTCTTCTGCTACTTTCTTTCCCGCGTTCGCAAATTTACTTAGAGAAACCCAATTACACATGGACAGAGCGAGGGCAAACAACAACAGCAGAGATGCGACCGCAGTGAGCTCTGCGGGAGCCACTTGCACGGGATAACGAGTGTACCGCCTGCATCCGTCGCCCGCGAGGCTGCCTGCGCCCCGCGGCTTGATTAGCACGCCGAGTGCCTGTCTGCCTGCCGAGGTGTGACGCAACGTGCCGGCGCGTGCGATGGCGCAGACTCGGAGCCGGGGGAGATGCTCCGGGCTGGGGCAAGGAACGGGACCAGAGGGGTGTTGGGGATAGGGGGGAGCGGATATAGCGGAGGGAGCCATGGCGAATTCAAACGCGAGTGAGGGCGGGATCTGGTGCAGGGTTGGGTTAGGTGGAGGTCTTGGTGGTAGGGTAGTGGTGACAGGGAGACGGGCTCGTTGCGGGGGGTGGGTGCTTGGGCGGTGGGGAGGGACGAGGGGCGGTTGTAGGGATTCTACTCGGAGTAGCGGAGAGGTCGATATGGCGGAGCAGGTTGGCGTGGTGGTTGTTGAGGGGGTGGGGAAGAACGCGGGGAAATGCAGGGGTCACGAAGGGTTAGCGGCTGGGGGCAGGGGCGGGGGCGTTGTCTGGCGTGTGGGTGAGGTCGGGCGCGAAGGCAAGGTCGAGTGCAGGTGCAGAGGCGCGGACAGGCGTAGGAAATGGGTGCGGGTGGGCACGGTGGCGGGCGCGATGGCGGACGCGATGGCCGGCGCGGGAGCGGGTGCGGGAACGGGCGCGGGGGTGGGTGGGTGCAGTGCCAGGGGCGGAGTGGGCGCGGGGGTGCGGTGCGCGCGAAGACGGGCGCGGGGGCGGTAGCGGGTGCGGGGGCGGTAGCGGACGCGGGGACGGAAGCGGGCGCGGGGGCGGTAGCGGGTGCGGGGGCGGAAGCGGGCGCGGGGGCGGTAGCGGGTGCGGGGGTAGGCGCGGGGGCGGGCGCGGGGGCGGGCGCGGGGGCGGGCACGGGCGCGGGAGTAAGCACTGGGGTGGGCGCGGGGGTGGGCGCGGGGGTGGGCGCGGGGTGGGCGGGGGCGGGTGCTGGCGCGGGGGCGGGCGCGGGGGGCGGGAGAGACCGTGAGCTGCAGCGGAGGGCAATGAGGTGCTACGAGCTCCCGAGCGGAGCTGCGGATGCAGGCATTCCGAGGGCGACGTGTGTGCGCGCAGGCGCTCGTGCGTGCGCCACAGATGCGGTGGCGGTGAAAGGCTGCAGAACGGGGAGTAAGGAGAGGGAAGAACCCAGGCTGTGATGGGGCTGCCGAGGTGTTCAGGCTTACGTTAAATGTAGTAAGTAAAGGAAAGCAATTTATAGACTTGAGAAGAAGAAAGAGAAGGCAAAACGGTTTGTAAAAAACGCTTAGTGCCGTGAAATTAACAACTGGGTGCGCAGATGAATCTACGTTCAATATATATTATACGGATTGAATAAGACAAAAATGTAAGAATAGAGTTGTGGAAAAGAGAAAAGTGTTTTTGTACGCCTAATGTTGGTGTACAGAGCAACAAAGTTGAGTTGATGTTCCATATCAGTCGGCAAACGTTTTGTAGATATATCGTGGGAATGTTGTGAACAACTGAGGAGTTTGGACAGTAGGCTTTTGAGTCAATGGAAGAAATCCTCTTTTTATTCTTTTTTTCAAAGAGGCTTACGGACTGTCGTCTTTAGGAACGTCATCCCTTCACTTTTTCTCGACCTTTTCAGACTTATTTTTCTTATGTTTTTTCATGCCTATTGTCTCATACCTTCTCGTGCCTTTTTGTCTTCATACCTTATACAAGTTCACATACACACCATTCACACATACCTCCAGTTTTCTTCTCTATATTAAAATTCTGTATTTTATACCTCGTATAATTTTTTATTTTATATAAAAGACAAAACTAAAAGTAATTACAGAGTAAAATAAGTGCAGATGGGAACTGGAAAATAAAAATACTGATGTATGATATTCAATAGATACTTGGTCATCGTGTACGAGAGGTCTATGATGTAAGAGTGACAACTATAGCGAGATGAAAGCTGAAGACCTAAAGAGACACTAATTTTCATAAAAGTATCGTTGAGAAATAAATGACAGAGTATTTTATAAGAATGAGAGAAATTGCAGTGCATGAGATTGAATATAAAGCGACAAAGCTGACAAAGCCAAGTAAATAATTAATTAATTTGAAATCCCAAAGTCTTTCTCTAAAAATACAAATTTTATAAAATATGAAAGGACATATTACAAGATTATGGCTTTTCAAAGAGTGATTAGAACATATTATTTTATAGATCGTCAATTTTTGGTGGTTTTATTCTCAGATTCATAGTTTTTCAGATTTAAGACTTATAATAGTACCATCTGGCGGCAACCATCAGTTTGTTGGGATCACTTTGGAAAATTCTTAACTGGTTAACTGTTACAAATGGTATCAAAAATGAAATGCTTCCATCTTTTAAATTGCTAGACCGATTTAAAATTAACTTGGAAACAGAGCTGTTTGAAAATAGTTTGTATTGTTGTTTCTTTTACCCTCTCACTTCTTTTCGAGACGACAAGTTCTTTTAATGTAACACATTCTTGTAATGATAAATCGATGTTCATTACATACTTACATTTACAAAGATGTAACTGATGCTGCTGCTAATTAGTTTTAAGAATAAAATTACCATTAACAGAATAAATTGAAAATTCCCTTTACGGAGATTACCCGACATTGCCCTAGTATTTATCACAGCACAAGTATTAAACAGCCTTGCCATCTCCGTTCATACGTTGGCACTGTTGTTCATTTCCCCCTCCAACAAACGTACTACAGACCGCGCCCGGTTTCTTTTCTTCCCATTCTTTGTCTTAACCTCAACCCTTACTTTCATTCACCTAAATACACAACACTGCCGCACGTACAGAGAGACGTGTCGGGAGCTTAGAGCTTGTATCGACTGGGGCGGTGCCCCGCTGGTGGGAGATATCTGGTTGGGGAAAACTTCGCTAGCCGACGTGTAGGTCGGCGCAGGATCTCGGAATCGTACGGAGGAAGATAACCTTTACCTCCGACAACATACACTACTTTTGCGTATCTAATGACCTTCGAGCCCGGAATCACTAATCAATCGGCTCCCACTTCTCCGCATCTTCTCCATCATGGAACGCCCGCCCACCCGCTCCGTTCACCCCCTTCTTCTATTAGCTTGGAAACATATTGCATGATGTATTCTTACGTTAGGAAGTAGTACTGAAGTACTACGAACATTTTATATGTTAAAAAAGGAGTGAAGAATACGCCAACGTTTGCTGAAAGCGGGAGCAGAATATTGTTACTCACAGCCCTGGAAAAAGCAGTCTGCACGCAATTCCAAAAGACCAGGATAATGATGTTTTGTTTATTGATTTGGATTTGATTGAGAGAATTTCAGAATCCACCAACATCAAAAATGAAATGGATTTAGAGAGGAATAAAAATGATCGCAGCACGTATAAGTCTGACAAAGAGGAAATGAAGCCAGTAATTGTGCTACGTATTTTGGCTGGATCTGTAAAATCAGGGCACCCAAATCTTACTGAATTGTGGAATGTGGATATTATGATATTTAAATTTTCCATTGTACTTTGAATTTGAAAAGATTTCAATTTTTGCAACGAAACATGGGCTTGGATGTGACAACACGCGCAGACAGGTAGAAAACAAATATTAGAAGCTTTCCTGATGAATTCTCAGAGTTGTTTAGGAACTAAATTCTTAATAAATTGTTTAATTGCATGCAAAACGTTGTTAATAATATAAGAAGAATATTATATTAACTTATTTTTTAATAGTTTAGCATATATCATGAAAAGAGTGTGGGGGTCTGGAGACACCGCACGTTACCAATTTTGTTTCAAAAAGTCACGTTACCACTGCAGGGTTAAAAGGTAACTGATACTTCTGCTATGTATTGTTAGGTACCATTAACGTAACAAATTGCCAATGCCGCGTACAGAGATAGAAAGACTCGACTGTACTCTGAAGGCGCCCTATCTGCGTGCGCAGATGGAGGGAAGTGAGCGTGACTCGCGCAGGGCGCTGCGCACGCAGAACGATCTGCGCGCGCAGATTGAGGGCCGCGAGAAGCGCAGTCGATTCCGGGAAGCGTTCCGTGCGTTTGAATTTAATTCGACCGGAGCATTACCGTAATGCAATACGAGATTCTCCTCGCTTGCCTCTGAGGCTGTTAGTTGCTCACGTGCGTGAGTTGATGGAAACGAGCTTGAGAATTTGGATTACGCTATGGTTGGTTATCGTAAACTCAATGAATATTTTATGAGAGAGACATATCTAGCGTACATTGCAACGTAATCAAAAGATTTTACACTGTCAGTACGTTTCTCTTGGAAATGAATGGTGTCAACATGATTGCACTGGAACACATTATTGTGAAATTGAATGTTTCTGTATGTTGCCCAAAAGTTATACGGGAGTATTTACTCCAGAATATTTGCAGGAATACTTAAGTGATAGAATTAATGAGGTTTCGATTCTAAATGCTACCTGATTTTTCTTTTGTTTTATATGGTCGCATCAACATATAGGTCATTAGCGACCACTATTGGGGTTAACGTTGTGGTGTTTGTGAAGACGACATGATATGTTGATGAGAGGGGGTAAAAGGACGAACACAAACGCAACCATGCCCGAGGTGGGACTAGAACCGTAATCGCTTCGACGCTACTGCTTTAGCGATCTCGGCCACCGGGGATAGGCATTATCTGAAATTGTTTAAGTCATTTCATTCTGTAATGCATTTACACCGTAAAGCCGGGCGACCTGTGGCGAGGCCTGGCGCAGCAAAAAGGTGGGATGGGGAGGTGTACCTAAATCAACATTTCATAAACTGGAAGTTATTCAAAATAGATTTCTACGCAATGCACTAAAAGCTCCATGGTACATACGGAACAATCAAATTCTAAACGAACTCTCTATTGAACCCTTAAAGAAATGGATTTCCAAATCATCCCTAAGATTCTATTCATCCTTACCCTCCTGCCCCGCTACAACAATTTATAAGCTTGGCAAAACTTCAAATCCTTTTCCCAGAATTAAAACCCGACATAGCAAAGATCTCCTTCATCCTCCATAATTTGCAATTGTAATAGTCTAATTCTTACTACAGATCATTTCTTCCCACATTAAGACAGAATAGAAACTCTTTGCTGTAAATATTCATTGTTTTGTACATTTACTGTTTTTTATATTCAGTGTTAAATTAACAATCAGTTATCAAGAGGTCCCACCTTGGAAGACCCTCGAAAAATTATGTAAACGTTTATTGTAAATATTGTTAAAAACCTTTGTAAGGCAACAACTGCCGATCAAGGAGAATAAATAAAATTAAAAAAAAGAAAGGTGGGAAGGGAGTGGATCGGACGAGGCTGTGAGGGATTGGGAAAAGGGCGAGGCGAGAGTTGCTGACAGAGTGAACGGAACTGACTGGGAACGGAGCTAGGGAGGCTGCTTAATAGTTTATTAATTGATTAGTGATTCAGGGTGCTTCAATTACTAAGGTTATTGAAGTAACTGTAGTGCATCTTTTCCTCGGGAGGCGGCGGTGTCCTTCCCCGTGAATGGTGAAATCCGGCGCCGACCTACCTATTGATTAGCGGGGTTTTCCACAACCAAGTATCTCTCACCAGCAGGGCACCACCCCAGAAGAGCTAAGCTCCCGACCGGATGTGTTAGTGTAGTGCATGTATGTGTAAGTAAGGAGTGTAGATTGGACAAAGAATGGGGAAGAAAGATCGTGAGTGGCCCCTTTTGTTAAGGTAATGTTTCGTCATTCGCCTGGTGATGATCAGAGAAACACCGCAGCCGGGCGCTAGAATGCTCCTCCAGACAGCGACTGAAGTCGACCTAGAATCTCGCTAGTATCGTTTTCGACACCCTGTCCTCGTGGGAACTCGAACCCAGAACCTCCGGGGCAGGGGCATTGCAGTGACATCAGGTGATGCCCTACTGTTTAATAGTTATTCTGTGATAAATATCGGGGCAATAACAGGTAATCTATTATTTTCAAGTGGTATTTCCAATTTGTCCAGTTAATGATAAATGTATACCCAACAGAAAATAGCAGTATCATTTGCTACAACGTTCTAAAAGTAATAGATAGATAGATAGATAGATAGATAGATAGATTTAAACTGAAAATGGGTATAACCCGGTGGCAGCTAATTACAAAAACATAAAAATACACAGTCATTAAATAATAAATTACATTAAGAGAGAAAATAAAAAGAAAGAAAAAAAAAGAAAGAGAGAGAAGAAAAACAAACAAACAAACAAACTTCTATACTCTAACTCCGCACTGAATGTTTATACAATCCGGATCACACTGCACTTCACTGCACTTCACTGCACTTCACTTCACTAAGACCTGAAAACATTTGCTTCTTCATTTCTCTGCTATACACTGCACGACACCTCACTTCACAATAGATATTATATGCATCGCTATATAACTCACTATTCTCCCTCATTTACTTAATAATACCCTAAATTAATTTCCTAAACTGTTGAACACTTTGAGGAAAGGGTTCAAAGGTTTTTGCAGGCAATCTATTCCATTCCGTAATCGTTCGATTTGTAATACAAAATTTCCCGACATTCGTTCTCTGCTGTCTTAAATTTATTTTGTGCCTGTGATCCACTCTACTGATGTATGTAGGAATACATAGCCGCCGATTAATTTCTTTCCAAGCTGGATGACCATTATCAGCTTTATACAAGGCGCAGAGTCTTGCTACTGATCGCCTATTTTTGAGTGAATCCCACCCTGCCGTTTTCTTGTCCCTGAAAGTAAATTTAGCTGCCCTACGCTGAATCCTTTCCAAGTGTTTACACTGCATAATTTTGTGCGGATCCCAACAAATTGTTCCATATTCCATTATCGGACGAACAAGTGATAAATAAGCAATTTCCCTCGCGTTTGCGGTACTCTTTTTTAGGATGCGCATTACAAAGTGAAGAGATCTCCAGGCTTTTCCTACAACAAAATCTACGTGTTTTTTCCAACTTAATTTACTATCGAAATGAATTCCTAGGTACTTGCACGAGGAAACTCTCGGAATAATGTCATTATTTAAACGATAATTTGTTTCGCTGTAATTACGACCTCTGCCAAAAGTGATGGATTTACTTTTAGAGCTATTTATGGACATTCCATTATTTTCCGCCCAGTAATATAACGCCTCAAGATCACGTTGCAGAATTTCTTCATCTCTTTCCGAATTAATACTACGATATATTATGCAATCGTCTGCAAATAGCCGAACATTTGAGGTTAATTGCGCCGGCAGATCATTGACGAAGGCTAGAAATAGAAGGGGTCCAATGACACTCCCCTGCGGTATTCCTGACGTAACGCTTGCCCCGGAAGATAACTCTTGCCCAATTCGGACTTTCTGTTTTCTATCTCGCAGAAATTCGCTAATCCACGCCACCACCCTGGGATCTATGCCTGAATTCATTAATTTCTGTACAAGCCGATCGTGTGGAACGACATCAAACGCTTTGGCAAAATCTATAACTACTGCGTCTACTCTCCCGCCCGCGTCAATTTCATCCGCTAGATCCTGAAATAGCGTGACTACCTGACTTTCGCATGAGTAACCACTCCTGAACCCGTGTTGCCCATCGTAGAGCCATTTTTTAATTTCCCATTCTTTCTTAATGTAACTTCTTAATGTAATCATGAAATGAACTTTCATGTATGTTTACAAGAATGTCTCACTCTTGTCTCACAGGCTAGTGAGATATAAAGATGAAAGAAACACCTTTACGAACTATTTTCAAATAACCAATTCTGTTAGTAAGTTTATTATTTCACATTTGGTATTTGAAACGAAATAGAGTTAATTTTTAAAAATAATTTGTAAAAGAACTATAGTCAACAATATTCCAAAATAAATCCATTTTCGCTAACACGCTGATGGTTGTGAGTCCATTTACGAGACTTAGACCTAAATAGTATGAATCTAATAATAAATTCACATTTTCAAAAAATTTACAATTGTATAATAATTTTTCTGTGAACTCACTGAAATGTCATAATTTTGTAATTTGACTATCACTAAGTACAAACTACATAAAATATTAGTTTTCAGAGCAAGAATTTTGACTTTCAGTAAATAAGCTATTTAACCTCGTGGATCTTCCTAAATGGCAGACTGTATTTGCGACCCTCTGCCATGTAGTCGAGATGTCAGGAACACTTTGATCAACGGTAATGAAGTTACGTCCGGAGTCGATGTTTTCCTGAATGTATCCACTCACTTTACCGAAATTGAGTTTACTCAACGACGTTACCTACAAGTTCTTGATTTTCGCTCTGGAAGAACCACTTGAATGAAACTGTCATCCTTAGTTTAGAAAACAGAGGCAGGAAACGAAATTATTTATTTCTTTAACCGTTTTTAAATGAGCAGAAAAATACAGAAATACTTGAAGTCATGCATTCTAAAAATATACATCGAAGAATTTTTATTATATCCTTCAATAACGGTGAAGTTTTTTTTTGTTAAATAATGGTTTGAGAGATCGAATTTTTTGAGAGCTTGAAAGAGTTTGAATAATTAAAAATGGTTTGAGAGCTCGAATATGTTTCGTATGAAAATACTAACTTTTGTTCTATTGATCAAAAGAAATTGTGTAAACTTTATAACATATTGAAACACATTTTTACATTAAATATTGTTCTTATGCCAGTATTTATCGTTTAATTAAATATAATTCCAAGTTTCCAAAACTGACATATACATCAAAACCCTGAATCCGCTTACGTAGCGACAAATAAAATGCGAAAGAAACCAGAAGAGGAAAATGTGTTTGGTTGACCGCAGGGCACACACGCCTAACAAGGTCAGGGGAGAGGAAAAAGAAAGAAACGGTCCCGCGGGAACACACAACTTCTACTAGCGCCGGCGTAGCGACAGCCGCAGCAAAGTGGGCGAACGGCCGCATGGGCGCTGTTGGGAGCGGAAGAGATGGCGGCCGAGACGTTGCGGCCAAGTGACCACTGCAATACTGGAAGAACGATAGCTAGAGAACAATGCAACGGAGCAACGGAGAATGAATGGACGTTTAAGACACGAAGTGGTAATTGATGGTGCGGTGAAAGTTGAACAGACTATGATTGATTCGTTGATTGATTGAGTGGACATTCCGAGCGCGTCAACTGCTAAGATCATTATTTCCATAAGTGCAGTGCAAGTTTTCATCACGGGACGTGGCCGTGATCTTCCCGGGTGGATGGCGAAATCCGACACCGACCTACGTTTGTTTTCTTTTTCGTCAAGAAGTAATCCCCCACCAGCATGCCACCGTCCCAGCCTGTAAATGCTGTAATCTCCCGACTGGTCTCTCGACGTGTGTGATAGAGTAGTGCATGTCAGTGTATATAAGGATAGAAAAAAGAAAAGGAAGAAAAATCGGGCGCAGTCCGGTTTGCTACAGCATTCGCCTGGTGTTCATCGGAGAAACCATGAAAAAATATCAATTACAGCCGCCGGCCTGATCGGTACTTTTAGATAGCATTCATCCAGCATTCTCCTCCACACAACTGACGAATTAGATATAGCGGTTTAGCTTGTATCGGAAATCCTGCCACCGTCGGACTCAAACCCTAGGACCTCCTGGTAAGAAGCACTGCACTAGACGGACTATACAGAAAGTGTTAAAAGGTAGGAGAGTTGCTGAGCGATATAGAGAAAGATGGCGAAATTGCGGCGAGGGGCAGTAAAATTCCAGGTTTCAAACTGCTTTAAGAGTAGTTTGTACGAAAAGTTGATGTCAAATAACTCGCTGTCAGGGAATTCGATCATGTTCTCATGATACATAATGTGTTAATTAGTCACTACACTAATAATCTTTTTCCATTATATTAGTTGAATATTCAATATGTTGAGTAGAGCACTCAATTTTTAATCAATTATGTCATCAAGACGTCAATCACGGCTACCGATATTAATTAAAAAAACATTGTTAAACTCGTCAGACTTCATTTGATGAAATTCTTCTCAGTGTTTTTTTTTAATAAACAGTTTATTTCAACTCTGGGGATTAGCTTGAGCGGATGAGTCTCCGTTTCAATTCTATATTAAGTTCTTCTCTAAAATTCATAAAGAGAAGACATATAAGGAGTAAGAGAGGTATAAGCAGAAACGAATAACACGACTTGCTGTATGATTTCAGATGGCGCAAGCAAACTCTAGACTTTCTGTATTACTTATAACATTATGAACCCACTTATTTGCTGGAAGAGTAATAATTATCTCTTAAGAGTCGAAATATGCATATGTTATTAGATATTGCAACTAATTAAGAAATGTTGATGAAGGCAAAATGTTTTACATTAGTAGTTATCTGCAGCTCAAAATGAAATTGACTGCAAATTGGAATTACAATATTTGAAGTTCTTGAATGCTGTCATTCAAGAATTTTATTAGTAATTTTCATTACAATGTCTTCCGGAGGCGTTGACATAAAGAAACATTCTACACTTCAAGCGAATTCAAATTGGAATTCAATATACAAATATAAATATTTAATATATTTTATTATCAAAAAAACTCAACATTGATATTATTAGTTTAATTTAACATCAGCTGTTAAACAATAAAGGTTACGGGTCGGGGACGGGTCGGGGACGGGTCGGGGACGGGTCGGGGACGGGTCGGGGACGGGTCGGGGACGGGTCGGGGACGGGTCGGGGACGGGTCGGGGACGGGTCGGGGACGGGTCGGGGACGGGTCGGGGACGGGTCGGGGACGGGTCGGGGACGGGTCGGGGACGGGTCGGGGACGGGTCGGGGACGGGTCGGGGACGGGTCGGGGACGGGTCGGGGACGGGTCGGGGACGGGTCGGGGACGGGTCGGGGACGGGTCGGGGACGGGTCGGGGACGGGTCGGGGACGGGTCGGGGACGGGTCGGGGACGGGTCGGGGACGGGTCGGGGACGGGTCGGGGACGGGACCGAACGGGACGGGACGGGTCGGGGACGGGACGGACCGTGACGGGGAGGGGACGGGGACGGGACAGGTCGGTACGTTACGAGGCAGGACAGGTTATGTCAGGTCTGTGGTTTTGCGAGGAAGTGCAGTGGCAGGCACGCAGGTATGTGGAGTGGAGCCGCAGCTGCGTCGCGAGCGGGTGCGAGCAGTGTTTGTGAGGGCAGAGCTTGGTATTCACGGAGAGCAGGTGCGCGGCGAACTTCACTTGAAAGGCTCCGCCTCTGCGCCGCAGCCACCCGTCACAGAGCGTTGGTCCCTCTCGGAGGCATCCCTTCTATTGGGGATATCCAATACTTCGATTCCGATGGCCTAAAAAATCTTTGAATATGACATATAAAAGACAAACAAAATTAGAAGAAAATGACCTATAAAATGACATAAAATGAAGGGAAAATAATGTTTTTTTAAATATAAAAAAATTGTATGAATATTTATTTATTCAGAGAATTTTACAATTTTAAATAAAATTTATTAACATTATATTATATGTAATATAAAGTCCTTATTTTAGGAGGAAATGTAATCCATAGCTCCGATCTTTCAAATGTCAGTTTTGAAAGGTCGAGAAAGTTACCGACAATCAGTGTAATTTTCAAAGTTTGAAAAACAGTGTCCACTGCAGCAGTGAATTTTGTCATGATGATTTTACAAGTTAGCTATGTCCTTCGAATTGTTTGAAGGTTTGGAAGATATTCTGCGCCTTTTTTAATATCAAAATATTTAAGCTCTTAAGTATTCGCCCTAAAATGTTTAGTATTGTATTTACATTTTTCTCCATTTTATAGTTTCACTGTGAATACAAATTATTTTTTTGTCATTTTTATCTAATTTTGATGGCATTCATAAAACATCTTGAACATAATTATTGACTTGCTTCTCTCACTAATTAATAATGTAACGTACATTTGTATTTGTCGCATGTGTAAAATTTAGTTGTGATAAGGGCATAGGTAGCTGGATTGTACTTTTATTATATTTTCAAATAAAAATAATCAATTTGTTAAGGAGAGAAATATGCGGATGCCTATTAGTAGTCTGATGGAAAATTTGCTAGTTCGAATGCCGCCAAAGTTACGACATTTTTACTTAGGTGTCGTGGCATGTTAAGACTCTCCCAATCACCATTTTTCTCCTTCCATTTCTGCGTGGCCTAGGTGGGGTAGGATCCTGAGGCATTAATGTTCATGATATCCGTTTTTTTTGCGTTCGAATCCCGCCTAAAGCAGGTATGTTGCAGCGAAATAAGAGGCCCAACATCTTGTATCATTCTGTAAATCTATTTTATACCCACATTAGACTTAGATCCTCTAAACAAAACCATCTTCATCATCTCGGCCACTTGTCAAGTTAGATATACAATTTACTCTAACTAAAATATGTATTCAAGGCAAACCCAGATCAGCCACCTCCAACCACCGGCGAGAGGGAGGGTCCCGCCTAAAAATATTTATTAATTAAAGACGATAATGGAAGGATTTGTTACGTGTTGTGACGGGTGGTTAAAGGATCGGGATGATGAAAAGATCAGATAAAAAATAACTGATGATATAAAATTACTAGTTCAATTAATAGGCCTTTCAAAACTCAGTTTTAGTTTGTTTTTATACCTGCTAATTTGGATATCATCTTATTTTGATCCTAAGTTTAAAAGCTACGTACAATCAAAATTGTACCTAATTAACTCTATTCATTCCACGGCGTAGGGAAGCTCAAAATATGAATGTCTAGATCACACATGAATAAAACCGGTGTTTTGGAAATATATTCACCATATTAACATTTAGGGGGAAAAAGTGTTTTGCAATATAAAGTCCTTATTCTTCAAAAGGCTTTTTGTGAAGATAGCGAAGATGCGAAAGTTGTCGTAATATATTAACTCGTAATCGTGTTTAAAATCTGCCAACTTTCTCCTATTCCCTTTTACACTCTTCTCTTGTTTTGCGACTAACTTTTGAAGTCGTAAAGCTGTGCGTTGTAATGTGAGGCTCAGCTCTCTACAAATTTTGATTTTATTTCCTTGGTCCTTTTTTGGCCGGGAAGAAGATATGCCCCACATCGAGTTCCGAGAAACGTTTGGCACATGTAGTCACATATGTTCTTGTGACGGACTCGCCAGAAGGGGCGTAAATAAACGAGCAAGAGAAATTACTCCCAAGAACAAGAGACGTGAGAGCCAAATAAAATTATAGAACAAAATTGGGATAGCGTGTAAAGTAAAGCCAATGCTATTGGAAATGGGTAACAACTAGGAAGGTATGAGAAAGTAATAGAAACGTTTTATTCGTAGATTGGGGGAAAGGGAAGAGAGAATAATTTATTATTCTACAGTTAATTGAGGTACACAACAATATTTAAATCCTTTAAATAAGGATAACGTTATACAACTCGAAAAAGGCATGTTAATTTCATATATATTCTTCACACGTGTGTATCCTCGTACTATTGTGTTGTATTCTTCATAAGATGTTGGCGACGAAATAGCAGATATCTAGTACATGGTAGTACACTGAGCAACTATGAAACGATGCGTGTTCATTTAGAATAATATAGGCTAGGTGGTATTTAGGTTTTTGATTTGCAACCGGAATCACATGGAAACATTCGTGAGTCTAAAGACTCGGACACGTAACATTTGCCGAGGGTGCTACACAAACTATCCTATTTCTTTATTGGCGATGATTTAATGCCGAACTTCAAATTTTGTACAACTATTTAACATTTTTGACGTACAAGTTTAAAATGTTTTCCTTGCCATATATAATTCAAGACAGAAATTCAATCATTGTTGAAAACCCTACTAGAAAACATTCAATTGTTTATGTCTTTGTTGCTTCGTGGATGATTAGTAATGTCACCTTATAATGAATTTACTACTAAAATCCAATTACATAAATTGAGTGTACTCTGTGAAAAATTGTACACCTACTTATACAGTAGAAACGACGCCCTTTTGCTCTGAAATTGATTGCGGTATAGGACCCAAAGGTCTGGCGTAGCAACATTAAGCCCTCAAATAACCAAAAACACCCTTGTTATCTAAAGTTTCGATGCGATGTAATCTACTTGGTTTGTTCTTTGAAATTTGAAGAGTATCTCATAATGAAAAAAACAAACAAAAAACATTTCATTGACATGTCCTTCCATAGTGCATTTGATCATTATTTATATATTTTTTAAAAGTTATTCTCGGACACACGGGTTGAAATTTTAAGAAAAATATACAATAACTGATGTGTTCGCCCATTTAAAGAGTTCTTTTCTTCAGCAAAAAAAATGCTAACTTAATTTTCATTTCAGCGCCCTTTTAATCTTCTGAGAAATCAAGGAAGAAATTCATTTTTAATGGCTGTACTTTGTAACTACATTAAAGGTGAAAAATTGGTCGAATGAATTGCAGAGGATCACGCCATGGGGAAGGGCGTTTATTTTCAATGACTCACTCGCAAAATTACTCTTTTAGAGAATTTTAATCTTTCTTTCCTATTGCGTAACTTCGACTAGTACGAGTACGTCTTTCATTACAGATTTTGTTATTTTTTTTCTTCCTGTTTCAATTTACACACCAAAGAGGTCTTGAATCACGACGAGGCTCAGATACATATGTGGCTTCCTCGGGTCCGTAGTTGTGAGAATGCGAGATCATCCACACCTCACTGCTAAGGAAAGGCAAGAGTTATATACATAAGATTAGATCCGAAGTCGCGATCCTTTGATCTAACATTTTACTAATTTCTTTCTTTCCTATTTTCTTTTACTTTTCTGAAACATTTTCAGTAAGATTTATTTCAGCTTTATTATTTTACTAATTTATTCCTTGGCGTTTTTTTTCATTTTTTCTCTTATTATCTACAATTACTTTGCGGTATTTGCAAAATACGCATTCTGCAGCTCCCTTATTACCTCTTCGCTACATTCGAACGTACAAGGATTATTAAAAAGCTCCCTTTGCTCTCTTTGCAGAGGGAGGTGGAATGAATGCTGTGTTCAGTGCGGCTGATTGGGATCGACCCGAAGGCCTCGCCCGCTGCGCCGCGCCGGGGTTCATTTGTTAATGTGTGGGTGGCGGAACACTCCCTCAGGAAGCGGCGGGGGAAAATTGAACATTCGCCGAGCGGGGAGCGCTCCGGGAGAGACCGTCGTCTAAGGGGGAGGAGTCGAAGGGGAAGGGGGGGATCTGAGAAGAGTAGGAGAAGAGAAGGTAGAGGAAGACGAGCCCAACTGCACCGTGGCGACGATCTCATCCGTTCGTACTCGAGCAATCCCTCTCCGCTCATTACACAGGGTGCGATTAAATCGTTCTATGACCGCTGGATAGCTTGCCGCAAGCGAGCAGCAAACCCGGAGGTCTGAGAGGCACTATAAATTATCGTTGTTTGCGGCGAGAGACATTAATGTTTTGTTCATAAGACCGGTCGCGTTACCTGTGAAGATGGGATTTTCAGGACTGTGAAATGACCAAGAGCAAATTTATTATTCTGCTTAAGGGTGTGATGATATAAAGAAAAGTTAACTCATATTTACTTCAGCACCACAGGGAAATCTAACAAAGTCTATGCTTTTTCTTAATTTTTTTCAAAATTTAGAACTCTTTAAAGTATTACATAAAAAAGAAAATATTTCTCGTGGCCATTGAAACTCAAGATTGGTTGCGACTTCTACAGCTGTTTATCTGCGTGTGATAATACGACACGAAATAATTAGGTAAAATCAGCATTTCCTTAATAACTCCATACCCATTCAATGCCAAATCATTACGAAATCATATGAAATAACTGTGTAAGTAATTTGCAATGTTAATGACAATCTCATAACATCTCTATTTGCATGAATTAAAAACCAAATTGTCAGATTTATTCCGAAACACAAGACTTAAATTATTTGTTTTGTGGATTTGTAATATTGTTTTGTGGAAATGTAATACTGAATATTATTTCTAACTATTCATACAAGGTTGAATGTACTCCCAGAACTAAACGAGGCTCTCTAAAAGTCTCACGAGAACCCTCTTGTACCAGCGTTTACATTCAAAGAATCAACGAGGCACTCATTCTATTAACCTATTAACGCCCAGTTTCCCCATTTAAGGACGCTCCATTCTGGTCAACTCATATTTGCTTATTTTGCAATTTTGTGAATTTTATTTCTTCAATAGACTTAAACATCTTACATGAAACAAATAAGTTAGTTCTTCTTTCATTTCTGATTGCCAGATGTCGATATAGCCGTGATCGTTAAACTCTTAGCCAGTGTGTATTTAGGACTTACGTCAGTTCTAATCTTCATCTAAAACCGTGCTTACCTGATATACGTCTCTGGTTAAGTCTGAAGGAGAAGCCGGTGTAAAGCAAACGGTGGTTGGTCCGCACCGAAGTTGACGGGGCATATGCAGCAAATGTCTAACGGTTTTTATTAAATAGAAAAACGCACTATAAGACTCCCTAAATGTCTCGAGAGAAGTCCACATACCAGCGTTTACATCAATTAAATCAACGAGGCACTTATTCTATTAACGGTCCACTGTTCCCCCTGAGATTTCCACTCGAGTGGAAATTGGGAGGCGATTGAAAAAGAGTGGTCGGTCGATTGACGAGGAAGACCCTCGCTCGCTCCCTCCCGCCCATTCTATTGGATGGCCATTGGCTCGAGACGCTTCCCTTCTCTGCCCGCCACTAATTATTTGTGATCGTTATCCTCCGACTGGCCTTGGCCTTTCAATGAGCTTTTGCTGCTGCGGGGGCAGAGGTTGGAGCGCGCACACAAGGCCCCGCTGGGGAGAGAAGCGCGAATGCGTTGGGTGAGGTTCACGTCAGCGCTTTCGTTTTGTACATTGGTAGTCCTTGCGTTTTCTTTTGATGTACTTCTTTTTCTTTTCTTTCATTGTAGCTTTGGTCTCTGAGGCTACTCTTCTGACTAAAGTTTCGTTCATATTCCTAGTTTGTGTTTTTTCTTAGTTATCTCTCTGGTCCTCTTTCTCGATTAACCCCCTTTCTCTCGTTCTCTGTTTGAGTCTCTTCTTCTGTCTCTCTCTCTCTCCGCTCTTATCTATGTATTATCTCTCCTACCTGTAGTCTCTGTCTATCTCTCTCTCTCAGTTTGTATTTGTCCTTCTGTGTCCTTTTCCTCGGTCTCTCTGTCTCATTATCTACTCGATAGTTTAATTTGATATGATTCTTCATTCACTACTCCTCTTCATTTTCATTCTTCTGAGTACTCTTTCATTTATTGCATATTTATTTTTAAAACAATGCATATTTTTTTAATCATTACTCGTTCGTCAGTTATGATTTATGAGATGCTTGCTTTTCTCATTTTCTATTCCTCAACCTCGTCTATTACCTTTTCAAAAAACAGACATCATTTTTCATCCTTTAAATTTTTGTCAATATGGGTCATGAGATTATCAAAACTTGAATAGCACCAAATCCAGAAGCATTTGTTTTAAAACTCAAAATTATTTATACAAATTAATATATGATTAACGGAAACTACAACAATGTTTCTCACTACCTATTTCGTTTGCTCCGTGTCTGCTCCAATTGACAGAAGTTGCATTGACTATCCTCCCCTCAAGCCCCGGAGCGATATTCGTGTGAGCATCCGCGCGCCCTTGACCTCGCTCGTATCAGGTGGCTCTCGGCAATATCTTCGCTCTCGGCGGCCCCGGAGGGCCTCTCGAGGCGGGGCCCGGGTTCGCTTCCCGGGCGGGCGGGCGCGCGCGCTCCTCGAGGCGACGAGAGGCGCTCGCGGTCTTCTGGAAGCGGAGGGGGAGGGGGGAGGATATTGCCAGAGGAACTGGAAGTGGCGGTGAGGCCACAAAGCAATGCCAGTGGAGAATTCCGTTTCGCGATAAAAGAAACCACTCGAATTCCTTAAGGGAATATTGTGCTCTTGTGCGAGTTTGGACGGTTTCGGTATTCGTGATAGGGTAAGTGGGTTTGCATGAGGAAACGAAGGTTTTTGTGACTTGGCTCGTATGCTGTCTTGGGCTGCTTCTCTTGAATTACGTGGATTCAAGAATTTTCCTGCATTGGTAAAGATTAATGCAAAGGGGTAATCACAGTCAAGTACTACAATGTTGCTTTTAATGATATTGAAATGTGCTAGAAAATTGCTCTCCAGCAATGAACGCTATGGTGAATGAGGCACATGTCGACAAGAAAAAAGAGAATTCAATGAGAATAATATTACTTATACGCTATGTTCAACAGCAATAGAAAAAAGTATAAAAAATGTAAAATAATAAAGAAGAATTTTCAATGAAACATTTGAATTGTGTAATAATACATGATATAAATATTTTGATTTGATGACTATAAGAACAAATCAGCAAACACGAGTAAATAGATAAAATGGCATCGAAGAACAGGGAAGTATTGAGGAATTGGCAGGAGTGGCAACAACGAGGCGGCGTCGGCGGAGACGACTCCATCACAGCGGTGGCGCGCCAGCAGGGCGACGCTGGAGGTCGAGGGTGGCGCAGGCAGCTGCGCGCCAGATTGCTGAGGGCGCCTGGGCCACCCAGAGAGATAGCTGATGGAGATGAACTCGCCGCCACTCTGGCCCCGCTGTCGCCTCCACCACCGTGTCCGCCCCTGACCCCAATCCAACCTCGCTTTCGCCGCCACCCCGTTACCATCACCGTCACCGACATCGCCTCCGCCCCCCCTGCACCACCCCGCCTCCGTCCCGGCCTCCGCCCCCGCCGCCGCCCCCGCCGCCGCCCCCGCCGCCGCCCCCCCCTCCGCCGTCTTCTCTGCCACCGACCACATCCCCGCCCCCGACCACGCCTCCACCACCGGGTCCGCCCCCGACCCCAACCCAAACCACGCTTCCCTACCTCCAGCTCTTCCTCCGCCTGGTCCGCCGCCGCCACTTCTTCCACCTCGGCATGCCCCCCCCCACCACCCTCCACCCCATCTCGCTGCCTCCACATTCCCCCCAACCACCGTCCACACCGGCCCCGCTTCCACCACCGTCGTCCCCGCCATCTCCGTCGTCTCCACTCCTGCCCCCACTCCCCGCCCGGCCGCCGACCTCCACCGCTGCCTCGCGGCGCCCCTGGAACTCTGCAAGCAGAGGCCTGCGGTCGCCGGCAAGTTGCGGGGGTGCGCCACGGCAGCGGGTGCCAGCCAGGGCCTCCGCCTCGACCAGACCACGCGGGCAGGGGAAGGGACCGCCTGATGGATTGGTTCATTTGAAACGACCATTCAGGAAGTAATTTCCACAATTCTTTTATCTTTACACAAAAATGTTGAGGGATTGAGGGATAGTTCTTATTATTTCACGCAAATACGTAATTAAATCTAAAAATGGGTAGTTGAAATTTTGTTTAAAGAAATTGATTATACATTTCCTCTCTAAGAGCAATTCATAAAGGTTTTATATCGCCAACTTTGGGTTTCAATATTTTCCTACTTTCTTAATCCAAAACTCCATCACTCTAAACATTTAGAAAATCAAAGTGTGTTCAACAGATAAATGTAAGCGAATGAAAATACTTGAGGTATAATTAATAGATAAATTATAACAATATAGGTGTAAATGTTGAACATAATTTATAACACAGATAGATTCCAAGTGAAAGATTCATTTTTTCAATAGGCCCTGAATCAAGAACAACCGTTATCTTGGGTATAAAAGATTACAATAGCATTACAATAGCACCTATTCGTAAAGGACTCCCTCGTAGTTTTCTGGAATAGTACACGGAGTTTAATATCAAATATTCTAAGAACTACTAATAATTCCGCATATTAAAAATCAATGATTGAAATATCTTAAAAGATTCGTTCATAGTCTGCATGGTAAGAATGCATAATCATTTGACTCACTATAATGGTACAGAATTTTTTCATTTCATACTCTTTCTATCTTCTATGTGTTTTACAGCTGCATTCTCGAAAAGAAAGAGACGTCCCCTTACTGTCTTTGTCGCGTGTTCGTGGCAAGCGCGTGTGTTTCAACGCAAATTTACTATTATTCCTAGTATGTGTTTACTCCGACTTGGTGGCAATCAAGGAAGATTACGTCATCAGAAAAGCATCTGCCATTGCTTGTCTTTAAGAGACTCCCAGGATTCCAACAGGTTCTCAAACATCAAGCACAAAAAAGACTGGTACAACACGGAGAACTTTTACGTATTTATTATCCTACAAAATTTTAATTGCAGTTACCAAACCAAAGCACTAAGAAATTACACAATTGGCGACTCCTCTCTTTTTAATTCTGTTCACAAACATTTGCTGAATATTATTGAATTTTTATGTTTTGTAAACTATTTTTTTTATTCTCTGTAAAGTCATTCGCTTCTCATCCTCCACAACGAATCTGCATTAGTTACGTCTATTATAATCACAATCATAACTTTAACCCACTACCCCATTATTTTATTTTTACATTTCACTTGCCGAGAGAAAAAACCTTTTTCGGCAGAAATAAAACGCTTCACAATGAGGAAATATTGAAAGTTCCAAGAGTATGAGTGACATTCATTAATAGATTGTCACGAAAGTGGATTACAATTGATGAACTTGGATCGTTCTTGAATTGGAGCAGGGCGTCACAGCGAACAACGAGAGAAAAATATCGGTAGGTGAAGTATCATGTTTTGTAAAAGTCGAAGCTGCACATAAAAGTGTCAGATGGAGAGAAATTCGAACATAAACTTCGACTGACAAGTAATGAATAGGTGCTGTATGTCAAAAGAGAAAACAGGTTACGTCTACAGACGGATTTTAAAGTGATAGTGAAATTACAAAACTGATGAATCGTGCAGGGAAAGTTAATTACGGAAGACATAGCGAACTTTTATTGTGATTAAATACTTCTGCAATGTTTGTAAAAAATGATTAAATTTTTCAATGTTTTATTTTGTGACATTTTGTAATACTTTATTAACATGGAGCTTAATGAATGTACAAAAGTTGTAGTTCTAAATCTGTTTTAATTTGAAAATAAATCATAGTTTCAATTCTGCTCCCTTTTCTCGGTTAATAAAATCCACATAAAAATTGTAGAACATCATATTAATTAATGCCGGTTCTGTACAAAATATCTCTCATTACTAATGAATTATTTGTTCTCCTGTGATATTTTAGTTAGTTTTCTTCCTTCGGTTCCTAATAATAATAGATAATTGGAGTCACAACATGTAATGTTGTGCGGATCATGAAAAATGACCAGTGGAAAACGACGAAGAACACTGATATGTCCGTATTTTCTGATTTTTAAATTATTTTTCAAACATACGCAAAATATATATCAAAACAAACGTCTTTAAAAGAATTAACTGTGTACCATGTGTCTGATAGGAATATCTTTAAATATTTAACTATAGTTTTTTAAACATCCTGATCATGGAGACCTTATAACAAAAAAACAACAAAAAAAGGGGTGACGTCTGATATTTCGTGACACCTCCGTGCTCCTCATAGGCGTTTAATTGCAACCTTTACAGAGAGAACGCAGTCAACAGGACGTAATGAAATAAAGCATTCTGCTCCCGTCGACAGTGTCAGCCCCGGGGCAGAAACAGTCGGGCGCGGGTCCCAGAGCGAGCGGCGGGCGGCGCGGCGGGACCATGGCGTGGCAGGGACGAGGCGGGGGTGGGGCGGGGCGGAGCGGGGCGGGAGAGGGGGAGGAGGCCTTGACTGCCGAGAAGCGGAGCCGCGGGCCGCATTCGCGCCTCCAATTAAATTACTCTAAATGACACATACATAATTTCAAGTTGGCTCCTCCCAGCGCCGTTAAATTCGTCTGAACTCGAGGAAGGCGCAGAGCACAGGGGAGCGTAGAGCAGGGGAGGAGGAGGAGAGGGGAGGGGGTTGGAACGGCTTCTGCGGCGGCGGGGGCAGCTGCGATGGCGGAGCCTAATTGGGACGCGCCGCGTAAGCCTGAGAAGCTCTTCGGTCCCCTTCGCCAACTTCGCGGGCGCGGACCTCTGGTTGCCTCACGTTGTCAACAGGCGCGCCCGTCTCCACGCTTCTCCGCAACTTTCGCTAATGTACCGGTAGCGAACCTTGTGAGGGGTAGGGTAGGTGGCGCGATTTTAAGGGTGCCGCAATTTTACTTTGAATTTTTATTGTTGTACAAGTTTGTCGGTAAAAGGTTCGTATTAAAACATTCCGTATTTGTAATTTAGGGGAAACTTTTCTGAACAGTTTGTTAGTCAGGGAGGAAGACGGTAACTTGAAGAAAATTTCTTAGGATCTTATCTCGAGCGAGGACTGTCTTATAGCCTTTCGCGATGATATGAGTTTTGATGAACGCCGCAGCATTTTGTACCTCCTTTAGGTTCACTAATTTTATCTGTAGTCCCGCCGTAGGTTTCACCGTCACGTTTATCTACCACATAAATTCCCTTAAATTGTCATTTGATTTACTGTGACTTCAAAGAGCTGCATGATGTTGTTTAAGAGCGCCTCTAACCACTTAACTTTCTCAGGTTACTTCAAGGGTTCTTCTCACGTCTCTGTCGTCGCTCGTAAGCTGACTCCTAAGATCCTGTGTCACTTGAATGCTTCGCACGTCTGTTGCTTGAATGTGTCGCGTCAGTCCCATTGTGTAATATCGCAATGCGTCCTAATTGCATTACACACAAACTTATGTATTCCCATTTCTTATGTTCTCACCATTCTAAGAACGTAAATGGCCTAGTGTTCATTCCAGGGTCACGTCTCCACTCACGTAGCTCCTTTGCAACTTCTCACATCTCTTAGATACCTTATAAGATATCTGGATTACAAGATCTTTCTCGGCGCCATCACGCAACTCGCCGAAGATCCTGATCCCCTTCCAAAGTCGCGCATTCTCCTTCCCATCCCCTCTGCGACGCCACCGCACCGTCGCCGCTATTTCCGCATTCAACTCCGCCCACGTACCAAACTCTGCTGCCCCGCTTCGCCTCCATATTCTAGCACTCGCTCTCTATGCCACCCCCCGCGTGCCACCCTCACACCACCTTTCTCATACACTCCCACACCCCCCTACCACCACCCCATCTCGGCACATTGCGAGTCACTGCGCGTAGAGTATGAAGCGTGAATTGATAAAAATTGAAATTTGCGACAGGCTCGCCGCAGCGCCGCCGCCTTCGCCGCCACCGCCGATCCATACTGCCAGCGACGGAGGAGGCGGCGGGCGCGTAGGCAGTGCGGAGGGGGGCGGGGCTGTGCTAACCACCGACGCCTGCGTCGGGGGCGCCAGGCTGTAACGAGGTCTCGAGGGGCCGTGCCGTCCCGCCTACACCCTCTCCCGCCCCAGCCCCCCCACCGTCCCCGCCGCCCCCACCGCCTCCCCGACCCAGCCGCCCCTGCTGCCACCGCCCCCCGCCGCCCCCGCCGCCCCCGCCGCCCCCGCCGCCCCCGCCGCCCCCGCCGCCCCCGCCGCCCCCGCCGCCCCCGCCGCCCCCGCCGCCCCCGCCGCCCCCGCCGCCCCCGCCGCCCCCCGCCCGCCCCCGCCGCCCCCGCCGCCCCCGCCGCCCCCGCCGCCCCCGCCGCTCCCGCCGCCCTCGCCGCCCCCGCCGCTCCCCGCCGCAGCGATCGGCGCGCTGTGCTCCATACGCCTCGGGCCGCGTTCTCCGCAGCCGGCGGCGAGGGCGATGGTCGTGCAACGGCTGAGGTTGGGGCGGAAGTGTTTCTTTTGATGGCGGCTGAAACATATTGTGGCTGGGGGAGGAGGTGACTGTGTAGGTAGTGGCAAGTGCATACTTATTTCACCGCTCCGGCTCAATTTCGATCCTTTGACAATCTATGTGGAATTCTGTGTAGTGAACAAATCGAGCTCGCTGCAGTTTTCGTCGCTTTCTCCTGTTTCACTTGTCCCCACATTCATGACGATATCAAGGTATCATTACGCACGGACAAGTGGTTCTAAATGTTGAAGAGAGATTAAATCACATATGCATATATTATTTCTTCAGGTAGTCTAATGAAATCTAGTTTCGAAACACTTATTACAAAAACTACAATTAGGTATATTAATATAAAATAATGTAATTATTTTAAAATAAAATAATAAATAGTGGTGCTAAAATAGCACGTACTTTCTTGTCCGTAATTTCATGCAAAATTACACGAAAAGTACTAAAATTTCCGAAAAGTTTTACATGACCTTATTTCAAAATCTACCTTTAAGGAACAGATTTCACTGTAGGAGAAAACTGTATCTTTAATATTTTAGTTGAAGGAAGACGAAAAAAAATTTAACGTTTGCAATTTTCGAAAAATCAGAGTGTTTAACCAACATGAGACATACATAATTCCCTTAAACGTCTTTTATACTACCAAACACTACTAACAAAATTACTTCTAACAAACTTTAAGCAATAACGATGGGACATTTTTTGAAAATTTTGAAAATTTCCCCGGAGCTCCATGTAAAGTACCCCCTAAAATTAACACATTGGTTTGAAATTATAGGAAACGCGACATCAGCCTAGGAAAGTAACAACTTTAGTGAAAATGGGTTAAATTGGGAGCTGCTAGCGTTATTCACAGATGGACGGACTAACAGACAGACAGATAGATAGACAGACGGACAGACGTTTCGACGTCATTTGGTTTTTCGTACTGAAGACCCATCAAATATGGATTCTGGATACGCACGTTCGGGGAGTTTTTTTGTTGTTGTAAATTTAGCAACTGGATTTATCCACTTTTTCGTTACCAGGACCCTGAAATAAAGAGTTTTGTGCCAAAAATTCGCTGTTTTTTCGCGCAGCATTACTTAACTTTCTCCCAACTACGTAGCGAGAAAGTAAAAATGAGTAAATAAATGAATAAATGAGTAACCAACTGAATGAATAAATGAGTAACTAAATAAATTAATGAATGTGTAACTAAATAAATACGTAAGTAAATTAATGAATAAATTGTAAACTAAATGAATGAATAAATGAACAACTAAATGAATGAATCAGTAATTAATGACTGTGGTAAAATGAGAATGAACTCTACGACGAACATAGATTAGTAAGATATGACTAATGATGAGAAGGAGGCAAAGATCGCGATACCAATTCTGACGTGAAGGGATCATGAAGGCTGAGCAAAGCGCGGAGGGTATAATGGAAACGAGAAGGCAAAAAAGTAAACTCTTAAGAATCCGAAATGCTTAGATCCTTGGCAGGTGTCCAAATGTCTCCGATATCTTATGCGAAACTAATAGGATCGATGACGAAAGGGAAGAGACAAAAAAATTGGTAAAATAACCACCAATTTTGCAACAAGACGAGAAGAAAAAGTTGACATAAGATTGAAAAAAAATAAATCGGGAGAAAGCGTAGTGGGTCATCATCTTTAATAGAAAAATCACATAAAATATTGACAAACAAATGTTTCGCTGATGTTATTAACATTATAAATATCCGATGATTGCGTAAGTTGATAGAAAACTACGCATGGTCTCGCCATGTGAGAGGTACTTCGGTTTTATTAGGTAGCCAGTAACTAGGGAAAATCTAAAAAGAAATGAAACAGTTTCGATTTTCAGTGAAAATTGCTTCTGCAACGTAATACTTGAGTTTGATTGCGTTATTCCGCTCATTTTCAAAATATTTTTTTCATATATTTTAATAATTTTCATATAATCATAACCGACTATATTATAATCAGTGCACATTTGTTTACGGCCTTGGTGACTGAGCGTTTAGCTTAAGGCCTCACAAAACGAGCGTTGCATTGATGCACGTTAAGTTACGCGCGTCGTAGTATTAAACTGTATCTTATGCGAAACGGCACACGTTCCACATAAGGCAAATGGTTAATCTGCAAAGCGCGCACGTCGAACGCGCGTCAACGCAATGCACGTTGACAGAGGCCCTACTGGCCCCTGCGCGCGAGTGTAATCCCAGCTTATGTGCGTGACTTTTCGAAGGGCAGCAAATCCTACAGTGTCCGCGTCGTTCTTGTGGCACGTATAAGAACTGGGGCAGGTGCTCGACAAAATTAAATCCCTCTGACAATTTCCCGTCCTAACGAGATCTCACGTTCTTCTAACTGGACAGTTCGGGTAGAGTCAACCGAGACCGACATCTGGTGGAGAAAGTGAGAATCACACCCAGGTGTATCAGGGGACGCACACGAGTCGCGCAGGTTTGAAAAAGTTTCCTTAAATCTGCGCTGGAGATGGACGTTTTAGGCTTCAGAGAGATCGTGCGGCAAAAATATGGGTGCGGAACTATAGACAATGGCCATCTCTCCGCGAATGAAATTAGACGATATATAAATAATACCTCCGACACTGCTATCATGCGACAGTACATCTGCCAAGAAAAGGCCATCCGCCAAAAAAAATTTCAATTCACATGTTGTATTATGGATCAGTAATATTGTTTATAATCTTCGTATTAAAGAACTGTTATACTTTATATACACTGAACTATATTATTGAAATATTCGTGAAGATTGTTTTTGTTATATTTTATTTAAATGCAGTAGTGTACGAGAGTAGTTTCTTTGTTGTATTTGAGCAGTGTGCTTAAGTACATGTGCATGTGTCAAGTGCATTGGGGAAAACCATTTTGTTTGGGTTCCTTCAGCAACATTTTTGCTTATTCAGGGTACTAGTATAACGATCTTTTCATAAATGAAACTAAGATATACAATATATCATGTGTATAATTAACCGAATGAGTCAATATCTAAAGTCTTTGCAATTTAACTCTATATTGTTTTTCACAGTGCAATAATAGTACTACTGATAGCTGCAACTTCTCCCCCTTACTACAGCGGACAGTGTCTATTAATAGAAAGATAAGTTACTGGCTTAGTGGCGACTTGAATCTCGTGTGTGGTCTTATTACAAAAGCTAATTAGAGGGGCATCTCTCCCGCAGTTAAATTAAAACCTCCCACGTAAAATATGCTATAAGATCTTTTCCCAACCTTAACATTTCAGAGTTAGAGAAACCTAATGAGGTATCTATGTGCATGTAATTTGCGGATGAACCCAGAAAGAATAATAAATAATTCTTCACACTGAAATATTGATATCTGTTTCATTGATTATCTAATAAGAGAAACAATGTTTATAGAGTACAGTAAGAAAATGCTAAGAGGGAAATCATATACTGTTTCTAATTTTTATTGTTTAATACCTTGATTTGCATACATAAGACTCAGCAGTTTTCAAATCTCATCTTTTGAAAGCTACTAAAAATTACATTCAAGTCAATTCCAATGTATGAAAAAACAGTATTTTTTTAAATGACCGTTTAATAGAAACTAGGCTCGCAGTAGGCCATTTTACGACTGATCTTCCTAAACGTTTGTAATGTACCGCTTGTTAATTTTTTAAGCCACAGATCCTAAACCCACTTTTAAAGCCTAACTTTAGAAACAAACACAATTTTTAAAAAAAAGTTTTATTTTTCCAGAATTTTTACAGGTTTCTGCGATTGTTCTCAGGAGAAAATTTTCAGTCATGACATTAGATAAAATTGTTGTGTATCAGAATGAAACGAACTCTATGAAAACAACAGTATGTTTTACCACTTACAATACAGTTGGAAAAACCCGACGGTTTGCGTCCGTATACAAGAATGGCGTTTTAAAAAATGGCGTAACAAAACTTTTGGTGTAAATAGCATTGTGTGATGATATATACACAAAAAGGTTTAGAGTACATTTCATGATTTTATATAGTATTGGAGTTTGTTCATGGTATAACATTAGGGAATTAAATTGTTTTCACTCTCATGACTGAATTTTGGAAATTAAGATTAAATCATGATTATTTTTTCCTTACTTTGATAGATTTTAACATATTTCATACTGCAACAAAATCAGTAAGTCAGTTACTCGTTTTACTAAACTCAGTTAAATTTCGCCTCTGAATTCAAAATTGCCAATTTCTGTAGGCAAAGAACTCAAAAAAGTGACAATTAGATGCAGTTAAATACATTATATATTATAAAATAGTTTTCTTCCTTTGTCCTAACTTGATTGTTAAATTTTTCCGGTTTGTTAAATATATCGTTTCGCATTTCCAAGTCTATTTTTTAGAAACGAAGTCTCCCAGTTTTACTTCTCAAGCAGCAAGCGCATCCTATCATTCTGCCACGAAAATCCTCTCCCTCAGTTTCATTTAAAAGCAACGCGAGCGTCTTTTTTCCCGCCTTTCATCAAAAGAAATTTTATTTTCGCTGCACGATCCCCTGCGCCAGCAAGAAGCCGCGTTTGCAAATGCGCGTCGCATTTTACCCCAGTGCGCGGACGCGCCGCTCGCAACGGCACACGCATCTCTGCCTTGCGCCTCTGCTAGTTTGGGCCCTCGGGCGCAGCGCCGGCCGAGCCGAGCCAGGCGTTCCCCAGGGTATGCGCGAGGCGAGCAGCAGCCTCGGAGGCGGGCTGGGGTGGGGGAAAGGAGGGGCGGGAAGTCCAGGGGAGGGGGCGTGGCGGATATCCCGGGCCGCCCATATCGCCTCCGCCGCCCTGTCCACTCTGAGGCCGGCCTTGCGCATGGAGGAAGAGGTGTGGGGGCCATATCGGTCCGCCGCCCCGCCCCGCCCACCCTTGCGTTCCTCAGCGCCGGCCGGCTGGCGGCGGGCCGTATCGGCGGCCCGGTTCTCGAGAACCGCCTCCCGCGGTCTCGTCCGAAATGCACACTCGCCGGCCGCCCCCGGGCACGCCTTCCACGCCGTGGCTCGGCCGTCGCCGCAACAATATCCCCTCTTGCCCTTGCTGCCTGTGGACATCACCGTCCTCTCGCTCAGATGGATGCTCTCCATCCTCTCTGGTATTCCCCTCCTCTCAAGTACTCCGCGGTGTCCTCATCGCATCTCACGGACCCAATCTGCAACTAGCAAATCATTAAAATTAACAAATAATATAAACATCTCGCAACAACTCTTTCACTTAAGTAAACGACACCATGAGTACTTTTCACATTTTTCGCCACAGTTAATTTCAGAAAAGCTGATAAAATAACTCTAATATATATTTTGTTAATTTTCTAATACAACTTCACTCTCACCAAAATATGGTATCAAATTAATCAATTTAGTATTTTTTATTACGTCATTAAAATTCTGATGTAAATTAAAGTTGTTTCAGTTTGTATACAGCGCGAAAGGGGTTTTTATCTCCAACAAAAAACATTTTTTCAGGTCATTATATTAATTATTAATGGGAAAAAATATTAACTGTTCATAAATTTACAGTTTTTCTCAATTTTATTGCATTAGTAGACAGCATTGAAAGTAACAACATTGACAAATATAATGCGTAATTTTTAATTACGTACAAGAAGCCGAATTCTGATAATTATAATCAGTCCTTCATTTAATTTCCTTTCCGATTAATAACACTTTTCCTATCGTTTCCTTTTTGATCTTCACGTCAAATTCATCATGTAATGCTGCCAACACCTCGCCGCCGCAGAAATCACACCCAACCTCTGTCGAGAGAGCGCGTTCCGTGTATCTTCCGCATCCACCGCAACACCACCGTATCCCGCTGCGTCGCGTCCGGCGTTCCCGCAAACAGAGTCGACGGGCCCCGCTGCGCCCCGCTGTGCCCCGCTAGGCTCCGCTGTGCCCCGCTGTACCCCGCTGTGCCCCGCTGTGCCCCGCTATGCCCCGCTGTGCCCCGCTGTACCCCGCTGTGCCCCGCTGCGCCCCGCTGCGCCGCGCGGCCGCCACTCCGATAAGGCGGCGGCGGCGGCGGCGGTGGTGGCGGCAGTGGCGCCGCCGCGCCGCGGCCCCGAGATTGGCCGCTGTCCGTCATAACTCCCGAATATTGAATCCGCGGACCCGGCGGGAGGCACGGCGTCGGCGCGAGATGGAGTGGGGTAGAGCGGGGAGGGCGGGGAGAAACGGACGGACCGGGCGAGAGAGAAGCAGAGGGGGGCGGAGGGAGATGAACGGAGAGAGATTGGGCGGGGCGAGGTCACGCGGGATGGGGTCAGATGGAGGAGGGGCGAAGCTGTGACGAGGAGGGGCCGGGAGGGGAGGCGAAGCTGTAGGGTGCAAGGCAGGATGGATGGATGCAAGGTAGGATGGCGCGGCAGGCTAGAAAGGGGACGGGGTGGGACGAGCGGGAAGGATCGGGGCGGAGGATGACGGGGCGATATCAGATTGGGAGAGCGCGACAGTGACGAGAAGGGGCGAGAAGGATGACGAAGCAATGGTGGGAGCAGAGTGAATATGGGCGAGGTAGGTGTGGGAGGACACGGGTTGAGGAACAGTGTGAAGGATCGGGGTGTGGGATAACCGGGCGATGTCAGATTGGGAGGGGCGAGGCAGTGACGAGAAGGGGCGGGAAGGGAGACATAGCAATAGGGTGTGGTCCAGTGTGAAGAAGGGCGAGGCAGGCTTGGGAAGAGATGGGGTGGGGACGAGCGGGAAGAATCAGGGCGTGGGATGACGGGGCGGGGTCAGATGGAGAGGGTCGAAGCAGTGACGACAAGGGACATGCAGGGGGCGAAGGAGTATGGTGCAGGCAGAGCGGCGCAGGGTGGTGGGCGTGGCAGGTATGGGAGGTGACAGGGTGGAGACGAGCGGGAAGGATTTGGGGCGTGGGATGATGGGATGGGGCGGCATGGAACAGGACGTGGCCGAGTGGGGCCGGACGTGGCGGACCGGGGAAGGGGACGGGGGGCGGTGGGTGTGGCGGCGAGAGCGGGCGGTCGCCATGGCAACGGGCGCGGCGCGCGTGATAGATCGCGGGCCGGCGTCCGCTATCTCTGCTAATGACCGCGAGAGCGCGCTCCCAGGTGTGGCCCCGCCCCGCCCCCGGCCCCGCCTCCGCGCATCGCGCCTCCGCTCCGCGCGCCCCTAATGATGCCCCCCACACTCTCTGTGAAAGAGGCGCTTCCGCTCAAGACTTTTTGCGATCCGATTGTGGTTCAGAGGCCACTCGAATTTTGATTCCGTTTTCGTGCCGATGAAGCCGTTCGGAGCTTTTGATCTTTTAGATATTGTGGTCCGGTTGAATGCCGAAAACCTTTCACTAAGAAAGTAGAACCTAAAAAATTTCTATTTAAACATTTTCTACATTTTGTATATAATTTCTTATTTCTGCGACTCTTTTTTCCATTGATAAGGATTCGAGTAAAATTACCTTTAGGGAGGTTAAATCAAAAGTGAATTATTTTTTGTTACGAGAATATTTTGTCGCAATACTTGCTCGAGTTCGCTTTTATCTTACTATTTTGGCTCTGGTGGTTGAATATTATTATAATAGTCCAAGTTGAGCATCGTAGTATTTCTATCTAACTCAGTTATTAGTTTCGTGAATGTTGAAGATTACTACAGAAGACAAAGTTTGGTAATTTTATATTTATCTCCAACTGAATTAAATAGTTTTAGAATGGGCTAAGGAAGGGTGATATTTTGTCAAATGAAAAATAGAATACCAATTCCTTTTTAGAAGAATGTACACGAAAAACGTATCGATGTATCACCGTAAGCGACATAGCAATAAAATGAATCCACAATTACAATAAAATGAATTATCGAATAATTTTTGTTTACGCATTACGGCAAATTAGTTTCTATTTTTTTTGTATTTTCATCATATTTTTACTACCTTCATTTAAACTAATTTTATACCATGATGAATCTCAGATAACTTCCCATCTGCCACAGAAGGCACCGGTTACTCTGATATTGTTAAGTCTCCTAAATAAGCCTCCATGTTTGTAATTCTGGTCACGATTCAGACAATAAACTGAAAGAGACTATGAAGGGATAATGCACATCCCTGCTTAAATATCGATACTCAAATTGAGCATAAAATTCACAATTAGATTAACTAAAGAGCTACAGCAATCCCATCGCAGTCACATCTGGTATCCAAGTTATCTTTACACAGTTTAATTCTTTACGTATCAATTTTATTGGTTGTAACATTAAATAAATTTTACCTTTTGAGCAAGAACCGGGTATTGTAAAATGTTTTCAAGAGCCATGACGTCTTGATAATTAACATCCCTGAATATTTAATAAACTCTGATTCAAGTTATGAGAACGAAGAAATTAGATTATGTTAAATCGAAAAAGTTATAAGTGGAGTTCTATAAAATATTTACAATCTGATTTCACTTCTTTCTATAAATAGATATGTAAAGTAACCATACGTTTGTATACTACAATCATGTATTAGATAGGAAAAAAGAAAATATATCAAAAGAGCAAAATGAAAGTAATTTTATTTGCATTCCCTCCTCACCCATCCGCACTAGTGTTTGACACATGACGTTCTGACGCACTAGTGTTTAACACATGACGTTCTGGGGTTTTATTTACTCCCAGACAATAACGTATGTTCTTTTTATTACAAGTTTACTTGATTCTTAAAAGGTTACAAATAGCCATGAACCTAAGAAATGTAAACTTAACATGCTTTTGCAGGCCGGTTTTTACTTTCACTACACATAAGGCAGATGGTGCTACCCACTTTGTTGCAGCACTAGCCAACAGTACATTGCATATTTAATGCAGTTCTTAACAGCTAGTTTCCTCCCGTCTCCTCTCTCCGGCAAACTGCTCGCTCCATTTTGCCCACTTAAAGCTCTCGTGCTGGGTGAATCCAGAGGTGTCAGCGGCCGCGCTGAAAGTTCGCAGAAGTCTCCTTTTCTGCTCGGAAACAGAGCGGCGCCTCGAGCCACTCATCGTCGCCGCTCTCTTGAGTACGAAGAGGAGATTCTCGGTCCAGTTCGCTTCGCCCCGAGGTTGACATTAGATTCTATTATCCAGAGTTGGAAAGAGAAACACAGGACGACAGATGATGAGATGGCGCAGCGAACTACAGAGTAGTAGAAAAGAAGTGGACACGAGCGACACAGGATAGGTGATGGTGGAAAAGAAGAGCAGAAAGTGTAAAGTGAAAACGAAAAGCCAGGGCTAACAAAGCAAGGAAAGCGGACTTGCGAAAATGAAATGTGAGAGGGAGGACTATATAAGAAGAGTGAGAGCTCTACAGAGGAAACATAGTGAGTTAATTTGTATTCTAAGTGTTATCAAAATATAAGTGAAAAGGTGAGGACAAAAAGAAGAAATGCGAGAACTTACGGCGACAAAATGTGTTGTATTCTACATTTTGTCAAGCGTTCTACCGTACAGCAGGGAAATAATGGTCAGAAGTAGCTAATCTGACATGTCAATAGCTAACCCTGATTTAATACCGGAGGCCTTTGGCCGAAAGGGATTTGAATTGGCCTCATTCTCCTTCTTCTTCTTCTTCTTCTTAGGAGCATTATTATTATTATTATTATTATTATTATTATTATTATTATCGTCATCTGGAGTTTAGAACACAGAAAACAACTTTTTAATTGCCATCGTTTAATATTTGAGAAGTCTTTATCTGTCAATTTTCTTGATTAATAGTCTTATGAATAACAAACACCATTCTCTTCACTTTCTTTACAGTAAATAACACTAAACATCAAAGAGGTTGAGCATAATGCTGTTTATTAGATATAAGAATACTTTCCTCAAATAACCTTTGAAATACTTGATGCAATGTGGCTCGGAGATATAAATAATTCTTGATTTTTTTCCGCATCCAAAACTTGAGATCAATTGTATTAGGATTTAAGGATCAATGTGTTGAAATATAACGAACTTAAGAATTAAAAAAAATTGTTAAACGTTAAACATTTAAAGATGATATTACCGGGGTATTTCAGGTATATATAGAGTTGTAATTATTATTAATTTTATTTTTCGTATGGCACAATTTTTTTGACGACGATATGTGGTCCTGGTTAAATATTGTTGTACGATTATGTAACGTTTTCATCATATGATTTTTTTAAAAATACGCAAATATGAAACGGTATTTTAGCCTCTTTGCAGTATTTGTTAGATTAAAGATAATGATATATTTTGTAAATTATTCTATAATTCTGACGATCATTTTCTTTCAATACTCGGGATATTCTACGTGTCTGGTTGCATACTTTCTCCGCAGTTCATCAGAAAGACCATTAGCTGGGGGATTTTGGGAAGCTTTACCCAGGAAAGCTTACCTATTTCAATCAAACCAGATACTGCAGTGACTGCGTATTGCTATTATTGATTGAAATTTCTCTTGATAAATCATTCTCGGCTAACACACGTCTTGGCCATAAATTAATGATAATGATCGCAAGGGTATATAACACTGAATAAATTATGAAAGGAAATGGAGAACACCTTAATAATTCACTAAAAGTGGCGGCAAATAGCTTTTGTTAACAATTTTCAACTGTCCGAGTGCCGAAGCGTGATGTCAGGTCTGGAAGTTGACTAGTTCACCGAAGACACACCCCACCAACCGTAGGCTCTTGAGTCGGCAATCTGTGTCTCATGACAGGGGACTTTTGACCTCTGGGCACGCCATCGCCTGCCTTCCAGTTGATTGATTTATCGGTGCTTCCGGACGCGTCAACTGTTAAGGTCATTGGTTTCGTCAGTGTGGTGCATGGTTTTGCCTCGGCAAGTGGCGGTGATTTCCCCTCCCTGGATGGTGAGATCCAGCATCGATGTACCTTTCGGGAGCGGGATTTTCTCCAACCAAGTATCTCCCACTAGTGGAACTCCGCCCCAGCCGGGAAAAGCTCTATGTCCCCGACCGGTCTTCCTGTATGAGTGGTAGTACAGTGCATGTAAATGTGTCTGGTAAGAAAGAGGAGAGGAGAAACAAGGAAGCGGAAGAAAAGATTGCGTGCGGTCCGTGACTTAGGGTTTGTTAGGGAACTGCTCCTCCATTCGCCTGGCATTAATCAAAAAAACAACAACACGGAAAACCGATCTCAGCTGCCAGCCGCTAAAATTCTTCTCCAGACTCACGACTGAATTCGACCTAGCTTTCTAGGTAGAAGTGTCGAAAATCCTGGTACCGGCAGGACTCGAAACCGGGACCAATCGGTAGGGGCATTGCAGTGACAGCAGTTGATGCTCGTAGCCACCTCTTCTGGTCCGTCCTCCAATCAGCACCGCCTCCGCCTCTCCGCAGTTTAGTAATGAAGGTTTTAGCGTCGCCGAGGTAACGGAGGCCTGGAATATGATGTTTACCTCGTGAACCCTGCTTTCCCGGGTAGGCGCGCTCCAGCCGCGGGGAGAGGGGATGATGAAGGCGACCGACAAGGAGCTGGGAACAAGCGGGGGGTGGAGAAGGGATGGACGATGGAGGCTAGGAAGAAACTCTAAAGAGTTGATAAGAGAGAGGAAAATGTGGAAGGAAGGGAAGGAGCAATTAAGAAATGGCGAGAGGTAATGGAGGGAAAAAGCGAATAGCTCTGGGTTATGCTGAGAAGGGGTGCGAAAAGGCGATGGAATTGGATGTTAGAAGAGGAGATTTCGAGAAAAGCTAGAACCGGCTGGAAAACGTACAATGAGGTGGAGAAGAACGAGAAGAATTGGGTTGTGGGGATAATCTGCGTCAATAGAGGAGGAAGAAAGATGTGAATAGGAATGGCAAGGATCGAAAGAGTGGCGGGAAGAAGCATTCGGACGCTGGTAGCGTTGTTAAGGGAGAGAGATCGTGAAGGGAGAGAAGGATCTAGCGAGGTGTGAAGTGTAGCACGTAGACACCTGCATCAGAGTAAGGCGAAAGGTCGGTGGGGAGGCGTGAACGTTCGGAAGAGTAGTAGGGATGAATGTGGGGACGCTTGGAAAGACGTGAAAGGCAAAAAATCGGGGAGGATCAGTTGAGTGCAGTTGAGTGACGGGAAGAAGCACAAAGATGATAGCAGCAGTGTGGAGCGCAAAGTCCGAGGGGATATATGGAAGTTCAGCGACGTTGCGGGAAAAATTATGCAGTCTGGGAGCATTGTAAAGGACGAAAAATTGAGCAGGATTGGATGAGTGATAGGGACAAGTAAAAGGACGCTGGAAGTTGTGTATAGCAACCAGTGGGAGGGGAGGCGTATAGGGCCGGGCGGAGTGGCGGAGAAAGTCATGGAGACGCGAGGACCGTTGTGAAGGGAGAAATGACGGAGGGAGATAGGATGATTACCGGGGACAAGAACGAAGATGCTGGCAGCAGTGTAAGGTAAAAATTTGGAGAGCAGGTGTGGAGGATCGGCCGAGTAGCGGGGACACTATATGGTGGGGATGAAGGGCAAAGAATTTGTGAGCGGTGGCAAGAAGCATAAAGGCATTGGCAGCAAAATAAGGCGAATTTGGAGGGAGGGCGTGGAGGTTCGGGCAAATAGTGGGGAAATTCTTGGAGACCTTGGGAGCGCTGTGAAGGGCGAAATGACGGAGAGAGATCGGACGATTGGCGGGAAGAAGAACGAAGATGCTGGCCGCAGTACAGAGCGGAAAGTCGGAGAGGAGATGTGGAGGATCGGTCGTGCAGCGGGGATGGTCGTGGAAACTCTGGGAGCGGCGTGAAGGGCGAAAAGTCGGCGAGGGTGTGGCGAGTGGCGGGGAGAGGCGGGGAGGTTTGCAGAGAGGGGGCGCGCGGCGCCGCGGTGCCGGCGGACGGCTAATGGAAAAGTTGGGCTCGGCGCGGGCTGAAGAAAACACGCCGCTGCTGGCAAACAACGCGCGGATTGTGTGTAATTGCCGGTCGCGGGGGAGAGCCCGAAGGCAGGGGGTGGGGCGGGAGGCAGCTCCCCTCCGGAGAGAGAACCCCTGAACCACCTGTCCGTGAAGGTCACAATGACTCAATTCTGGGGCTTCGTTACTAAGCGTCAACCGACGGGAGGGCCAAAAGTTTGCTTCAAATTCTAGAACTGTAAAGTATCCAATATGAATAATGTAGTATTTGTATGTAAAATTGCAATAGTGAAGGAGAAGGTTTTTTTCAAAGCTTTATTCTTTCTGTTCAACATGAATCTTTTACAGGAGTAAAATATTTCGTAACATTTGGGATGATTCCGCAGTCATCAGGCAGGCTGGTAAACTTGATCCATGAGATGTAACGAATTAAATGAGCTACGTAATTTTGATTTTAGTCTTTCAGTAAATTTTAATATTACTTATAATTTTAATTTGCGATTTCATTGAATGTTCATTGTGGTCAGAGAATATCTTTTGGATTTCGTGAACGTATATGGCAATTTTGTTTTGATTTACCTCATTTGAATGTGTTAGTGCAAGGTGACGCTGAGAGATTGGAGAAGTAGTTTGTAGTTTGTGGTTAGGTTCTTATGTATAGTTCGAGAGGTTTAGTTTCTAATTCTTTATGAATTTACGTGTTTGGAATAAATCAATGAGCATTAGCATTTCGTTGGAGACATTTACTTTCTGTTACATGTATTTTTTTCAAATCAATGAAGCAGCGTTGCACCAGATGGAGCAGGCATACGTCATAGAAAGTCGAGTTATTCATTTATAAATGAGTATACCACATTATATTTTAATGGAAGATTTTAAATTTATTAAAGGATATAATTTAAAAATGTGTGTGTAGGTTTTATTAGCTATTGCCTGAAAATTAGATGACAATGTTGATTTTTGATCTAAGAGAGCGTAAAGATATTTTACTGGAATGTTACCTTTTGTTCAAGTCACATTAGAGACATTGAATTTTAACGGGGGAAGATATTTTATATCGATGTAAAGTAAATATTTTAGCTTGCAATTTGTCAGTGTTGGTATTTATTCTCCATTTTTGGATCCAGTTTCAAAATTCGTACGCTGCTTTGTATATTATCAAAAGCTATATTTATATCATTATATGAAGTAAACAAAGCTGTGTCATCAGCATATAATACTGTTTTGCTATCTCCGGAGGTTGGCATATCATACATGTATAGATCAAACAATACTGGGGAAAGTACTGAGCCCTGTGGTACTGCATTAATTGATTTCGAATTTGATAAAACAGTTTATTTTTACACAGAATTGCCTGTTTGTTAGGAAACATTCACTTATTTTGAATACACATTGAAGTACGTCAAGATTGATTAATTTATATATTAATCAGGAGTACTGAACTCTGTCAAATACCTAGGCTATATTAAGAAATAGTCCAATGGTAAACGTCTCATAAAAGCTACGAGCAATCAATTCAGTTATGCGGAGGAGTTTGTGTGTGGTTGAATTATTTCTTTTAAATACAAATTGTACGTCTATAATGGCTTTAATTTTAATTTAAATGTCTTTAATTAATTAAACTTATGTTAAACAATGGAACTATATTTTTTAATTTAAGGTAGCTTTTTAATTACTAAGCTCATATAGTGACCACAGTAATTAACATTGTAACTTTGTAACAACGGTAGAGGAACTCGTATACATTGATTTTGAAACTTTGGGGAAACTGTAGCGGAACTAGCGTAGAAACCAACAAAAATCGATGCTCCGGGGAGCGATTCGAACCAACGACCCTTCAATCATAAAGTAACTACAGCCCTTTGGACGTAAGTGATCTTGGCTAACCATGCTGGCGGAATTATAATATTTTTTTCAAATTTTACCCATTACGATAATTTGTCTGTTGAATATATTTCTGCTCAGAGCTGATATTTTTACTTTCCCGTACACGTACGTATACACGGAGTAATGTATGTGGTATAGACAAAGTTATGTATTGCTGCGCGATAAAATGGCGAATTTTCGGCGGAAAATATTCGTTGCCGGACCGTGATAAAGAACTAGTGGTGTTAGAGATGGGCTCCGACTTTCCTGTATTAGTTTTTTATTTCCTTGGGTCTGGCCCAGCTATTTGGAATTGTCACACACTTTGACCAGCTTTACAGTGAAAAAAGTGTGTGAAAAAGACCTTCAAATTTTGCATTTTTAGTTGTGCTTAAATGCCATTTTCTTAAAAGGAGCTCAACATTTAAAAAAAAAAATTGACATTTAGGACGAGGTTTTTGGTATTTTTTAGATTCTAAAATTAATATTTCCGTTCTACCATTAGGAAACAGAAAAACTACAAAAATGTCAAAAAATGTACTTCGGGCAGCGATAGATGGCAGCTGGAAAGAGTATGTGGCAAATCCGAATAGCTAACGGAGACCAAAGGAAATAGGAAACTAATACGGGAAAGTCTGTGCCTTTCTCTAGCACCACTAGTTATATGAACGTTACTGTAACAAAAGTACGATAATAAATTACATATCACGTCTTCCAACTAAATTATATGGTCAGATGTTAATTATCAGAATTTTTATACAATCAAAATTAAAAATTCAGAATTATATGATAATTTGATTCATATGATTGGACATTACGTGATGGAAGTCAGTGTCGTATTTCACAATGTTTACTGAGTTTCTGATTTCCATAATGGTTTCTAATACGTTATTCCATGATCCAATTAAATTTCAGCCTCAAAACTGTATCTAAGGAAGTCTGGGAGTACTAAATGTGTCTTTATTCAAGTTAAAACCCTAGGGGAACACAAAATATTTTTATTGTAGCTGTTTATGTATCAGTGTAATTTAATGCGATGCTTTCAGTGTCATGTTACGACAATGGTGGCGGAGCCATGAAATTTCATAACATACACTAACATTTCCATCCAATCCATTTAAATCGTAGAACAGCGAGCCATCACATTGTATTCATCGCCCATGCGCTTTAACCGACCTTCTACAATATCCCCATACATTGTCAGCCACTCGACTTGCTTCTTTAAAATATGGCTAGAACCATTATGTGTGCTGTTGGTTCCGAGCGCTTCTTTACAACTCCTTGATTGTCCATATACGTTCACATTGTGGCCGCGCCGAGCAATTGCAATCGATTACCTAAACGACACGAATCCGCCATCATCGAGTCTGCGTACAGCGCTACCGCCGGTCATTACCCGTCGTTGCTATCACAGCCCATCACCTGGTCATACACCCCACAGTTCATCACAGCAGATTTCCAGCCACCGCGCATCTCCGATGTGCGTTATCTCATCGTTGTGGATGGGCTTAGCGCCCTTCAGTTCACTAACCCTTTACTGCGATTGGTGATGATTCATAAAGAAGTAAAATTGGAATTAGCAAGAAGTGAGTAAATTATATGAGAATTAATGCCTCAGAAGTATAATAATCCGATAACTGAGTAACAGTATTTTTGAAGTGTTGTAAAATAGGTAAATACACATTTTGAGAAAAAATTGAAAATTATGTACTTTGCTAAGCCAAACCAACTCATCTTAGTTAACTAAAGTAATTACATCTTACTTACTAAAGTACTTAATAAGATAAATGTTTTTTCAAGAATACTGTTATTCAGAAATGAATAATTCACAGTATTCCATTTAGTTTGTTTACAGCAATCGTTCTTCATTTTTATTTATTGCGGTTTTCATTTAATTATGCATTAATTAATTTGTGTCAAGCATTGTGAAGAAAAACAATTAAAATTGTTGCTTAGTAACATGGCTGTGCGTGAACCAACAATGCCAGAATTACCCCAAATGTTGAAAAAAAATTTCCCGTCAATAACTTTCTAATTTACTTTACCTTAAATAATTACATAGCAGTGAGAAAATTAAAACAAGCATTTCGATTATGAATACGCAAAATCATTAAATACATCACCAAAATAAAATTACTCTCAACTCCTGTGCTTTGCAATTCTCCAACTTTCTTGGTCTTAAAATTCCTCTCGTCTTCTTGACTACGTAATATTCTGTCCAATTGCCCCTAGAAATTTTATTTCGAGTTTTTTTTATATTTTCAGTAATTGCGTCAGTTATCTTCTATTTTCCAAAGTTTTCACAGATAACATTACTTTTATTATATTTTTAGTAATTGCGTCAGTTATCTTCTATTTTCTAAAGTTTTCACAGATAACATTACTTAGATTGTTATATTTCTCTGTATAATTTTCATTCATTAATTATAACACATTTAATATTTGCCTAAAGAGCTTCATGATAGAGTATCTTGTACAAATATTGAATTTCCGTCATGGGATAATTTATATTTATTGGAAATATCTCTTACATTTAACTCGCGCTCAGTTTATTCTCATTACTGGAAATTAATTGTCCTTATCGAAACACATCCAACATTTAACATATCCACCTTCCACGAAGTATTTTTTGGATATTTTTTTATGTAGTAAATACTTCTGGCAAACGTAACAAAAATGGACGAACATGTTTTTACAAAATTACTAAATATATGTGACACTTAATAACCTCAAATAAATACAATTTCAAATTGAAAACATTATTTCTCTCTCAATACAATCCTCAGAACTCATACAATACTACTGTTTATAACTACTATACACTATTGATATGAATTCTAATGAATCATATTTAAAGGCAGCAATTATTTAATCATGACAATTTATAGTGTTATGAACATAATGATAGGAATTTGAATGGTGTGAACATTTAAATCAAAGGAATATATAATGGTTTTATAGTGAAAATTGACAGTAGTGAATTAACATTCTCACGTATATCATCAAATCATTCCAGTTACAGGAGGCACAGCTAAAAGCTTGTACAGTGCACATAGCATGGTACAGCGGCTGGACCTGAAATGCGCGAAGGCAAGACTCGAGTTCCGAGTTCCGGCATTTCCCGCCCATTTGGCAGCGCAGTGGACCGTCCGTCGTGCGGTCGTAAATCGGAGGTGCCCGCCTACCTGACGTCAGGCGACCATGAGGCGCTGGCACTGGCGCCAAGGGAGATTCCTCCGCCCCTTCTCCTTTCCCCACCAACGCCACGCACGCAACCGTCTCCACGGTTTCATGGGGCCATGAGGCGCTGGCGCCGGCGCCGAGGGGGATTCCTCCGCCCCTCATCCTTCCCCTCAAACGCCTCGCACGCAACCGTCTCCACGGTTTCATGGGGGTGATAACCCAAGCAAGGTCACAACTACCAGGTTTCTCCCACAAGGTGGTCCCACATTTGTCCCCATTAGGCGTGTACTGAGCGTCTGCTGGTTTGATTGTACCGAGAAAGGAGGTGGCTCAGTGCATGAACTGATTTCGTTGCAGTGTTCCTGACCGGGAGGTTCTAGGTTCGAATCTCGACGGCGGCAGCATTTTTGACACTAGCCTGTCAGCTACGCCGAATTTAGTCGCTATCTGGAGGAGAATTCTAGCGGCCGGCTGCTCTGATCGGTAGTTTTCTGTGTTTTCTCCGATCAATACCAGGTAAATACCCATGCAGTACTCTAACAAGCGAAGCACGGACCGCGCGCAATCCTACCTTCATTGTCCTATCCTCACTCCTGACTCACACAAACATTTGCATGCATTACACTACCACACACGCCGGGAGACCGGTTGAGAGCTTAGAGCTTGTTCCGGCTAGAGCAGTGCCTCGCTAATGGGTGACATCTGGTTAGGAAAAATCCCGCTAGCCCACGGTAGGTCAGCGCCGGATCTCAGCTTTTATGGGGGGGAAATCACCGCCACCTTCTGAGCAAAACCAGGCACCATACGTACGGGAGTAATGACCTTAGCAGTTGTCGCGCCCATAATCATCAATCAATTAATGGGGTCACAACCTCTGGTTCCTTCCTTAAGGTGCCTCTTAAGTTTTCGTATTCGGCGAGTAGCGAGAGACTGTTCGTCACATAAACTTAGCTCAAAGCCAGCATTGTTGCTGACCCTGCAGAGACTCTGACCGGGAGGTCTTAAGGTTCGAGTACCGTCGTCGGTGTATTTGCGACACTCGCTACGTAGCCGCTGTCCAGAGGAGATTTATAGCGGCCGGCTGCTCTGATCGGTAGTTTTACGTGGTTCCGCTGATGAGCACCGGGCGGAGTGAGAAGTGCCCTAACAAGCAGGTCAGGGATCGCGCACGATCTTTCCTGCCTCTTTCTGGTCATGTACTTTCCAGGTTCTCGAACCCATCCAATCACTCCAACGCACATATACATGTGTGTACATAGGAGCCGTTGAGACCAAAAATGATGTAAGTCAAATTTTGGAAGATTTGAGTTAGATGCACTGATAGATGGTTTGAACATACATCACAGGCTAAAATGGTGTTAACCAGTCTTCAAAATTTCTTTGCTGGAGGCCAGCGCAATGCAGAAGTAGCCAACAAGTTGCTCACTCTTTGCATGTAATTGTGATGTAAGTCACAGGTGGGGCGAAACAGCATCTTCCAAGGGCATCCTAGAAATAGCTTCTTGTTTATCTGCACCCATTACAGAAGAAGCATCTCGAAAAAAAAACATTTAATCGGTTTTAGAGATCCGTGCAAAGGTCAAAATTTCAACTTCAAAATTGCTCTCGCTTGCTTGAAAATCGTGACAAAGCCCTATTTTTCCATCATATTACTATCTCAGACGAAAAATGTGCATGCAAATTATTTCAATGTAAGTCATAGTTTTCAGAAACGGAAAGTTAAAAAAGTGACACAAGCCAACAAAATAGTTAATTACATCATAAGTAATGTTTCAGTCCAAAATATCTGTAGTAAGTTAAAAAAAATGTCTCCTTAACACGTTTATAACACTTTAGCTCATTTATAAGCATTATAGTTATACGGTGTTTTTCGTTCATGCGTCATTTCACGGAAAGAATGTTTTTTTACTTACGCCACTTTTTCTCTCAGCGACTCAAATGTTACACACTTCTATGTCTTGTAGAGGGGTCGAAAGCGATCACATTTTGTTAAGGAATGTGTGGTGGGAAATTGCAAATTCTATAATTATATGTGCATTTACCTGTGAGATTTGCTGTGATTGTTAAGTAACGTTGTATAAATAATTTGTGACAGTCTTCTACTATCTACAGACTGACATTGCGATTTCTGTTTGTAGGTTCTAGTACATATTTATTTTAAACACTCATACAAAACATTACAGCGGTTTTCCTTTACACGTCATTTTCCGGAAAGTGTGTTTTTTTGAGTTACGCCACTTTTAATCTTATATTAAACTTTAAAATCTTATATAAAATCTTATATAATAAACAGCTTCCACTTTCTCATACTAATTATATATCTGTGTATTAGGCTTAGAAAATAATACATGTACGTATAATACGTACGTATAATACTGTATAAAATTATGCTGTGAATTTGCTGTCCTCCATACTACACACCACATCAAATAAAGTTGCTAGATTTACCAGAGGTATCGGTTGGACTCCCTCCATTTAACGCCAACTGCAATAGAATGGATTAAAGAATTTGATATCTCTGTTTTATATCTTTGAAGAATATATGCTTTAGTTTTTTTAAATTTATTTGTGTGCTATGATGAATAAATGAGAAACTGAGTTAATTAATAAATTATCAATGAATAAAATATAAATAAATTATAAAGAAATAAATTATAAATAACACCATTAATTGTCACAATCATTTTGGCAACCGACGCAATGTCTTTCATAAAAAATAAACACAAACGAGAATAAAGGGGTCAAGGAAAACAGCTTTGATAAGTTAACTTTAGGACTAAGAAGCCGGCGTTCTGAGCTGGTCTGTGCCGAAAAATGAATATGTCCCCATCAACGTTTGAACATTCGAGTCTAACACATGAGTAGCCACTGTTTTAGGCTGAAGTGAGGTTCGTCAAAGAACGAGGAAGTGTAGGAGGAAGCTATGGAGGTGCTAGAAGCTGAATCAATATTTCAGTGTTACACTTGATTATACAATTGATTAATTCAAATTCAAATCACCATCATTTTTCCACATACCTGTAAAGAATCATAAAATGTAACATAAAAATTATTTCCATCACATTTGTGTCATCCTCCTCATTTTAAAATGTGACGTTCTTTGGCTGCTGAAAAATTTACCAGGACGACTAGTGCGGGCTCGTAACCTTGGCAACCTTGCAGAAGTCGCGATTTGCATCAGCGAAGTTCAGAACGGCGGCTTCTTAGACAGGATTCATTATCATTAACATCTTCCTTTTATCTCCTCTATTCATCCTCCGTTTTGAGCATTATTTTTCTGTAACGTCTCCTATACATCAGTATTTTACAAAAACATCCAGTATTTGAATATCAGATACTCCTTATGCCATTCTTATTTCCACTGTAAACATGTATCATTAACTTTAGTTCGTATGTAGGTTTCAAAAGCATTTGGTCATTTGAAAAAAATGTATTCTAGAAGGTAAAACAAAAGAGTGGCAAATGAAAACGTTAATTAGTACACACTATTTTATGTTGCTTCCCGTACACTCAGGTATGCACTTTTATTTGCACTCTTATTCGTCAACTGATCTCTTTGGTTTGTTCTCGAGTGTTTAGAAAGCATCTTTTTCGTTATAAACCTTGTTATCCAGTTGATCGCGTATGTCTTCATGAATAAGATTGTTTTTTATGTCGAAAAACCTATTTTGATGTCACAGATCATGGTATTCCTGTTTTCGAACTCCATTTATTTCTCTCCCTCTCGCCTTCCCTTTCTCCCTCCCCTTACCTCTCCCTACCTTCCTCATCTCTCCTTCTCTCCCTTCCCTTCCCTTTCTCGTCTCTCTTTCTCTCTCTTCTTTGTCTCCCTAGGTCCTTCTTTTCTTCCCTCCTTCCTCTTCCTTAAACCTCTCTCTATTTTAGATTTTCAATTTTTATAACTAACTGTATCTCCTTTCTCTCTCCCCCTTCCGCATCCATCTCTCTTCTCCCTCAACCTCTGGTCTGCATGCCATCCTCCACCGCCCGCGCGGATGAGGCAAAATTCAATACCGAACGCTGAGGGTCGCCGACGCTCGACGATAAAACTTAATTGCTGCCAGCACTAATGCGTTCCGCATTATTAATTTCGCATCCAACCGCCCATTTTTCAGAGCAGGTATCGCCGCAGCGTGGCAGGTACGCAACTGGGCGGTGGCGGGGGCGCCGGCTGCGGTGGCGTTACCTCCACTCCACCCCCCTCTCCTCGCCCCATCATAAGCCAAGGGATGGACGGTTCACTTTATGACGTTGCTTACTTTAATATGCAGGTAGCAACATTCAATGATCAAATTATTGACACGTAGAAACGAAATCTCGGGTTCATAAAATCGTGGAACGGGAAAAGAAATATCATTCAATGCTAAAAAATTCTGTTGTTCAAAAATCGGATGAAATTGCGTTGAGCTTTTTTAAAATTCTGTGAAATGTCACAGGCAAAGTAATTTTATGAGATTGTGCATGTAGACAAGCATTTGTTTTGAATACAAATATTATTATGTACCTCGTGGATTTTATTTCTATAATTACGTTAGCTCGTGTACCTTTTTAATTATATTTCAACAGAGTTTGCTTTAAAACTAACGTCCCTAGGGATTTCCCATAATACTGGCGATACATGCGTTACTTGCGATTGAAAAATAGAAAATGCACACTAAAACCACCTTTCCTTTATTATGGAAAAATTAGCGATCTCAACCTTTAGAGAAAACACCTTACATAATTTTAAAAAAAGTCGTTCACTTGCCCTAAACATTTTTATTTGATAATTATTTTTCGATCTCTGAATGTAATTTATGTAGTACCTTAATATGTATTAACATTAAGATTCAAAATTTCATTTACATTCACATAAGTAATCGTAATTTAATCTAGAAATTCAGAAATATATTTCAAGCATTTTATTTATCAAAACTTTAGGTATGAATGCGGAAGGAAGAGAACATTCAGAGTACCCAAAATACCACCAAAACTTCAAAACACTAAAATTTCACAATGTTGTGTATATAGTATTCACAATCACCAAACTTTTATATAGAAAGGGGATTTTCATACTATTTTTGAAGAAAATTTACAATGCAGTAATGCAAATGCTTAAAACTTATCAGCGTAATGTAGTATCTCATTTCGTCGTGTCTCATTTTCAACAAAAAAATAATAACTAGAGAATAAGCATTTCATTTCATTTTGATCTCAATGAATTTATAAATATTAATTAACCCTTCTCTCCTGGCTTTCCTTTCTGACACATAATTGCTCGTGGGGCTACTCAGTTCGTCAGCAAAGGAATGATTGCTTTTGCAATAACAAAATCTATAATTGCGACCAATTAGTGATATTTATAAATAAAAATGGTAACTTATTGCATGAAATAAAAATAATCTTTAATTACATGGTCTAAATTAATCATGTAAAATTAATTGTATCCCTTTGAAGACACTTTATATAATAATTATTATTTTTGATAAATAATATAACAATAATAATATAAAAGAAATGTATTGATTATTTGTGCAATGTTCTCTACTAATGTCACAAAGTCTATAAAAATATATGTTTTTAAAATTTCTTAAAAACATTGTTAATTTGTTCTGGAGAATGTGAAATTCATAACTCACGTTTTTTGTACACCGTAAGGTTTAAGAGCTATTTTAAGTATTGTAGTAATATAAATTCCAATGGACAAAGTATATTTGTTGAAAATATTATGATACTTTTATAATCATTCAAATATCTCGGCTTCATTTGTAATAATTGGACTCAACATCGAATGCATTGAGGAAAAATCGTTCTTTGTATCATCATCATCATATATATTATTTCCAAAAAGTATTATGTAAACACCCCTTTTCTGGATGAACTATTTAATCTCAGAAAATAGGGTTATGTTCGAAATCTGGAAGTCCCTGATGTATGCACGTGTAGTTTATATTGTTGCGTATGTTATAATTATAACTTTAATAATATGAATTTTGTGTTTGAAATGTCGACATCACGCACAACCTGGCGGTAAGGCGGGTAGTATCGGGGACAGACTAAGTTGCACAAGGCGAGAACGATGGCAAGGAGCAGAGTGGGTTGGGAAAATTCGGCATTAAGACACGCCAATATGAGCCAAGGTAGAGCAGCCCACGCCAGACCAGCTCAGAGAGAGGATACACTATAGACAGAATGTATTCCTCTTTCTGTTTGAATAGGTGAATATGGTTAGTAAATGTCTGTGTTAGTAAAAGTATTCGCCTTTAAATTTTGCCTTCGAATGAATCGCACGGGTATCCACTAGCTTACATTATTACTCGCGCGACGCAGAAGATACTTTGAATCTTCGACACTGCGCAGAATCTATGATCGACACTGCGCAGAAGATATTTTGAAAAGAATTCAACTAGCGTTCTCCCACCCCTGCAACTAAGCAGTTCGAACACGACTTAAAACTGGTAAGAAAAGTCGGAGTATTGGTTAGAGGGTGCGATAATGCATATAATGAAAGTATTTTCGTCAAGAATAAAAATAATTAGTTAATTTGCACGAGTAATTAAAGACTGGGTAAAACAATTGACACAATGAAGTATCACGATAAAGACCACGGAAAGATCGTAACAATCTACCATTATTGTATTCATTAGAATACTTCTAAACCTAGACTGCTTGCAGAGAAGACCACGTTGTGCTCCTTCGCACATCGCATGCCTCACTCACCGCAGGGCAGGATTCACCGTCCACTGCAACACAGCTTCCACCTCGTAAGCATAATACGGACCAGAACTCTATCTCCCCGAAAACGATTCTCCTCCGAAGCGAATTACCCGCCCTCCTCCCTCAATCGCCCTACGTGCAACTCGCCGTCGCCCTCGCCCTCGCGTCGTTTGAGCGAGGAATGTCTGGCCCTCTCTCCCGCGGCCACCGACCACGCCCCGGCGACGCCACCAGCCGCTCGGAGCGCCGTCAGCGGCAGGGCCTGCAATTAAAAGTTGCCGCGTGCGGGCGACGTGCCGCGGCCGCGGACCGCGAAAGAAACGTAATTACAAGTACGGCGGCAGCGGCCCAGGCGAATAGCGAACGGGGATGAGTAGGAGCGGGGGTGCAGGGGCGGGCCAAAGAGCGTGAACGGGAACGCGGGGCGGGTAGAGGCGCCGCGCCGCGCCGCGCCGCGCCAGAGTATCGGCAAATAATACCTCGATATCGGATTCGAAATTACGCTGAATTAAATAGAATGACCCTTCGAGCGAGAGCGCGGGCGCACGCGCGCGTGTTCGTAGGCTGGCGGAAGTGAGTGGGAGTCGAGGGAAGGGGTTGGGAGGGGGAGAGGAGGCGCGCTAGTGGGGCACGATGTGTTTAAAACGCCCCTTTGCTGAGCCGCTGTCCAGCCAGCCCATGCGCACCTGCCGCACAGTGGATGGGTAGGTGAAGTTAGAGGACAAAATGTCGGTTCCTCAATCGATTAATTCCCAATGATACAAGACAAAGCGCCTAGTTTTATATAATTTTATAGTTTGTTGATAATTCCGTATTTAAATATATTGTTTTTCTTTCTGTAAATAAAAGGTACTTCTACATTTTTCTCAAATTTTGCTACTTTATGAGCTGTGTTCCAAAATAAAATTATCACTAACCTATTTTACACTTTTGTCGCAGCTATTTTCTTCTTTGCCCAAAACTTCATCTCGATGATTGTAGTTTTGCTGTTGGATGATGGTTTCATAGCATGAATTTACGTTTATGTTACTGCATGTCATTGAGTTCAGCAAATATCAGCAAATACCATTCTTGACATTAACAATTATTTGCAACAATTAATGGGAAATTGAATATTGATTTATCAGTCCTACAAGACTTTTTTTTAAATCTATTTATGCTTCAGTAAATTTCACTTACGCTTTGCGAACTAATACTGTGTCTACCGAAAAATGAAGTAGAAAACCGTATCGTCTTATTTTTTTCTTTTCCTGGGTATTACACATTACTTAATCGTAGAATCAACTTTCTTTACTAACTCATTTGTTTGGATGCAAAAGAAAAATGCAGATCTTTGAGTTACGGAGCCAATAAACTCAGCCTGTATCAGACCAGATTCCACCGGTTAGTATTATGAGCAGGGTAGAGACAGAAGTATAAATAAGTAAATTAGTAAGCAATTAGTCATCAGTAATTAAGTTTATAAATGTATATTCGGCATTTGATGGTATGATCAATCCAACTGTTACCAGTCAGCATTGTTCCCAAGCCTAAACCCTATTTTTTATTTACTATCCACGCGTGCGGGTTACGGAGACGTGACTAGCATGACGTATTCCCATCACCGTTTCGAGCTTATGCGCCCTGCCTAAATATTTCTTTCGTCACCAGATTTAGAATTTGAAACGATATGTATTAGAAAGCTGTGGCTTCATATTTGCCGGGGCCGGGAATCGAATCTGATCATTTTCACAAAAAGCTAACACGCTGTCCACGAGCCGATACTAGGGGCTAAATAAATAATAATTAATAAATCAAATCGTAGATAAATATAAAAAATAAATTAATTAAAAACTGTACTGGAATACTACATACAAATTTCTTTATAATACTGCAAGGTACTTTCTACAGCATCGGAGGAAAAATTAAAAGAAATATTATTCTGTGTTTGTATTCTGTTATATGTATATTATTCTGTTATATGTACCGCATGTTCCATATCATATTAATTTCTGTCATATGTTTTATTTGTGAAAGTTAGAACATCATAATCTATAGTATACTAATATTTTTTCTTCCTCATGCGTTTTATACAAATTTATCTTTATATTTCTTGGTTTATATCCAGTTCATTCTTTTTAATCTAAATGATTTACACATTTCCTACAGATGCTCATGAATATTATCTTTTTTTAAATGGGTATTATCTTTCTTTCCAAAAAATTAGTAAAAAGATGTCTGGAAGTCAAAACTTTTTTCCATAACTAACATTAATTTAATCTGCTTTCCTAGGTTTACATATTCATATTCAACAAAACAACTGCATGGTTTCTTTGCAGAAAACAATGCTCATACTTCCGATTTTCTCATATCGTTGTGATTCTCACCAATATTACTTGAATAAACAATTCACAATTGCAATGTCAGCCAATTGCTTAGACAACTTCTCTGATTAGATTACGTAAGACTTTAACATTGCATCAAGAACATTGCTGCGTAAGGTCGCCGGCCCAATGTCTAAAGCCTCTGCACTTAAGCAGCTACTAATGGAAAAAGATGTACCTCAGTTGGTTAAGCGCTTACGGTGCAAACATAGGATTTCAATGGTGCGAGGTGCTTCAGTGCTCTCTGCGTTCGGATCTGAATAGAAATCAATGAACATTATTCGGAATAGAGCGTTTCAATTGGACGTCTTTGTTTTCTTAGAGCAGATGGACGCGTAGCACGAAGGGAAATTAATGTTTTGCTTATATCCAAGCGGATGTGTCCACATTCCACACCAGATAAGAGGTATTCTATTAGTAAACGACGGCTGTCATTCAATGAACATATCAAATGGATTTCATCGTGTAAAATGTAAATATTTGACTTTATATTCGCGATTATAGTGAAAATGCCCAATAAGAGCATTATCTGATTTGAATAAATATTTGAAACGCTTTTAAGCTTTCACTTTCATGTTACATGTAACAGCTGTTGTCTGTATTCCTCCATCATGGTGTAATTAGCAGGTAATAATAAAAAGTCTCCTTTTCAGCGAACATTTATTTATTAAAGAGAAAGTGAACATTTTTGTTAGTCATAATGCGGAGGAAAAGAAATATATATGAACATGTGAATGCGATAAAATTTGTGAAAAGCATGTTTCTGCAAAAATGAAATCTGAATAATTGACTAGTTACAGTTTTAGCACTTTGAAACTTCCCAGAATTACGGCAGTAATTTAATCACGCATGGAGTAGATGTATCGACTCAGCACCTTTGTTCAAAAATTAATCGAATTCAGATTGGATGGGTCCTTCCAGCGGGCGCGCGTAAAATGTTCACACCAGCAGGCGCCTGTCGTAAATTTTACGACATTCAATGACTCTTGAAAAAATCAAAGAAATTGTAGAACAATGGAATTTTAAGTCGCATTATAATATCTAAGATTGATATTTACTACCAAAAAACATATCCGTTTATGAATGTATTTAGTATCAAAAAGATCTTGTTCCGAACCAGTATCGTTCTGATGTTCGTCTATATTTTCAACATTCGTTTACTGTCATTTTCGCTATCCAATTCATAATGTTCCTCCGATCAGACAGCTCTTGAATATTCTGATTTTCGATCGCATGAATTCTTTATCAGAACTTTATCTCCTATTGTAAAATTTGCGATAGCGCACCCGCTGGAAGGTTAATCAATCCCATCGAGAATGACGCCTTGTCACACTCCACCGTTCTCCATTTGCAGACATTGGTTTTGCAGTCGCTTATACTTTGTTCACTGGGGATTCAAAGTAAGTAACACGCTGAAACCTGCCGGGCTCGTAGCACTCGTACAGATCATTATCTCGCAGCTGATTACACACTGCCACAAATTTTAACTTTGTGTCTTGCCGCGAGGTGAAAATACGTGTTATTTACTAAATCACATACACTGATTGCGAAAATGAAATCAGAAATGTTTCATCACGTTCCAATTTTTCTGGAAAAGATACGCCACGTGTACCACTTTTGAGAAACTAGGAAACGTCTCAGTAACATTACAGGAGGAATCTGCAAAGTATTAATCTACTCATTATGTAACAAAAATTATTTGTATTACAAAAAAGTTAGTATTAAATTATTTGGAAAATCAATTGTTTGTATTACAAATCATAAAATGAGAATAGTACGAGAAAGATGAAAAAAAGCTTGAAATGTACACAAGTTAGAAACTTTTCCTAGTAACTTTACGTTTGTGAGTGGATGGTGATACTTCTTGTAGGAGTGTCCAGCAGTAATCTGCCAAAATGTTTGGTGACCATCTTCCATTATATAGACTTTCCATGGCAGCCATATCTTGATGAAATCGCTCCCTATGCTCATCACTCACATCTCCAAGATTAAGTGGGAAGAATTCAAATGAAATGAAGGGAATGTAATTTCAGAGACATGTTGCACCTAATAGCCTTGTAACAGTTCAACTTGCGTTTCGTCAGTTCCCTGTAATTCTCAGAAAATACGTATCCCATCACCATTCTCAGAAAATACGTTTCCCATTCGCTCAGAAAATACGACATTGTCGCATACATCTTTCAATGTCAGCCAAGCTGCATTCTCAGTATCTGTCAGCAACTGTTCAATGGTAATATCTTTCATCAAGTCACGGATCTGAGGCTCAATGAAAATTCTTTCTTTAAGTTTTGCTGTACTAATCGCAGGAAATTAAGATAGTGAAAGTTGAAAACCCTGGCCATCTTTGTCAATTGGTTTCACAAAATTCTTCATAAAGCCTGATTTCAGATGGTGTGGTGGTAACGACACACGGGCTTTATCAACAAGGGATTCGTACGACACATTTTTTCATCAGGATTGCCAATTTCTTTCAAAGGTCACTCTTTGACTACATAATGTTCTTTGGTTGCCCTGCCTTTCCAGAGGCATAAGAAATAGAAATATATTGTGTAATGAGTCTTCATTCTTAGAAGAAGTGCCAGAACTTTAAGATCACCAAAGATTTTCCGTATGTGATTCGAATATCAAGTGTACTTCAGGAGTAGCCTCATTTTCTCGTAGGTTTCCTTTGACTGAACGGAAAGGGCCACGGGTATTGAAGATTTATCGTTTCAGTTATGTAAGAGAACGTCTTTGAGACTACTGTTTGAAGAATCTATTCCTCAAACAATACGCCATTCTTGCGATTGTGAATCATCCCAAATTTTGTTAAGCAGACTTTTGAAACCAGAAATTGAAATATACCAAACTATCTATCATTAAGAAAAAAAAGGTGAGATCAAGCGGTCTTTTTCGGAAGAGCGGATCAAGCTATCTTTTTACCAGTTTTTGGTTGTAACAGGTTCTTTTCTCGTACGCGAGACCTTAAGTAACTCTGATGGACTCTTTTAAAGATTTAGATATCTTACAATATCGTCCAATTCTACCGGTGACAATGTTTGTGGTTGTAGCCGTGCTGCAGATGTCGTTTAATAGAGATCTTCGTGATCTGTTGGTTTGTCACTACCATTGTCTGTTTCATCTTTAATTATCCATTCCGTAGGGGGGGGGTTGGAACTGGGAGAGAACCAAAACGCAACACTAGCTATTTTCCTTGATGTAGAAAAGGCCTTCGATAAAATTTGGCATGCAGGGCTATTGTATAAAATGAGAAATCTGGGAATACCTCATTATCTATATGAAATAATTAAAAGTTTCATACAAAATCGCTCCTTCGCAGTGAAAGTGAATAATACCTTATCTGATCTAAAAATCACGCAAGCTGGAGTACCGCAAGGTTCACCGCTCTCACCAACCCTCTTTAACATTTACGTTGCAGACTACCCCCAGATGGAAAGAACAGAAATAGCATGTTTCGCTGATGACACAGTACTGTTTACAACAAACAAAGATGTAGATCAAGGTAGAGAAATTCTACAATCATCGTTAGATACATTTATAAATTGGTGCTCAAAATGGCAAATAAAAATAAACCCCACTGAATCACAACCCAAAATATTTACGCTACGACGACCTAAAATGCAAAACCCACTAATCATTAAAAATGTAAATTTAAAATGGATCAAAAAAGATCAACCAGTAAGATATTTAGGAGTACTTCTTGACCAAAAACTAACGTGGAAGTATCACATTAAAGAAATAGTCAATAAAACATACGTGAAAATTGCAAAAGTATATCCACTTATAAATAACCATTCAAGACTAAGCATAGAAAATGGGATAACTATATTCAAATCCATTATCAGACCATCGCTTACTTACGCCTGCCCAGTCTGGGGTGGAGCCGCAAAAAGTAATTTGGAGAAAATTCAGATAGTTCAAAACAAATTTTTAAGGCGCATAATTAAAGCACCATGGTACGTGTCAAATAGACAAATTAGAAACGAGTTGAACATAGAAAATATAACTACTTACATTAGTAAACTATCAGCAAATTTTTTAAGCATTACCAGAAGCAGAATGCGTTTAAAACTTCAATCTAGGACGATCAGCAGAAGACATAAAAATAATTTCAAGGTTCCCCAAGGACAAACTACGCCCTCCATAAACATTCAAATAAGAAAGCAAATTGAATAAAAAAATGATAAACTTACAGACATTACATTCAATGATAGAATACTACAAATTCAAAATGAAGTTTATAAAACAAATTCGAACACTAAATCGTAACAAAGTGAGAGGGAGCTTCAAATAAATGAACTCCCCGCCTGCCTATGCCCTAACCCTGTTCTAGTGTTAAATAATTAAAAGATCTGTAAAATCAATGGATTGAACAGACAGAAAATAAAGCTGTTAAAAAAAAGAACGCAAAACTGGCCGTATTGCGGATTCCAAATTTGGAAATGAAATAGTGTTTTGATTTACTTGAGATTCTTGTTACTTTAGTTAAAGAAAAGAATCAATATGTAGTGTGGTCTCTAGGTTCCCTCCACAACTGGTACGGCAAATGGCATAGATGGGTGGGTTCCTTGCAACTAGCATCTTAAATAGCGGGAGCAACATGAGCAACAATTCTGTGGTGACCAACACTTACCCTCATTTACCTTTGATTCAAAATACAACTAGTACACTTTTTTGGCGATTGTAGAAATGTGATGTCTTTGAAACTTGGTCGTAAACTCGTCACACACATAACAGAAAGTATATTTGATGAATGAACAGACTTTCTAGACATTGTTGAACATAAAAAACACAAGAACATGCACCAACACTATTCTTCACGTTAGTGGATTTACACACTTCAAGAATAGACACTGTGTGACCTCACTATCGGTTGACTGATTCAACTGCAGCTTCCCTTTACCTACCCCAAGTCGTTATCTCCCCCTTCCCTTCTCAGCTACCACTACTAGGCAATAATATTCCTAAAATAATGCAACAAGGGCCGCAATAACATATCACAGAAGAGCGCAGAAAAAATTGGGTTTCCAAAAGAAATTTTAAGTGATAGCGAAAAATAGTTCTCTTTATTGCCATTAGGGCTCTGAACTACATTATAGTCACGTATTTTTGTTCTGAAGCAAATTTCATTGTCGCACTGTGCTATCCGTAAATTGAAAACAATTGTAATCATATTCAGATTCACATGAGTAATTCTTAATCATCTTTGTAAGCTTATCCCATATACCTCACTAAAATATGTGAATATTTTGGTTGCAGCGGAAAAGTGCTCTCTACAGATGCCTCCGTGGATGAAAATTCATGTGCGTGATTAAAATATCAGAATTTTTTGAACCATAACACCTTTTTGTAGATGCCCTCTTTTGAAAGAAGTATATTTTTGTTTCTCATATACTTTTCTCCTGAACGTAATGTAGTCAAAATCCACGTTTTTTGAATGTATGACACTGAAAAAACTGGTATTTGTCAATACCTGTGACTGTCAGCGAAAAACAGTAGCTCCCAAACTGTACACAGGATTTTGATTAAAAGGCTATTTTGTGACTAATCTGACTGATGTATTGGTCGCTAAAATTTGCAACGGGCCTTTTAAATTGTTGGTGTTCGTTCTCCATTTTCAAACTTTTCTGAAAAATGGCTACATTTTTATGCAAAGTATGCGTATAAAAATAGCGCACATTCAATTTCAAATAAAAAACTGAAAATTTGAAATATTTTAAACAGTATTTTCGATGTTGTATTCCTACTACATATATAAAGATGGAGATATTTTAAAAGAATTTTTTTTCAAGATTAGATCTCTAAATATTGTTCTGTACAATAATATTTGAAAATATGACTGTTTTTGAGCGATAGTTAGAGAGAAATTGGCACGTTTTAAATAAACGTAAACAAAATTGGTTTTAAAGACTGAAATTTTATTTTTTTCTCAAATAGAGCAAAATATTAAATATTCGTAATAAGAGGCATTGTTCTGATTTCCATTAAAACCTATTAAATGTTAAAAAATTGCATACATTAAACTTTCGTTTTGTTGCGTTTGTAACTATTGAATATATCATGCGCTTTGTGAGGTAGATAAAACGAGTGTTTGCGGAATATGTGGGCCTAAGTTCGAATCCCCGTAAGAGTAATATTACTGGCGAGGTTTGGATACACTCTTGGGAATTCAGTTAGAATTGTAATATTATTGAATCGTTGCCAACAGTACAATAAATAATGTGCTATAGTAGCACCGTCCATTTTCGAACCTCATGATTAGTGTCATGAACTGTTGCGTTTGTCACCGTGCAGCAAGGTGCTAGTTGATCTACATCACGATCTACTGAAGAGGCATTATCAATGCAGTTCCCTCCATCACGTGAATTACCTCCCATCGCAAAGGCGGTGTTTGGTTTGCTAATTCGTATCCCGCCTGAACGGAGTCTGCACGCAGCTTTGCATTGCAACTGTACATCCATGGGCAACCCTTTCGCTTTTGCACTCGTCCTTTTATGAGGATAGTTGCATCGGAGTCTTCCACCAAGTCGAAATGAGGGGCCCGACCATTGGACCTTTTCCTCTCAAACATTTTCGTAATTGGAGAGACTGCCAATATTACTGAAATTAAAAAAAACAACATTCATTTTATTTAAGAAATGTAATACTCAAGTAATATACCTTCCTCCTAAGTTACTTTAAAAGATTGCTTCAATCAGAAAAAAATTATATTCCTTTCTTCAATCGGAAAGAAAAGTATTCCTCCTGGATGTATTTCGACAACCAATTTGTTTAGATGTTGAATTTGAAACAGAATATCGGAATATCGTTCTTGATGGTTTCGTGTTGACTTACAAGTAGATCCATGAATGCCATTTAGATTTTATTTTACAAATATTTTACGGTTTCATTTTTACTTAATTTTTTTCATTTCTCTTAATTGACAATAGGGTATATAATAAATTGATCAGTAACGTAATGATTGCTTATTGTACAAAGGGTGATTACAGACAGTGCAACTTCAACCGGCAATAGAAGAATTGCTTAATAATAATTCTAGTTTGCAGAAAATTTATTATTTAACTCTTTTAGGTAGATTTTACAAGTAATATCTTCACTATTAGAATAAGTATCATATGTGTTCGTGAGTGTTTCTCGTAAATGATAATTGGTTTCATCATTTTCAATAATCGGATGACGCCACATCTTAAACTTTTTTTATCATAATTCGATACCTCACATCCCTTTTTTTGCAAGCTGCACTGTTCTTGAGAGGTAGAATTCAGTTCTTAGGCGCCATTACGTTCACCATCTTTCTCGTTGTTTTGCTTTTTTACGCTCCATCTATCGTTTTATGTCTCCCTGTAGGTCATGTTTGCCAACTCGACATCCTTCAGGGACTAATTTAGGTCTAGTTGAAAAAATCTGACGTAAGTCTATAAAATTATACGACTCACTGGCTTCCATCATAAAATAAATTGTTTACATTTCCTAAAAAAACATCTTTTTATTCCAACTTCAAATTATAATGGCATTTTCATTATACCTCTCCATAAACTCAATAACTTCAACATCATATCGACAATATTCAGAATTAAACCAAAAGGCGAAATGTAGCTTATACATTATATGAAAATTCGTAGAATGTACATTTGGATTTCAGGAACAGAATGGATTTTGTAAATATGGCATTGTGTTTATTCTACTAGCTTTGCGTTGCGTCTCTGGGGGTACTTTAAAGTTAAAATTTTAATTCACATGATAGAAGATCAAAATAAAAGTAAATTTGAAACATTAAGTAGTCGCCTGGCTAGTCCGTCCTCCGGAACAGAGTGTTATATGAAAAGGTATAGATGTAAAATTTTATAAATTTGTATGTTTTATTACATATTTAGGTTTAAGTATCCTCTATCAAATGAATTGTGTTCTAAGGATTTACATTGCATCAGAAACGAACTAAAGTAATTGTGAGCGCTAATCTCTAAATGCCATGAGCTTCTACCCAAAGAATTTTTTCTAAAATGTTTTCAAAATATACTAAAAACATCCGGCTAATATGAATGTAAATGATTTCGTCTTTTTGAGGGTAATTGATTGCAGGTACAAAAGTTCAACATTTTTGCTACTGCATTCATTTGCACTGATCACCTTCGATGGTGTCATAAAACCCCAATGTCCCCTCTTGAGTTTTCAGTTTGCTGTTCGTTCCTGGTCCGGATGACTCAAGTTTAAAAAACAAAATGCTCGATGCATTTAAGTTCTTGCTAGATGCCACGATAAAGCTAAAGGAACTTTTAATCTGTGACCAGGGTCGGGGTTTCGTTGTTTCGATTAGAAAATGAAAGAAATATTCTAGTACCAGATTGACTTTTAATTAGAAAATATATTCTTTCTCAAAAATAATCAAGAAAAGACAATGATTACCCTCACAAACTTTCAATGACAAAAATATAGAATTCAAGCAATGCATAAAACAACCAAAATTACTGATAAAATACAACACCAATGTAAAAAATCCAAAAGCGCATACACAAGAAAAATGTTCACACTCAGAAAATAACAGATATACAGTTAATAAAATATTACCCTAAGAAAAGTAATGATCTAAACCTAAGTAAAAAACTGATTATACATATTTACAATTGCTGTTAGTTCATATTGCATAATTGCTTGGTTGAATATTTAATCTTAATTAATTACCTATTATTTGAATTCATTCTCTAAATCAACGTTCACTTTCACAGTTGCTAAGTAAATTCTATTTGAAAATGTTCCAGTTCGTATAAATACGTAATCAAACATTAAATTTTTAATTCAAACATCATCTGGCTTTAGAGAGAGTTAGAGTTATTTACGTTATTTGTAAGCTCGCTGACCTTATGACCTTCACTGTGTCGCAGCGCTAGTTATAAAATATAACAAAATCTTTTATATAACTTTGTGTCAGCGGCTCAATAGATTCGAGTGATGTGTCGCATCCCCAAGTTCTTCTGCTCTTTTAAACCTTAAAAAAGTTCAAGTATATCTCTCTGGTCCGTCTATACATTTCGATTTCTTTCCCATGCGCTTTCCGGTAGGTGTCTGTCACTTCCGTGGACGTGATGGGCTGAGAAACATCCCTTCGACGGCTTCACTTCAGCCGGCGGTGATGTGACTCAGGCGTTCGAATCTCTTGACTTCTCATTGGGTACATCTCTACCCCCCTCTAAAAGCTTCGCCATCGCCTCTTCTTTCAGTACAAGGTCTAGGAGTCCCAGTGGTCACGTGCTAATGACTGAAAACTCCAGAGCGGGTGGTTCTGATCGTGATTTACGAGACGTAGGTTATCAGTACTCTTACGCAACTTGTGGTCGTTGTTTCAAGCCAGGTTTTTCACATGCATTATGTGTATTATGTTGTATGTTGTTGTTAAAGTGCTGAGATTTTATTAAAACTGCACTATAGAGTATAACGTATATTTCCACAGGAAAAATCATGGTTTCGAAACCGTAACGTAATAATTAGAATCCAACAAGTTTCGTGCGAGCACATGGTTTGCAGAAGTGGATGAGTTATATGAGGCAAGAAACGGTGGGTGAAAACTCCCAATGTCCTATGAAAAACTCTATTTAGTTCAGAAGTACTCCAGAAGATGACGTGAAATTGATCAATGATTAAACAATTAGGTATATTGTACACGATCCAACGTATTTCTGGGTATTATTGTTTTGTTTATTATTGCCAGAGCAAGCAATTCAAAATTATAAATTCTAAAAGAATGTATAGTAAGTATGTATATCGTACTATGGAATACATACGATGTCAATTATTGTAGATACCTTAAATGATCAACATTGTTAAATCCGTAAAATGGATACCATCCTCATGCTCACTGAGCAGGAGATGCCTCTGCTTTGAGTTGAAACATTGTTCGAAATCCTACCCGTTTTTCTAACAGAAAGAACTCACAAATGCAGATAATTTCAAGCGGTTCAATGTCTCAAAGAACTGTTGCCTTCGTGTTGTAACCTCTGCGATAACTTCTCGGAATGGTCGAATACGATGAACAGGGTCCATGTTCAAGGTCCGTGATTCGTGCTTTGAAATCAGACGGTTCGTACCTTCGCTTCATCCATTGCCTTGTTCTGTCGTTCAATGTCATCCTAATCCATTCAACATTCCATCGGTTGAATACGTTGAGGACGGAATCGAAAAAATTGGCGAGACGAGCAGTGATATAATATTTTAAAACTTAGTGGTAGAAAAGAAATACGTAATTAGAAGAAGCTGTAAGAAACAAATAGCCTTCGTATTAGATTCTCATTTAATCACTCTATTTCAATGCATTTAATACACACGTAGTAATTATGATAAAATACAGCAATGCATTTATTATTTTCGAATTTATTGCAACATAATTCATTCTTCCTTTTATTAGAAATCGTATGTATCGCGTTCTCAGTGAATGGTGGTTCGGAAGAGATCTAAATGGGAATGACGGGAGTACACATAGAATTACTACACAGAGAATTATAAAATTCCCATCTGACTAACCTTGGTTTCTTTTGATCTGCAGCTGCCCGGTCATTCTGTGGGATTATAAATGATTTTGATTCATTTGGTAGTAGTATGTGGCGCAGAGTGAAATGAACAGAGTTACCATTTAAATATTATTTTTCTTTCAAAAATATTAATGAAACATATTTACAATTACTACGCGATGCGGTATGTTGAAAAGTATCTCTAATAGCGCCTCATAATGGGATCAGTTGAATGTCTTGCAATGTCGAAGCATGCCTTAGAACAGGGCCGCTCAACCATTTGCTCCGAGGAGGAGCAGTCTGTTGCTCTCTCCTCTTCCGCCGCAGAAAGAGCAAATGACGATCGGTGGCGTGTGGCACAGTGGGTCGCGTCGTATTTCTACGGTGCATTTTACATTGTTCGGAATGAAAAAGTCTCACTGCTCTGGGAAAGGATATTACGACAGAAAAAAACAGTAAAATACTTTTGTAACATTTATTGGAACAGTTACTAGATATAAACATATTAGTGTGATTTGGAAATTAAAAACACGACAATTTGCAATGCAGCATGGGGAGAAAAGTATCTTTTTGCAGATTGCGCCGGCAATGCCAAATGTTTAGTTGCAAAACAAGTGCTCAATAACATAAAGAAATTTAATAGCGGTGACATTACACAGTTTATCATGCTGCTGAATATGAAAAGTATTATAAAGGTTGCACAAAAAATGTTATTAAATAAACTAGTAATAAAAATACTAAAAGTAAAGGAAATTAACATAAAAAATGAAGTTGATTGCAAAATCAAATACTCTAATTACACCTTTTAAGTGTTTTTTCGCAATATACTTTCTATATTTGGAAGAGATGGCATGGCGCGATTGAGCCGTAACATGAATTTCCGATTGTGATCTGTAATTGTACTTCTCATTCGAGATCTACAGATTTTCAAAGAAGCAAAAATTGCTCACAGCTGTATGTTGATCCAAACGTACTTAACAATCCAGGAGTATTCCGATGCAGTTTTGGAAAACGGTTTTGTAGGAATTTCTTTTCCTAAATGCTTACGTCGTAGTATCGGTATGCAATGAAATAAAATTATTTTATATTGTGTTATTTTACTGCCAAAACAACATAAAAACATCAAAATACATCCAAAACTTACTTCTAGTGAGGCATTGTTTTTCAGAACACTGAAACTTCCTTTTGTTCTTCTTCTGCGTACTTGTCATTTTCATCAGCATGATTTAATGTATAATGTTGCAAATTAAACTTCTTCACGTGAAACCCTTTATGTAAACTAAACATTTGGCATAGCTGCCGTAGTCGGCGAAAAGATACTTTTCTTCCCATACTGCATTGAAAATTGTCAGTATAGGTGCTCTTGTCTGTGATGTGCTCGCGTTGACTTTCATGTTTCCGCGACTGGCGTTACCGGAACACTGTATCAGAAGGTATCGCCAGGCGCGCAACGCTCGGGCTCCGGTGTCCCGCTCTCGGCTGACAACACGGCTCCGCGCTGCCGATTTGCTCTGCTTGAGCGGCCCTGCCTTAGAAGTTTAATAGGTCATTACCTTCCCTTGGTATGATGGTTCTCAGTCGGTTTTCTAGAGGCGGAACGTCCGTCTCTTAATCTTCTATCTATTGGAGAGGTTCAAAAATATTTATCTATATCCACGCGTTCCTTGTGAGATAAAATTCGACAAAACGACTCGTCCGTGTAAACCAAATCTGAGAACATTGTTATTGCCGGAACAAACGAAGTGGACACGGGCGGGCTCGTTCAACTTCGCGATTTTGTTAACAATCGCGTACAAATGATGGGAGGAAGTCAGCGACAGTCGCTGCTTTTTAGCGCATACAACTTAGTCATAAATCCGCTTGAACTGATGCGAAGTGAACTTTCCTGAGTTCTTTCCTAGATAGGGTTTGGTCGTGTTAATCAAATAATATTGTAGCTCTGCCGAAATCTCTTGGGAACCCATTTCTCTACATTGTAAAAAAAAGTGTTCCTGGGAACGCACTCGATATATTAAGATTCTTAAAATTATTAAGTTGTTGTTTAACGACTCAAATACTTTAAAATTGGGTTGCGGCTTTTAATTCTCCCATTAATTTGCAGTGTTACTAACAATAAATATTTTTCAATATATCCTACTAAGAACTACGACGTTATGTGCTTTATGATGAATAATCAAATGCTCTCTCCCGCCTTAAGTTCTCATCAATTCTCGTAAGATGACACTCAAGACTCCCGCGTGGTGCCATCTTGCATCACACATTATGATTCCATTTTCTCGCTCATGGGGCCGTATGGAGCCCGCCTTAATTTGAATTCACTATGCAATTTTTGTCGTTTTATTGTTTAATTGATTAGTGTTTCCGGGCACGTGAACTGTTAATGTATTTAGACCCGTAAGTGTAACCGGGAGAGAGGGCTCAGTGCATCAACCTGATGTCACTGCAGTCCCTCTGACCGGGAGGTCCTAGGTTGAGTCCCGACGGCGGCAGGATTTTCGACACTAGCTTGTCAGCTAGGTCGAATTCAGTCGCTGTCTGGAGGAGAATTCTAGCGGCCGACTGCTCTGATCGGTAGTTTTCCGTGGTTTCTCCGATCAACACCAGGCGAATGCCGGAGCAGTACCCTAACAAACGGGCCACGGACCGCGCGCGATCTTTCCTTCCTCTTCCTTGTCCTATCCTCTCCTCTTACCCACACACTTACACTAACACGCACTACACTACCACACATGTCGGGAGACCGGTCGAGAGCTTACAACTTGTCCCGGCTGGGGCGGTGCCCTGCTAGTGGGAGATACCTGGTTGAGGGGAAAACCCCGCTAGTCGACGGTAGGTCGGCGCCAGATCTCGCCATCCAGTGGGGAAACGATCATCGCCACCTTCCGCGAAAAAACACGCACTACACTTACGGGACTAATTACCAAAGTAGTTGACGCGCCCGGAAACACGAATAAATCAATCAACCGTAAGTGTAATGCATGTTTTATTGCGGGAGGGGTGGTCTTCCCTCGATAGACCGCGAGATCCAGAACCGACCTTCACGTCACCTTGACTTTCATCCAGGTATATCTCACCAACGAGGCACCGCCGCACCCGGAAGAATCTCTAAGCTCCCGCGACCAGGGTCCGGCCTTGGCATCAGCTGGTTAGCGCCAACGCAGAGACATTAATTGATGCCCTGAGCCACCTAAGCCGGGCTCGTTTTTGAAGTTTTGATATTTTATACAAGTGTTACCAGTGCTTCTCTCTACTGACCGAAATTCAGTTTTACGTCTGTGCTTCTGTCACTACTGATGATGCCTAGAGGTGATTTCTGGTATGTTATTTTCATTACTTGAAATTGGTCGTGGCACCTTTGCAAGTGTGTACGTCTTGGGTTTTGAAACGTGCCTTATTATTTCGAGGAAGCAACAAAAATGTTTCGCAAACGCGTTGGTGCCGTGTTAGTTTCATTTAATCTCGTTGCCTGCTGCTAGCATTTCGTGGCGATATTCAGTGAGAGAAACATGATTGCGAAGAGTGTTTCAGAGCGAGATGTGTTAGGTGTGAAGGGCCAGAATTTAGTATATACATAACAAAAGTGACGATTCGGATTTTGGGCCGAACAAAAGCAACTGTACTGGCAGAGGAGAGCCCATAAGAGTGCGATGCTGATGGCGGACAGGGATCTTTAAGCTCAAGCAGGATGATTCTCCTAATAGTTAGCAGTTCCACTAACAATGAATATTTTTCATTATTTCATGTATCATCCTTCTTAGTATATTATGTGTTTTAAGAGGGCTAATCTTACGCTTTCTCCCATCAAACAAGCTATAAATCTTCACTCCTGAGCCGACACTTAAGCTTGAAAAAAAGACCAAATATTTTAGGATATGAGAACTGAGGATGAAACACCATGTCATTATTCTTAACTACCTCTTGTTACTCTGCTTATTCCATGCGTGCTTTTCCTTCCTCCGCAACCGCTTGTGGGTACGTCTTGTAATGTCACTTCCCGCCATGTGGCGCCAGTAATGTCGCATTCAGGGCTGTTCTCGGGCCCTCAGCCCGTTGTCCTCCGCACGTGACAGCCGTCAGCGGGGATCCCCCGCCGCTCAGCCCCGTGGAATGCGCCAGAGCCACCTCAGCTGCCACGCTCCACGCGGTGCGTACTTGTACTATCCTGGCGCTGCATTCCCCGCTCCGCTCAGACCCGCTGACGCTCATTTTCTTTCGCCTTATCCCCGTCGCCTAATCCCTTAATATTGTTATTATTATTCCTCTATATCACGACTAAAGATGTTATGAGTTGGTTGAATATAAAATCTACTCCAGGTAGCAACCAGCTACCTAAGGAACAGATCTAGGGACTCTCGGTGACTCTACAATACTTTGCGCAAAATGTGCAAAGTAAATATTATTATTATTATTATTATTATTATTATTATTATTATTATTATTATTATTATTATCTCGCTACCGCTTACGCAGTAGAGAGAAAGATATGTAATGTTACGCAAAATATTTTCAGTAGAAAAACTCTTATTACAGGGTCCTGGAAACGAAAAAGTGGATAAATCCACTTACTAAGTTTAGAAAAAAGTTCTCTAACATATGATGTAGACAGAAAATAATATTTTGTGGGCCCTTTATACCGAAAAATGGATTAACGGCAAAACATTCGATTGTCCGTCAGTCCATCCGTTCGTCTGTCTGCCTGTCTGTCCGTCTATCTGTGAACAACGGCTAAACCGTTCAGACGATTTTCTCCAAAATTGATAATCCGCAGTCTGGCTGATATCGCGGCGTTTTTTAAATTATTTCTTTTAATTATTTGATCACTAAAAGCATAAAGAAATCAAATATACAAGGGAAAACAAAATATACTCAAATTTCTTGATTTTTTTTCAGGTACACAGTTACCTTAACCAGCATTGCAAGTAGTAATCTTCCAATTTCACAACTTAACGTCGCGTAATATGTGCAATTTCTGGCACCACGATATTAGCTGTAAGGATCACTGGATCACTGGGCGATGCCTCGTTCTGCCTCAGCCACTGTAACTAGTTTTCGCCCTTTTTGATGTGCGACGTCAAGACGAATAGTATTCGGTAGCTATCATGCATGTTGAAGTTGAGTTTTGGTATTTCTTTATCTAAACAAGACAATACTTAATTTTATTTACAAGTTGTTTGACTTCCTCCTGCGTTATTCTAAAGTACATGTTCAATCTAGCGGTAGGTAGAAAAGTGAATTCATATAGCTTCGTGGCTTTAATCACAAAGGTGTAGGCCCATTAATTCCATTATTTGTAATTTAAAATAAAGAATGTCGTTGTGTTTTCAATTGTTTGTATTTTCAATTAATCAAGTTGTTATTTCCAAAGAAGTTGTATCTCATATGTCTTTTATAGTTCAAATTTAGTTTCAAATCGGGGTTAAATCATTTTTTTATTTCCCCGACCTGACTGTCACAACTGTGTCTGCCTCAACTATGTGCTATTCCAAGCCATCAACCTACTAATCCCTCTGCTATTAGCTTACACGTTTCTTTTAGAAAATTAAAGTCAGAAAGTTTAAATTTCATTTATTTGCCTATTAAACTTTCTGGAATAGTTGGGAACCGAATTCTACTAGAAAATCTCTTAACATTAAGAAGACGAAACATGTGTACTTGCTTCAATTTTTTAGTAAAAATATATTTTAACTTTAAACGGATTTGTTATTTCATGGCCTCCAACCTACTATGCATTTTGATAATCGTCTGCAATCAGACGTCTAAAATAGTCTTCCATAATAGATTTTGGCCATTCATAATATTCATTGTGATTCTCATGTGGTATGATCCTTTAGTATATTAAATTTACACCAGCGCCCATTAAGTGTTTAGTTCTGATTTGTTATATATTATTTATTTCACGAAAATAGTAATCACTCTGAACTACGGAAATTTTAAGTTAACCCGACTGATCCTTGATACGCTTCTTAACAATCGTAAATTAATTAGTATAATCTCAGTTGAAAAAATATTTCAACATATTGCTACTTTTCCAACGAGTTTAACTATTTTCTCCTCTTTTATTTGGGATTTTTCTTTTCTGGGAGTTCTTTCTTAATCCAATATAGCAAAGGCTTAATAAAACATTGCGATATAAGCTTATCTCAAACAACCGGCAGTGCAAAACATACACTCTGGTTTTGGAAGCAGCAGCTGCCTGGGGTAACGTTGTCCAACTGGCTTTAATGGCGTATTAGAGTTGAAATTTGTTCGTTTTTGAGAACGAAGCGTGCACGACAAAAAACCTTCACGAGCCTAATAAAATTCTATCCTTTTGTGCTTTAGTTAAACGCTGAACATTCCAGTCACTCGCGACATTCAGCACACTAATTCTCGGAATGGACACGGGCGATAAACGAAAAATTCATTATCAACTGTTTTAAATATCGCGTCACTTGCAGACAAATTATTGTTGCACAGCGAGTTGAAACAGTTGCACCGCGCCGCATAAATAATCTGGCAACGAAATTTCGCTGCGAAACCAGGTCGTGGGTGGGAGCGGGAACGGGAGTCTCGCGTATTCTGCTGTTGATTACGCGCGACTGCAGCGCTCTGGATCTCCCGCGGCCCAAGGCGGAAGCTCTGTGACCCGGGGATGGGTTCGCGAACGTAATTGAGGTGGGATCAGAAGCTGGTCCGGTAATGGCATGGAAGTAGTAACGGAAACGGGAAGATCTGGAATGCCGTAACGGAAGGTGGGGACAGGATTGGGAGGTAGAACAGAGGAATACAATAATACATTGGTAAATGAAATGAACTCTATTCCGTATAAAGTGCTCTATAATTCTAGACCATAAGTGTGTCAATTTCTGGTGCACTTCGTAACTTTTAGTTTTCACAGTATTTCCATTTACCCTCATTTTGCCTCTTAATGACTGTTTTCATTTAGGGTAGGAATTTCTTTATCCTCCGCTTATTTCCCTTCACCTCCCCTCTTAATTTGAACGTCAGTTCCCATGTGGAGTAATTTCATCATATCACTCCATTGATAGTTATATTATTAACTGTGGCATACTGAGACAAGCCTCAACCATTATTTATATCGTCAGGCTTATCACATAGTTTGTATTTTCTATTTTTTCTTGCGTTCACCTTTAAAAATGTGATATATTTTCTTTGGACCTTGGGAAGGACTCTCATCCAGACAATTAACTTTTTTGATCTTATAATTGTGATTGGTTCGAAAGTAATCTTTTGGGATGTACACAAATGAAACAAATTTTACTCTTCCAGAAATGCTCGTAAAATGTTTAATGAAGACCAGCTAAAAATGTATCGCTAAATGCCAAAGGGTTACACACGGATATAATTGAAAACATCACATGAAAGGTGACACAAATATAAAAATCATATTCAGAATACATTTGTTCTAATTGGACACATTCACAAAATTTCTCACAGTATCATATTCAGTATTTAATGAGTCTTTTATCAAATGGTATATTTTGTATTTTCATTAATTATATAAATTTCTGTTGCCTAGATTATTGATTCAATTGCTAAGTAATATTTCATTCAAAGATTATTTCAATATATTTTGTTGATCAATATCACCTATTTTTTATCAGTATCTCAAATATACTTGTTTTTTATTGGTCCTGTTCAGCAAAGGCAAGTAACACTTCGATCTTTGCGATAATTTGTAGACTTTTCTGAGTCAATAGGTATTGGGAAAACAAGAAGTTATAAATTAGAAATGTTTTCATTGGTTTTAGTGTCACCATATCTTTCCAACGTTTGTTTTGAACGTAACGTACTAGTTCGATTTCTGGCGAATGCTTTCTGTTACAACTTCTTTCTTTCGCGTGGCAATATCCAGTACTTTATTGGATGTTTCGGTTTCTCCATCTTCGCCACGGGCGTCACATCCGTTACCAACTTTCTCTTCCGTTCTCTTTGTTGTCCATTCTCGCAATGCTCCCATGGTCGTCGCTTCTCCGTAATCGACATTCTCGGGCCCAGCGTTCTTCTCGTCCGACCTTGCCCGTTCATCACCCTCCATCCAATATCCATTATCATCCATCCCCGGCTACCCTTTCTCTCTCTCTCGGACGCCCTTCTGCAAATATCCTCCATCCATCCTCGGTCTTTCTCCCCGCACCGCGCCGCGCCGCGCTGGGCTGCCCGTCCGTTGGCCGGCGTCCACTCCCGCGCTCCCATCGATTGCCAGTCGACCGCCCACCGCTACCGACCACCCTGCATCCATCCCTGCTCCCACCACCCTCCTCGCTCTGCTCTCTCTCTCTTCCTTTCTCAACCTAACTCCCCATCTCCCCACATCACTCTCACCGACAAGGACCCTTTCTCACAAGGTCACCCTCCCTCGTTACTTCCTCTCTTCTCACGTCACAATACAGTTCCCTGTCACTATCTCCAGGATTCTCATTCTCACCAGTATTCTCACTCTCTCGACCACACTCTACCACTCGCTCTACGTCTCCCTCCCTCCCTCTCCATGTCTCTCTCCCTCTCTGCGTTTTCTCCCTCTCCACGTCTCTCTCTCCCTCTCCACGTCTCTCTCTCCCTCTCCACGTCTCTCTCTCCCTCTACACCTTTCTCTCTCCCTCTCCACGTCTCTCCCTCCCTCTCCACGTCTCTCTCTTATCTTCCGCATCTATCCCCATGTCTCTGTTAAATTCTCCACGTCTCTCTCATCATCTCGTCTCTCTCATCATCTCGTCTCTCTCATCGTCTCGTCTCTCTCTCATTTCTCCTCGTCTGTCTCTCACTCTCTCCTCGACTGTCTCTCTAACTCCCTCTACATCTGTCTCTTGTAAGTCTGTCATTCCATGTACGTCTCTCACTCTATCCACGTCACTCGCACTCTCTTGAAATCTCCAGTCCCTTACTCTCTCCAAGTCTCTCTCTCACTCTTCACAAGTAAATTCTCCCACTCATCAAATAAATATCTCTTCCTACATCATTCCTTTTGTTCCAAAGACTCTCTTTCTTCAAGTCACTCCATTTATTTGAATCTCTCTTGAGCGCTTCAACACTCCAGATCGCTTCCTATCTCCCCCTCCAAGTCACGTCAGCATACTTCATTTACAAGTCTTGAGCTCGCTAATGATATTGTGCGATCCAATGTAACAATATTTTACACTTGAATAGTTATTATTTATACTTCACATTTAATTGCACTAGATTGCAATAGATTATTTGCCACAGATATTCCCGTAGTGCCTTTGACCGGGAGGTCCTAGGGTTTGCGTAGCAAAGTTTTCGACACCAGGTAGATCGCTAGGTCGAGCTCATCCGCTGGCTGTTGGAGAATTCTAGCAACCGGCTGCTCTGATCGGAAGTTTTCCGTGGTTTCTCCTATCAATACGAGTTGAATGCCCGAGCAGTTCCCTAACAAACGGGTCACGGACCGCGCTCAATCTTTCCTTCCTCTTTCTTGTTCTATCCTCCCCTTATCTATCAATCCTCCCCTAACTTACACTCGCTTATACTTGCATGCATTACACTATCACACAAGTGGGGAAACCAGTAGGGAGCTGGTGGGAGATTCATGGTTGCGGAAATCCCCGCAATTCGACATGTAATGTGGCGCCGGATTTTGCAATCCGGCAGGGAAGAACACTGCTGTATCCAGTGATAACATCATGTACTACACCTACGGGATCAATAATTCTATATGTTGACGCGCCAGCATAGAATACTATTATATGAAGTACAGTATACGTAGTATACGGAAAGTTATATAATGCTGCGGAAAATCGATTTCGAGAGTTCAACGGAAATACAAGATTTGGGGTCCCCTGATACCGAAAATTTTGTTATTTTCAAAACGTCCGTCCGTCTGTCTGTCAGTCTGTCTGTCCGTCAGACCGTCCGTCTGTCAGTCTGTGAACAATCGCAGCACCAAAACCATAAGTACGATTTCTTTCAAAATGGATATTCCCGGCCGATCTGGTACCAAACGAGGCGCCGCGATTTTGAAAAACATTCTTCAAAATTTGGGTGTTCTTTACATGAAGCCCCACATTTTCTAAATTTTCTGAAAATGGCTCCAAATTTAACTTTCCTATACATTATAAGTAAGCAATATATATGGAAAGTTATATAATGCTGCGCGAAAAAACGGCGGATTTTCGACAGAAAAAAATTTATTACAGGGACTTGGTAACAAAAAATTGGATAAACCCAGTTGCTAAATTATGAAAAAAAATCTAACACCGGGTGCAGCCAGAATCCCTATTTTGTGAGTCCATGATACCGGAAAACCAATTGAATGGAAAACGTCTGTTCGTACGTACGTGTGTGTGTGAACAACGCTAGCGACTAAACAGTTCTGCCGATTTTCTCGAAAATTGATATTCCTCAATCGATCTGGCTGATCTCATGCCTCCTTGAATTTGAAATCAATATTTTAATTTTGGGGGGTACTTTAGATCAAGCCCCCAGCACATTTCCAAAATTTTCTCAATAACGACTGGAATTTTTTTCTTTAAACTTGTTGTAATAATAGAGTAAAATACACTTATTAAGTTTGCATAGGTCAGATTTTTACGGTTAACTCTGAATTTTCGAAAATTGCAGAAGTTTGAATTTTATTCAGTGTCTTCCTCGAACTACAAAATTGTACATAGAGATTTTTTCTTCAAATACACTTTGTTTTTCGAATTGAGTTCTTTCTTTAAGGTCATGTAAATTTTTTTGAAAATTTTAGTGTTTTTCGCCCAACATTGCGTGCAATAAGTGCAATTTTAAAAAATTACAAAAACAAGATTTTCTTAAGAACTACTTCTACTTTTTTCTTTAAACTTTTGATAAAGATAGTGCCTAATGTACTCTATGAGATGACATAAACACCAAATTTCTGTATTATTTGTTTTTTTTCAATAATTAGAAAAATGTAATTTTTTGACTTGTCTCTCACGGCGTTAATATTTACTTTACCGGCCAGGGCGTAGCGTCCATGGATGTGGATGATGTGTTACATACCCTGACAATATCAACTATTTAATTTTAAAATGATTGTAAATTGTCAATTTGTTATTTTTTTTCTACTACAAACTAGTTCATTATATTTCAAACAAGGATGAGCGAATCAGTCTAAAAAGCCGCCTAGCCTGCGCTGAGAATCAGATGCACACTGACCCATTACATCCAGGGTGCCTACCGTGGTGGCTACGAAAAAACTATCGTTTTAAGAAACTTCATTGTTCTCTTCATTGTTTGTAAGAGAACGAGGTTAATTAATGAATATTGTTGTTTTATTTAAGTTTTATTGCCTTATTTTAATACATTTAGGAACTACATATTTGTAGCCAATTTAGGTTAGGGATTATGCTTGCTGAATGCACAAGGGTATGTGACTGCAATCCACATCTGTGCCCTGGAAAGGCGAGCACCACGTGATCCAAAGTGCCTACATAATTATGGAGTCGTATTTTTGTGCCGTGGACAAATTATAGCCCATGAGAAATAGTTAAAAATATTTGAAAAAAATATGAGTGGATAGAATTTTATTTAAACAGCAAACACAGGCTATGTTGAGCAATACAACGGTGATATAAAGGAAAATAGGGAAATTCTGTCTTACTTCATTCGAGTTGAATACTTTTTTGGAACACGAGGGCTTGTATTTTCTAGCCATCATGAAAATAGGGGATTATCAAATAGAGAAAATTTCATGGAATATATATATGTGAAAAAATGAAATATAATAAAAGTGACAAGGGTGACATGAAAATTCCAGTGTTTCGTGCAATCTAACCAAGAAATTCAGATTCATTGGATTTCAAGCGTGAGCACGGTTATGTCCCATGAAATTAAAAATGAAATTTCTAAAGCCTCTTTTGTCTCCGCCATACTGGATGAAACCCTTGATGTAAGCAGCAAAGGACAACTGTCAACAGTTTTTCATTACGTGTCTGTAAATTGATTTTCTCTTTCCTATTATATTTTTATTATAGATCATTGTTTTCCATTTTATAAATTATGCCAATTCTACTGGGTTCGAAATCATATGAACTGACAATATTGAAAATCATTGGGTTTGATAGTCCTCTTATTATTAAAGTATGAGGACACACATTTATATTTTGCTAGGTCGTGAACTTAAGTCAACTTTTTCTAACTTTCAACCAGTAAACTACATGAAGTACGTGATCTATTATTACTTTTACTGGATCAGTTTTCTGTGCTCTAATTGATCAAAGTGACAGAAATGGTATTGGTGAATGAGAAATATTTAAATTATAATTAAAGTTTTAAATTATTTTCTCATTTTTAGAGTTACATATAGTTATTACATTTATGAGTACATGTGCTTTAAATAATGTCGTAAAAAGAGTCTCGAAAACTCTACCGTTTTCTACGAAAACTAGCTTAAAATTCCACCTTTTTCAGAAGCGCTCAAACGCTCAAATTTTCAAACGAATGCAAATTGCACTCTTTAACCTTCCAGCGGGCGCGGGTAAAACGTTTACACCAGCAGGCGCGTGTCGTAAATTTTACGGCATTCAATGACTCTTGAAAAAATCAAAGAAATTGTAGAACAATGGAATTTATTGTTGAATTAATATGTCTAAGAATGATATTTACTACCAATAATCATATCTGTTGATAAACGTTCGTATTCAGTACCAAAAAATCTTGTTGCGATCCAGTATCGTTCTGATGCTCGTCTATATTTTCAACATTCGTTTACTGTCACTGTCACTACCCAATTCATGATCTTCCTTCGATCAGACAGCTCTTGAAGAATATTCTGATTTTCGTTCATATGAATTCTTTATCTGGACATTTTACAGAAAATTTCGACTAGGCCAAATTATTATACAATATTTTAGCACAACAGCCAGTGCGCAGCGTAAAGTTTACGTCATTATGCACTTATCTCGAATAGAGCGTAACAAAAACTGAATATAGCGTGGAAACTAAATAGTGGCTGCAGGAATGCATCACTAACGATACCTGCAAGGAATACCAAGAACGCAAGTCTTTAACAACAATGAGTGTGCATCAAACAAAAAAATCTCTTATTGTCGTAAAATTTACAACAACGCGCCCGCTGGAGGGTTAATATGAAATGAAGTTCATTTTGGGGTATTTTCTTGTTTTTGCAAAAATTATACAAATGTGATTTTTGTGAAAGATATCTCACACGCTTTATATTCACATTACCAGCAATTTGAAAACTCTGTATTTGTGAGTTAATGTGCTTCAAATGACTTAATAAGAAGATTTACGAAAACTCAAATATTTTCTGTGAAAAAGAGCTTCAAATTTCGCATTTTTAGTGGCGCTTAAGCGGTGGCTCCAATTTTTAGTGGCTCCAAATTTTTCGAAGAAAATTGCCAATCAGGACGAGGTTTTACTGTTCTTTAATATTCCAAAATTAACTTTTCCGTTCTACCTTTAGGAAACAGAAAAATTATGCAAATGCCAAAAACATGTACTTGCGACGATAGATGGCAGCAAGCACGAGTAAGTGGCAATTCCGAATAGCTAGCCCAAACCCATGGAAATAAAAAACTAATACGGTAAAGTCTGTGCTATTCTGTAGCACCACCAGTTTTTACAACAAGAGAGTTTGGACAGAGGAAGGCGCGTATTCCTTCTACGGATGAAAATTCGCCCACGGCCCACCCCGATGTCCTTCGCGCCCTTTCGTGACCTTTCTCTCCAATTGTTCTGTTTTGACGTTAATTCGATCACGCGCGCGCGTGGAAAACTGGAGCGAACAGAAATGGGATTTAAAATGAAATGCATCACTGGCGAGTACAAAGTTATTTTGAAATAAAACAATCGCAACGATCGTGGATGTGATGTGCGCAGTTAATTTATTTATGTGCTGAAAATACGAGTAGTTTTGTGATGAAATTTTGTTTGTGCACAGTGTGTGTACGGCTTTCATGGTATAGTGATTTCGGGCTACTGATCATACCGGGCTACTGATCCCAAGTTCGCGGATTCAAATCCAGTCAAAGTCGGAGAATTTTGGAGGTGCCAAAAATCGACGGCTTGCATGCGAACGCTTGTCGGCATGTAAAAGAAAACAGATCCCAGGAATGGCACTTGGTTAATCCTGGCGAAATTAAATCCTCTAGCAATTCAGCACCAATCAGAGTTTCGATTTGAATTACTACGTAATATTGCGGATATTGTATCTGGGCGTGCGCCATCTGGTATTCAAACTAAACGTCAAAATTAGCAAATTAACGCCCATAGGGACTGGTTAACTATCCTAGGTATACGTGTTCAGGATAAGTATCACAAGAAGGCGCGAGCACTAGAAGGAACGAGTGTGTCAAAATGACACATTAGTGACACATATTACAATGTAGTGCTTGAGTTTTGAAAGTTAGAAAACTGGTTATTTGTAAGTGCTTTCTTTAGTGCATGAGCTTTATGTGCTGTAAAGCTCAATCCTGTGATTTTCATAGAATTGGAAAAAATCTTAGATATACCTAGAAAGACCGCCATGTGTCATATTGACACAGTATACACTTCCAAGTCTTGATATTTCATTTTTCATCATACTTCCGTTTCCCATTGGAAGAAGTATATCTCTGGTCTTCAGATTGATAAGACTATTGTTGCCTTCTTGAAATTCGATGCATGATGGTAACAATTCTTTAGAAATCGCCGGATACATCCTGTTCCTTTTGAATCCACAGTATATGTTACAGAGAACGTTCAGTGTGCAGAACGTAATTGCAAGCTGCGAATGTATGTGAAACTTTGCGTAATGAATACAGAAAAATGACTGAAGGTATAATAAATACTTCTTGAACTTTAAAGTTTTACTAACGAAAACAGTGAAGGTGGCAGTGATATTTCTGAGGAAGCAGATGACACGGGCGATGAAATCAAGGATTCTAGTATAGATTCTAGTGAAGAAGTAGAACAAGAACTAGAAGGAATGTCCAATATTATCCGTGTAGTAGGAAAAGCAGCAGTCTGAACTTAGTGAGTGAGGGGAGGGGAACTTGAACATAAACTGCAATAACTTTTTTCTTCTGTGTCATTGGCAGAAAAGCTGAATATGAATAAAATAAGATTCATAGGTATAATGAAAAGGTATCAGCAAGATCTCACACTTGAAGCAAAAACACTCGAAAAATCTAGGCAGTTTTGTCATTGTGAATTTTACAACTTTGTACAAACAAAATTTCGGTCGTACTCGGGCAAACAAAACTTCGGTCAGATTATTTACGCAAAAAGAACAAAAGTATTCGAATCCTGAGCACCTTACATGACAGCATCAGCACACAGAACTCTGGGACAAAGAAGACGAAGACTTTTTTTTATAAAAACATAGGCGGAGCTAGATAATCAGATGGTTCATACATATACAGTGGGCACAAGGTGATGATGTTCACATTTTATTCAAAACCTTAGATATCCCAAAAGCAAATGCATAAATATTGTTCAAGAAAGATGCAAGAAAAGCATCTACTTATAAATTGCAATTTATTCGCAAGATAGTAGATGAAATATCGTCTGAAAATGTTAAATCTTACTCTTCACTCTTGATAAAAAGCACTGTTACACCTAATCATATAAAAAGGAAGCACTGCCAAAGAGAAAGCAATTATAACAACTTTACTTCCCCTGCATGTTGTATCAGTTCAAAGTTTGTTTACGGAAAATGCTGTGAGAAAAAAATCAAATGCCTACGTTGTGTTTAATTTTTTTCTTTCTCCATTAATATGAACATTAAATTTTTATAAACAAACAGATATTCATTAACGATTTCATTCATTGCTAAGTATCGTCTCTATTATTTCAAGTTATGTAAAAGTTTGTACAATTTTGTATTTTGGGACTTCAGATTTTTTAAATATAACGAATTAAAATGTTCCAGATATATGTGCATTCATTCATTTATCCACTTTACATTGCACTGCATGAGAAAAATATATAATATTAGCTTTTTAAGTGCTCAGGAGATCATGTGTCAAAATGACACACAACAGTCCTTCTAGGTAGAACGAAATTCCGCTCCTTCTAGTGCTAGGGGCTTCTGGAGATTTTGAGTTCTCAAAGAGTATTATTGCATGTAATTTGGTAACTTTAAAAGTAAAATGATAAAATATTTCTTACAAAACTGAGAATTTTTAATTACTTGCATGCCCTTTCAACACCAAATTTTACATTATGTGTTTTCTTTTCGACCAATTGAGAGTTAACAGTACTCTTTTCTATATTAAAGATAGAGCACGTAAATAAAACTTTTTACTTCTTTTCACAGCCGCCGTCATTATTATAAAGCAAAAACAATACAATTAGCATTTCATGAATTAAATATACAGCTTTTCCTATGTATCTTTTCAAATAGCTTTTTATTAATATAATATTTTATATTTAATGAGAAAAAATTACTGAAATTATTTTGTAACACACTTGTATTTGAATTTTTGAAATTATAGCTCTCTAAAATTCAATTTACTAATTTAGAAAAAAAACGATGATCTAATACACAAAGCCGACTCACGGTGGCCGAGATCGTTGAGGCAGTAGTATCTAGGTTATAGCCATCTCGGACCCAAAACTCGCGGGTTCGAGTCCCGCCTCGGGCATGATTGTACTTCATGTACATTCACTGTGTTCTACCTTTCACCCCCTGTCATTACCATATCAAGTCATCAACATATCATTACATAACGTTAAACCAAATAGTGGTTGCTAATTACCTTGATGTTAATGCGGCCTAAAAAAAATTATAATATATTTTCATAATTTCAGTGTCAAGTTAAGTTTTCGTTCTACTCAGTGAGAAATATGTGGGTTGTCAACTTTGATACTCATGACTTGCGAGTGCAGTCACCTCAAAAACTGGCCAAATTCGCAGTCGCACACCATAATTAACCCCCTCCCCCCATGCAGACCCGGGGCCAGGACGTGACGTCGGAGCAGCCTCTTACAGGCCCCTGGACCAGGACGTGACGGTGATGACGTCACCCTGGCCCAGGGGGCCGGGAGGGGCCCCTCTGACGACACTTCCTGGTCCCGGACCCGCCTATCTCCCCTACTACTCTCTCATATTCGACAACGATACCTCGATTTAAACGTAGCTGGACTTCAAGGTCACGAGCTATAAGGAGAGGAGGACATTGTTATCCAATCGGGAGCTCCAATACCAGAAATTTAAGTCGTAAAGAAGTTCCCGATTGGATGACAGTGTTCCCGTCTCCTTCCAACTCGTGACCTTGAAATGCAGTTATGTTTGAAACGGATTGTAGAGGTGGCACGAGCGTTTCTTCCCGCAAAGCCATTAGAGCTATCTCCCTAGCACCGGCACCTCACTGGTGCTGTACGTAGGCAACCTTCTCCCTCACCTCAGCCCACTCTCCACACTCCATGAGCGGAATCGCCTGCCCGGGCGCACACCGTTACTATCGGCCCTTGTTCAGGCGCTAGCCACTTGGGGCGCCTCCGACAGAGTAATAGCCCCCCTCCCGCCGACATTCTCACGCCCCGTCACCCTAGCATCCCGCTTGCTTTTGTTCCCGACCTACGTTCTGCCACCGCTCTGGCGTTTGCTCCCTGCCGCGCTCTCACTCCTCGACCCCGCTTTTCCCCTAGGTGCCTGACTTGGTTCTTAGTTACCACCTCTCCTTGATTTCTCTTATCGTCTCTGCCTTGTCTCCCGACTGTCTTGTTGTCTCGACACAACAATTCTCCCTTCCCCTGCCTTATCTTAGCATCACTACCAACTGTCTCATCCTATTTCTGTCCTCAACACAAGTTTTCCTATCCACATCTACCTCCTCGGCCCACATCTACTTTCTTTCTATACCTATTCTCTCTACCCAGGTCTAAATTTTCTCTTTACATCTACTTTTTCTATCGACATTTACATATTCTCGCCACACCTACCTTTTGTACCCATATGTACCATTTCTTCCGGCACTTCCCTTTTCTCTCTCACGCTTACTTTTGTTCCTCCGGTCTTCATTTTTTACGTCTATGGTTTCTCCATTCTAATCACCCTCCATATTCCTATGTTTTTCCTCCACTCATACAATATATGTCTATTCTTACCTCCTATCCTCCTTAACGTTTAACACATCTCCTACCTTATCCCCTATCTGCTATTCCCACCTTAACCTGTTACCACGAATCTACCTTCTACACCTAACCTTAGCTTCCATCTGCATGTCCACATACCTCTACCTCCAATCCCCGAGACACCCTTCGTTCCCACAACCACATTTACTCAACCTCCCCTACGTGTCTCGCGCCCATCTTCGCTGTCCTGACCCCCCCGCCCCCCCCGCCAGGTTGGCCGCCCTGTCTGCCTGGCTTCCCCGAGGCCGTGTCCTTTGTCCCTGCTCGGCGGCCGCCACTTTCCTCGCTGTGCATAGCGGCCGGTCGGGCGATCGCCGACGCCGATACCGCTACATCGATACGCCCACAATGACGCTTCCATTAGCTTCCATAGGCGGCCCGGAAGTTCTCCGTTCTGCACACAGCGCCACGGCGACGCTCACACGGTAATTTTACGGGAATTTGCTTAATGTAAACTATTAACATGTACTTGGCGTGTTCGTCTTAGGGGGTGGTTTGTGAGGAAAGTGTTATGAATATTTATTGCTTGCTATATCGTTTAATCTCTGAGTGTTTGAGTTAGATGGTTATACATTTCAGATACGCGGGATCTTAGAGTTGAAAAGACCCATGAAGGTGTTTAATATTTGCCATCAAATCTGTATGGGCTTTTATTTAATTCTAAAATTTATTTACTGTCTAATGTTCACGTAAAATTTGCGTTTGCACAAATTGTTCACTCTTGAAAACGGTTTTTTAGCCTGAACAAACAATTAAGGACAACATGTCCAACCTGTTAAAAAGCCTCAGATGAAGAAATCTCAACTTGGTGGTCAACTGCCACTGATTCGAGGTATATCACTTCGAAAATACCACGAATTCTATTAAAAATAAAGTCTAGTATATACACGTCATTGATACTCAAAACATGTTTTGTCAGAAGCACATGCGTAAAAGATAGTCAAAGTCATTTTCAACAATTTCTGTGACGTAAGTTCTATTGGGCGTGCTGCCGTCCGTAGATACTGCGGAATCGATGTCCCTTTGGCCGGGTGTACATATTTCGCAACCGCACACATTCAAATACCTGAATTTTTATACCTTTATGACGTAAAAATTGTGGAAAATATGGCTTAATGTGAAATATTATTGTGTACTCCAAAGAGGATATGATTTTCGAAGCAACGTACCGTGAAGGAATGTAGTTGACTGGAAGTCCTTGAGTTTGAGTATGCTCGAAATTTGCTCGAACATCAGTTAGTTTTCGATCCCTTCCATAATTGAATCTATAGGTTGACTGCTTTGATCGGTGGTTTCCGTTGTGGTCTTGATCACATACAAGTCAATGCTATACATTCGGCTACGAGTCAATGTGGTATCTTTTTTTCCTACCTCCTCTCCCAACCTTCTTCGCTAACTCAGACTAGCACGTCGGGAAGAGAACATACTATGCCTTGCCTGTCACAAGCGGTTTACGTGGGGAGGAGGTCACACTCGAAAAGAATAACTGGTAAATTAAACTGGTCTGGTAAATTAAGTAACAAATCAATTATTGAGTGCGGACGCTTATTTATTCAAATGATTTTATGCTTTGACCGTTCAAATTGTTTACACATGAGTTAGTCTAGTAATGTTTATTTATTATACGTTGTAACCCCGGTTCAGAATTGACTGTAGTACTAATTATAATTATGTAATTGCAATACTTACATAGTTTATATTTAATGTGAAATTTTATTTCTCACTTGACCGAATTGCATAGTTCTTGCAAAAATACTAAATGTTCATATTTTTTTCAGGTACGTATGCTGAAGATCTTAAGATGATAAGGATACCTACTATAAGTGAGTACGCTTAAGAATATTATTTCAGATAACAACATTAACAAAGGGTTTGACTTTACTGTCACTGATTTTGTGCACGAAGTTAGGTTTACCTGAACGTTACCGATAAACACGGTTATTTTTCAGCAAGCTTTCATTTCGTTGTGCATATATGCACGTTAGCAATTTGAAAGTATATTTAATAGTAGTCTGTGTGTTCATTCATATGACTGTTAACTTTTGTTTGCTAAAGTTGGTATTTCTACATTGAAAATTTGTTAGTGATACGTTTATACTTTATATTTAAAACGTTTTCAGAATGCCTATAAATTTAACTTTACAACTTTTTTTTGTTACAAAAGAAACTCTCTAAAATTCTGAGATAAAAATGTTTTTAAAATAGTTTTCATAAAGTCATTGTTTATTTAGTTAAAAATGAATACAATATTAACGTAATATAAAAACATATGTCACAGATTTTAAATGAAATTTGTTTTGTAAATAATTTTTTCTCTTTCTCTACATCCATGCGGAAAATTGTAAATACATTGAATCCTAAAAGGATAAACATTTTTGAATAATTGATGCAAATATTGAACTGAGAAAACTGTATTAAAAGCATAAGAAGCACAGTGTGAGAGACAGCTAATGAATTTATAGTGGTTAATTTTTTTTGTTTCTTATGAATTAAAAGTATTTTTAATTTTAGAATTGTGAAATTCATTGCAGACAATTTAAATCTATATAAAATATTATTTCTTTACCTCAAATAAAATATTGTCTTGCTCTTCTAAGAATGTTGGTTTTGTTACATTTAGTTGTGTTTTTACGTTCTTGTAATACCTATTTTTTCAGTTACTGAAAAACACTGCACTATAGTTGGAGCTTCTGTTTGGTATTCCTCAAATGCAAAGTATGAAATGAAATTGAATTCATGTATTTGAATGCATACACTTGAAATCATACAATGAATAAAACTTTCAGACCTCGAATACATCATTCCAAGAGAACATTCTGAAATACGTTTTGGATACATGTGGGTAGCTTCAAACGTTCAAACGTTTTCGAGTTCCCTTTGCGAAGGAGAGAATTGGCATGTTACACGAATCGATGGCCGCTTGGCAGTAGCAGTGTCCAGAGAGCTGCATTATGCAACCCTTTGAAGCTCGCTGAGTTTCAGCGCACAGCACCTGCAACTATGATCACCATCTCCATGACCGCCATCGCGTAAGCCGGCATTGCCGCTGCCGCTATCGCCACAACCGGTGTAGCCATTTTCAATGTTGTTACCCCCAACCCGTCTTCCTTCCGTTCCCGTTGCCACATCCTTTGCGTCTTCGACCCGTCGTCACTACCAACTCAGCATGTGTCTCGGACCCACCCTCGGCCGTACCCCGGCCCCTCCCTCGGCACTACCCACGGCTCTTCCACAGGCATAACCCCCGATCCGCCCCCGCCCCCTTTCCACTTCCTCAGCCCTTCCCCGACCCCATCCCTGTCACTCCACCGTCCCTTACCCAGGCCTCTTCCCCACCCTCATCCCTGTCCCTCCCCCGACCACTTTTCCACTCCAACCCCCAGCCCCGCCCCCGGCCACTTCCCCGCTCCATCCCCGATCCCTCTTCCGGTCACATCCCTACCCTCATCCCTGTCTCTCCCCCAGCCACCTCTCCACCCCATTCCCGGCCCCTGCCCCGGCCACTTCCCCTTCCCCGCCCCACCGCCCTACCGCTGGCCACTCCCCGGCCATTTCCCCGCTCCCCCAACTCCGGCCTCTCCCCCAACCCCGACCCCGACCCTCTCGCTTCCTCGATAGGCCCCTTCCTCAGGCCTCATACTCGAACCCTCCCCTAGACACTCCGCCAGACGTGAACCACCCCGTCCCAAACCGTCTCACTCCGTCCCAGACGCAAACCTCGTCTCAGTTACGATTTCAGACTTTGTCCGTGACCCGGTTCTCGTCTTCAACCTTAACACGATACCCTTTCTGCACCTCAACCAAAACTCCGTCCCCATCCTGAATTTAGTCCTAAATCTCGTCCCAAAAAATCTTAAACGGTCTCAATTTCCGTCCTTTTCCTGGTCCCTGACGATGGCCTTGCCCTTGCCGTCGACATGGACCCTTGTCCACACTACGTCTCACCCTGTTCCACCCCAGTTTCGTTCCCGGCCCCTTCACTGTCACGCTTCGACATCACGAGCGCCTCTAGAGTTCTAAACTGCGTCACGAACCTCCTAACGGTCTCCATATTGGTTCCTGTCGATGATCGCGCGCGAACCTTCGCCATTGCAATGGCTTCTTGCCACACCTCACTTCACTCTATCCCATCCCATTTCCTTTACCGACCCTTCCACTGTCATCCCCCGATGCCACGACCACCTTTGCTACCTGGAGCGTCACCGCCATTGTCCCGCCGTCACCCTATCTCCTCCCGTCCCATCCTCTCCCGCGACCGCGCTCGCATCGCCTGGCCTCGCCTCGCTCCGGCGCCTCGCCGGCTGCGCCGGCGGCGGCCGCTTGTCCGCTGCGGTGTCATCGGTCTGGCAGAGTCTCGCTAACTCTGGCCGCCCGCAGACAGCGCTCGGCGACGCCGCCGCCGCCGCTCCCCGCCCGCACTCGGGCTCCCTCGCTCAAACCCTGACACTCGCCCTGCTCTTCCTCTCTTTGTCTGCCTCGCTTCCTTCTTGGGGATTTTCTGGAGCTTTTGTTGCCGATACGTTGGTGTCGCAAACTCACGAACGTCATCCAGGGTACTTTTGTCACGAAACAATTCGATTTCTTTTCTTTCGAAGATTGGTGTTTTGAATACAATATTTGTAACTTACATCTTAATTTTAACAAGAAATTAAAATTGTTTTGATCAAAGTGGCAAGATAACTTTTTAAGTGCTTAGGCAAAAAAACCTTAACTAGAGAAATATTATGAAAACATGTATTAGCTTCAATGATGGTTTTCTGTTACGTTATTTTCTTCAGTGTTATTTATTCAAGAAACAAATGTTATTTATTTTAAATATAGCACAGAAACATGAAATATTCCATGTTCAAATTTTTTCGAGGTAGATTTGGTCCTTCGTTTCTTTGATTTAAAATCTATTTTTTAAACCTACTTTTTCACCCTTCAATTTAACAGACTAATTTATAGACTGACGTCCAATTTGAGGTAGATTCAAATATTGAGATTCTTAGTCTCCCAAGGAAAAATAAAGATTCTCATCTCTGATGATTTAATCAAAAACTCAAAAACCTTTACTGACAAATTTAAATTCTCCAGAATTTTAATTTCAACTGCTTGCGTACTTCAAAATGTGTTAGTTTCTACGTCTCATATTTTTTCAATTCAATTCATTTTGATTGAGCTTAACTGTATTTTAGGCTAAATTGATGAAAATTGGATTAAATGAAATTACATTCTATTCTATTTTCTCCCTCCTTAATCTTTATCATTCTTTCTATCTCTTACAATCCATTATTTCCTCTTGTATTTAATGTTATTTCTCAAATTTATCTTCTAGCAGTACAATACTAAAATCTATAAATTTGGGCGGCTCGAAGACCATTAACTTTAAAATCGACTCTCATCTCACCCTTTCTGGACACTAATAACAATGGTTCAACTTTCACGTCAGCGGATTGGAAGAACAATGCTCGCTGCCGCGGAGTAGAAACTACAGAGACACGAAATAACCCATGTATATAATAAATGGATGCTACAAAATCCTGAATTGCACTTGCGGCCTTTATGGGATTTTATGACTTTCGAGAAATGAATAGAACGCTGGAATGTTGTTGGCACTGCAACCATTGTCTCATGGAAAGTTGCGGAGCCCAACCCCGCTGAGCCCCTGCCGTGGAAGGCGCCGGGGCGAGGGCGTGACCGCTGGATGGCATCGTCCGCAGCGACGGCGTTCGCATGTCACGTCTCGCCTCCCCTCCCCTCCCCTCCCCTCCCTACCCTCCCCTCCCTCCCCCCGTTCCTCCGTGCCGCACACTGCCCCTCATCCGCACCCCAGCGGCTGCCAAAGGGACGCCGGCCGGATGTCGCCTGTCAACCGGCAACTGCTGAGCCCCCGACCCCCGCTCTCTCTCCACCACTCGCTTCTATCTCTTTCTCTCCCTCTCTCTATGCACTTCTGTCACCACTCTCTTGCTCTCTTTATCCACCTCGCTCCCCATTTTCTTTCTAGCCTTCTCTCTCCTTAGCTCTCTAACTCTATCTCTCCTTCTGTACCCCGCGCTCTCCCTCTCTATCTCTGTCCCTTGCTCTCTCGCTCTCTTCCTCGATCCATCTCTGTCACTCGCTCTATTTCTCTATCTCTTTCCGTCGCTCTTCCATCTCTCTCACTTTATCCCTTTCTATTCCCCCTACTGTTCTTGCACCGCATTTGACTTCGCGTATGAAAACGTTCCATTCTTGTCTCTATGGCATCAGCAGTGGCAGAGTTGATAATTTATGATCGGCAAGTCCAAATACAAATGTAATGGCTGATCTGTTCTCTTGACACAGAATAACGGCTTTCTATAATGCGCGACGAACCACAGGAGGATGTGTTACAGGGCCAGTCACATCACGATGTTTGATGGAAATCTACAATATCTTTTCACTGAAAGCTACCATACTTAATGAAGTCAATGAAAGCAGATGCGCTGCTCGATTATCATTTACAGCTAACATAAAGAACACAATATATTTTTTCTTTTTAGCGTTCGATATTTCTGAATGACGATTTGAAGTTTTATTTGCAGCCAAACGCGCTCCAAATGTTTTGGTCTAAAATATTAGCCCTGCGAAGTTATTGAACTAAGAATAGTGTCATTATAAAAATCGACTGTATTTTCTTGCTACTCCCGCTCTATTCTTTTCTCACCATATAATTTCTTTGAATTAATTTGTAGTTGCAGATCATTGCGGGTCGTCCCTTTTGCGGGCTACCATTGTGGGTTGTTCCTTTTCCCATACACCGCCTTTCCAAGTCACTACATCTGTGCTCACCAGCACAGTCACTGTGCATTACTCAGCACGCCGCCTCTTTGCATCCCTCATCACGCCGTCACTCTACATCCCCCGGCATTCCGTTGTTCTACATTCTACAGTACGCCGTTCCTTTACCTCCTTCAGATGCCGTCACTCTGCCTCCCTCAGCATCCCGTCACATTGCCTCTCTCAGCACGCCACCACTCTGCATCTCTCAGCGTCCCGTTGCTCTGCATTCCTCATCACGCCATCAATCTCCATCTATCGGCACGGCGTTGCTCTGAATTCCACAGCACCCCGCCACTTTGCCTCCCTCAGTACTCCGTCACTTTACATCCCTAGTCACCCCTTCAACCTGCCCTCCATAGCATGACATCACTTTTCCTCTCATAGCATGCCGTCATGATGCATCCCTGGGACCCTTCGCCCTGCACTCTAAAGCATGCCGTCACTTTGCCTCCCTCAGCATCCCGTCACTTTGCCTTTCTCAGTACGCCATCACTCTGCATAGCTCAGCATGCTGTCGCTTTCTTCATCGCATCACGTCATCAATCTGCATTTATCGGCACGGCCTCGCTCTGCATTCCACATCTTGCCGCTACTCTGCCTCCCTCAGCACTCGGTTACTTTATATGCTTGGGCACCCCATCACCCTGCACTCTAAAACATGCCGTCACTTTGCCTCCCTCAGCATGCCGTCAATTTGCCTCTCTCAGCACGCCATCACTGTGCATCCCTCATCACGCCATCACTCTTCATCCTTCGGCACGACCTCATTCTGCATCCTTCAGCACCCCGTCACTCTGCATCCATCGGCACGCCATCGCTCTGCACTCTACAGCGTGCTGTCACTTCGCCTCCCTCAGCATGCTGCGACTCTGAGTTCCCTCAGCACACCGTCGTTCTGCATCCCTCAGCACGCCGTCACTCTGCATCCCTCATCAGCACCGTTACTTTTCAGCCCTCGGCACACCTCACTCTGCATCTCTCGGCACGCCGTCACTCTATACTCCTCAGCACACCGTTTTACGTTCCATCCCACAGGAAACCTCCAGTGACCCCTGCGCCTTTTCCTTCCGCACTAGCCTCCTACCCGCGCCGCGCCTCTCCGCATCTCGCACGAACGCCAAGAGAACCGGCAGCCCACTTCCTGTAAAACGTTCGTAATGCGAAATTGTGAAGTCAAACTTTGCTTTCTCCGGCCGCTGAAGCGGACTCGTTGCAGTTACGCGCCGGCTCACCCGGCTCTCTCACTCCCTCTTCACTCTCTTCCTCATTCCCTCTCGCCGTTTCAGCCGACCTCCAGCTCACTTTCCCCGACCGGCTGTTGATGTTTAAGTTATAAGGCTGCCCGGAAACGGAGCTGAAAATGGGGTCGCTAAAAAGCTTAAAGAATTACACAAATGTCTATGGTTCTGAGAGAGATATGAATCATAGGATTTTCTCATTTGAAACAGTACGCCCGTCGTTTCAGATTTAAGAGTTGCAATATACTAGAGAAAATAAGAAAATGGTTGTTTTTTCTCGCCCATCTTAAAGAGTAATGTGCTGCAAACATTTATCACCGAAGAGTGGATACGCTGCTCACAGAACTAAATTTTCTAATGTTAGAACTAAGATTGGACTAAAAGGCATTTACCACCACACAAAACATTTTAAATTATAGATTTTCTTGAAACTGTACTTATTTGTTAATGGTTAGTGACGTATATTCATTACGATTTGTAAAAAAATTAAGACCTTATGTCAAAAAATAGTTTTTGTTTTGAAATTAACTTTAACGGAGTCAGTCACTGTGGTTGCTGTACGTATAACTGTACAATTGTCTGTTCGTACAAAGACTCATACACATTTTCAGACAGGCAAATTTATTAAAAAATCTTTAGTACTGAGATATTTTGATGGTTGAAGGTTAGAAACACAAGCAAAAAATCGCAACAAACGTTTTGCTTTATTTACAATAAACAATATAATACAAATATTTCGGATATATTACACACTTTCAATAAATAAAGGATACAAAATGAAACTGCATTTTTCATTGGAACGTTAATATTCGAACACACAAAATTTTAAAAATTTAAATAAACATAAATTAAAAGGGAAAATAAATTAGTACTATGTAAGATAACCGTGGATTTTAATAACTGCTTGTTCGGAGGTTAGGTCGGCTCCACCTCTCTTCGTCCAGCGAGGGAAGTGGTCCCCCACCTCCCGTGATAAAACATGCACTATATTTGTATTTGATCAGAACAGCTGACGCGCCCGGAAATACGACATAATCAATTATTAACTGCTTGTTACCGACTAGGCATTCAATTAATAATCTTCTTTATATAAATCTGACAAACAACCGTTTCTTCTCTTATTCACACTTTTAAATGATACTTGAACGTAATTGGCAATCACCTGATTCTACAGTCCAATTCACACAGTAAATTATCAGTGAGGTTGAGATCAGGAAACTGAAGAAGGTAGCTAGAACTTTAGAGCAATTATACAACAACAATCCTCACACTAATTATGACTCCTGATTCGCGTTGTTATCTTGATAAAACATGAAGGAGTTTCTGATCCCTATATAATGATCAGATTTATGTAAATTTTCCTTCAATACAGCTAGATAAACATACATTCATACAAACTTCAATACCTTCATACAAACATAGGGATGTTTTTCCATGGTGTCTTTAATAAACCCAAGATCTCCACACCAGCAACGTATCAGCTTTACATAATTATATTTCTACCTCCATGAATGGTAGTTGGCAATTTTTCTGGATATAACTCTTTGTTTGGTTAGGGTCGTACCATTCTTCTATCGCACATCCAAACGTATGTGTAATGTATGTGTATGTCTTTTGCAAAAATTAAATCACACTATCAATATACTGTCTATATTTCTATAAACGCAACATTAAGGGTATATTTCCTCTTCATTGTCTCGTTTTAGCCGGCATGACTAATTACACTGTGCAGTGTTCCCAGATGCAGAGATGTTCCTGACCCCTCACATAGTTTCTCTGCCAGTAGAAAGGTACTAATATTCAGATTTTCTCGTGCTTCCTTGAAAAGTGTACAAGATGTCTCGAGCAACGAGTTACTCTTTCTTCGTCCTACTTTGCTACTTGGTCTTAGGGATAAATCTACAAGGTAATTAGCGGCATCGTTGAGTGTATTTTGAGCAGTTAGGAGTAAGAAGTTACGAAAAATGGTACGGCTTTCTTCTGCTTTAGTCATTGTGAAATATTTTGGTCCCTTGCTTTGAAAGGAACTGTACACTAACTACGGCAATCGCCACATGCACGTTGAAGCGGCGTTTTGGGATTTCTTTCACCAACAAGACAGTACTCAACTTCATCCACAAGCTGCTTGAATGTCGCCCGTCTCTTTATTACAATTCACGTATATACATCAGGATGCACAAAGCAATCATGAAGCTTTGTGGCATTAATTAAAAATGTGTATTACTTCTATTATTTTCATTTTAAACAAAAATTTCCTAGTATTTGTCAATGTATGTGTATTTGTAGTTCAAGTAATTCCTTTGAAAATAAATGTTCTCTTATGTGTATAAAGTACTTCAAATTCAGTATCAAATTGGTGTTACTTTATTATATTTGTGGTTTGCTTCAATCTGACAATGATAATGTGTCAGTCTCAAACACGTGGCATACCAGGGTAACATCCTACCATTCCCATTGCTCAATTAGGTGGTTAAATGATATCTGCTGCAATTGAAATGTATACAGCTGAACAAAACCACAAAAAATCTTTTTCCGAAAAGTAGATCAACTACGTCTTCCTTGAAGACTTACTGCCGCAAAACTGCAGCTATGTCATAAGCTTTGACACTCTGAATGTGAGAACTCAGTAGCTACTGGCGATATTAAAATAGGTAGAACTGCACACACATTTGCAAATTTTTACCATTGTATTTTAGCCCTATTTCTCATATATAGTGGATGCTGCTTATTGTAATCACAGTTATTATTATCTTTCGTTTAATGTTATAATATTTACGATGTCCCTCCCGGACAAATATTAAAACATTAAGAAAATGTAGCTTATGGTGATCAGATAATCCTTTACATAAAAACACTTTCTTTAACGTGCACTACATTACCACACTTGTATCGGGAGCCCGGTGAGGAACATAGAGCTCGTGCCAACTGGGGCGGTGCTCCCCTGGCGGGAGATATCTAGTTGGGAAAACCCTGCTAGTGAACGGCAGGTCGGCGCCGGATCTCGTCATCCAGCGGGACAATATCACCGCCACCTCACGAGAGATAAACATGCACTACATTTACGGGAATAATTCATCATCATCATCATAATAGTAATAATAATATTACTATTATTATTATTCATAACAGTTGACGCGCCTGGAATTGCTAATTAATCAGTGAGTCATGTGAAAAGGAATTTCTTTATAGGTATCCCAATGAATTAAAAATTATCAATGGAGAAGCAAAACAAAGATATTTAAACTTTCAATATAATCCTGGGGTCTATTGGACCCCAACCAAATTTCTTTTTATAAGTTTAATTGGAAAATAAATATTTGGAATATTTTACTCCCACCTAAATTCAGCTAGTACGTCTGGCAAGGGTTTGCACAGTTCCGCCTTCTAATAGTCTGCTACTAACCTCGTAGTAGAGTGCGGAAGTGTCTTTGGGGTTTGCTGGACCCCAGTGTTATATTTACGTGTGTCTTTTTCAAAGTTGTCGTGTGTCTTTTTCACAGTTTCTAGACAAAGTAACATCAAACATTAAAGATAATTTACACCTAATACGCGATTTACTAGATGAGAGTGAAACGAAGAAACATCGGAAAGCTTGTTTGGTAATCACTCGGATTTGGATCCTTATTTTGTTTTAGAACACGATTTTCAATAGTTTTAACTTATTTTTACACAAATGTTATTTTTAAGTGTGTAAATTAAAAATAATAGTTAAAATTTGAATTCTTTTCATTTTTCAGTCAAATTTTACTTCTATCAAATCTCTAATGAAGTATTATTTAGTTGTTTTTTTATCTAAATAACGTATCATTTACTAAGGTATTATAAGAAAAACTGCTTACATTTTTAAGATAATAATAATACTGGGTTACAGTACTTTTTATGGCCTTTAATAAAATATAAAGTTAAACAGTGATATGACGTTTTAAAAACAAAAAATATTCATCCAAATCTCTACACATTTGTCAAAAAATGTGTAATTTTTTTATGAATGGTGCTAATATCTTAATAAAATAACATTACCACAAAACGGAGTTCGATCTATTAAAAGGACTTAAAAGAATAATTAAAAAATATTTACAGAACTTTCGAAAACCTTCAGGTAAAAATATATATACTTTAAATTTGGGGTCTGACAGACCCAACCCCATTATATTTGCGTATAATTGAATAAGTGTTATACTTAAGGGTTATATTTCTTTAACGTGGTGAGTGAAGGAACAATAGAGTCGCCTATTCAATTTCCTTAACATGACCGTTGTCATTTTTTTGAGCTTCTTTATTTCATGATTTTAGTATTTTATAATTCATGCTCCTCAAAGTTTTATTGCTCCTAACATACGAAATTTGTGAGAATTCTCTCTCTTAGAATCTGGTGAACATTTTTCTCAGGACAAGTATAATACTTTTCTCTACTAGCTCTTGACTCAAGTAAGTGGAGTTAACGAAAGGTTAACAACTCGTTAAACATATTTCCCTGAAAAAAAATGCTTTCTTTCTTTCTTTCTTTCCGAAAAAATATAGTAGTAACGATAAAAACTTCTGCTTACCTGACAAAACTTTTAAATATTTTCTTTCCCTTCTGGTTTTATAAAAACGTTTGGAACGGGGCAGTGCGCAAAACTTTGCGTTTTTCGACAATCCACGGATTGGACGCTACGAAAAACTTTCCTTGCTCTTCATATTCAGTTTCGGCTCGAATAACGCGGTTTTTCAGCCACCCATGTCTTCCTATCGCGGTGGCGCGGCGGAGAGGCCTTCCGGAAGTTTCTATGAAGAGTATTTCTGGAAAATTGCAGTCGTTGGAGAGAGTCGGCGCCGACGACAGCCGCCAAGCAGCCAACGCTCTCTGGTGACAGACGCCAGGCACTCCGAGGCGACAGGCCGCTCCCTTTCAAGAACGGGATAAACATAACCTCAAATTTCCGACGGTGTTGTTGGAATCATAAAGACGAAATCTGCGGAAAACATGCAATTTCTCCATTACGCTGAAACGCTCGGAAATTTTTAATATCCCTCAGCTTTGAGTGAAAATACTTCCAGGAGCCAGAGATGCTTACGAAATTGAAATGTTAGCTTCCTCTTTCTCGTTTTTTGTCGGTCTCTTCCACAAATATAAATGAATTTCAGAGCGTGCGCTATGCGGATCCGAGTCAAGAAGACCATTATCTTCTTTGCCGGCAAAAGTGACTGCAAAGCATACAACACCAAGCCGGGACCGCACAGCGCGTGAAAAAGGATGTGTGCGTTTTGCGTACGCACGAATCTCGACCTCCCTCGAGGTCAACGCAATTTCATTTGGTTTCCGGCAGCCTGCTGAGTTCTGTTTCAGTAAGTTGGCAGCAGAGACGCTGCAAAATAAAAAGAAAAGTACGACGTCCTGGAAAGCCAACGGGTTCTGACGCCCGGCCAATAGAAGAGAAGGAAAATTCGCTAGGAGTTTGTTGCGAAATTTATCGGCGTGCTCGGCGTATCTGGTACGCAGTATTTAGAAACGTGTACATTATAAACACTGAATATAAGATCCGACGGAGTTCTTACCCGTGAATATTTAACGAGGTCGAAATCCGGACTGAGGAAGGCACTTCATCATTCCCAGGAAATGTACACAAATGGACTTTTCGTTTATCCCTTTAATCCGCCGAAGCGATGTGCGCGTGAACAACAATAATTTCAAAGTAAAGCGGGCGGCGAGCGCTTTGAAGGCGGCCGGGCGGTGGGCGTGGCCGCGGGAGCGGCCGCGAAAGAGGGGGGCGGGTGGCGCCGAGTGCGACATCTGCGCGGGATATCAAAGCAACCGACCCCACGGCGAAGGCCGGGCAGGACGTGAAAGGGGGCGGGCGAGTCGAGGACTGCGCGATCGGAGGGCGGGCAGGGAAAATAATACCAACAGACTGAAGGAGAAAGGAATGAAGAGCATGGCGAAGAAACTGGAAGTGCGAGTAAAAGAGTGTGTAGAATGTACGAGTGTGAGTAAAATAAATACGGGAGAGTTGAAGTTGAATAAGGAGGTTTGAGGGCAACGAAAGTGGGCATGAGAGTGAAGCACGGAGCAAGATGAGACGGGAAGAGATAATGCTTAAGTCGCAATGATGGATTATGAGAAGCTGGTTGAGAGAGTATGAGGTGGTACGAGGGAACGCAGAGCAATACGATGAAATTCGGTGCAGGATAGAGGGTTCGGGGCGGAACGAAAGACTTCGGAGTGGGATGAAAGACTTCGGAACGAAATGAAAGACTTTGGGGCGGGATGACAGTGTTTGCGGGCTGAGAGAGAGTGGGGGAGGCGAGCTGAGAGAGACCGAGGGGCAAGATGAGAGAGTGTGCGCGGCAAGATGAGTAAATGTGGAAGGTAGGAGAAGAAATTATAGGGATGAACTTGAGTAAATGGAATGTTTGTATGGCGCGCGAAATGTGTGGGCAAGTAAGAGACGAAAATGTGTGTAGGAAGTGATGCAAGTGAGTGAAACTAGAATGAGTTTAAGAAGAGTGACGAACCTCATATAAAGCTGAAGCATTTACCACTCCATCGCATAACCGATTATCCTTATAATACCATTAGCTCCATATAGCCCTGAAAAATCCAGAACGCGGCCTGTGCTGCTTGCTCTATAATACCATCCACAGAGCATTACGAACAGGCAGCAGCCCACACGCCCGGGGGGTGGTAAGGGCGCGGGAGGGGGGTGAGCGGAGCGCTGGGGCGTGGCCGGCCGCCTCTGTCCTCGTCGGGCGCTCGCCTCCCCCCCCCCCCGCGCGTGCGGCGCTTTGAGACTGTGCGGCTTCCACGTGGAAAACAACGCCCCTGCCCCCCGCCTACCCTCCACCCTGCCGCCCACTACCCCGCCACCCGCTCCCTCGGCCCCTGGGGCGACCCGCGCCGCAAAGGCCTCTGCGCCTGCCTTCTATCACTCGGTATCGGAATTCAAAGGAAGGCTGCACAGTGGGGGGGGGGAAGAAACGAGAGGGGAGAAAGAACGAGAAGACCTGTGTGAGAATGTGAGATGGAATGGTTCTGGGAAGGAATTGGAAAGGAAGAGAGTATATGTGACCTCATCATTTATTTTCTGATAGGTCATTGGGTTCGAGGCCTCCGTGTTTACACATACTTCTCAACTGCGTGTTATCTTTAGCCTATTTTTCTCCATTATTGTTCTAATTATTACCACAGCTCTCTCTACGTTACATGCAGGTATAAACCATATGTTCTGATTCTCTCTGTCTCTCTGATTCTTCTCCTCTTTTCCCTTTCATATTTTTTCTCTTCTTTCTTCTAGTCTCCGTCGATGTACCGCCTTATTTTCTCTTTTCTTTTTCCATTAGGCCTATATCCTTCTGCCTTGTCCTATTTTTCTCTTTCTTGTATACATATCCTTTCCTATCAAATTTTAATGACATGATACTGGAAATGGATAGTACAGAAGTGATTTCAGTAGAAAATGATGAAACATCAGAAGAACTTAAACATTCGACGAAATACATAATATTTTGCACACTAATAAAACAAAAACTTCTCTTTTCCACGAAAAAAACTAAGAAATCGTGTTTCGCACGCGACGTGTTAAAAACTGAATTTACATTCTAATACCGTGCCTACGAGACTGTCCAAGTAAAGTGCTAATTTCTTCACTTTCTGTTTATATTAATTTATTGGCCAATAAATGCATTGAATTTTGAAATAGAAATAGTTTTATTCTCTTGCTATGCGAGTTAGAGACCAAGAATTAGTTCATTATGCTTGAAGCCAATAAAGAAACAGATGCACACACAAGTAAGAGATCAACGGAAGAACGCAATTCAAATAAGTATAGCTACATTCGGAACACGAAATTTCAATTTCTATCTAGAGAGTGGAGCGCAAGAGAACACACTCTTTTCGCCTTCCGGAAAATCGTGTGGAAACACGCGGATAACATGGCTTCTGAGGAAATGTAGAACACACTTTTGTACACTTTCTTAATTTTAACGATATTTATATCATAGCATTTGTCTCGTAGAGAACTTTAGAATGATGAAAAAATACACTTCCATTAAAAAATCAAAAAAAATGTTAATATCTGAAAAATTAAAAATGATGCAAACAAGAAAATGGAATATGTTAGTGACACGATTGGGGGCTGAACCATATCTTTAGGAATATGATTTCTAAGGGATTCATAGCTGGAAGATGAGAACACTGTCTTGGCTAGGTATCTCGGGAACTTACAACCGCACCTCTTGTGCAACGGTTTGAATTCAGTCAGTCACACACAAATGTAGTTAATAAGACACAGGCTCATATTATCTACATTTATTAAGTTAGATATTACATGGAATAATATTACATTCTAACGGCATGAAGCCAAACTTAATCTACTTTTCTAGGATTCTCACATGCTATAGAATATGGAGGAGCCCTTCGACTTGCATACCCTGATAAAAATGGTGAAGAGATGTGCAGCCGTCTTTCGAAGCCTGGTCCGCAGGGGAGAGGCACCCGCCACAACGCCAAGGAGAATCCGAAGGCAAGCCATTGCGAGGCGGGAGTATACACGGACATCAAATACCCTTCGGGTATGTTCCATTAGGAAGAACCAGAGTCGGGCACAGGTGTCGCCTTGCTGTGCGTAACAGGATATGATGCTATCCTGCGAGCGGGGCGCTTCTACGCCGTAATACTGCGCGTCCGAAGTGCCAATAAAGAATTTTATGCATTTTATATTTTTGCGAACCGTGACATTAGTTCCCCCATTACCTCCCACAACTTGGCGCAAACTGCATCCCGATACCACAAAATGTTTCGAAGATATTCTCTATAGCTAACATGCGTGGTCCACTTTGTATAACCTTGTACGATAATCTTCGAATTTCTCGAACCAAGATGGCAACCTTTACACAAAAACTATCATATTTTATAAAAACTAAAAAGTAAATATAATTTGCACAAACCTCTTCATAATTCTTAAAATTAACAAATTCCTTATACTTCTTGTATTAATTTATTTCTTCTTTCTCTTAAAAATTATTTCTTCCTCCCAACATGTTCAATCGCCTTTTCTTTGTCCTCCCTCCCTGTGCTGTTGACAGCCTTCCGCCGTAGAGACCGGCTCATTGCGCTCCCGCCAGAGCTCAGGTTCACTTTCAACCGACTTTTGTGTTCTGCTAAAAATTAATATTAAAGTTATTACTATCGTCTGCTTTTATCATCTGACATACTATGTTGACGGCGTTCATTCCCAATCGTGTTGGATTCTGAAACAAATGTGTTTGATTATGAATGTGGTTGTCTTTATGATTATCGAATGGTGTTGCTCATTGATTTTCAGGTAGGGGTTCAATGATAATTTGTAGCATCGTCTCTTGCATCATTTTAGTAGTATACATACCTTTTGCGGCTCTCACACGCAACCCGTCTTTATAAATGAGGTCTCTAAAGAAAGTAATTTCACAGAAACATGACGAATTGCACTTTGACGTTAAAACAATGAAAGATTTGTTAACAAACGCATCTAAATATTCATGTCAAATATAATACTTTATATTCTTTTCTGTGTTTTGTAGAGCTTCACGAATTATTTCATTGATTTTGCCGTCAGATGCGTCACCGAATCTTTCCGTGTTATTACTATTGAAAATAAATGAAAGCGATGTTAAAATCAAAAAAGTTTGTACTATACATATGTGTGATCTATTGCATACAGCGGTGAATACATACCGACTCCTAAGATACCTGAGTCGGAGCTTATGATTGGCCTGAAGGTAGCAGAGGTACGAAACATTTTATAGAAAAAGTGATGAAGTTCTTGCGACACACCACCCTGATTCGGACATATTATATATATATATATATATATATATATATATATATATATATATATATATATATAGTTAAACACTATTGGTTTTAAATTCATGAGTGGAATAGTCATTGTAAACACTATGTAACACTTGCATCAAGAGTGTAGATGCAAATAAATTAGCATCATGAAAATATATAACAAAATGCTTGTGTTCGAAGAGCATAAATAATCGCTGGTTCCGATCCCTGCTCAAAAATGCAGTAGAGCAGAAAGCTAGCTCGCGAGGACCAATACATGATGGGATAATGCTTAGTGGTGGGCTGTGAAAACACCATTTATGTTGCAAAGCCACATCACTTACCTGATAGCTCATTCTCTTACTACTCTAAGGACCAGATGACTTTGAGGTTCATCAGCCTTTCCACCTGAAATTGGGTATTTACAGGGGGGTACCGCCATTAACGGGAAATCAAAAGTGTATGATAAATGAAATACATATAATTTAAATATTAATTGAGACAAACATGATGAATAAATGTTCTTTGTGAAGAAAAAACTTAGTGAATATACCATAAACACATTGATATTAAATCAGAATTGGCAATTACAAAGATTAATAGATTATTCTCTTGTAACATGAAATAATGAAAATAATTACTGTAAGTGATTATCATCTGCAATAGATTGAATGAAAGATACGAACTGAAACACATTTACTGACATTAGTTGTCTTGCGTTGTGATAAAACGCGTATCTGTAGATGAAAGAATACATGCCGGCGAGCGACCTTGAAGTGGAGCGTGGAGGATGTAGCATGGAGCTACGACTATGTGCCAAAGCTAGGTGCCATTGGCATTACCAGGGTACGTTAAGACTTCCCTCACAGGTGCGAGGAAATGGTGATATCGAAACGGAGACGTAATTAGATGTAAACGGAGACATACCAAGTCATAACTGCCGGCGTGCACACACACACACACACACACACACACACACACACACACACACACACACACACACACACACACTGACAGCTGTATGAGCAGCCCTAAGCACTAAAATGTAGTATTCGAGCACAAAAACACTGTTACAGATTGAGATGAGGTGCTCGAGAAAGCTATACTCACTTAGAATTGCAAGCGCTTATAACAGTTAATAGCAAAGGATAGGACAGATTGTTTAAATAATTCCAGTCAAATGAAACATCCAAACAATGATGATGTACAATCTAAGATTGTTATAAAATTTTAATGTCCACACAATTATTTACAAGCAACACTTAGGTAGTCATGATAATGCCACGAAGAAATAAAGTTATGAGTACTCACACACTGTAGAGGTACGTGTGATGTGAGCTGCGTGAATATGATGCACACTGACAGTATATTGAGGTGCACAAGTAATTAATTGAAGCATTACAGTTGGCTTGTGAAACTTCAATGAGGAATGTGCGAACATGTAGCAAACTGTTCATTGCAATGCATAATAAGTTAGGTTGAGACGATTACCAACTCGTAACTGTTCAATTATAACACTGGAGTGCATAAGCAATTGATTGAAGCATTACCTTTAGTTAGCGTGACTTCAATATTAAGTCAAGCACTTGTTTGCTCAACAATTGTATGTCGACCGCTGCAGGACAAACTGCACAGGCGTAGGAACCTGTGCAGGCGACCGGAAAACAATGGAAATTCAATTGTTTCATCCTGCGAAGGTGTGTAGGCCTGAACGTGTGTGAGTCACTCCGGGACGCCTGTACAGTTTTTAAGTTAGTTGAGTCTAGTTCCTTGAATAGAGACTGTCGATCGTCTTTGTATTTACGAGTACAATAGTGTTAACTAGTGACTATGCCTTCGATGCACTTTTTTAAACACATTGTAGATAGCTTCACACGTCTCCGGAATTGTTTTTGCTAAGTGTTTTGGGTGATATTATAGAAGGATATTTGAAACATTTGTATGATCGACCCGTTGCAAGAAAACTCCAAGTAGCTGTCAGTCTCCCATGGGGAGAAATACAAGTTCTCATGACTGTATTTCCCCCAATTTTTTCATAACTGTATGAGATACAAGTGCAAGAGATTTTTGTAGAATTCTTTATTCATCCGCAAATAATTACGATAATCTGTAGGATCTGAACTTAACTTTTTAGTAAACTGTATGAGTGTATTTATTTCTCTTTGTAAGGCAATCTTTACACCAGGCTTTGCGTATATTTTCTGTTTACATCTCTTGGCCACTAGCAAACCGACAAGAGCAATCATGTCGTCTTGTTTGCTCGCTATCACTCGACTGACTTAAAAACTTCCAGTTTGCCGTGGTGTACGTGTGCTCTAGGCTGCACAAGTACACCTTTCCAGTTTACCTGTGCAGGTTTACCCGACAGGTATATCGTAACTTGTGTGCCGGGCCTTACAAGTACATGCACTACACTACCACATGTGTCGGAAGAACAGACTTTAGAGCTTCTCACTGTGGCGGTGCCCCGCTGACAGGAGATACCTCGTTGAGGAAAAACCTGGAAGCCGACGGAGAGGTCGGCGCCGGATCTTACCATTCATTGGGGAAACATCGTCTTCCGCGATAAAACATACATTACACTTACGGAGCTAATGACCTTTACAGTTGAGGAATCTGGAGGCACGAAATAATAAATCAATTTAAATGTAAATGGTGCATTTGTTACATCATTATTCTGTCCATGCACCCACTGCAGCTCGTAGATGTTTCACGGTCCCTCAATTAAACCGCGTCTCCGCACAGCCTACTGGAATTTTGTTTGAGTTAATGTCGGCCAATCCCGTGTTGAATAGCCTATCCAATCCCATCAGAACATTGCTGATCTTCTTTGTCGTACTACTTACTACCCTGCGTCATCAGAAACACAATCATTGTAATGCAGATGAAGGCTTTGCGATCTACGAGGGTCAATCCTTTTGACAGCAACTAAACCCGTCTCGTTTCCACCACCACACTTATCAAAGCAAACATGTATGTCAATGATAGTACTTTAAACACAATCACTTTCAAAGATGGGAACACCACTACCATTTCAAAGTCGTTTCTAGTAGTAGACGACCACAAACAATCAAAACGTTTGAACAGTACATCGTTGGTTCAAAGGCATCCCATACTCAAGCTGAGTAGACATATTGTGTGGGCTTCAGAAGATAAGCGAACATTTTCGTGAAGAAAAGTACGCTTTATTCCGTCGCCTGTCAGCTGAAAAAAAATAAGGCAAGGCACAGAGGAAAACATGGCGGTTAGCCATCATATGACTATTAAAATGAATATCAGGTTGCAAGATCTCCGCTTTCAAGGTTTAGTTCGACTTGAGTTCCATGTAAGCGTATTGGTTCTAATTTCTGGGTTTCAAGACATACTATCCAAGAAGTGAGGATTATTCAAATGTGATTTCAAACAATAGATCCTCTAAAACGTTAACGAGCGAAATGGCGAGAAATAACGAAATTTCAGGAATTTGATATAATCAATGCAATCAACCATAAGACTCTGTCTTCATATTTTCAATATAAACTTTCTTTGATAGTTTTAAAACGACGGAGAGTTATAACATTATTTTAGGAGAATTCGCATCATCATGAAAAATTGAAACCTCAGTGGAACAAAACGCAATTCTGAAACACCTAAATGTCTGCCACGAGGACCTCGGTGGCCCGTTAGCTAGCGTGCTCGCTTTCCACGGGGTAACCCCAGGTTCGATTAACGTTCGGGGAAAAAATTAACTATGCGCTTCCCTTGAAATATCTCAGTATCGTTTGCTGTGTGACGATGAGAAAGCTCAATTCTCAGGTGAAGAAGACCAAAGGTCCGGCGTAGGGATGGCTATGTGCTAACCACACGTACCCATCAACGTATGACCGCAAGGCCGGGGCGCCGCTGATTGGCCTTAGCTCGTAAATAGCTGTTGTGTCCAAGTACATACACACTCGAGCCTCTCAGATGTCGGCCTCTCTAAGGTGCAACACTACTGCAACGCTCTGTTCTGTGCGCGATCTTCTGTGGCCACAGGTGCAGCCTGCGGCGGGGATTAGCCACGACTACCTCGTTACGTAACAAGCGGTCGTGTACTAAGCCGATTGTAGAGTTGCAGGTAGAGCCACCGGGCAAATTCTTGGCGTTTGACAACCGGACGTCACCGCTTTGTTAGAGAAAATCCTCCTACTCGATACTCAGATGGCGTGCCGCTAATTATGTTCGATCTACTGGGTCTCAGTTGAAAAGTGATTGGTTACATTTGAAATGATTTCTGTTTTAGTCTCTTGTTCTCTATGTCATACATGATAAATTGTTAAGGGATAAAAAAAACTAAAATTCAGAAGGACATTTAAATGTTAGTTTCGAAGTATGCCATGTGAAAAAATAACGATTCTTGTTTGTGTAATCATTACTACAATGAGAGAATTTTTAGAACAATTTACTGGGCATATTTAGTAAGCAATCATATAAAAATTCAATTATTCTTGTAGTAAGATTCATTATACATGATTCTGTTTCTTTTAGTAAATCAGACAATTGAAAATAATAAGTGAATGAACACAGAGAATTGCCAGTGGCACTATTATTGTTTCGTATATAAAATCATTCGGTTTCATGGATTCACACTTACTAGAACCTGATATTTAAATGGGTATTCTCAGAAATCCGACCAATTCGAATGGTTATAAATCCAATGTGAACTGCGAGAAATCAACGCTGTGTAAACGGCGCATTTAGTACTTTATTGATTTTTAATAATATGTTTTAGTGTAATCTAATGGTAGAAATATCGCCGGTAGCCAAACGTCGAAAGGTAGCTTCCGTAACCGTTCTGAGGGTCTGTTAGGTTACCAAGGTTGAGTACGAGTGGACGGGGTCGTTGCATGTGTGACAGCTGGGGACCTCAATTGTTAAATACCTCTGAAGGAGTACAAATAAAATGTTCTCTTTCACTTTTCTGGCTCTTACTTAGCACCGTTTAGTAATTTACGAAACGCATCGAATCGCGTAGTAATTTTCACGGCAAAGTGTTTTGTGAATGTTTCGACCTGTTTAGTGAACATTACTATAAGTGCAATAGTCTGTTTAACAAAAAAACAGTTTTGGAAAGTTACTAAACACTTTTTTCTTTCAAAATATACTAAAGTTTAGTACCATACAGTCCAATCTGTCGACATGGATGGCCGAGTTGGCTAAGAGCGTGTACCGACTCAGCACTCCGATCCTAAGGGTCACGAGTTCGAGTCCCGCCTGTGGCATGGTTGTTTGTCCCTTATCTCTCAAGCATGTGTTGTCGCGGAGGGCCTCGCGTTCTGCTGACCCCAAACAAGAGACACCCGCAAGTGTGTTGGTGTCTAGTGCAATACGGCCCATAGAGACCTATAAGGTAACTGGCTGTTAACTGAATAAAGGGACTGGAAAAAATCATCCATTCTATGTGATTAATTGTATGAACGAAACATTTCTCTCTGTGTAGAATAAACAAATTAATTGTAATGCTGTACAGCACAGACATTGTCCGATCATCACTTTCTTTTCTTTCTAACATTGAAATATTTAAACTTCCACTAGTTAGATTATTTCTGTCTCAAAGATTTTAATTGGGGGCGAAGGCAATGGCGGGAGGAGAAATCGAAGGACGAGCGAGCAAACAGACAGACGGAGAGTCATATGAGCGTTGACGAATATAACTAGTTATTGTCATATGCATTGTAATGCTTGACTTAATATGGTAGCGTCATTGTTGGAAAGACTTACATCGATGGATAATTCATTTATGGTTGTATATAACATCAATTACACAACAAAAGTATTTTTAAATGCATAAATTTACTCTTATTTTCCTTTCCTAAATAAATTTCTACCGTTGGACATGTTTGTCTTTCAGGGGTTTGAACGTTACGAATAATTAACAGGCAATTTGATTCTCATGGGAAACTTGAAGTAGAAATTATTAATACTTAAATTTTAAAAATAGATTCAGTTATAAAAATTGGAGTTCGCGATTTAAAAAAGAGTTGAAGGATAATATATTGTAAATTTATAATTGACAGAGGATGAAATATATCTTTAGGAAATTTTGATATTATACGTCGTGAAAAATTATATGTTTGACCTAAATTGAAAGTTATTTTGCTGAAAGGGTAAATTGTATACAAAAGTTGCATTGTGTTGTATCCCGAAAACTAAAATGTTGTAGACTGTTACTGTATTTTAAGAAGCTTTAGAAATAAAATGACAAGTTTGGCCAGTATTTTAAAATGTAATTCACTAAATATAATTCACTCATACTCGTGAAACGTGGAATGGACGTGTAAGTTTAGTAAACAAATGATACGTCGTATAAACTAGTATAGTAAGTATATGTACTAGTAGTATTTATTGTATAGTAAGTATGTGTACATGGTAGGCCCTAATATGTTTTATGATTTGAAGTATTGAACACATATATGTAGAGAAAATGTTATTTTCTGTTATTGCCTTATTTAACAATACATTAAGTTTTAAAACTACAAGTAGTTTAACAATAAGAGACACGAGGTTGAAACAATGCTGTATTTCGAAGAACGTGATAAGGGAAAGTAGGTAATGCAGTTAGTAGACCTTGTGCTCAGGAGCTAGTGGAGGGAAGGAGAGAAGTTGGAAATTGGGCGAGAAAAAGTGAGCTTAATAGTCACAAAAATTAAAACGAGCCTGGCATTTTCCCAAAAGGACTTAATTGTTCCGCTGGAGTATAAGATAATTTGATTAATTAAAATAGAAGGAAACATGCTAGCAATTTAATTCAGCAATAATCCCTACCTCCTTTCAAGCCTTTGCTGCCTCTGGTCCACTCTCCATTAGGGGTGAACAATTACGATTTTTCAACAATCGATATTAAATCACTACTAGTAAAAGCCAACTACCTCAACAAGCTACACAAACATTGGAATTTTGTGACTAATTTCGACGCTTTTAATAGAGTGCCGATTTAAAAACATAGAATCGTAAATGACATTACGCCAACTAAACAAACCCAGTTTTAAAATATGTTATTCTAGTTGAACCCGTGTGAACAGTTCGCATTTTGTAAATCATTGTTTTAAAATTGAAAATAGTTCCATATTCGAATCCAACATCACACGTTTCTGAGAGCCCGATCTATGAGTGGGAGTACCCTCCAAAAATGTAATAGAACTTCCAAAATCGAACCGTTTTGTAGGTTAAGGCATATGAATTATAATTCTGGTTCAGATGCAAAATTAGTTTAAGTGTCATCAATTCAAAGTGTGTTTTATCACATCTATGTTTTTTCTCTTGTACGCATAGAACCACAACTAACAAAGCTTCATTTCAAAGAAAAACAAAATAAAAATTATCACTAACTTTTTGAATATAAATTGAATTATAAACGCTTCCTCAACTTCTTTTAAAAGGTAATTGCTGTAAAGTAGTTTCTCACGACAAGTACTTACGTTTGGCGGTTTGCTCCTACCATCCCGAGAGTGGAGTTTATATCCTTCCTTTGTTATACTGGTTTGGTTCAATAGACGAGAAATAAATGTCGATAACGAAGTGTACAGATTGAAATTTAATCTCATTTGCTCGGACTCGACGTAAAGAAGGTCAATTCAACAGAACGTTGTTCTCCTTATGGTCAGCATTTTGTATCCAGCAAATAAGAGACCTGGCATGGCGTCAGGGCGAACATCGAAGGCCAAGGACTAGCGAGGCGAAACGCAGCGCAGTTGGAAGAGCGTCCTACAGCAACGAAATTCTCCCAACACCGGAACAACACACGAAATTTGCGAGGCGGGAAGTTGCAGATGCAGAATTTGCATGACCCAAGATCTGGTGCGAATTTGCAAGTCACATACCGTTTCTCCTTTGGCGAAGGAAACTTGCAACGAAGCGAGTAGTGAATTTGCGAGTGTCGCTGACTTAGGGAAGGCTATTCTGGAAGATGAGAGGCTGCAATGAAAGTATATTTGTGAGAAGTTTGAACGAGAGCGTTGTGTCCCTTTACGACGAAAAGAGAGTTTTGCAGTATGAAGAAACGTGAATGAAATTGAAGTAAGTATCTTTAAGGAGAGAAATAACATGCCTGTCTATATATAAAATTTGTCTTGGAAATTTGTTTTAATGTATAATAGAACTAATGTTCAAATTGCTTTGTGAGCAATTTAAGCATTATCCTCTCAAACTGTTTACAAAGAACATTATTTTTTTCAATTACACTTCAAAAATAAAAAACCTAACGCACAAAAGCCACTACAATGTTTTGTTACATTTTTATCCAGGCAAGTTGAGATAAAATTACATAAATATCTTGTTCAAACTGTTTTGTCATCTCGTTAACAAAGATCAGGCTTATGAAATGTGATCTACCCTGAAAATGATAAAGAGTTAAAAAATGGTAATGAATATGTATAATCTTTTCTTGACATCAAGTTAATTAAAGTTTCTCATTCTGACTTTCCATAAAACGCTCTGGGTAATATTTCTCTCCGTTATCTTCAAAATATGATTTTCCTGATGGAATTTATTTCCTTTTACCTGGCAGTTGGAAAAGAGTTTCTAAATGCACACAATAATTACATTGACGCTTCAAGGTCAGTAGGTCTACAGGAAAAATGTCTAATTGTATTAAGGTCTAAGAGAAAAAATCAAATAAAAATGTGGTTTACAGCAATATGTCTAATGATTAAAGGTCAAAAGCTAAAATGTCTACCAAAAAAATGTCTACTAACTACAAAGATTATCAGCTAAGCGTCTACTTGCTGAAAGTCAAACAGAAATGTCTAACGAATATTCTGATAATATATTATATCTAATGTAATAATAAATTGAAAGAACATAACAATATGTATGTATGAACATTATGGTACCTAGATTTTAAAAAATAAATGAGTTACTGCGGTGATAAAATTAAGAGAACCATTTTTATTTTACACATAAGCTTTATAACAAAAAATATTGTCCTAACATTGAAATCCAACAAAGGTAAAGATATATTAATTTAAGAGCACCAATAGTAGACATAAGTAGGCTAAGAGAAGAAACGTAATCGTTTTAATTCTCAGATTATACTTTCAAATAACAAAGCATTGTAATATTTATTTTCTAACACATAAAGGACCCTACTTTATGATCAGTGTGTATTACTGGTTAAACAGAAAAAATATTTTTGAAAGTAAATTTAATCTTAAACCACTGGAAATATACCTATAGTCGACAACCTAAACCCTTCGAACTGTAAGCTGGGGAAGGGGCGACAGGTCATTACCCAGGGCTTGGCCTCCGCCGGCGCGCGGGGCCGCTTCCTCAAGTCATTAGCCGTTTACCTGCTTTACTCAGCCTTCGGCGGCCAGACGTGTTTACAAACATTCATAAATATCGATACATGCCTCCCGCATCAATATTGGCGTTAGTATTTGCCGACCACGATCTCATCTGCAAGGCAGCCGCGCCCGCGCCCGCCTTTTCGCCCCCGTCTCTCAGCCGGCTCCGCGGTTCCCGTGAGAATATACCAAACCTTGCAAATGAGATGCAGCCATCGCAAGCACCACCAGTGCCGCGCCAAAGTCACGTGACACACTTCAGAAAATAACAACAAATAGCGAGCATCTCTCGCGGCACACTGCGTCTCACTGCATGTCATAGGCTAGCTACAAATGTCATGTGACTCCTCCCCCTCTGCACTCGGAAACATACGTTCAAAGAAATACGGCAACTTCGCTCCCACGCGCCACTACTATGTCATTTCTACTCTCTGTCAAACTACTAATACTCACTACTATGTCAAACTCAACTCTCTTCAGTCATTACTACTCACTACTCAGTCTCTTCAGTCACTCTTAGTCAAACTTCCAAGCGACAACTTCAGTCGCCTCTACGCTGCTACTGAAAACTATTCAGTCATCTCTTCAATCGACTTCTAACAGTCATTACTAGTCAGTAACTTCAGTCAACTTCTTCACTTCAGTCACTTCAGTCGAGACAAATTACTACTATTAACACATTTGTCAATACAACGCACGAGTGTCAATGCTCGCTCTACTCGTCAGACAGCCTGCGAACGAGTCAGCTGTCCTTGCTCTGCCTATCAAGGCTCCGGCAATCAATCAGCGCGGTCAGCCGGCCGCGATCTACACTCGGGCCACCCGTGAATCAGCCTTCATCTGGCCAAGTCAACAGTACGGGCCGCTCCAGCATTCGAGTACACGCCCATGGTGACATCCAACCTACCAGCCGTATCATCCGCAGCCCATTTCAACCGACGGCACACACACACTCAGCCGTCTGACCTGGGTTGGTGTTTGATGTACTTTCATCAATCTGTAAGTGTGAACTTCAAGAAAGAAACTTAAGCTATAAACATTCATTGGTCCTCCGACTTAGTGCCTAATTACCTCTTGTACAACTAACCAATTATTTTCAAGAGTTAAATTAAATTCATTCCTAAGTGCATTGACTTTCATTTGCCTCTAAGAAACAATCCCCTGAAATCCGTTCTGAGCCTGTATGTAGTTGCATTCGCAGCACGGACCTCACACCGCGCTGCATCCACTACACATTTCCTTCGCACTGATTGGCTTTTTGAACACATTTCTTACTCTTTTCATGCCGTCAATTGGACACATTTTATGCAGCCAATTGTAGGGTCTCAACATTCCCAATTTGCTGATTAAACGAAACTTAAAAAATTAATTTTCTTCAACAAATTATTTTTTTTAAATTTGCATCAACACTTTTCAAACGGAATATTTTTAACACATCATCCATTGGTTCTTGAGCCATAAAAATATAAATAAATGTTGTTGTTAATTGCTGGTAATACTGATGAATACTAGGAGCAATGTTTCACATGGAGACAAACAATTGTGTAAGCCTCCGAAAGCTGAGTACTTGAAGTTGACACATATGTCAACTATAGGAGGAATTTAAAATAACCTCAAAATAATCAAATTTAGTTACACTTTCTTCCATCGGGCACTCTTCACGTGACTGATGCAATACGTTGTAATCCATGTAGTACTTGATTGTTTCAACCAGTAAACAAGGCTCTCTATTGTTGACAGATGTACTCACAGCATCCTTGGATCACTATATATCGTAATGATAAGCATTTAATAGTCAAGTCAATTAATAGATGTACCAAGGGCGCTAAGTATATGTTTTTGCCCCGAGGGCGACTTCCAAACCCAAGGGCCTCTGGCGGTTGGGTTGGAAGTCGCCTGAAAGGCAAAAGCATCTAGTAACGCCCGTGGCTTATACAAAACTTTATGGTTTGCTAGTTCGTTGCCGAATAAAACGAGAATTCTAAACATTTTATAATATATCTTGCGTCTAAAGTGAAAAGACGCATTGTAATAGTCATTTGTTAATATGATGTCAGATAAACAAAACAGGATGTCTATCTAATTACTATTTCACGATCGTTATTGGACTGATTTGTTAGAATAAAATGGAAGAATATTGGGAAGTTCCTGCGGAAATTCTCGCAAAAGCTAACAAAACTACGGACAGTGATTTTCATTAAAATCCCGAGAAATATATGAAATTGTTTATGGTGTATATGAGAGTTACCAGTGTAAATAACGGTGTAAATTGCGCTGATGAAACGCTAATTTTAGGTTATTAGCCTCTATTGCCAAAAGTTATTTAGAATATGTCAAAACACCAAAAAAATAACATTTCGAGGATGTTAGCCGATGTGTACTACTACTAGTACTACAACTCAAGAAGAATATACAGTAACTATGTCTCTAAATAGATGATACATAACAGTGAAACGTTTGTGATTGATGGCAATTATAAATTCACGAGAACATTCCAAAATTGCAATTTTCATATCAATGAAGCAAAATAAGATTTATAACGGGTTATTTTACTTATTTGAACATGCCATTTATTTATTGTATTTGCTTGCATCCTAACTTTACAAAATCGAATTCGTAAAAATGTTGTATGTATTGTGTTTGTATTAGAGCGGACCATGAAGTAGTCAAAAGGCCCGAGGTCATTCAGGATCAGAATGGCCCGCAAGGGTATATTACGTGTTTTGTTTCAGGTACATATTACTACAAGTAAGAAACATGAAAAGAAATAATATTAAAGATTTCAAAATTGTTGATGAAACTCACTTAAGGACTTGTGTACAGTGATTGCCTTAGTTGTGAATGCTATGTACAGAAAGCAGTCAAACATAGATAAATGCACGTGAGAAGACGTAATGTGATTCAAAAAGAATAGAAATATGAATTGCTTTCTCTGAGTTTTGTAAACGAATAATGAAAAGACTTACCTTACGTAGGAAACACGTCCACGTTCAACTATTGATAAAAAGTTTGCTCTGCGTGCCTGACTCAGGAATGAAACGAAATGTCGTGCGCTACAGCGGTGCGGTTCAGCGCAGACTTCCTTTCTCGAGTTCACAAAAGGTAAATGGAGGAAACAGTTCCTTTCCTGCGTTGAGGAGCTGGTCATTTATTTCTCCCAAGTTTCTTGCTTTCACTCCCTTGTCACTTCTTCTATAATGGAGAGACAGTTATTCCTTGGGAACAGCTCTAAAGAGTCTACATGTACCCTTGTGCTCTGTTGAGAAGTCACGAAGTTTTCGGCTTTCTTTCTAAACTTGTTGATTGCCCTATCAGTTACAACGATAAAATTATGCAATATAGTATTAAAATTGCTAATCGTAGAGAAAAACTTCAAGAAATTCATGCTGAGTAGTAATTGAATCCATTAGAGAGAATCACAAAGAACAAAACGATACCGAACTACAGAGATTGTATTACACATAACAGGTGTATGGATAAAAACTGCGATAAGATGACTTCAAATGAAAAGATAATCACCTATTAGGTTGAAATAATTATACTTTCATTTGTAGTCATTCGAAATCTAACACTCAGATATCCATTTTATTTCTGAGAAAGAGTCAAACTCAGTAAGAGTAATTGTGAATGAAAATGCGTGAAAAAAAGATTTGGTTCTTCTTTCCAAAAAGCAAGAACAGACTATCTTTAATTTTCTCAAATAAAATATTCTTTCCATGTTTTATTTATTCAGACCTTTTTGTTTATTATTTGCACTAGATTTGTAATGACTGAGTCGTAAAAATGTGACGGGGATATTGCGCACGGATGCAAGGATATTAGACGAGCGGCATGCTCACAAAATTACGTTTTACCCAAATGCGTAAGAACATTTTTGTTAGGGGGGAGGTTTAATATCTTGGTCATATAGTGACCACTGTGCTTGTTTTACCCGTAGAGGAAGTGTAGGAATAACAGGTAAGGACAACACAAACACACACTAATATCCGTGCCCGAGGCGGGATTCGAACCTGCGACCTTTCGAGCCGAGGCAGCTACGGCATTCTAGCCTGCATCCTGGGCTTTCCAGGCCGGCGGTTAGAATCTACGTTACACACTTCTGACAAGATTTAAGTAATGTGGTGTAAACGCAATCGCTTTCGGAGGATTCTCATGATAAAGGATTCTATTGATCAAATATGCTATATTCAGTCATCTTTCGGAAAAGGAAAGCCGAAATTTCGCCAAAAAACAAATTAATTTCTGCATATATGTTAAACATTTATTTCTAAATCGCAATGAAAATATGCAACAAGAGCAGTCTAAGCATGAAATAAATTCTTTAAGAACCTATTTACGAAAAATCACTATTTTTAACGAATTCTAGATAACACAGTGTTAATAGCCAGATCTATCATAATCATGTAAAACATAATCACAACTGAAGATAAGTGTAGCATAAAAGTTGTATTACATATCATACATTCAACTGTCATATTTATATTTCAAATTAAACAATGTATACCAACGTAAATACGCTTTTTATAAATTGTGTCAATTAGCCTTTTGTACAAGTTATTTTCAAGTTACAAGTTACGTAAAATGTAGACCAGTGATACCCAAAAGTGTGGAATTTTGTAAAAAAAGTGTTAACTTTTAAAGATAACTCTAATGACCTCGTAGTTGATGCGAAAATAAATAAATTAATTAATTAAAAAAGTTTCTAAGGCACCCCATCACGAGACTGTCCAAGGATAGCGTCCGTTCTGAACGCAGCTTTCATTGCGAATTCCCCATTTACCCTAGGCAAATGCAGGGCCATTACCTCAATTAGTGTCCGAAAGCTGTGGCGTGATCTAAGCGATTCCGGGAACCCACCGCAATTGGTAGTCACCGCTCGCAATCCTTGTTCACATCCAGTCTGCGGTCTGTATAATGACTCCTTTCCCGCTACACCCATACACATGCGCGCTATACATTCACCGCACCGCTATCCAGCAGAGAGTGACGCTGGGGCTCCGTGCCAGCTGATTCCATTGCGGTCAGCCAACTGAGCGAATCAAGTCTGCCGAAGGTACCGAGAGGCGGAGACCTGCACACTCGCTCCCAAACTCGATCCTATGCGAGTTTACATTACACTGGAGTTCATGGAAGACCTTTTTTCCTATTGAAAGGTTAAGTACGAGTATTAATGTAATTAAAGCTTGAGATTAATTCATAAATTAATTTATTAATATATTAAAAACAATTCTTAATATATTAATACTAATTCTTAATACTCGTATATTAAAGAATAGTTCATCACTGTTACCAAGTGTCTGGATAGCCAAATGCAGGTAATTTAATAAAAAAATTTACGTTGATATTGATGTCTTCCATATTTTATTAAGTCAGTATCGTTTGTAACAAAAATAGTGTAACCTGTAAACAGAGCAACATCAAGAAGGAAAGCTACAGCAGTATATTATTTCCTGAAAACAGGGATTTCACTGCATCTATTCATAAAACGTTGAAATAACATACCATTATACTGAATGAAAGACGGGCGTTGTCTGGCAACAAATACCAGACAACACCCGTCTTTCATTCATCATTGAAAAGTGTATCTACATCACCAACAGTTATACTAATATCGTAATGCCTCAGTGATATACGAAAATTGTCTAAAACGTTTTCTTAAAATTGTTTTGATACTCTTCTTGTATATAAAGTGACACATTGAGCGTAACAAACCTAACAAGTATGTATATATTCTATTTATTTCATTCTACGCGGAGAGGTAACCAGTAAAAAGTATCGTTGATAATTGATTTCCAGAGAATAATATTTATAGGCGTTGATCAATTTACATTCAAAAGGATAGGTTTGCGCTATATACGTTTCATTTCAACAAGTTTCCGGGTAATTTGCCTCGGTTGCCAGCTTTCTATTTTGTTCAAAGCAGACTTAAATGTTTGTCTCAGCAATGCCGTCTGATACCATATTTCCCCGACAGAACGGTATCGAGTTTCCTGTACCAACACCAGGAAAGCATATTGCCCCGGCGGAGAACTACATTCTCTTATCTCTTCTCGCGATCCGATTGGGTGAGAAGATGAAGTTTACACGAAGTTGGAACGCGTGTGGTGTGTTTCTCTTTGCTTAAATCAATAACTTTACCTCACGCATGATACCGTCTTTGATTAAATTTTCAACTTGGGGGATAGTGTTTACACTCCACTCGTAATTATTCATCTTCCCGTGCACACACATTTATTCACGCCGTACGCAATCCGCCGTGGCCCTTTGAAATCATTTGTCTGCCTCGAGAATTTTCAATTTCCCTCCCTTGATCTCGGCGTTTGGGGGTAATCCTGAAACGGCGGTGAGGGGAGTTAAGGGGAAGAAACGTCAATTAATTTCTGTCGCCCCCACACAAACGGACGAAGGCTGCGGGTGGGTCTGCGCCCCTCCGCTCCGCACCGGGTTGGTGCTCGGTAAACTCTCCCTGGGCGGAGCCCAGGTGGCGAGGGGGATGGTGAGGGGGGGAAGAAGCGAGGGGAACGCGGGGAGAGTCGCCAATTGAGATGAGTTACCTCACCAATCAGGGGACAATTGATTCATTTGCTGATCGCTAATGTTGTTCGATCTGAAACCATTTGCTAATAGGTGCCGTCATTACAGTTTCGCAGTCTGCTTCGCCTGGGAGGGGGAAAGAGCTTTCCTACACGATCACAGGAGCTCACTGGCACTAACATTTTTTCTCCATTAAGTCGTTCTTCTTCCATTAATTCTTCGTTTGTCCACCATTCCATCTTGGACGATTAATTACGTTTTTATTTCTTCGTTTATCACTCTTCTTTAATCTTTTATTGCAGCTTCATGCTAAAAGTGTCAAGAAACAATTGTACAGAACTGAAATTTACTTGATAAGAAATTGTTGATCATACTGGATAATTGTCCACTCAGTTTTCCTCGACCTATTTATTATAATTTTAGAAACTATTATTATTTTTTAATTGCATTGTTGAAAAGTGTAAAAGTTGTAAAAGAATGTACAGTGATGTTTTCTGATTTCAAAAATACTATTAAAAATTTACTCGACATGAAATTCTTAAAAAATATTAGTTGTAACAAAAATAATTTAAGAACGAGAGAAGAAACTTATTTTGGTTATTCCTACAATACTAACTTTAAGTAGAGCTTTACTTTCCAGGGAGAAAAGCTTAATTCTTCTAGTGAATAAAGTTCAGTTTTACCCCGCGACATATCAAAACTATTTTCCTCTATAATTTTATTTTTTATTAGTTTGAAACACCAATCGCGCTTCTACGCCACATTGGCTTCTTTCTACGAGAATTGACACTCCTCGTACGATGAGATAAATAAAATGAGGTGATGACGGGCAGAGCGGGTGGGCAACGAGGACGCTTAGAGAATTACAGTTCACCTGCCCTCGCTTTTGGCTCTCACTTGTAGTCAGCTGTGCCGGATTAAAGATCGACTTTATCCTACGGCAATAAATACAAATTTTAGCACAGGAAAAGTTAGATTAAGTTGCCCTTTAATCAATTTAAAAAATAAAAGCTAATTATCTTATAAATGGATAAAGGAAACCCTTATGTGAAAGGTACTTGACTATTCACCAGCGCGACTAATATTACCGAAGAGCAAATCATGGTAATTTTGGCGTGATGATATACGAACAAAGCATTAGCTCATGCAATGACATTTTTAACGTTTTGACATGCTTTTTAACTGACCTGAATGATTAATTTAGAGTATGCTTTATTACATCAAATTAAAATCCAGTTTTCTTACTCTGAACACGTGAGTAAACAGCATGTAAAGGAGATTGCATGAGATTAAATATTATGTGCTGCCTTTTATCCTACAGTGCAACATACAATAGTGAAAGTCCCAAAAAGAAAACAGACAATGTGTTGCAGGCAAAGAGTATGAATGATATTAAAGAACAATCGCGTTGTGTATGCCACATACCATTCCACGAATTTCTCATTAGTAAAACTGTCAAGCGGACCAGCGAACGTGAGACACAAATATACAACATTAGAGAAAGAAACGTGAATTGAATACGCGGTGACTTTTGTCAGGCCACGAAACGCTCCATTCAAAAAATAATAAAAATCCTCATGAAATGTCTGCAGATTTTTAATTGTAAAATTAAGCTAATAAACTTTCTATTGAAATATCTTTCTCTCAAAAATGTAACATTTAATCTTGCAGGAAATATTTTTTCTTCCTAAATATTCATTGTGTTTGAAATGCCTGCCATTTTATTAACACCGCAATGTAAAATTTGATAGCTAACATCCTTCATAAATTTTTAGAATTACAAATTGCGAAATATCTTTAAAGTACTCTAAATGAAGACAGATGGATGAATGTCTTACTGATGACTAGCTATTATTAACATGATTAAATTTGGAGAAAGCAGTGAGATAATGTAGATTCAATGAAAATTTTAATATGCAAATAAGTTTTTGAACCCCTGATCAGCGAGTAAGTGCTACCATCAATAATGGAGTATGAGATACTGGTCTAAAATTACATTGAAATAATATAATAATGTTTGCTGGCATACGCAGCACAAGGTGATACACTAACATTCTGCAGAACATTAAAGACAAGCAGGAGCATGGATCAACAAGTTAGTGTTGAATATTTAGAAATAACACTCGTGAAATCACGTGGACAGAAAAAAGAAAGAAAAATTATATTTTTCTCAAGAAAATCTATATTTTTCTCGACATTACAAACTTAAATGGGATTCGATAAAACTAGTGGTGTTCCAAATGCCACACACATTCTCGTACAAGTTTGATCGCAGCTGCTACCTAACGGCGCATAAAAGAAATATCAGGGCCTCTCGCGGGACGTAACACTCCTCTGGAAACAACCCCGGATACGAGCACTAGGGTAATGCCTTTGTCCTTTTTTCTCAAAAATTATTTCCTGTAACACAAATGGATAAACGTTTGCATATTAATGTCTAAAATGAGGTATACTACATTGAAATATTGAAAAAGGTCACGCACACACCATTTTTTAATTTTATGTACGAATAAAATTTAGTATCAACATTACTATGAGTATGAATTAATTTGTTACATATTTAATATATACGTTAAGACCTCTTCTATTTTAATTGATGAGTATAAGACAACATGACGTTCAAGAAGAGCTGTTTTAACATGAAGAACAAGGAAATATGAGCAAAGAAGTCCATTTTCAAGCGTCTTCAAGAAGACGCAACGTGGCAATTTATGAAAAACCCTTGAGTGAACAGAGTCGCATGCTACTGAAAAACCACATTATTGGACGCTTGAAATTTCTTGAATCCACTGCCAAAGAACGGAAAGAGATGATTGGTCTAATTGCTTTGGAGATTATTGCCTTATGGAGCAAAGCATTGAACTCAACGTATGTATCTGATCAAGCCATTTGTGCAAATCTGGCAAAGCTGAAATAATATGAGTGAAGTAGAAGGAAAAAACCTTTGATTCATTGAATGAACTGTTTGCCATGACCAAGGTAAAAGGCTAATGGATTAACAAAGAGGGTGAGAACCTCCACAAACTTTAGATTAGGAGCAAGGGCCACATCGGTTATTCCACAGGCAAACGTGATAGTTCATACCTTGGTTTCAAAGCCACAGATTTATTGTTAAAGTTGTTGGACTCACGTCACCCAAACCCCTGAGTCATGCCGACTCAATTGTCATTGATAGCTTGATTAGTGGTTCCAGGCGCGTCAACCGCCAAGGTCATTAGTACCTTAAGTATAGTACATATTTTATCTTTGGAAGGAGGCGGTAATATCCCCCTCTGAATGGTGAGATTTGGCGCCAACCTACCGTCGGTTAGCAGGGTTTTCTCCAAACAAGAATCAACCACGAGAAATACTAAGCTCCTGACCGGTCTTCCGGCATGTGTGGTAACATAGTGTGTGAGTGTGTGTGTGTGTGTGTGTGTGTGTGTGTAAGTAAAAGGAAAAAAGGACAAAGAAGAGGGAGAAAAGATCCCGCGCGGTCCATGGCCCGTTTGTTAGGGTATTTCTTCTGCATTCGCCTGGCATTGATCGAAGAAACCACGAAAAACTACCCACCAGAGCAGCCTGCTGCTAGAACTCGTCCTAGCTATCTAGCTAGTATCGAAGACTCACTTCAACGCACTACTTTTTAATTTGTTACGGCTATATTACGTAATAATAATGATAATCATTTGATAAAACTAATAATGTAGCAAAAACTTTTTTTGCGTAAATTTAATGTTCTTTGTAGCATTGAATCTAGATGGTTTAACACCATTCATTTTCATAGCACCATTCGCTTCCAATAAAAATGTTATATTTTCAAAAATAAAACCTATCGAACCCGCACTCCTGAATTAGCCATTTTTTCAAAATGAGATGGCTACAGATAATATTGAACGTACATTTTATATAACATAATTACATAATTGTTTAGATAATATAATATTTAGCATTATTAAAAAATTGTGTTTTTTAAAAAAATCACAAAACTTTTTCTGACATACCCCCACGTTTCCGGTCTCCTAATAGTAGAATTCAAGTATGACTTTACTGATATCTGAAAACAGTGAAATAGGCGTTTAAATGTAAATGTTAATTGGAAACATGGGAGCAGTTCTGAAAACAGTGAGCAATTTTGCGCTGGATATCACGGAGAAGTTTGGAATTTTTGAAGAAACTTCACAAGAAATCAATTGTAGCACTCATACTCACCAATTAAACAGATTAAAAAAACTCCTGTAAAGTAAAGACAGCCAAGCAACAAAGAGACAGCCAGAGCAATAAAGAAAGAGCCAGAGCGACTAAGAGATACACCGACGAAGAGAGAGACCGAGCAAGAGACAGAGACAGACAGACCGAGAAAAGGACAGAATGGTAAAGGAACACGGACCGACAGGATCACAGACCGAAAAATAGACGGACAGAGGGACGTTTCGAAAAAAACACTTTTTCGGTGTCAGGGGTCTCCAATACGTGTATATCTGTTAAAATCTTGAAATCCATTGTTAGCAGCATTGCATGTTGTCCCCTAGGGCTTATCCAGCCGACAGTCGGTTACCCTTTACGTCTTGATGGAATGCATAACTTCTCTATATTGCATACTAATTTATCCGAATATACGCATGTTTACGAGAAATTAAAATTGGCGTTATCTTCGTTGGTATAGAAAGATTATCATCTAAGATAAAATGAAGGTAGTGTGTTTTACGAAGTGCATTTAGTTTCATTTTTTATTCATAGGTAGTAATAACCGAATAACGTTCACAAGTTGTAATACCTGAAGCAATTAAAATCCAAAGTAATAACGTATGATAAGTCATGAAATACATTTTCTCGTTTTTCATCGTCTATACCGGAGCAATGGCTCAGATAAGAGAATATAATCACAATCACATTTGCACCAAGTGAACGTACAAAATCAATAATTTCATATCGTGCAATATTCGCGCTCACTAATAAGCTTCTTTAGTTGCCTACCGTGGGCGTTTGTCAACCGCCCCCCGACACAGAGGTCGTAGCTGCACCGCCTGCAGCCTGAGGGCGTGTGGGGAGGGGCAGGACGGGGCGGGTCGGCGCTGGGAGTCGGAGAACCCTCCCTCCCCCCCTCGCGCCCTGTGGGCGACGGGGTGTGGGGGGGGGGAGCGGGCGGGCAGCCGTGGGAAGCGGAGCGGGTGACGTGGTGCGCAGCGCATCGCTCACTGTCGAGGCGGCGCCTGGCGGAATGAAATCCGCGCGAGCAATTAAAAACGTCACGATTTTAATTCTGCGCCAAACGAGACTAAAGGTCTCCCGTGATTGAGGGCCGGTCGCCCTCTCACTTTTCCACGCGCGGTTGATGTGTCCGCCGCCACCGCCGTTACCGCCAGCCCCGCCCACACCACCGGAATCACCGCAAGCGACTGCGGTCGAAGTTTCTGACAATGCCACGTCCACTGCCCGTAACTACCCCAATGGCCTTGGCAGAAACCCGTTCACGCTCTGACAAAATCGTCGGTGATTTTCTTGCCGAAAGTATTGCTTAAATTCAAGCGCCCTCCCCGAAGCTCTCAAAGAATCCTCGTCTAAAACCCAAAATCCTCTTCGAAATCCTCATCAAAATCCTCATCGAAATCATCGAATTCTTTGCTCACATTCTTGCTGAATCCTTTTTGGACATCACAACTGATATTCTGGTCGAACTTCACGCCAACACCCTAACTGACAGTTCTGTCGACCTTCTAAACGACATCCCAGCCGCGATTTGTACCCAACTCGTATTCCTGCCGACATTCGTTCCGTTAACCCGATCGTGTCCATTATGCCTGACGATGTGTGTTCCAACTTTTTGGGCACTGTCCACTAGAGTGTCCATATCGTCTCTGTCATCTCCCTAGTTCATCAATCCATGACATTCTAGAAACGTTCAATGTCAAATCTACCCCGTAATAAGGCGAAGATATGCCATCGACAGATTTTATTTTCTATTTCATATTTGAAATGTAGGATTTCTGGTAAGGTTACTAATATACACCGGTGCATAGAAAATATACTGCTGCGATAGTTATAACCTCAGAAAGAGGCACAACAGCTATTACAGTGCTTCGAAGCTAATTAATTCAATGGATGTCATCCATTATTGCCTATTACCAGTCTAAGTTTCAGTTGCCACAATTGACTCTAACATGCATGTAGCCTCCATAATTTTTAAATATTTTGTTTTCCGTAATTTTTAATGCAACTTCATATGTTCCTTTCTTCATAAAAAATACTAATTCCAATAACTACTACCCTTCCTTCGTGAATCATACTTTTTGATCAGGAATTTTATCTATTATAGAAACTATTTTGAAACGCATCGCTTCTACCTTGAACATATTTAAATTTTGCATTCTACTGGAAATTTCATCACTTTCGTCTTTTTACGGGAAACAGCTTGTGCCACCCTTTCCCCCTTTTCAATTTCTGCTCTCTCAATCTTTGTTGTGGTCCAATCACTGTTCGGTTCCCTGTGTTGTCGCCGCTTTCACTTCCGAAAGGAAATTCATTTTTTGTTAAAGAGAAAGTTTATTTATTTATGTTCACGAGCAGATGGGAGGATTGCTTTTGAAAGTCGATGTAACGTGCCACGTGCGCGGGGCATAAAGGGTTTATATGATAACGGAACGGCTCTGGTTTTCAGCGATGGAGTCCTGGCCGTATTACTCCGTGGATTTACTGCTCCGTTACAGATGTTCTTTTTTTTCTACATTACGAGACCCTTGCATGGGTAGGTACGAAAGAGTTGAAACAACGACTGTATAAATCTTTATTGTATAAGGCGAACCTCTGTTGAATTTATATCCGAATATTTTTATAACCTTTATTTTACATCACTGTTGCAACTTGTAGCATACGTGTATTTTTTTAGTATATTTTTATAGTAGTTATTTATGAGCCAGGGGCATTATAAGGATTCTAATGATCGAGTGGTGACAAAAAACCTGAGGACATTTATACCGCGGGCTTTTAGTCGTCCAAGATTATTAGAACTAGATTACGCCCGTGATACATAGATTTTATTTTTTACCTAATTGTAATGATTGAGATTTACTTATTCACTAATTACCTTGATGTTGATACATTAAGTAACTTGATTCGGGTTGCCTTTTGATCTTTACCTCCTATTATTCCCTTTCATAATTCCCTCCGTAAGAAAACATGTAGCATCATTCAACTACTTTCACATTTCCCCCGTTATCACGATCCACTCAAACCAGGTAAGCTTTGCAGTGTATGCCAAGCTCCATACCGTAAGCAATAACAAGCAATTCAATTACTTATCAGTAAAAAATATTTTTATTAATTTCATTACATTTTTCATTTACAAATAATTTAATTATGATTCCAAAACCATAAACTTCTATGAGAATTGTTGCTGCAGCAGAAAAGTGTCTCTTTTCAATTAGTGTAATTTTGCAAGAGTTTGGTTTTCACCTGCGCGAAGCCATACTTTTTGCTGTAGAAAATAACATTTCACTCTACATACCAATTTTTTGTGAATTATGTTCATGAAATTTAACTACACTTCATTTTTAACATATTATATGTACGAAAGACAATTTTTGTAAAGTATAATTAAAAAAAATGTACATCGACTATATATAGGATCACAGTAGCTATTGTACAACATTTTGAATTTACAATAAATCAATGACATTCGAATGTTATAATTAAGTTGTAGGTTAAGCACAACGTAAAAACGTAAAAACTTCATAAACGTTTGTATACTATTCTTACTTCTAAATGTGGTCCTTCAAAAAATTAAGATTTTCACTAAATCAGAAGTTTCTCTGTACTTGTACAAAGTAAATTCTTCACTGTGTTTTGTAATGAATGATGTTAAATTTTTATCATGCAGAAATAGTTTACTGAATACGTTAGTTTAGTCATCTCCTGAAGCCTCATTTTGATACTGTTGGTTGATTCTCCTTTTAATGTATTGTTTTAATGAAAGCACTACTTCAATGTTGATTTTTTTACGTTTGTCTAATTAATTGTTTTAATAACTTTGAGAGTTTAAAAGTTTATATTAATTGATGGCCGTACAGCATCACGCTTGTCTGAAAACCTTACTAAAGTCATTCGTTTGCATAAAGTTTTCACATATTATTGAATGGACGTTCCAGCTTTTTTAATGAAAATATTACGACCCCTAGTTATGTGAAATATTTTCATGTCAGAATAATAATGTTATAATATTGGTAACGTATTGTACTATATCTAATAGTGAGACCCTTTTTTGTATTTGATTGGATATTGAAAAGCATTTATTACATTTTGTAAGTACTATTATTTTTGCTAGAGATGCGGAATAAAAAACGAAATGTTCATTTGTCTTTTGTCTTGGCTGAACCGAATATGGTATTGTACGAATGTCTCGAAAAAAAATTCACCACTTGTGTAAGTTATTGTAAGTTGGTAAACGTATGTAATTTGGTTGCAAGGAGTTAGTATTTACTATTTATGCTATAAGTTGGTGAGCTCAAAGAGAAATAATGGTTAATAGGTTGGATACCGAACTTAATTAAAATGAATAATAAAATCATATTTAGTGCAGTCAACGGAAAATAGTTTCCTCTCTAACGGGGTTGGACAGTGCGAACTTCGAATAAAGTTACGGGAGGCGAAATTTCACCACTATTTCTTATGTACACTCCGTTCCCAGAAGATACCCTGAAATGTTTATTTAAGGCGGTAGAGAATTAAAAAATCAGAAATAGTCATGCTATTGCAAACTGATTCTGCAGTTTCTAAACAAAAAGTATTTCCACTGTTTGTAATATCTGGCGTATCATGGTTTTCTAAAAAACAGTTTTTTCCAAAAAGTACGTCGTGTAAATAAATAAACTCTCTGAGAAATTCATAACCTGATTGGAAAGTATACCAGAGGTTGTAAAAAGCATTCTAGTGGTTTCGAGAAATCCAGAAAGTTCATACTTATTTTCTTATTCCCACAGCCTTTGCATTTGCATAAAATATAAAGTGATGACTTGTACCAATATTGATTTTCGAATGGGATTTGGAATGGTATAAGTTTTGAACTATATTATCAATTGTTATCTCACTAAGTTTACGAAACTTTAATATCCCACATTTCATGTATGTTTGCAATTTTTTTACCACAGTTCTGTTCTTCTGCAATTGACATTCCTCAATCGTTCTGCCTTAAGTCATAAATATTTCTGAAGAAATACAGAAAAGTTGAAATTTGCATTAGAATATTTTCATGAAAAGATCTCAATGATTGTTCTCTTATACCTTAATGAAATGTCTTTTTGCTGTACTTTAATCGTAACTATAATTGCCACCACCATGTACCTTTTTGTACGCATTTACGTTCAGAAATATGTGCCACAGACGTAGGGAATGTCAAGTTGTGGCCTTATTACTGAGTAACAAATCCATTTTAATAATTCAATACTTTCAAAGAATTCTTATGCCGGGGTTACAATTCTTTGAACAAATTTAATTATTTAGTCATATCATAGACAACAAGCTACGTGTATTTTCTCGTAAATAATTGGTGATTAGGAATTTACATTGACAAAAGTCCTCGATAGAGCAGTATCATGCCTCGAGTGGGTTTCTGATACCTTTCGCTGGTCGCTTTTGCCTCGCGTCCACTTATCGCCAATGTGCAGCGCTGATGGAGGTTGCGTGGGCGGCGTGCGCTGCGCTGCGCTTGTCGCTGTTGCGTCCAATATCTGCCCGGCGCCTCAGGGGACGCCGCCCCCGCGCGCTAACGAGCGATTCGGAGAGGAGGCAATGGGAGCCGAAGCAGCGGTGATGGAACGATGGCTCTCGTGTCCGGGGCAGGTGACTGAGAGCTGTTGTGGAGGTAAAGATAGAGAACATGACAAGTGTATTGTAGACTGGGTGGTGTTGGTAATTTCTTTGAAGAGGATGGCGGCGGCCGCAGCAGAAACGAAATTAAGCGGTAAAAGAACCGACGAATAGGACACATGGCGAGATGAGGGGTGGCTAGGACGGAGGATGGTGAGGAAGGAGGGCGGCGAGGAAGGAGGGCGGCGAGGAAGGAAGGCGGTGAGGAAGGAAGGTGGCGAGGAAGGAGGACGGCGAGGAAGGAGGTCTGCGAGGAAGGAGGTCGGCGAGGAAGGAGGACGGCGAGAACGGAGGTCGGCGAGAACGGAGATCGGCGAAAACGGAGGTCGGCGAGAACGGAGGTCGGAGAGAGGAAGGAGGAAGGAGATCGGCGAGGAAGGAGGTCGGCGAGGAAGGAAGTCGGCGAGGAAGGAGGGCGGCGAGGACGGAGGGTAGCGAGGACGGAGCGCGGCGAGGACGGAGTGCGGCGAGGACGGAGCGCGGCGAGGACGGAAATAACAGCTGCGAAGACGTGCAAGATAGGGATAGTGGCAACGATGAGTAGACACAGCGTTGCGTGAGTGTAATATTAGCAATGGAGGCGTCGGAGCAATGGGACCGGTGAGAAGCGCGACTCTGGCCTCCCACGCGTCGTTCCGCCCACGGGGAACTCGCGAGCTATCGATTCGCGCGCGACCGGGCGATGCAAGTAGCCAACACTAGTTGCGCTGTTGATGCTGCATACTATCATCTCTGCACTCTAACGCCTCCGGACTACCACCACTAGCATCCCGCATCGACACCTCGCACCAACGCTTCTGCATCAACGCGCCTGTGAGCACCGTTGCACCCACGGGCCCGTGCCAATAGCGGCGTTCCGATGCCTCGGGGGTAGTTCTCGCATCGATGTTCCCTCGACTATGCGTCCGCTTCAGCACCCTCGGACAAACGAAATATTATCTGTCTTGCTGCACCAATTTTCTATCAGATACGTTCAATGAATGACTGTGCATCAATGTACCTTGATTAACTCCTCTGGCTACCTGCCCAAACAGTACAAACTGCATTAATGTCATGCAATATAATTTCGGATAACGAACCAGTTCAAAATTATCGTACCCAAGTTACGTGTAAGGATTCTCATAAATTTGGTAAGTGTTACAATTGGCAAATAATAAGTCATATATTTCTATCATTCTTAATTAAATATTGTTTTACAACAGATTTATTTAATTTAGTAACATTACTGCTGTAAGTAGTGGAAAAATGTGAACTGTGAAATAGTGAGGACAGTGAGACATTTAGTACTCTGCGTAATATTTAGGTTTGGTAGTTGGTACCTATTGTGGATCGTTTAGACATTTGTGCATACTTTTTACTTCCTGTGTTGATGTTTCAAGAATGCTTCTGAGACTCTTTTAAAAATATTTCATTTTTCAGAGGTAAGAAAAGTAAACTTTTTCTGTGATAGTCCTTTCACTAAAGAATGCAATATTGACTGAATTTTATTATATAGCCTAAAAGTTCCCAATTTCAATCAGATAATAATGATTTGGATTTGAAGAGTATGAAAAATTACAAATATAGAAATTCAATAAAAATTATACCTATTTTTGTGAGCTGTGAGACACTAATCATGCAGAAACATTGAGACAGGTCTCATAGTTCCCAATTAATGTAGTTATTTCATTCGGATCACTTATGAATCGTTTCTTAAACCAACTTTCCAGAATTCGTAAATTATAATACGTATTTTTAAAACATGCAATGTTTGATTAATTAATAAAGACCTGCAGATGGCGACCTCTCATATACACAAACAAAATCTACAGATAGTCATATGTCTCTCCAGAAGTAGTAATGGAATGCTTCCCAAAGGCTAAAGAAAGGAAAACTGGCAATGACCGAACATTTGGGGAAGAACAATAATTGTAACAGAAAGATCAAAAAGAAGTAAATTTCAAGCTAAGAGAAAACCTACAGACATGAAAGGATCAACCAAACAAAAGTTTTGTTTCAAGATGACAGTGAAAGTGAAGTGTTTTTGAAGAGACGTCAGATTATTACGATCTTCCTCATTTAGTTCCTGAACCTGAGTTGGTTGATGTTAAAATCATGGAGAGTCGACCGATTATTGGGAATTATGTTTTTAAGAAAAAAATAAAATATATTATGTAGAGAAAATTCTATTTGTAACTGTGTTCTCTGAATATGAAGTTATATTATATAAGAAAAGTTCCAAACTAGAGAAAAACGTGTAATACGTGTTGTTTCTGACATTTATTTCATTAATAAAGAATGGATAAAAACGATTTTGCCAAAGTTCAGAACGCAAGGGAAGACAAAAAGACAACAATATGCTATTTCATTTTCAATAGGTTTTGCTTCTTATGTTCACTAGGATTTATGACATGTCTCATTGTTCCCATCGGTGCCGTCTTATTGTTCCCATCATCAGATTGTCAAGGGTACAATTTTATTTTCAATATTTTAAATCATCGACAACTGATTGTATGGTAAACCAGTTAATGTAGTCAGATACGTATGTATTCCGTGTATTGCTTACAAAATTTTGAGAAAATATTATATTTTTTCAAAAATGTCTAATACATTTTGAATAATTTTATATGTCAATTTTTTCAGAATTGATTGTAAAATATCCATTTTATTAGAAAAATTATATTTTTATAGTTTTGTCTCAATAATGTATTACACCAACCATTACTATTACGCTATCAACAAAAAGAAAATACGCAACGTTTCAATATCAATAATAATAATACACACACAAATGCAACAGTATCAACTAATACTTGCCAAACTCATGTTACCTGTCAGTCGAACATATATACGCCAAAAGTATTATGACTCTTAGATATAAAAATGATTTATCTTATGGAATTACATAAACATTGTATCAATACTCTTGAAAGGCAGAAAGGCGAGCAAGAAGAAATAAAATTTAAAAAAATATCAATAATTTATAAACCTATAAAAGTTCGTAACAACCTGAAAAAACAACAACAAAATATTAAATGTTCCTATCTTATATAAAGAAATTACATAGAAAAAAGTAGCTCAAATAATTCTCAAAGCAATTGACAGTTCTAGTTGATGAGTCATGCTAATACAAACCACAGAATTGAGCTGTGAGCTGATGAAGAGTGAAAGTATTTTTCATTAAACGAGTTAAGGTGTGAGTGTGTGTGGGGGAGAAGTAAGGACAAGGACGAAGTGGTGGATAGGGTGTGTCCTTTCGGGTATTGCTCCAGCGTTCGTCTGATATTGTTAGTAGAAGTAACGGAAAATTGGCGATTAGAGCAGCCACCGCCAGAATTCACTTCCGGCGGCTGATTTCGACCGAACCATGTAGTTAATGTCGAACATCGGTCACGGTCGGAACTCGAACCCTTGAATCTTGACAATGCTGCAGAGACAATGATGTTGACACTGAGCTATTGCCACTAAGCAGTTGCCCATGAAAACATAGTTACAAAGTAACTGGGAGGCAAAATAAGCATATTTGGGAACGTGGAACTTAAGAAATAAACAAAGCTTTCTATTCAACAGTCTTGGGAATAAAATTCATGGGTTTTATTTGGAATAAGTAAGTGAAAAAAAGAGGTGCATATTTATGAAAAGAGTGTAGTGTAATGCAGAGACCTAAAAAAACACTTAGTCCATTTTTAAAATTGTTAGTTTCTTATTAAATTAAATTATATTTATGTTTATTCTTCATTCTGTCACATTTTTCAATTACATATACGTCTGTCACCAGTTCGTGGAACTATTCGGAAGAATAAATCAATCTATTATCCGCAAACAGGCTTTGGAGCCACGAACTCCGTGCCAGCCGAGCGACTCGCTTAACGCCGCAGCTGCGCTCTGGTGGTCACCCCCATATGACGAAGGGTTCGTCAACAGCTGCCGGCGCGACGCGGGCAGCGCGACTGTCGCGCGCGGTCGTGCACTCCATAACTCATCGATTACGCACGTTCGTTTTTCCGCGGAGGTGCTAGTGTTTATCGACATCGTTTCTTGCCGGGCGCCAAAGCGCCACCAAGCGACAGCCAACCAGAGCTCGTAGCTCGTGGTCGGCTTATCGGCTTACGTCACGGGGCCAACAAACGAGTAGTTCGCTACTCACCCCACGTGCACTCGTCTCATCGACAAGTTATATCCTCCTGTTCGCCGCAAGACGTGACTCTCGTACATAAACGCGCCGATATACCTCACCGCGCCTGTTCCATTAATGCCAATCGCCCGGGTACACTCCTGCGCAAAACGTGAACCACGGAACGTGACCATTTATCCTCAATCACAGCACTGTGTTCCCAACTGGAGATACAGTGAGAATTAGAAATTTTGTTAAATTCCAATTATGTGTAAAAATCTAATCTTTTTTTCAGATTCAATAAAATATTACCATAGCCATAAGCATGATTAGCCCACATACATACATACATCCCATTTACGTTGTAGACACACATCACACACGTTGATTTACTAACAAATATTTCTCGAAGTACTCTATTAAAAATCTCTTGAAAACCGATTTTAGGTAATGTGAATTTGCTCTCTAACTTGAATACACGATCATAATACTCTAATTAATGGAACAGAATTTGAAAAACCTAAATCTTTGGTTAATTGGTTTTAGATATCCATACACGTCTGGTTCTTTTTGGACTTATTATTCTGGACTTTAATTACAAAATCATCAGTAGGACACACGACAATTAGAAGCCACCATAATAATAATTCGTTCTGTTAATATTTAATTTTGTCAAGCGCAAGTGATTTAGAGCATTTTGAATACTATTTCCCAAAATGTACAGTTTGGTTATTTTTATGTCTTTGTAAAAGTGGGGAATTATCATACACCGTATTAAGCGAGCTCTCTTCCTTCTCTAACACTCAGTCACCATTGTGTAGTTACCATTGGTTACAGGAGTGAAAACAATATGGCGCGCGCCATAGACAGGAAGAATCTGGAAGGCCCCGGTAGACAATACCAAGAGAGGACAGGATGATTGTCCGACAGGCTATGAATGAGCAGACATCGTAGCTTTATCAATGATAGCTGTGCAATCTAGCATTCGTCTTTATTTTACAATCTTCCTTCCATTTGTCTGTAACTTGAATTCTGGTGTTTATGAAAAGATATACTGTTCTTTTCTTATCTTATCACTTTCATCCTGTGCAATCTTAGTCATTTTTACCGATCTTAGTAAGACCATTTCTGAGTCTAGTATTTTTGGCCTATTCTTTTATGTATATACCCAAAATTCGGAACCGTAGAGGAAGTTGAAAACTGCTATTATCTTCAAGAAGTTTATTTGTGTCTCTTCTTTTTAAATTCTTATAAAATTTACAAATTAATGTATTACTTTCCGAAAGTCATGTACAATAACTAGTGCAACAAAGCAAGACGAGTTGTTACCGAGAAGAAATCTTAAAGAAAATTTACATTTTTTTTTAAATGACCAGCCTTTTCCAAAGCGACGAAATCTCTCATTTCATTAACAAATCCCCAAGCTGACCGAAACGTGAGTTTAGAAAATACAGGATTTCCGCCGCCTTAAAGGGCTCCGTCTTTCTGCTTCGTGTATCTCTTCCAGAACGATAGCTGTTATTCCTATCGGAGCGTCTTTTGTGCGCGTTTTCATTTCTCTCTGTGTTGACTTTCTCGATTTATTGAGAGGCTGGCCGGGAACGCCGACCTACATTTCCCTCCGCGTTGCTTCCGCCGATGGAGCTTTTCGGCGCTGCAAAGGAGAGAACATTCTAGATCTCGGCCGTATTGCTGGCATTGCGCCAGTTGTTGTTAAGTTACTTGAAAGACGCGGAGATAAGTACGTACTATATCGTTTCGCTTGTTCATGCAATGCTTGTCTCATCATGCAGAAACTAGTGTGTTTCTAAAACAGTGAGACTATATGTTTAATTCGTCGTTTGAACCTCAATGAAAAAACAATTTACAATTTAAAATTGTCTAATGCAGCATAATTCCCACACATGTACTACTTAATATTCTGTTTAACAATTCCTTCTTTATTTGCAATGCGTAATTTAGTATTACATCCACAGGTGTTAAAGCTGGTAATATAGAATGTTGAGAATAATATTGTTTTGAAACACGTATTAATGACAGTGATTAAAGTGGGAATTTAAAAAGTACATCAGAACACTGAAATCTCATTAAATTTCATTGCTCAACATTCCATCTATTTTCTCTAATGTGGAGATCTCGGAACTAGTAAAAATGAGTAGCATACCACAACTGTTGCTCCACTCAACGTTATCACTCAACATTTACTCCCAAATTTTAAAAAAAGAGCATGCCATCGTTTATATATATATATATATATATATATATATATATATATATATATATATATATATATATATGTAGGAATCGCAGGCTTACGATTCCCAGAAAAGGTAGAACACGAATTGCCTTAAATAACGTGTATTAGCCAAAGATACAAAATGCACACCCTTTCAACAAAATACATGAGACTTCATAATAATATTCGTAACGTTGTTTTCCTATGGCAACCAAGCTTCTGCTTCTCCCGCCACGCGGCGCCGTCGTAGCCAAACACTGCGCTAGTAAAAATTCCGATCCCACATATATATGTATATATATATATATATATATATATATATATATATATATATAATTTAATGAAGTTATGCTGAAAATTTCTAGTCCATAAGAATCAGTATGGTTTAAAGTGGCTTGAAAAGTTAGTCACATGTTTCAAATGATTGCTTTAACTATGCATAATAAATGTATCAGATCAGTAATAAATAATGCATTTCATTTGATAAATAATCATTTCTTTTATCTTTCATTTGTATTATAAAAACTCATTTTCCAATAGCGTTCGTTTACATTTACATACGTGTTACATTTGTAAGTTAATATTGTTCTTAAGCTTTCTCTTTTAATGAGAATTGCAGAGTTTATGTGTTAGTTAACTTAAAATAAAGTTGAATAGGTTTCGTTCTGTCGATTCTTCATATTTGTTAATATTTAACGAAATAATTTTTAAAAGGGTTAGGTGATAGAAAATAACATAATGTTCAAATTACGCATTTTCATTCTATCTCCGTAATGAAGTAGTGTGGTTATGAATTTTTATATCAATATTTCTCATAAAATACTTCAAAAATAAAAGTTCAAACCTTAAGAATGAATGTTATGACTTGTTAAACATTATTAAATACATTTAAAATAATTTCACTAATTAGGTGCATTTGTACATTACACTTCCTTTCGTTCACTCACTTCGTAGTTGATTAACTACTCTTCGAGCTCATAAAGAGATTTTAGAAATGCTGGAAATGGCCGAATCTCCGACATATTGAATACGAGCGTTCACATAACGCGTAGGCAAACAAACAATGCGGATGTACAACAAGAACTCGAAAAGCCCACAGCTTTTCATTATCTAATAATGAGCGTAGTACGCTCGGAATAATACCCCTAGTTAATGTACAGAAGAGCAGCATTATTGAGCAATGTTAATGAGCATATGCATATTGCATTTCAGAGTTAATTATGTTCCGCTTGAATTTCCAAGTTCCTTCGCTTAAGTGGCTTTGTCAATGAATCTCTGTCATACGGATAACTCATTGTGATGCAAAAACTTACATAGTATATTTAACACTAGGAAGACGGCGGTTTTCTTTCTTCCTGGGAGGACGAACCCCTCATTTTGACGGGTACGAATTTTTATTTCGTACAACGGTCCGGATTGTAACTCGAACAACTAAATTATTAAATAATATTATTGTTATGCTAGATTTTTCTTACATATGTAAAAATAGAACATTAATATATAACAACATTAATGTATAACATAAATAAAAAGGTTTTCATTTATATCTTGTAAAGTTCTTGCTCATCAGTAAATTTTACTTTATCAAAACCTCCAAAGCTTCAAAGCAGCGGAAACTAGTATAAAAGGTGTTTCCAGCACACGACCCACATACATATTTGTTGGAGTGCATGCAGATCCTGGTCTTTGTTCATGCATTTATATGCGCGACATTTGGTCTAGTATGTCAACGTCACATTTTGTTTCATTGTAAAATTGTAGTCTCTGGAAGTTTCTCCGAGCTCTTTTCATCAATAGTTACAGTTGATGCAATGTACTAACAAACACGTTTTTATTTACTTTTCTCTCATAGGATGCTATAGGTGTTACGCAACACCCGTCAAAATGAGGGTCTTCGCCCCTTTAGTAGTATTTGAAAATATTGTAATTAAATTTCAGTATACATGGTTATTTTTCTTTCAGTGTGTAGAATATGAGTAAATATTAAAAGTCACAAAGCGCTGAATTTGCAAACCAAATATTTTGTTGAAAATTCATGATAAAAAGTAACTCACCCGTCAAAATGACAGATGGCGTTTTTTAAAACGCCCTTTACTATCTTAGTTCATTTTATTACATAATTTTTAGTGTATTTATGGTATAATTTAAATCATTTTCTTTTGCAATACATGTCTTATCAGAATATTAAACTATTATAATGAACTGAAATCGATGTAAATTCTTCCTGAATAATTAATATTATAATGAATTACATTTCCACTATTATATTTCACATTATTTATTTTTTGTTTTACTGATTTGAAAGTTATCATCTGAAAGTCCTGACCAAGAATTTTACTGGAATTTTGCACTGTGCTCGAATATTTTCTCAATCCCAACGGCGGGACAAAGACGTTTGAATCAAAAAGTTATTGAGAAGAAGGGAATTATTACTTTAAGATGAACAATGTATTTCTATCAGAAATGTATGTATTTAAGAATTTTATATACTCCTGGTTGCTAAACCGAAGATATATTTTTCGGAAAGAAATGTAATTAAATATACTATTAAAGAACATTTGATATTGGTTTATTTTCCAGCTCATCTCTATTAAATAGAAATTAACATTATAAACGAAATGGGAATAGGTAATTAGTGTGGGTCAAATTCTGGTAAAATTTTAAAAATTTTCCGTTCTGAGGATTCCGTATTTTTAAGTTTATTATTAGTAACAGATGTACCAATGAAATAATTAAATGTGTATAAACTACTATACCTCGAAACTTGTTTTTATTTGAGTCATTTTTAAGTTTTTCTACAAATGTCTCTCGCTTTAGCTTTTGTTTGATGTTTTACTAAATATAATTTACTACACAATATTATTTACAACTAACTGAAGAACCCCATGGTGCCGGGGTATTATCATAATTTTGTATTAAACAGAAAGGGGAATTCCATATATTCCCGCCCTATGGCAGAGCCTACTTCTATCTCTTCTACTGTATATTCCCTTCACCCTATCCTGCCTCTCTCTGCCTTGATCCAATACGGAAATACCTGGTCTTCCGTACGCTCTTCTCACTAAAAATTATTTCAATTTTAGTCCAATTGGGAATTCCCGCCCCCCAAACTCCTTTCTCTTTATAACTGAAAATAATACAAATCTAAACAAAAATAAAATGTATGTACTTACGTATATTCTATTTGTGAAATTTTATATATTATACCAACACTTTCAATTAATTGCCACACTATAAAACTTACTATTTTTCATATTTTTTCTTCTCGCGTATTTATAAGAAAAGTTTGAAATCAGTCTTGCCGCATCAATGGACGTTCACAGATCTGGGATTTTTGGATCCCGGCTTGACAACTTGTTTCTATCTAAAATAACAACCTTCCTAACCAGCGTTGTCACACATTAAATTCCTTCAAATGGCCAGTTACTAATACTGTTTTGCTTCAATTATACTGCCGTTTTACTCAAAATTATATTATTTCCGAACGTTCATCAATTTAATCATTCCTTCAACACCCAAAGGTACTCTCTACTATATTAAAACACCTCTCTAAAACATGCATCCCTCTGTCAGTTTCAGAATAAAACGTAAATCGCACTGTCGCTCTTCCAATCAGCAAATACATAATAATTATACTTAATTTACTACAACTAAACATTTGTGCATTCATACCTTACGGCAATGTTAACCACATCCATCAGAAAATGATCTCTTCCAAACATTTAGTCTCTTGAACACTAAATGCACCTACGCCTACACGAATTAAAATCAATATTCAAGTTACTTTTATAAATAAAGCTGACAACTGACTGTGAAAAATAAACAAACATTCCTCTAAATACGCAATTCTGTACATTGATGAAATCAGTAGTAGATATCAGACGTCATCTTATGGTGGTACGCAGCTAAACTATGGACATTGATGAACTCTTGAATCTGTAATGTAACGCTAGGAAAAAACAGTCCAGAAAAGTAATTATTTTGTAAATATATTAGAGTTTGTGATTGTAAATCATAGACAATAGTACTCCAGACCTTTAAAGTAAGCTAGCACAAACGTTTTTTCAGTATTGCTTCAGTAGATTCAGAAATTATCGCGCTGTAAGTCAAGGCACGTCTGTCTTTATATACACTTCTCGTCATAAAAAAGGTGCACCCAGAACAATATGGCGGATTGCGATCATTATCGGCAGGCAGGTAGAGGGTACTACGCATACAAAATGATTACACGTTCACATTTCTAGGACCAACATTTATTGCGCTACACGGCCACAGCTGGTCCATGTTGGTATGGCGTGGGGCCGCCATGTTGGCGAACACCTGCGTTGAGACGTCGCGGCAAGGAGTTGTCTATCTCGCACAGATCTCGAATGGAGTCCTGTGCTAGTCCATCCCATGCAGCTTGCAAAGTTCTTGCACATTGGTGAGTAGGGATAGGATCCTGATCGCACATTCTGTAGTACCCCAAACATTCTCGATCGAGGAGAGGTCCGGTAAAGCGGCTGGCCATAGCAGAGTATCCCGGTTCCCAGGTATGATCGGGGGATGGCCACGGTACGCGACCACGCGTTATCCTTTCGAAATAGGGCATGAGCGTGGGCGTTTACCAACGGCAGAGCCACTGGTTGCAGTATCTCCTGAATGTACAGTGTGGCTGTCACGGTACCTCCAATTCACACTAACGGTGAACGGGCACCATGGGATATCTCCCACACCATCTCACTAAGCTGGCAGGACGTGTGATAGGATACCACAAAACACTCGTCGTGGCGCTCCCCACTGCGCCTCCAGACACGCACCGGGTGGTCGTCGCCATCAAGGCAGAAGCGAGACTTGTCGCTGAAGATGACCGCTGTCAGTCTGCATGGCTCCAGGTCCGTTGTTCCTGGAACAAGGCGAGTCTGCAGCGATGTTGCTGGGGTGTGAGTGGAAGGCGTCTTAACGGTCGGCGTGCATCGAGCTTTGCGTTGTGCAACCGCCTGCCAATGGTACTGGCACTTACAGGATGTGACAGTGCAGGCTGCACAACCTGCTGAATGGCACCTGTCGTATCCGTTGGATCTGTTCCCGCGTGGTGGACAATCCGTCGGTCTTCCCTCCACGTGGTGCGTGACGTCCAGATCCTGCATTTCGTGTGTGCGTGCCTTCCTCAACCCATTGCTGCTAACTTGGGTGATGGTGCTGTCCGTACGTCCGATGTGGCGTGCAATATGGCGACAGGACCACCCACCCACCTGTACACCCATGATGCGGCCCATCTCGAACTCGTCTAACTGGACAACTGGCTGTCGAACGCGTCGCCTAGGCATAGTGTACGTACAGATGACGCTCTGGCGACGCTATTCGTCGTCCCAATGGCTGTCTCGGTCATTTGAAGCCCCCATATCTAAACCGGTGTATGCGACGTCACGCACCTATCCCCTCCCCCCTCCCCCCCCAGTGCGCTGCCAACCGTGAAAACGAAATCATTGGCTTAGCGAATGGTGTGCAAAACACCCACCGAGTTTTCGCAGATCACTGGGTCCTTCGGAGTGAAACTTTTTTTATGACGATGAGTGTATTAGTATAGATATATTCTCCTCTCCGGTTTCTTATAATAGGGAAACAAATTTTATTAAGGATGTCATAAGTTTATATTAGTCTAAATAGCCGAGTTCTTTATTGCTTGCAAAATAATGCCGCCACACTATCATAAGTCTAATTACATCTAAACTCTGAAATTAACAGTTAGTTGATATAAAAACTTTAGAAAAATAACAATCATTAAATGAGATGCACATTCTTTTTAAAAATTAAGGCCCAAACTTTCCTGTAGCCGAGCACTCTACATGAAAGTGTTATGCCAAAGTTTCCCATCCGGCGTTCTCCTATCCTTGGTCACGTGTACTCCAAGTATCACGGCCTCCTTCAGCCACGGTGACGAACACATCTCATTTGCGCGAATCAGATTAGTTCACTCAGGGAGAGTGCAGGGGCTCCCAAATGAACCGTCACCCGAGCGCGTCTCCGCGATGGCAGGTCGCGACTCAAAAGGGGGGCCGCAACGAATGGCGTCATGTTAAAACCTCATATAAAACCTACGGCAAGTGCGAGCCCGTCGACAAGCCTCTAAAAAGATACGCCAAGTTTTCAGTCGCCGCGAGCGTCAGCGGGCTCGCTTTTAGGGGCGTGTTAACTTAGTTTTGCGCCGCCCCACCGTGTCTCGCCCCCGGGTTGAGGGGAAGCCCCGGCGTCTGCAGCGCCCGCGGCGGCGCTCTCCGAAATTACGCTTTTTAGGACCCGCCGCAACGCGCGCACTGTTCGTGCCGCTGAACCGTCATCGTCAGTTTAACCGCTTGCGTCCCGCGCGCGCATGTGTTCTGTGTGTGTGTGTGTGTGTCTCGATACGGAGAGTGCGTTGCTCTCCTGTTCTGGAGTCCTCTGTGGCGGAATGTAATGTACACTCACTCTCTCTTTCTCACTGTTCTCTCTCGTTTACAGCGTCGCCGTTTTGGTGTTAATTTGACAGACTCGGAAAGTGGATATATCGTAACGGTTTCTCGGTTTACATGTCTTAAAGAGAGAGTAGGATAACATTCGAACCACAAGAGACGCTTGGTGTGCTTATCACGCTTGTAAGGATAACAGTGATGTAGTAACACTAATAATTAGCAATATAAACTGCATTGATTGTTGCAAATACATTGTGATCACTTTATAAGTCTCACGAGAGTGAAATGTGCAGTGCAAGTGAGAACCTGCACTTGATACGTTATAAGTGGACGTTTGTTTGGAAAATTAAATTTCATTGTGTCGTGTAATGTCCTAGAAAATATGAATTTCTTTCAACAGAAATGTATATATTATTTCTTGATTTTGTAAAAATGTCAAATTAACACAATAACCTAATTTGTATTGTGAGGAATATTTTATTAAAATTTTGTTTAATTAGTTAAATTAGTAATAGGTACATTTCATCGTATTTTTTATCATAAAATGCGTTCATTTATTCGAACATGACCTGAACATTTAAAACCAGAAGATTGATTTTAAAATATTCAATACTAAAAATATTTTAGAGTAGAGACAATCGCATTATTATAGGGTCCAAAATAAACAAACCTTTTTTGATATGTAAAAAGTGTTTTCTTTGATGGCGAACTTACTGTACTCCTTTGCAGTATAACATGAAACAATTTTTCATGAATAGAAAATCGTAGGTACATCAAAGGTTTGCTACGAGATAATATCCTGTGCAGGCGTATTTTGATAATAAAGCCACAGAAGAGGGACTACCACAAAGAGCTTTCTGAACTTCTGGCACGTTTTTTGAACACTGAGGTTTCTTTTCAACTCTTAATCCGCCTAGTGCTGTCATGTAGATTCTCTCTTATCAGATATACACACATCCCCTCAATACCACCTTTGTCACTTACCTTTATTTAAAGCTACATCAGAACCAACATAAAAGCTCTCATAGAGAATACATTACTTTCTTGTATTATGAAACACCGTTTTCTTTTATTTATCTCCAAATTCTCGTAGCGTACATCAATGGACACAGCCATTGCCCACCTTCTGCTGTTTCACTGATTCAAATTGCATCGGCATTATCTTTGGAGTATCAAATACCATCAATGGAGTCACAGTTACTGACAATGACCATTCTCCTGTCTTGGTCTAGCAACTGCAGGCTTTAAAACAATTGTAAATCTTTTCACTCTTATGATAGAATGAAATATAAGAGAATGGGGTTCATGCCATTGACCGACACGAAAGATCTGAACATCCCATCCTCCTCATCAAGGATAATCATCGTCAAAAATCACTGCTGTCCCTCCGATGGGCAGATGCAGAAAAGTATTCTTAACTTTATATACTGGGATTTCTGTTGATAACTCAACAATCATCTCATTATATTTTGTCTTGATTGTGTGACTGTGTGACTAAAAACGTGGTGGTGTTGAAATGATGAATGTAGAGATAATCAAAAGTATTCACATCACACATTAATAAATACGATATAGGGATACTGACTCCATGACTTACTATGTAATAAGTTAATCATGTAGACGATTATGGCGTGAGGAAATTGTTTATGATTCTAATTGAGAATGAAATTGGCGGAGCAGTAGTATATTGATTCGTCATTCTAGATAAAGTGATTATCTTCATGGTGATATTTTAATGGTGCGTTTTCCAAGAGAAAAATTCTTTAATTCTACAGCCCGACACGTTTAAACACGTTCAAAGCACGAGTTCAAACTGTTGACACTTCTTAAAATCTTTCGAATTCCAGCTGTCTCAAGAGCGTGTATGGTGAAACGTTTGCCAAATGGTATCTTCTCAGCAAAACGTTGACACTTACGAAAGCAATTGCAGTTGCTGTAGACTGATTTATATATTCTTAACGAAATTCAACGTAAAATTTAGCAATTCTCAGAAATACTTGGAAATGTATGTGAGAAATATGAAATGAAAAAAAAATCCCAGTTAGGACACGCAGTTTGGTCACAACATCACCAAGTATCTTCACCCAAGTATCTTCACCCATCACCAACCAATCATCACCCAAGTATTTCCGTGTTTATATAGGCACGTTAAAACAATTTTATTCGATACAGAAAACAAAAGTCGCGAAATTACCAATTTATGAAAAAAAATCAAAAACAAAAACTCTGAATGTGTGTTACGTATTTCCGCCTGTATTAATACTCGCAGGTAAGGTGCGGAGTTTTGCCTATTAGCCTATTTTTATCCTTGAATTAAAATCGCAGTATTTTACGTTACTTATTCATTTTTAAGCATTAAGTGTATTAAAATACTACTAATACCTCAAAATGAATGAGTAACCTAAAATGCTGCATTTTCATGTAAATATATATTTTACGTATTTTCATGTAAATACATATATTTTAGGAACATTCAATAATATCTCTTAGAGTTTACAAGACATCCTGAATGAATTAGAACTATTTTTATTATACATATTTTTACATATTTTACCTCTTACTACATATTTTGTTATATTTTAATATATTTATTTATCGAAACGAAATATTTTATATTCAAGTTTGCAATATGCGTGACTGGAATCATCTTTTTTGCAAAGCATTGTATTGCTTTTGCGCTTCTATGTCCTGGGAACCTTCGCTGCGAAGTGTCAACTCGGCCTTCTTTTTAAAAGCACGTAATCAGAATCAAGGATGAGCGAGTGTTTGTGAAGCAGAAGTCATTTCCATCACGTACTTGCTCGTGCTTCGTAGAGTCCATACGTAATTCGATCAAAAATTAATATTTTTCGGATTATTTTCGGGTGGTTGGCGGATTTGAGGTGGGACCGTGTGTTTCCCGTAATCCTCTCTCTAGGATCCAACACAGGATTCACGGTACTACTATTCACTTGAACACTGGGTCCTCGCACTCAACATTGTATATTCTACGAACGTATTTTATGCATAGAATGAAATACATACAATTAGAATACACCTCTCCTCTTATACAGTGAAAAGTTTACAATTAATTCTTTAGAGATATAACTCTCTTTCAGCCACTGCGAATACATGCTATTTATTGAATCGAAATATTTCGTATTAAAGTTTGCAATATGCGTGACTGGAATAATCTTTTTTGTAAAGCATTGTAATGCTTTTGCAATTCTATGTCCTGGGATTAGCAAAGTTTTGGATGCGGAAGATGATTTTACAAAGAAAGTTTAAAAACTAATGAATTTTATTTTACATATTTTCTCTTTGTTTACATATTTTAGAAAAATAAGTACATTTATTTGAACATGTTTTGATTTTTAATACAATAAATTCCGTTCCATAACCAGAGTTCGCTCCTCTCAAGAGTGAACCTTCATGTTGAAGCCATATTGCACGCCTTCTGATGTATGAGCGGGTGGATAACTGGCTGAATATTGATTCCGAGCACGTCATCTTCTGAGCTGAGCTGAAATTGATGAATCATGAGTAGAGACCGGAAAAATATGTAGTATGAGACTTGAAAGTATGTACATAAATATGTAATGAAAACAGTGAGAATATGTATCTAAAATAGGATATAATATGTAATATTAAAATACATTAATTGTGAACGTACACATTTATCTAATACGAAATTAAATGTATCAAAAAATTCCTAAACTAATTTTAAAAATAATACAAACGTTTTAAAAATCATCTAGAGACCACAAGTTGATGGACATTTTTTACCATACAACTTTCCCGTCGATAATAAAAACTTCATTTATTGCTATCCGGAACGGTAATTTAGCTGTCAGATTAGACGCTATAGAAGCCCTCGTACAAACTGGCGATATGTGTGATCAGCAAACCATCACTGTAGCCTGCAGTATTCACATTGAATGGTTACACGTCGGTGATCGCCAAATTTTCTCGGCTATTAACGTTAAAGACAACGAAGCCGATGTCAGTGATACTTTTTACCCCAAAAGGTGAAAATGATCAGAGTCCCTGACGGGTAGTTCCCGCCTCTGAGATAACTGAAGCAGGCGCGCCGGGGACAATAAGATCATGCGACCGCTTCTTCACGTGCCGCATCTAAATTAGACTGCACGTAACAATAATTCTGATTTTTTTAAATACTTCTTTTCATGAAAATAAATGTTTAACATAAAATAACATTTATAATGTAGAAAATATTTTGTTAAAATAGCAAAATGTATAAAATATATAATATGGTACGAAATAATATTTAGTATATATTATGCGAAAATATGTAATGAAAAAAATGAGATATTATGTTAGTATGGTGACAATTCACCAAGATTACAGTTTGGAGAACAGTAAGTAGACAAAAAGCGTGTAATTATATAACAATCCGTTCTCTAATCATGAGAACCGACCTCGACGTGCGCGTCTGTTTGCGGGTTTATCTTCTCGCCCCGTACAGTCTTCAGTTAGGAACCACCCCTGCAGGAAGAGGGTCTAATCTCTCCACATGTGTGGTAATGAAGTGCATGTGAGTGTGTGTGTTAGAGGAGAGGATAGAACAAAAAGAGGAAGGAATGATCTCTCGCGGCCCGCTTGCTAGGGTTGCCTCGTGTTGATCAGAGAAACCACACAAAACAACCAATCAGAGAAATGTGCCCCTAGAATTATCCTCGGAGAGTGATTGAATTGGACCTAGCTCTAAAGTATTTCTTCGCTGTTGAATCCACCAACGTCGCGATTCGAATTTGTGATAAACAAAGTAGATCTGAGGAAGGTTTCCCAGGGTTCTCTCGTTTCCCATGCCTCTCATTCTACCATTTTCCCATAATCGTTCACCTACCATCATGCTCATCATTTATCGACCAAATAATTCATGCACTCATAGGACCTATAATGGTTAGGAACTGATATAATAAATATGTGTTTCCTATCCTTGCCGAAGATAGAGATAAGAAGGCCAAGGGTTTGCAAGTAAGCCTTTTACACCTCTGTATGATTTCGATGGTTCGAGTCCAACATTTGGGGTGAGACTCTGTCCTGTTGCTATTCTCCCTCTTGTTTATGTACTTAATCACAAATGTATCTTAGAGAGGTGGCTCAGGGCATTAACTGATGTCTCTGCGGTACCTCTGACCGGGAGGTTCTTGTGTTCGAGACTCGACGGTGGCAGGATTTTCGACACTACAGAGATAGATCGAATTCAGTTGCTGTCTGGGGGATAATTCTAACGGTCGACTGCTCTGATCGATAGTTTTACGTTGTTTCTCCGATGGTGGCAGTAAGAATGGCAGACGAATGGTGGAGCAGTACTCTCTACCAAACGGGCCACGGACCACGCGCGATCTTTCTTGTTCTATCCTCAATCCTTACACACACGTACAATAACATGCACTACACTACCACACATGCCGAGAGACCGGTCTGGGGCTTAGAGCTTGTCACAGCTGGGGAGGTGCCCCGTTTGTCGAAGATACCTGGTTGGGAAAACCCCTCTATTAGGCGGTAGGTCAGCGGCGGATCTCGCCATCCAGCGGGGAAATATCACCTCCACCTCCCGAGCAAGAAACATGCACTACACGTACAGGACTAATGGCCTTAGCAGATGCCGCGCCCGGAATAACTAGTAATCAAACAATTACAAATGTATCTTGTTCAGTTTTCTACTTCGTATCAAAAGGTTTTTGTCTACTTTCATCCAAGGCACATGTTCTTTACCGTGAATTTCTCGAAGTGAATAGGATCTGTTAAAATTTCATATCTTTGCAAATATCTTTAAATATTGCAATAATTATACACAAAGTGTCACAAACGACAATACATATCGTCGGCGCAAAAAGAAAATTGACCTTTCTAAAAAAATTTCATTTTGTTAGAGAACGTTTTTAATGAGTTGAGATGTGTTTTTCTTGGCAGCTGCAGTATTTTATTTTATACACCAGTCCCTTGAAAAAATAATTTTCTTAACATACTTCACATTATACAGAGTTGTATTAGATACTGGTGATACCGGCAATGCTTCCCAATTGTAATGAATTGCACTTCACAAGCTACTGGTCTCGTGATTGTTAACCACGTTTTACGCTACGCTCTGCAAACATTTTAATAGATGACAGACTTTCTCGCTAGTATGGGTTTGTTCTATGTCCTGGTTTGAATATGGTTATCAAGTCTCCTATTGTAAAAAATTTCTCCGTCGAGTTTGGGCATGCATTTGCTCCGACACTGTCTTGGAGAGATTTGATTTACGTGTCCGAGATAACGTTCAAATAATAATTGCGGTCGATATTTCATAATCGTAGGTGCAGAATATGCGACGAAAATGTGCTTTATACTTGAGGGTGCGGCGGATTGCATAGAGCTTCTGTTCACGGAGGCTTGAGTCAGCACGAACGTATAAAATCATTGTACTATGCCTATATTCGTTTACCAAAGTGCAAGCAATGAGTTTACAAAATTTTATGGTAGCGCATTAAATACTAACAAACATTGATTTTTATAAATGAATTTTTCTTTCACACTGACGAAATACTTCACGCAAACGCTGCATCTTCATTCGATTCCCCAGAACTAAGAACCCAGTTCTGTTCTCACGATCGTCGCCATCAACGCGAGCGCCGCATCCGATATCACCGTTATCGACGTGAATCGCTTCTGCATTCCTCGAATTTCGCACGGACCGCATTCTCCCCCGCTCTCCGTGATTGCGGCGAAAGTGTCCCGAATCGTGCAGTCCCGGAGCGCGTGCCGTTCCGTGCTGTGTGCCGCCGCCGCTGCTGCGGTGCGTGCCGTCCCGTGCGCCGTGTGTGGAGCTGTCGTGCGGGCGCGTGCCATCCCTTGTGCGTCTGCGATCGGCGCGCGAACGCTGTCGGCGAGTGAAGGGCTCTCCCTTGTGCGCGCACCCGTTTGACCTTTCGCCCGTCCGTCTGACGCGCGTTGTTTTGTTGTGTGATGGCTCTGGTGCGGGGGGCGTGGTTGGGGATGGGGAGCGCTGTGCGGACGGCAGAAGCCGGGGCGGTCATAGGGGTAGAGGCGGTGACGGGGCGGGGTGGCGTGGTTGGAGAAGTTGATTGGACTTGATGTTGTTGTGGAGAGCTGGAAATGTGTGGATTTCAGAGGTAATGAGATGTGTCCGTGGAGGAGGTGTGCTTTACCTGGGGGAGGGAAGATGGGGAATGGGGTACGGGTCATGGCGTGGTGATGACCGATTTTGAAACCATACAGTTACAGGCGGCGACGGTGAGGTGATGTGTTTGGAGAGTCTGTAAAGACCAATAGTGTTGGTATTGGCAGTGGAGTTTCGCGAGTTTCAGAGGTGAAACGCGGGAGAAAGAGTAAGTCCACCAAGAATTAGAACGGGAGGTGTCGTGACGTGGATCTGGGGGAGAAAAAGATGTGGATGTAGCACGTAGCGTGCCGTGTATCTGTAGACGTTGGAGCTGTACGAATGGTTGGAAGCAGATATGGAGGTTCTTTGACTGTTGCTGCCGATATAATCAATGTTATTGGTATGGGAAACGGGAGTTTTGAAAGTCAGAGGTGAAATCAGAGGAAACGAGTATGCGGGTTCTGTGCCGATTGAGGGGGCGGTGAGGAGCAGCAGAGGTGAGAGCGGCTAAAATGATGGAGGCGTGATGTGAGAAGTGACGCCGTGACGTGAGAAGTAAGAAGTTTAAAGGCATGTGGGCGAAAGGGGAGGTACGAGGGTAACAAGGTGGACGGGGCGGCGTGGACGAAGAGATAATGGGATGTGAATTGTAAGCAGGTGTAGGAATGTAGGGACGACGGGAGAGGCGTCAATGGGGGTGAGTCGACAAAGAACGAGGTGGGGAAGAGTTCGATGAGGGTGGGGAATTGTGTGTTGACCGTGGGTACGGCAGATGTGTGGAGGGAAACTAAACTACCGGGAGACGAAGTTTGGAAGGGCTGTAGATATGAGATTAGAAGAGACATCACGATCCATTGCGGTCCAGATAGTATATACGTATGTATCGTGTTGTAGTATATGTATTGTATCATTGGACTAAGTTCAAGCCCTCAGGCTTTTTCTCTAATTAACAAGAGTTTCCTGCACTATCCGCTTGTTTACGTCGATAACAGAAACTGATATTCCCTAATCAAAGGATGGAGAAAATTAATTGATAGTAGTAATGAAGTCGTTGCGTACATCTATGCTTAGCGTTTATTGCGCATTTTTTCTTCTCTGAAAAGTATATTGGGTTCATTTTCAGGATTAATAATTTTTCTTTCAAAAGAATTAACTGATAGTTTATTTCATTTGGTTATTTCTGTTCATTAAAAAGTAATCCCTGATAATTCTAAAAAAGTAATCCTCCCTTAACCACGCCATGGCGTTGTGAGACCCTTCGAATAAATAATGAAAACGTTAAAAAAGTACTTCATTGTAGGTTCTTAAACATTACAACGGTGAACATTTAAACATTATTTGCACACACACCCAGGCACTGTAGAATTGATAGCACCCTCTCTCCCCAACATTTCAATATGGTCACAATCATGCACTCCTCTTACACTACCTAATCTTTCAATGACTCCTTTCATTACATGAAAGAGCCACATTTATTTGCATCATCGTAACAAACCAATCGCAGAGAAACGGAAAAATAAGGTACTAAATGTTTATAAGCAAAGTAAAATGTTATTTTAAAAGATAATGTCCAAAATGATGTATACAGAGTATCCCACTAATGAGCTATCTCCATAACTTCTAAACGGTTTATTATATCGAAGTGCAGTTATCGTTCAACAGTGCAGAATTATAGGGTAATCTACAGTAATATTTTTAGTTTTCTAAATAAATAACCCGGCAATGGATGTGTGCAAAAATGTAACACAAATGGATGGGTTGGGTCTGAGAAACCCAAGCAGGAAACAAATTACGCATGTAATCACGTATACAACCTATACGGCAATAACTATCACATTGAATGTTTCATTTTCAAATAAAAGAAAGGTATAGAGACGAACAGGCTTCTGGTATTATCTGTATGTCAGTGGCTGGAGATTTTGTTTCGAAGTGGGTCTCACAGACCCAACCCATTTATTGCAGGGTTAATCATCTTTGATTTTTTAAAAGGAACTAAATATTTTCTCGTCAGCAATGGGTAGACCATGAAAAGAGGATGTGTTATTTCGATAGTAATTTGAGTACAAAATTAAACTTTCTGACGTGTAAGTTTTAATTAAACGGACAATATTTCCCTTTGCATCCCTTCCAATTGTCGCGTGTGGGGAAGCTGGTCTTCGCGACCCCAGACCGTTACGGGGAGAGTGGCAATGGAGGATAGAGGTGTAACTATACAATCCATGATCTTAACACAGTAACAAGCATCAACATTAGCGATGAAAATGATAGTTTCTTGCCATGGATTCATAAAAATTAAATTTTTCTTTTGGTTTAAATTCCAAAGCATCCGTGTATTACGTCACAAATTGCTACAGTCAGTTCATCGGCCCTTGCACACCAGGTTGCAGATGTGCATTATTGTCGATGGTAGACAGAACTTTGAAATAATTTATAATAATAGTTTTCTTCTGGTTTTCTTTTGTAATCTTCGTCTTATTTTAATTCTGTAAATTTACAATGAGAAGTACAGGGCAATAATAACAAAATTTCTACATTTTTAAAATTTGATGTTCTGGAGATATTATAGTGAAAATCTTCAACCTTTTAAATGAAAGGTTGCTTGTAATTGAATTGTTTTAAAATGCTGGCTTGTTCTTACAGTCATAAGACAGCTCATTCTTGATAAATTTGAAAGTGATCTTAGTATCTTCCTTACACTACCAATGTCTTTATATCGTGCATTTCATTGATCCATGCTTTGGAATTTCAATCAGTGAAAGAAATAATCAATTCTGATGAATCAATGGGAAAATCTTTCATTCTTATCGTAAAATTTGGTATTGTTCCTGTACAGATATCTAGTCAAACCTGCCGCCCTTCTCAGTCTCCCCTCTCCCCTTAAGAGCCACCGTGCTACGAAGCGAAGGGCATCTTCCCCAAAGGTAACAGGGGGAGGTTGGGGGCTGCTACAGGCAATATTGTCCTTTTAATTTAAAATCACTGGACAGAAACATCATTTAATACTCAAATTACCATCCAAATGCTAATATATGATACATTATTGTATTCCTCTTTTTATGTTCTATCCATTGCTGTTGAGATAATATATAGTTCCGTTTAAAAAATCAAAGATGATTAAATGTCTAGAAAACTAAGAATATTACAGACGATGTCTTTGCAGTATTTTGCTTGTCCCATTACTTCGCATTGTTGAGCGAAAACAGCACTTTGATATCGTAATCCGTTTAGAAGTTATGAGGGTGGCCCATAGTTGGTGGGACATCCTGTACAGTTCCGGGCACCCCCCAAAGGTTGCTAGCATGGACCCCACATTTTTAGTCTTGTAAAATAAAAACAATTAAGGTATTTGGACCTCCTTAGATCTTGGAAGACTAATATAAAGCAAAGCCTATTCTGAAGCCCATCGGTTAGAGACGGTACGATCTTTTAAGTGGCGGTACTTTCTTCTAAGTGATCAAGAAATCATTTAAGAATTTAATCCCAGAGAAGTCGAAAAGGGAGAGATATAAGAAACTCCTGAAGTTAAACAAAAAGCAAAAGGAAAATTCCACCTCCAGCGGGGAATTGAATATGTTCTCTGGCTATTCAGAATTGGAAGTTCTACCAGGGGATGAAGACGCAGAGTGCATGTTTTGTGGTATAAACATTTCAGAGAGCTGTAGGAGAACCATGGGTGATGTGCCTAATGTGTTCACTTTGGGCTCATGTAGAATGTGCAGGGGCAGAGAAACATTGGTAACTTTTGTTACACTTGACTATATAGACCATGTGCAAGACATAGAAGAAAATATCTAGTGTATAAGATGTGTATCTAGTATTTTGGTAAAACTATACTATTTGGTTCAATCTAGTTTCAAATTTTTCATTTACTTTTACCCATTTCTTGAAACACTTGTTTACATTAGGAAACTTTTTTAGAAACCCACAAAATGTAATATTTAAAAAAGAAAAAAAATATTTTTTCTTAAAGTACTAGGTCAATCATTTTAAGTAGAATTAACATTTGCATAAGGAAGATAAGCTTTGCAAATATTTTAATTTAACTGTGGAGAAAACTCGATTTAAAAATATCGGGAAACAAAATGGGGGCCCGGATATGGGTGATTTCCTCTACACATAACGGTTCATTGCATCATGCGAATTTTCGAATACAGGAAGGCGTGTGCCAGAAAATGCAGTGGAGGTATCATGGTCCAGGATTACCCATCCCGAAGGAATTCAAAACTCTTCGTAGGAGAACCCATTACAGCATTAGCACAGGTCTGTGACCGTCTCGTGCTTCCCGGTAATCAATTGCAATGGATTAACAATGGACGCCCCGTCCAAACGTTAGTCCGAGAGAGGCCACAGTATATAATATAATGGCGTGTATGCACAATGACAAGGCACCATGAAATCAGGCTTGCTAGAAACAGACTGAATTACCTCGGTTCGGAGAGATGACGTAATGAAAGATAACCAATAACGATACATCCCAATCATTTAGTGCTCTTGAATATTATCAAGCCCGCTCGCGGCAGCCTCGGATGCTGTAAACATACGTGACGCTGTAAAAGTAGTACTCCACCAACCGCACCTTGCATATGTTAGTATCCAGCGTTACCCGTGCATTTATCTTAGAAGAAATGAAGAAATTAATTCACTTTCAAACAAACTTATTATTCACATCATTTTGAAGAGAATACGTAATATCGTATCATAGTAACTGCTCAACAATGTAACATCCAATGCATCACATTAAATGTACTCGTCACCGGATAATACGAGTGCGTTGGGCATTTCTGATAAATATAACGGGAAATTTTGAATGCATGAATGACTATTCCTGAAACATTCCACGAATGATGTTATGTATAATAGTTTCGACATTACTCTATTTCCTCCTCAAAATACCATCAAGTATATTTTATTGGAAGAGAAAAGTTTTGCCGAGATTTAAAAAGATTTTTTTATTACTATATTATTTACATAAGCCTCAACAGCCATCTTGCTAGAATATTAACGGTACCAAGTAAAAATGCAAGACATTGAAAAAATATATTTTACTGAAAAGAAAGTAGGCGCGTTCTCATATTTTCCCCAAAAATTCATTTTACAGGGATAACTTTTGCTAATCCAATTGCAATCACTATAATCATCTAAGCATTTTGTATTAATCATTTAGACACAAAAATGAACATAATAAGGCAACGAATATCGTATCCGTTTCTATCTCCGCCATTCTCGCAGGTTTTGTCTTCCCGTTACGGCTGTTGAGCGAATTTAACCGGTAAATAATTCCTTCAGAAAGTGAAGGGTGGGTAGTTAACTTATTTCATTTCCTATTACCGAAGGTAATTAGAGGTATTTATTAAACTGATAAAATACTGCATATGTTATTGTATTATTAGCAACTGTTTCCTAATATTATAACATTGCATTTTTCTACAAATACTTCAGCCATCAGAAAACTCCTAACAAAACAAGCACGAAAGGTCCTAAAAATGCACTTACATTAATATTCTGAAAATTCGAGTTTTATATAAAAATGAGTTTCTGGACTAGGTATTGAAGTACGAAAATACACTTTTTTGTACTCAAGGGCCAACAAGACGTATTTGACGTGTTTTCCTGACAAAAAATAGGCAGTTTTTCCTATAGAATTATATATAATTTTCCTTATATCACCTAATAGTCCTTATCTTGTGTACTAGTATACTAGAAAGTAAAACATATATTTTTAGGAATATGTAGTCGAATCTTTGATTTAACGACAGTTGACGGAAATTGTCTACTTGAGTATTAAACTTTCATTAATGTTATATATTTCACGTAAAACTGCAATTAAAGGATTCAATGGATTTTATTCAAATTTTCATATATCATTCCAGATTTGTGTCAAAATTAACGAATACTTTTAGCGAGTTGAATAAAATCACTATGCTTCATCGAACATTATGCGCAAAGCTACACCTCGTGAAATATTTCGCATTAACGAACGCAGATAAAACCCCTTATTTGTTGATAATATTTCAGTGGAATTATGTAATTAGTTACTCAAACCAGAAATTGACTCTTAAATAATTAATACACTTAGAAAACGACCGTCTATGCCTTTCATAGAAATCCTTCTGTGAAATTTTAAACCTCACGAACTAGTCAGTGTACTTTCTTTCCCTTCTGATTTTACCTTTGTCGAAAACTCTTTTCTTCAGAACCCTTCCTTATTTCCTTCCTTTAATCCTGCAATGTTCGGCCAAGTCGCGCCGCTGTATGTAATAACATTATGTATGTACCCGCTGTATGTACGTGTATGTCGTAACATTATTCTTCTAGAGTCCCCAAGATTCCTTCAATAAGATTTTAATCCCGATCATTTTGCTAGTTCTTGCTTGACTCGGGCGCACAACCCTTCCTCCTTTGCCTCTTCCTCACTCGCTCCATTGCCCTCGCACTTCATCTACACGCCTGCTCTCTTCCCATCCTCTGCCTTCCATCCTTTCCCACACCGCCCCACTGCGCCGCTTCCGGGCCCCCTTCTATCCGTCTCTTCCCGTCCAATACTTCCATCCAACCACATCCCGTCCTGTCTTCTTCCGTCCTACATTCCGTCCCTTTTCCACCCATCCGATCATGTCTTCCTCCATTGCGCCCCGACTTAACATGTCCGATCACGTTCCGCCCTATATATCCCCATACGATTACATCCTATCCCCACTGCTTCCTTCCGTCCGATCTCACCTCGTGCCTTCCCATTGTAACTCCTTTCGTCCAAACACGTTCCGACCCTTCCCGTCACGTTTCGATCGGTCCTGATCCATCCATACTCATCCCGATTCAATCAAAGCAGGCATTTCTCAAAGTGGTTTTGCTCTGTCTCAACCCGTTCCGTTCCCTTCCCATCCCCTCCCGACGAGTTGCCAATGCGATCCGTTCCCGTGTTGATCTCCTCCCGCCCCGAATCATTCACATGTTCGTTACTATCCCGTCATTAGCCGTTCCGTCCGTTCCCGTCCCGTCCGTTCCCTTCCCGCCCGTTCCCGTTCTGTCCGTTCCCGTCCCGCCCGTTGCGATTACAGCCGTTCCCATCACGCCCGTTTCCATCACGCCCATGTCAGCCTGTCCCATCCCGCTACAGTCGCTTCTTTCCATCGTGTCCCATCTCACTTCCATCAGTCCTTTCAATCATTGGCCAGCTTCGGCCTCGAGGCCCAACCCTGGTTGCTATCCCTACGGGAGTCGCTCTGACGCACTACAACTCTCTGTCTCCGGCTTCAACGCGCGTTTCCTTTATTCTCGGTCCAAAGCCGCCTTCGACCCACAGCCCCCTTCTGTCGCCGATACGAGGTTCGTGACAATCTCCTTGTCCCCTGACGCAGACGTATTGCTCCTACGGCGAATTTCTTTTGCCACTGCGCCTTCCACGTATTCTCGTTGCTGTCGAACGTAATGAATTAGGTTTCTTCACAAAATATTTTCACACAATATTGCTTTCATTTTTATCTAACAACTCTTCCGTATATATTATTTGTATTTTTTCATGTTTAAAGCGTTTGAGCTACCATTAAATGTATTGTTTATTTTCACATTTGTTCATGCCCTTGGTTCTTATCTCATCTTAACGTTTTCAATTTTGAATTCTAAATCATCCCTTTCTCTTTACTTTGTTTAGAAATTTATTCAGATTATTTTATTTTTCTATTTACTTTTTTACTTCAATCGCATTCTTCCTCGTTGTTCGTGAAATCGTTTTCTCCATAATTGCACTTTTATCTATCTTCTTTTCCCTACCGTTTCTTTACCCACTTTCTTCCATTGTCTTCTAATTCTCCTATTCACGCCTCAAAATCTGGAAGTCGTTCACGCCCGTGTTATCCGTTCTGACCTCCACCCCCGTCTTGCTGTAGGCAGATCGCCGCAACACCTCAGATACACCTGCCCTCTCACCAACATCGCTGACGCCTCCGGGGCCGACCAGTTCAGTGGGCCGAATCCATCCTTCTGTCGGGAGGCCCGCCCTCCGGGCCGACGCCAGTTACAGCGCTTCGACGGGCGGCACTCGCGCCTTCGCCTCCGCGCGCCCTCGCTTGCCTCGACCACTCCCACTCCTCTACCGCCCACTCCGTAACATTGCGTCGCCTTCAGATCCACCCTGCCCCGCCCCTTTCCCACCACCACCACCGTCTCACCCCACCCCGGCCCAAACCATTGCCACTACCACCACAACCGCCCGCGCCTTCTTCTTCACTTCGATCCCGTCCACAACCTCGCCCGACACCACCGTGCTCCACCCACGGATAGAGTCCCCTTCTCCGCACCCCCACGCGGCCTCTTTCGCCAAGTCCCGCAGCGCCAGTAAAGCATCCCACTTGCACCTTCTCACTTTCACAGCCGCCACATTCCCCGCCTCCGCCTTCTCCTCTACCACCTCCTTGTCCGCGACCAACTTGCCCACCACCACCTTGCCCGCCACTACCTTGCCCGCCACCGCCTTGCCCAGTCCACCTTGCCCGCCACCACCTTGCCAACCACCACCACATTTGCCCATTCCCTGCCATCACGTTCCCCGTTTCCCCATCACTACCTTTCCGACCAACTTCCTCTTTAACGCCATACCATTGTTCCCATCTCCGCCCCTTACTCCTCCCTTCCGCAGCTACACTCTTGACCCCGCCCACGCCCCCGCCAACTGTCCGCCCCCGCCTCCCCCGCCACCACGCCTCCCCCACCACCCCTGACACCCCCGCCTCCCCCACCATCCCCGCCGCCCCCGCTAGCAGCGCCGCCCCCGCTAGCAGCGCCGCGCGCCGTCCCGGGGGCCGCATGCCTCACGCGCAGAGCCGCCCGTCGCGGATTTCGCCCGCGCTGCCTGCCTTAACCCGCGCGCTGCCAGTCCGTGCGGAGGCGCGCTGGATTTCCATGTCCGCTCCGCTAATGCCGCACCGGGCTCACGGTGCGGAGACACAACTTCAATCAAACTGCGTCCTACCATGTCGATTTTTCAGGAGAGGCTGGCCCTCTATGTGCGTTTGCCGTCAACCGGAAGCGTTTTACATTCTGCGCATGAAAGACACGTGGCTGAAACGCCGATATTTCTGCAATGCTCAGGTACTTTTGGTTTACATCCAGATACATAAATAGACCGAAAATTGGAAGTGGCTCTCCTCAGATCTAGGTCACTTCGTAACACACTCACTCAAACGTAGCACTATGAATGCGATTTTTCCAATTTTTCCGATTTATCAAGCTTTAATACGTAGTTTATATACGAGTATAAGTACTTCATGTAATTCTCTACGGTGTTCAATTGAAAATTTGAAAACAATCCAAACATTTATCTACCAATGAAGCATCTATTCAATATTGTGATCCTAAAGAAACTACAAATTTATGTCATCCACATATTAACATTATCTCCATGACTCCTGTATATATTCCAAAGATATTTGATTTTTTCTCATACCTAAATTGTGTTTTATGGCATGTAAACTTTTTCGAAGAAAATGCCTGCATATTGAGGGGAAATGTATTACTTTTTGGGGTGGTTTAAAAAGTCATGTCCCTTGCAAGAATAAATTTCCTTCTGACATTTTCAGATTTGAGAAATTTTAAATTTACGCCTAAGAATATTTTTCTAATCTTCCTTTTACAATCTACGTTATTGTCATTTCAGACACGAGACTCTTTAATCTGCATGTGCACACCAGAAGATACCAAACATTTTTCTCTTGTAATTTTAGGTATTAAGATTATTGACAAGTAATTGCAACCAATTCGTAATCGAAAAGAAATTGTTTCAGAATGAATTAGTTTTTAGATATTAATTATTGATTACTGACAGATTACTTTTCCCTTGGCATATACTTTTTAACGATTGAATAGAAACTCTGTATTAATACAAGACGTGAATATTCCATAAGTGTAATAACGTTACATTGGTACAATAATTGAAAAACTCAGAATTAACATGTTTAACAAGTGAAATGCATTTATCTCATCGTAAAATACATGAATGCAAATTAATGCAACAATGTCTCACCGGTTTTTTTAATACAAGTTAGGATCATTCGTCTGAAACTGCTAGTTAAATGTATTAGCTGTCCTGCATTCTATGTTATATAGAAGAAAACGTAAGAAGGTATGAGTGTGATTAAAATTCACTAGTGAATATCATGATTTTGTTATTACATTGATGTTTTTGAAACTATCTTCTGTGTATTGTCAACTACATAATATTATATTGCAGGAGATCATGGTAGTACATTAATAAAACGTTTTTTTCGAATTAATAAATGAATAAAAATAACTAACCCCCTCTCATAACACGACAAAACTATAAATTTTATCATATTTTATAATTGCATCACACAATTTACATTTCAGTTTCTCATTTTCCAACTGCGACAACAAATATACATCAACCACAGTCAAGTTCCATTTATTACATTAGAAAGAATTATATAGTTTGTTTATAGTAAGTTTAGAATACATAGTGAATTTTTTCGCTTAATGACGTCGTATGTTCAGTACTCCGATCTCCACCAATCATCTTGCCGCCGACTTCCTCAGCATTAACTATCCACACCGGCCAGAGGCGGATCCAGCCGATTATTTTGCGGGGAATCCATTGTAGATTTTTCTTAAATAACAAACATATTTGATTTATATTGTAGATTATTAAGTACTGCAGCTACTATACAATATTAGTGTTTAAATAATTACGTAATTGGAGTATCAATAAATATTTAAATCAATTCTGCCAAATAAAGGAAGGTAAATGAAAACTCTAGGCTTTTTTGGGGGGGCTTGCCCTCATGGACTCCTGGATTTGCCAGTGACACCGACTGAAAGAGTTTAGAACAAAACGTTTTGCCGCGCAGTGTTTCGGACCGAAGGATCTATTACTCGAGTTCCGCTCAGATCAGATTTTCGACCCTAGCAACCTAGCTAAAACGTATTCATTCAGACGCTGCCTAGAGGAAAATTATAGCAGTCGGCTGCTCTCCTTGGTTCTTTTCTGTGGTGATTTCAGTCAATACCAGCGTATGTCAGAGCAGCAACTTGAAAAATGGGCCACAGACTGCACACAATTTTTCCTTCCTAATTCTTGACTCCTCCCTTTACATACACACACTTACATGCACTGAACTACACTACCACCCGTATCAGATAGCAAGTCGGGAGCTTAGAGCAGGGCCCTTCAACTCCCATATAACGTGGTGGAGACCATTATAGTGGCGCCCTCTCCAGCAGCAACTTCTTACCGGAACTAAAATACGAACTATTGCCAATGATACTTCAAACGTGTGTGGCTGCTACGTAGGTTAGCATTACGTTCAAGCAAGCGAGTAATGCTACAAAAGATAGCGTCAATGTTCGCGCTTTCTTCAGCGGTTTCTTATATGTATACATTTTGAATAATTGATCATTTAGAAGAAACTTTTCGTATATCCAACAATTTTTAGGTGCCGATGTTGGCGAGCCCGTACCCGGCGACACTAGCGCTTCCTATAATAGCACCCTCCAGCTTTGTCCCCGGTTTTCATGGAGAGTTGCAGGGCCCTGGCTTAGAGCTTGTCCCGATAAGGCCGGTACACAATGGGTGTGATGGCTGGAGGAAGAAAACCCCGCTATCCGAAGGCACCAAATGCGAATTCGGTAGTATAACGGTCAGCGTATCGTGCTGTTTACACAGCTGATGGGTGACAATTGGGTCTCTCTGACTGCGTACAACGCCAGCTCTTAAACCCTTCAGCTATTTTTTCCAAACTTGATATATCTCAATTGTCTTGGCTGATGTCGCGGCCCCAGGAATTTCGAAGCAGTATTTTAATTCGGGGAGGGTATTTTACGTGAAAATTTTGGAAAATTTTCAAAATTTTCAAAAACGTTCCTCCATCGTTTTTGATTAAATTTTGGATAGTGTGAAGGACGTTTAAGATAACGGAGCAGGTCTCACGTTCGTTAAAAACCCAGATTTTCCTAAAATTGCAAAAGTTAGAATTTTTTCGGAGTCTTCTACAACTAAAGTTTTAACGATGGAGACTTTTTCTCTTAATGAAGTCTGTTCCTGAAAGGTGGTTTTTGGAATAAGGTCATGTACAATGTTTCCAAAATTTGAGTACTTCTCGCGTAATTTTGCGTGAAAATACGGGGGAAAAAGTACGTGCTGTTTTAGCACCATTAGATTTAATCTGATTTCTTCTATATTATGTTATGAGTACATTGCATTTTCGACGAGTCAATCTACGAAAGAACACGGAAGCATGAATAGAGTCACTTCCACTTTCCTATTGGCCCCATCTCCAGCTTCACGGCCCATTGGCTCCCCCATCGTGCCCCCGTGCCCTTTGCCGCCCCCCACCCGTGGCCCGCCCCCTCCGCCCCTGGCGGTCGTTACCTGCGGCGCGGGGGCCGCGACCTGTCGCCGCCGCCCCCGAATTAATGAGCCGCAGGCGCCCGGTGCAGCGGCGGGGGCGGACGGGGCCTCCCACGCGCGGGAGGGGATGTTTCGATCATCGGGGACCAAGTGCTGGGCGTGGGCCGCGACACTCTGAATGGAGGCGGGGCAGAAGGTTGTTCGGTGGGGATGAGGAGATGTGGGGGATGGTGTGAGGAAGGTTGTTGCAGAAATGGTGATGGCGGAGAGGGGAGGATTAGGTTCGGGAGGGAGAGAAGTATTGTGAGACAGTGGGTTTGGGAGAGAATGGTATCGGGAGAGAGACGTATCGAGAGAGAGAGAGGTATCGGGAGAGAGGTATCGGGAGAGAGGTACAGGCAGAGAGAGATATAGGGAAAGAGAGAGAAAGGAAGGTATTGGGAGAGAGAGTGAGGGAGGTATCGGAAGAGAGAGTGGTATTAGGAGGGAATGGTATCGGGAGAGAGTGGAGAAAGAGAGAGAGAGAGGCATCGGATGAGAGAGCCAAGGGGGAAGAGAGGGGTAGCGGGAGAAACAGGGGTGTCGGGACTCAGAAAAGTGTTAAATTTAGTAGTTATGGATAAATATTGCCCATAAACACTTTATGTAACTTCCTATAAAACTTATACCTTGTGTAAATGTAACGTAAAGGGAAAGAAAACATATAGTTTACATTACTTTGTGTTTGAACGAAGCAAATTGAAAGGACATGAAACCTTTCTAGAAAGTAAATGTATATTTCTGGAAAGCGGTAAAGATAGCTGAAAGTTGAAACCATTTATTTTGTTAAAAAAAATAACGAAGATTTTTTAAATGTACTACAACGGAGCGCGACGTTGGATGAATGAGACATTCAAAACAAACGTTTTTTTTTAAAAAAAGCATGCAAAAACTTCGGCAGCATGATTAAAAAAGTCGTAGAATGAAATGCCACATTCCCGACAAACTTGACCGGTAAGAGTGAGACTCTCGAGCTCGTGAGACCGCAAAAGAAGCGGCGGAGATACGTGATAAGATTAGAAAAAATGAGACCCGAGGGCAAATAGAAGGACAGAGACAGATGAGCGCGTCCCCAGGCGGCGGTCGCAATGAGCACCGCAGGATGAAGATGGCGGGCGTGGCAGGACGGGGCGAGGGTGGGGTGGGGTGGCAAAGCAAGACGAAGGACAGCCAGGCAAGAAGGATGGGCGGGCGCCCGCGAGTGGCGGCTGCGGTGGGGTGGGGGCTCGGAATCCGCCGCCGTCGCTTCGTCCTCCAAAGCACGACCCGCCTCTAACTCTTCATACGTCGCCCGCCCCTCCCCCTTCCGCCAGCGCTGTCGCCAACGCCTCCGCCTCCGCCTGCGCCTTCGACTCCGTGTCCTCCTCTTCTTGCTCCTCCCCTTTCTCCGATTTCCTCTCCTCCTGTTCTGCCGCCGTTTCCTCTTTTCCTCCTCTTCCTTTTCCTCCTCTTTTTCCTGTTGGGCATCCGTCTTCTCATTTTCCTGTGCTGCCTCCTCCTCCTGTTCCTCCTTTTCCCTTTTTCTTTTCCTTTTCCTCTTTGTCTCCTTCTCCTCCACCTATTTCACCACCTCCTCCTTTGTTCTGTTACTTCTCATCTGGTACCTTCTCTTTCGGTTGATTTTGTTCTTCCAGTTACTTTTCTTGTTCCTCCACTTCTTTCTCTTCCCGATCGTCTTTCTTCCCTCTTCCTTTTCTTAATACCTCTTTTTGTTTCTCTGTTACCTTCGCTTCAACTCCATCCTTCACAAACGCGTCATAGCTGGGCCCTCGCTTCCACCGCCACTAACACCAACATGTGTAGTTGTTACTGCTACACCAGTGAAGTCTCGTGTGCCCCTTGGGCTATTGTGTTATAATCTTTCCCTAACACCAAAGTGTATTCCCTTTCGTTTGCATTTCTTGAATGCTCCTTTGTCTCGCTCTCAAAATAATCCTCTTCTCTGTTGTTATTCTCCCTGCGCTCCCTTCTTGTCATCACTCTTGTTGTATACCTTCACCGACTCCGTTCTGTACTACACCGCTACCAGCGACATCTAATGATGCCCCTTTGTTTTCCCTCTTATGTTATACATAATAACTTGTTATTACGCCACATTTTATTTTGTTGGCAATTTATTTACCAAGAAAGGTACGCTCACTTACTTCGCTGACAAATCAAGAAATCCATTTTTGTGGGCTTTTCGACACTAGACCAATTCTTTACGATTTCTATGTTCACATGTTCCATTAATTTGATTTTCTGATGAATCTCAGTTAGCGTGTCATTTTTCTAGACCATGACTGACCAGTAGCAAAAAAACCTTATTTATTTCTTCGTATATTGCGTGTCTTCAAATACGCATTTTGCCATAGTTTCCAGTTTATATAATTTTTTTTTCAAAAGAACCAATACATCAGCGAGTAGCTCTGTACACAAAGTAAAGCACTTTTGTAGAAAGGGTTTTATTTGATTCACTCTTCTCTTGATTCACTTCGTTGCATTCCGTAGCTATTCAAAGCTTGCCCTACACGTATTTTACGCACATTTGTTACTGTGAACTGTCTAAAAGAACCAACATATTCTTCCAATAATAAAACGCAATCCATTTCAATAATAGACTTTTAGTTTACTACTACAGAAAACTAACAAATTAGCCAACTCATTATATAGAGTACGTCGTTAATTGCTTTGATATATGTTTGTATCAGGGTCATCTAATTGACAAGCACTCACCCATAGAGCCACAAGTTTACTTCTTATATGTCATAAAGATTGGTTTATCTCTTCCAAAATTGACATTTTTATTTTTCTCGTGAACTTTGTATCTTGTTGCTCCAACCAGCGACAACCTATTTGATAAATCTTTCATAAAATCAAAGTCATTCTATATTTAGAATGACGTGTTATTACACGTCTATATTCTACCCATAATAGCTAATGAATTCTTAATCTCATTGTTTTCCCAGCAACAATTTCAATTACATTTCCATGAATTTCGACAGGCTTTGAACAAGAAGACCAACTTGACGTAGATTCATGATAATGTTCCTTTGTTGTATAGTTGCAGTAATGTAGATGATGCTGTGGTGGAATGAGGGTAATACCAAAGGACTCCGAGAAATCCAATATCAAATTCAATTCATCCACTAAAATTCACTTGCATTACACGAGATTCGAACGGCACGCCGCGGAGAGGTGGTAGACGAAAACCCTTCCCAGAGTTGCTCTAATCACAATAGTTCCACGACTCTAATAGCTAACAGAGCGTTCCTTTCCGCATAACCGCCGGCTAGATCCTTCATCCTCCTTCCCCTCCCACCCCCCTGCCCCGCCCCCATCATCGGACTTAGCGATCCACCCGCGGGGTGGGTGGGAGCGCGTGGAAGGGGGCGAGCCGGCGGTCCAGCGACGGCGGAGGGGCGTCGCCATGACGACGCCGCACAATCGATACACGGCAACAAAAGAGCGTCGGGTCGAGCGCGGCTCCGGACTCACCGCCGCCGCCGCCGCGCCCCAACACGTCCGAGCGCGTCGGCAGGCAAAGGGGAGGGGGTTGGAGTCGCAGCGCGGAGCAGGGGGGAGGGGGGAGCGGTAAATCTGGCGACACGGCGCGTGCTGGCACTGCCGATGCCGCCGCCGCCGCCGCCGCCGGCGCCCGGCGATGTGCCGCCCCCAACCGCCTTCTATCACCGCCCCGCCCCGCCAGCAGGGCTTCGCGCGGGCGTCCGCCTCGCCCCGCCCGCCGAGGGGCTCGCCGGCCCGTAACCGTTAACACAAGCGCGGTTAATGAGAGAAACTGCAAAGAGAATTCGCAACAATATGAAGTAAGACTTAATTGGTTTCTGTTAATTAAGATTTCTACGTTTAGAGCGTCTTTACGACGCAGTAAAGAAGGCGGTGCGGCGGTGGGGGCGGAGCCGCTGATTGCGTTAAATAATTAACCCTCGTCGGTGGCGGAGGGTGGGGGGGCGCAGACGGCCCTGCCTCGCCGCCTTGCGCCCGCAGGGGCACTGACTTCCCTCCGGGCGGTGCGAGGCGGGAGGACCGGCTCGAGAAGACAGCAGCCGTAGGCGATGCAAAGTACTTAGATAGACTGACGAGAAAATGAACTTCAGACGAGCACGAGGAAAGAAGATGGCAAAAAATAAAGCGTGGCTAGCGGAATTTGGTGGTTAGGAAATAGAAGATGGACGCGAAAATATCGGTAGGATAGGTCAATGGAAGAGTAATTACGGGAGTGATTGAGTAAGGAAATATGTGGGAAGGTATAGGTTCGTATACTGAAATAAACAAGCGTAGTAATGGTTACTGAACGAAGAGTAGTTAAATTATTAATGTTAAGAACCTATAAAATTGAAAAGAATATTGACATTTTTTTTCATATGAGAGAAGAGATGAATACATAAAAATTCTGTTCTTCCTACGCCCCAAGGAATGAGTGGCGGTTTTAAAAAATACTGAGATTGGAAAATAAATATAGTAAAAAAGAAGTAGTTCAATAAAAGGAGAACGTCAAAAAAGAAGAAAACAGAAAGAAAGAGGGGAAGATGGGAGGGAGGAGGCGACGGGTCGAATTAGGAGTGGGAAGTCAGGATCCTTCAAGTGAAATCTGGAGGCAAGGTGCCAGTTTCCACTCCCGTGCGAGGAAGCTGGTGAGAATATTACTTTAGAATGAGAAAGGTGAAATTGTGCGGTGAAAATCAGGCCTCGTCTCTAATATAATAGCGAGTCGGTACTTTACAGTAATTGAATTGGTTATTTGCTTTACATTCCTCATTTTCTCCGCGATAAATTTCCTTTTCAAATTGTTCTCAGAAGTAAATCTTTATTTCCTGTGCGCCACACGATAAGGAGTTTAAGGAAGGAAATTTCGATTTCCTTTTCCTCTCGAATAGAGCAAAAATTCTTCCTTTCAAAAGATACGAAGATGTTAATTAATTGTAAGTGCGATGACTCAATAAAATAATGAATTTATTGTACCTTATTCGTTGTTTTCCTTACCTCCAAAATAATGATTTGAAATGGAGTCAACAGCATGATTACAGGCCCATCTAGATTGTGACATGCCATCATGTTAATGCAAATGACAGTATTACCAACCATTCAACGGTCATTAGAATTCGTACTCTCGCTTTTCCGCGTTAATTACGGCTGATATCGCGCCTATCAGCTAATTTGACAACAGAGTCCGTGATGAAGGGCGACGGAGGTGTGCTCGGAAAGCGGGAGCTGTTTGAACATTCGGATGTTCACAGCACACGGCGCAGCGCCCTCTTGTGTCGCGACGTCGAACGAAACAAAAAAAAAGCATCACCGAGCCGCGAGGTGAAAGCGCGCGGACGGACGGACGGCAGGCAGGGCTGAACTCCCGCAAGGTGTTCTTTATTCCGTGGCACAAAGAAAGCCAGCAAATGAAATGGAGACGAGAGTGCCGCTGGGGGCACAGGCCCCGTAAACAATGCGTCGCTCTCAGTTGCCAGCTACTGCACTGTACTGGACGCCCCCGCCGCCCCGCCGCCCCGCCGCCCCGCCGCCCCGCCGCCCCGCCGCCCCGCCGCCCCGCCGCCCCGCCGCCCCGCCGCCCCGCCGCCCCGCCGCCCCGCCGCCCCGCCGCCCCGCCGCCCCGCCGCCCCGCCGCCCCGCCGCCCCGCCGCCCCGCCGCCCCGCCGCCCCGCCGCCCCGCCGCCCCGCCGCCCCGCCGCCCCGCCGCCCCGCCGCCCCGCCGCCCCGCCGCCCCGCCGCCCCGCCGCCCCGCCGCCCCGCCGCCCCGCCGCCCCGCCGCCCCGCCGCCCCGCCGCCCCGCCGCCCCACCGCCTCCAACGCCCACGCGACCTCGTCGCTCTCGCCGAGTGCAAAGCTCTGCCAGTGGGAGAGAGAGGTGAAAATAGAAAACCTCAAGTCAACTCCAGAAGACGGGTCAGAGCGGTTCGTGGGGTGTAAGGTAGTAGCGAGGTAAAACGTGAGAGTAGTGACATGGTTAAAAGGTTGAGTTGAGAAGTTCTTAAAACAAATGGGCTCAGAAATAAGAGAACAATAGGGGACTTGTAGAGCGAATAATTATTGAAAGGTAGATCTATAGTGGAGCTAAATTGTGAATGACAGGAGACCGAGAGGAAAGGAACAAGTGCGATGTACAGTAACGTCTTTGAGGAGAATGAGGGAAGTGCTAAACAGCTTTGCTGAAAAAAACAATTCAAAAAAGGCTAGAACACAGACACTCTTGGAGAATGGATGAGAGTGGTGAGTAACTGCAGACGAACGAGTGGAGAGAAGACAGTGAGAGGGCAAGAGGGAAGAGGAGACGCAACTGAGGTTAATCAGGAAAGTTGCCACCAAACCTCGCTCGATCCCAGCACGTTGCTCTGTGGCAAGCTTTAGTATGTCATTCGTTTCCTTTGTGTTAGTGCTACGAAGACACAAACTTCGAGTTTGGCCACGTTCACGAGTTAGTGGCCTTGACAAGGTGTCCACACATCCTCACGGAAGTTCACTGCTATTCGTCTGGTCACGGGCTGTCCTTGAAAGACGCGGTGTGCGAGAGGAGAGAGATGCAAACATTAACGCAAGAGCGAGGACAAAAATAGTTCCACGTGAAAAGCGGAACTTAAGATGCGATAAAGTGGAAAACATTAGAAAACAAATGAATGCTCAAAAATGAACACAGAAAATAAGTATAAGGGACGAGTTGAAAATCTCTAGAGCGTTCCTTCAAAGTGTGTGGAAGAGCCGTAAAAATGTTTGAGGAAAGCTGTGGAAAGAGGAATGTAGTAAAGGATACACAAATCTAGACCGAAATCTGCATTCATCAAAGATAGACGACTTAATGATCATTTAAAAAATAAATATCGTAAGCCATTTTAATGTATTACGAGAAAGGAGTTAGAAGAGAATTTTTAACAGAGGATATTAGGCAGAGTTTCATATCTACTGAATATTGTAATAAGATGTTGCGACACAAATATCCTATTTTTAAACTCTATGTTGAAATTCAAATTAACAATGATTTTATACTGAATTTTTGATTTTTCATTCTGCACAATCTGATCGACTGATGTTGACATAGTTTTTAGGAGGTTATGGATTATTATTTCGCATTCTTTAGTTTATTGATTTCCTGTTCAACTCAAGTTTTTTGGAGATATATCACTTGTTTCAATATTACTTATTTTACGAAACTGAGCATTGTTATTTGGGATCAATATACTATTGCAATCCTTGTCGTAATAACTCTTATTAAGACGGTAATCTCGGTTCGTAAGGTTTTCTTTTACACAGTGAAATAGAAAAATGGTATTCATTTTCGCCTTGAGCTATAAACATTATGTGAACAATGAGAAGTAATGGTTGAGTAGCATGGATGAAGGTATTTGTACTTTCGACAGAAATAATTAAGACAACTGCAGCAGTATTTGTTGATAAGAACATCAAAGACAAGTGAAGAGAAGATTGGTGACGATAACCAATGAAGTTGTTGGAATGTGTTCAAACCAGAGCAGACATTGTGGAGATGTAAGTGAGAATGTTGTATCAAAAACACTCTGCTGTAAACGATAGGATGTGTTTGTAGATCATATTAAATTTGTATGAAAAAAATAACAAATTATCACCTCAGGTAGGAACCGTCTTCCGCACTATCACACATATGTTGCAAGAAGTCACATAGATGGTGTAGATAAGATATGGCAATGGCCAGAGTGGTGGAATGAAAAGAATGAAACTTGAGTCGAATTTAATGTTTTTTTTTGTGGAAGAATGGAGTAAAATGCGGAACAACCCTAGAAAATGAATGAAACTTCCTCTGTAATGTAAAAAATTAGCTAAAGAAAGCCAGCAACAGATGTGATATCTGGTTACTACTTGATTGATTAATTAGTGATTTCGGGCGCGTCAACTGCTAAGATTGTTAGTCCCGTAAGTGTAAGACTTTTTTTCCTCAGGTGTTGGTAGTGATCTTCTTCCACTAGGTGGTGAGATCCGGCGCCGACTGATCGTCGGCTAGCGGGATTTTCCCCAATCAGGTATCTCCCACCAGCGGGGCACCGCGCGGTCGGGACAAGCTCTAAGTTTTGTACTGGTCTCCCGGCAAGTTTGGTAGTGGTAGTATATTGTAAGTTTTTGTAAGCAGGTAGTGAGGAAGGAACATGAAAGAGAAAGGAATTATCTCGTGCGGTCCATAGCCCGTTTGTTAGGGTACTGCTCTGTCATTCGACTGATGTTGATCGGAAAAACCGTAGAAAACTAACTATTAGAGTAGCCAGCCGCTAGAATTTTCCTCCAGACAGCGACTGTACTAGACTTTCCCATCTAGCTAGTATTGAAAATCCTGCCACCGGTCGGACTCGAACTTAGAACCTCCTGCTTAGAGGAACTCCAGTTGATGCCCTGAGCCACCTGTCCAGGTCGGAACAACTTGAAAACATTGGTACTATTAAATAGAAAATCCGTCGGCCATTATAAAGTAGAAAATTTACTGAGTACTCCAACGACAGGTATATGTGGTTGCAACCACTCCACTAAAACACACACACACACACACACACACACACACACACGCATGCACACGTAAACGTAGGGAATGTTACGCAGAACCGCGGTTACCAAGAGGGGCAATCCAGGGTCCACGCTATCCCGCAGCTCCGTGCCCGCGCGAAGTACCGCACGTGAAAGAGGCGGCGAGTGGCGCGGAAGGAGCGTGGAGGGCCGGGGGTAATGGGAGTGGCGGCGGTGGAGGGCCCGCGCGCCGCGCGCACAAAGGCGCAAAGGAGGGGCGGAGGGGCGGAGGGGCGGGGGCGGAGACACGCGCTGTGAGCGCCCCGGGCGACAGCGGAATGTAGGTTGCGATGCGTCGAGGACGTCGGTGGACGCTGCAGTGGCGCTGTCTGGCGACAACGGCGCTCGCGGCAGCGGACGGCGCAGATATCGCATGCATGCGCGGAGGATATCGCATGCATTCTGCATGAGGGGGACGGGCAGATTGTGACAGTTCCGGAGCTCGATGCGTTTCGGCTGGAAATAGAGAGGAAAATATCGATCGAAAGGGATAGACACGACTAGGTGGGTAAAAGGGGCGTGTGGAAAGTGTCACATTTCCTGCAGCGAAAGTGGTATAAAAAAATAATGAACTGCGTGTGTGATAGGCATGATGAGTAGAGAGGTAAATTTTATCAGAAACAAAGAAAGAAACGTGTGAGAGATTAACTCCTGTGAAAATCCTAAAATTAAAATGAAGTCTGAACTATGATTTTCTAAGTTGACATGGCGTTTCCTAATGACATGTTCTGACAGTGAGATCAAAAAAAGCAAACATTTAACTACTCTTTACCAAACTAGGTCGTCCATTTCATTCAAAGTAATATAAATATTCTTGTAGTGAAAGGTATGAAGAAAAACTGAGAGATTAATTTCTAAAGTGATTATTTTTTTCATTTCAGAAGCCTTTATTCCTTATCAACTGTTAAACGCATACGATTGTGTCATCAGCAAGATCTCTTGTATTCTTCCGATACGAATACCAGTAAACTGTTGTACGCTATAAATAAATACGTATGGTTAATAAAGTGTAGGGATTTATCAAATCATGTAATTAATCCTGTGCTTATTCAAATAAAATTTTATCTACAAGAACTATTAATTTAAACGTAAAAATCCGATTGAAAATACCATCAGATAAGGATATAAATCAGTGATGCGGAAGAACAACGAATTCAACAGACTTTACCAGATTACCCCGTACATTTGAGAGATAGAACGTCATCCACCTTCTGACGTATGCAAAAACAAAACTATTAATATCTAAGGTTCTTATGAGGACACGAAACATTTTAGTTAATTCATGTTTCAAACAGTTTGGTTTCATTATATCTTCTTTAAGCTCCTAAAACGGTCGTGTTAAATCCTCTACAATGACGTCACATAATTCTGTTGAAATAAACACTACCGAATATTGGAAATACTCGTTGAACTTGCTTTGGTAAATCCATACATAAAACTTTATCGAAGTGTTTGATGATCATCCACTAAAAAAATCAATAATGTTGATAAAATGATTTTACTTTCTTGTAAAGACGGAGAGGAACTTCTCCGGAACTTTTAAAGTGTATATTGAAAGGAAGTGAAGTAAAATAAATGTTCAAAATGTGTGATTAAAATGTACCAATACTTTATTTGTCTGTCTATAAAATAAGTAATATTAAATAAAGTAAATTAAGCATAAAACATTTGCGGCGAGAATGGTGAAAATGAATTCAACATGCATTTGAGTAATAAAATAATACTCTTTTACTTGTAAAGAATTAATGTCTCTTGCTATGTACTGATTAAGCTCACCGTTGACTAGTAATACTTCACGACAAACTAATATTTAATCTACAGGCTATACTATAACGGTTTTACTTATTAAACAACTCAAACTCAGTTTTTCAGCGCATCTTCTACGGTGCCCCATTGTCATCAAAATTATGTTTTTTGCATAAAAGGACGAAGGGCATTTGAAGGAGGAATTCTGTGATTTAACATGCTGCTCTTTTTAATGAAAAATTGCCACAAACCCTAATACGTCGTTCACATTAAAGATGGGGACTGAGTTTAGGAACGAACATCACGTAAAAAAGGCATTAACTTCGTTTTAGATACCACAAATACCTTTTTAGAGATATTTAGAAATTAAATTGAGAAAATCAAAAGCGATGAAAAGATTTCTAATAACTCGAAATAGTGCTCTAAAACGTATATTTCTTTAAGTTATTCGGTTGTTTAAATTATTCTGTTTTTTAAATCTTTAATATGTCTCGTGAATTGTGGTGGGAAAATGAAGGCTGTACTGATTTGTCTTAATTGAATCCTGTTCCAAATAAAATGACAGAAAAAGTATTCCTAATTTTGTTACCGCAGCCACATTGAAAAAATTCTAAAACTCCCAACAACGTTAGAATATCTGGAATAAAAGTTATTCATGAAAAGAGAAATATTAGATTAAACTGATTCCTATTTAAATGTATTTGTGTACAGGTTCTTAATAAACTTCAAAGATGCCACAACAAATTGAATACGTATTTGGGTGGTTTTTCGTTAACTGCCTGGATGCAGTGTACAGAAAGAAAATGAATATTTTTCTCAGCGCACGTGCCAACGTTGGAAGGCCGTTGCCCAGCCTGTTGCTAACGAGGATACTGTATTGCGGAGGGCAAGCCCTCGCTCAGAGATTGAGTATTCCTTGCGCAACTGTGCACAAAGTACCCCAGGTAGGCAGCCACTATCGGTATCACCATTAGGGATGCGGCATGGATGTTGGTGTTTTCAAAATATTGATGTTTCTATAGAAACATCAAGGTTGTAAACATTGAAACCGATATTTTTTAATATCAGTGTTTTGTGTTCCATGTTTTTACGATTTCAGTGTTTCGTTCGTAGATGAAAGATGCCTTTAGTCACAATTTTGTAGAAGTTAAAACAAGAAGCAATAACTGATTGCACCAATATCTGTTTGTATACGATCGAAACGAACGCGGTTTGTTCCATATCCATCAACCAGACTACAATCCCTTGCTCGAGATAGTCATGATTGCCTGGCCTTTCCTTTATTTAACACATCGGGAGACGTTGTATAACTTTGTTTTGTGCTAAATTTTAATTATAAATTAATAACACATCGTTTAAAAACATTGATGGTTTTTGTCCGATTAACATCGATGTTTTGATTTTGAATATCGTTGTTTGTCAACATTGATGTCTTCTTGTCTATGTCACTATCACACACCAGTGCATTGACTAGGGAATGGCCATCTTCCATAGCAGATTATGCATTACGAGTGACTGCTACATCGGACCCAAGCGAAGGGCATACGCGTTGTGTGTGGAGTCATGAGGCCACACTGGCGTAGAATGGAGTCTTTTTTATTTTTATTTTACGTCAAAAACCGTTATTAACGGTGTGCGATGTGCCACAGGGAGAAGTGTATTCTGTGCACGTTTTCTTAGTTCTGAGATCCCTACTCTAAACTATATACAAGTTGAATTCTGAGTAAAGAAAGAAATGAGCGGTTTTGGCAAGTATTGTTAACAAAATATTCGCTCCGATGTAATGAAATTTATTTTTCAAGACAAATCAGCTATAGATTTGGGTTCTTAATCTTCATCGTGCCCTTCGTAAAGGAATATACTTACGTCACGAGAACATGGAGAATGATAATTTGAATAAATATATTTCCTACTAAACTCTAGAAGACTTGTACTGATAATGAAGTTACATTTAGTCTAGAAGCAAGACAAGGGGCCATCTCAGCATTTTCCCAAGGAACTGGACGAGAAACTTCATTAGGATGGCTGTCATTGACACAGAAGCTGAGATACAATACTTTTTACAGGTTGATTAGAATTATGCAGACCAAATGGTAAATAATACATTAAAATTCTTGTTAAAATTAATATTAATTTCCTTCTAGATGCTCGGTACAGTCTCTAATTGTGTAAAAACAGTTATGCACCAGAAAATATTTTACTTGACACTTAAACTTTTCTTTGGAATGTAATCTTTTAGTGTCATCAGGCAAAGAGTTGTAAAATAAAGTACATGTGTTGTACGTGAATTTTTTTGTAATTAACTGTTGTTAATGTCGTCTGATGAATATTGTTACTATTGTATTACTACATGCAGAGTGTTATAGTTATAGACATTGGCTATTCCCGCCCTCCAATAGGAAGGTTTTCCTCAGGCCCCCTCCCACCTCTCCGCCTGCTTCTTCGTCCTTTGCAGCGCGTCTATGGATGGTCACTGTGGTACGGATTCGATTGCATTCGGTTGCCATTGGCGAGCACACGAAACTCAGTATTTGACGCGCTTGCATCGGCTAGTTTGGTGGGTCTGTTACTGCATGGGTTCGGTTTCTGGGCTAGCGAGCTAGTATTCTGTTTGATTTTTCCCGTTCTTCCATGTTTTACAGAAAGTGGCCACCAAATATCACAGTTGTGTCTAAAACATACTTGAGTAAACAATACGTATAGTGGTTTTACACTTTTGGTTTTATTTTTTCACGGCCCTCATTGTATCAACACGGTTCTCCGCCGTGTTTGAGCTCATGACCCGTTTAGCCCCGCTTTCTCATATACAGCCATCGTCATGAGAAAAGACGATTGTTTCGTAGTCGCTTGGGGCAGATCCAATGATGCTTGGCTCAGAACCAATCGTGCCAATTGCTGTGCAATTGCTTTCAAACGCCATACAGCGTATTAGTCGGCGGGCATTGTCCTTCGCGAACTACCCTTACGCGAGTTTGCGTGGTATATTGTGGGGCTTGCAATAGTCACTTTTGTGTTATTCCGAAACCAGCACGTCGAAATATGCCATAATGGTTGTAATCGACCTTCCTGTCATTGTGGTACCCTACGTTTGCGGGTATATGATACACTCTGCATTCAGATCTTAATTTACTTGAACTTCTTTTGTTAAGTCTTTCGTTCTGAATAAAACTTTAAGCCTTTTGTTATTATCAAAATTTGACAAGTAATTAAGTGTTTTTATATCACATTTCACGGATCTTTAATTTATAAATTTCCTCAAGCAACTTACAGGTATGATTAATTACACTTACACCCTCCCTCATATAACAGTACATAGTTCATTATTTATTACCTTAATGAAAATTATATAAGATAATATAGCTAATCCTAATCCAAGTTCGTATTTACAGCTCTCATTTTGTTGGTAGTTATAGGTTTTTATAAGTCCATTAAATATTTCACAAACAATTATTTATTAATCTTTAGATAAATCACTATCAAACTTCTTTGCTTATTCAAGAGTTTGGGTTATCCTTTTAATGAAATTAGAAATGTTACTGTTAGATTCTAAACTCAATATCATCCCGTCTAGAAAATGTTAAGTTCCTTCTAAGCGTGCGTAACGATTCTTTCATTTGACCTCGACCGAGTGCCGAAGAGCAGAATAATCCAGTAGTCGCGTGACCTTCCCACAGCCCTCCCTGCGAATTCCAGCGTCATGCAGAAGTCTCCTTTGGCTCCGTAGAAAAAGTACAGTTCTTTGTTCACTACTTTCCTAATTTGCGGAATACGGATTAATTAGATTGCTTATATTTTAACCACATAAATGAGATATGGTATCGACAAGGTATTTGAATCATTTTTGCAGAATGAGGACGTGAATTATCTACTTTTGTGTTACATGCCATCCACTCCGCGTAGCCCCTCTGATGTAGAACTATCCCGTCTTTTGTTTTATCGTAGTAATTCTGGGATTCTTAAGTTGCAATTACTACATTACATTTACTACATTCGAATCTCTAGGAATTTTGTATTTTGAGATCATCCACGAAATTGATCCAATGCATCATTAATTTCATTTTTTAAATTATTAATATTAAAATAGAAAACGGAATAATAAAATTGAAAGGTTGGAATGATTAAATTAGTTTTGAAAGAGTTCACAGCAATTGACATACATTATTTAGCACATTTTAATAGTAATAATAATATAAAATAATAATAATACTTTTTATTATAACAATAATAATATAATTTTATTATTTACATTTTTCTATTTATTATATTATTATATATATTATATTCTATTTATTATATTATTATTTATTTATATTATTATAACAACAGTAATAAAATGTTTATAATACATAGCATTCCATAAGTCTGTTTATTTTAGTCAGTTGATAAAACGTATTTGTACTTTTGTCTTCCTGGCATCCGCAGTAGAGAGAAAGTTATGTAGTGCTGCGCGAAAAACGGCGAATTTTCGACAGAAAAACTCTTTTTACAGGGCACTGGCAACAAACAAGTGGCTGAATCCAAATGTTAAATTAAGAAAAAAAATCCTCTAATACTGGCCTAGCCAGAATCCACGTTTTGTGGGTCCTTGATACCGAAAAATCGATTGATGGCAAAACGTCCGTCCGTCCGTCTGTTTATGAGAAACGCTAACGGCTTCAGCCGATTTTCCCCAAAATTAATATTTCCCGATCAATCTGACTGTTGTCGCGGCCCCTTGAATTTGAAATCCATAATTTAATATTGAGTCTGAAATGTAATATAATATAATGTAATATAAGACTGGCATTTGTATTTGAGATCAGTAACCCTTACACACGGTATTGTAATGGATCTGAGCGTCATGCGAGTCGGACTACTGACTGCATCGGCGCAAGCACCACACGCGGGAGTGCAGAGGCTAGGTTGACTGATGGAGAAACACAACAGAGCCAGGCCATCTCAACAGGCGCTGCACCTGTGAGGGTGAGTAGGGGCAGGGGCAGGCTTCTCTGACCCAAGGTGCGGGCCCGCGCCTCGACGCCGCCGCACAATGCGTGGGAGGCAACGCCCCCTCGCCCCCAATGCTCCGCACTGCAGCAGCGCGTTGCTTGCGCCGCCACGCCTCCTTGCCGCAACCGCACACCCTCTCTCCTGTCTTGGCACTCTCGCCGCTTCGGTTGCACCCCACCATTTCTAGAGACAACACCATTCCCCTTGGTCTCGTCTTCGTCAAACGCGATCACTCACAACCCACCTGTTTGTAACACCTCTCCAAGTGCACAGCTCTTCCGGTCAAACCGCATTGTATACCTATACCCTATCGGCTGTTCCACCTTTCCCAACTAATAATCCGATTACTATTCCTGCTACACCGTCCTTTTTGTCGCAGCACTTCATTTCCATCACACGAACCTTCCTTCCTACCACCCTTCCTATACTGAGATTTTTCCATGGCTGCCTGTGACAGATCATTAGCTGTTACGGCCAGCTGTTACAGCTCTCTATTCGGGAGCTTACACGTCACTTTTGTCATCTCTTTAGTGACGTGTAAGCTCCCGATTGGTGATCTGTATCAGCTGGCCGTAACAAATGATGAGATGTCACAGGCAGCAATGGAAAAATCTCAGTATAGTACACAATATTATTTGACATATCCACCAGACAACACTCCCAGCCGAATCGCAGTATCTATCCTCCAATGGTTTCTATCCCCGCTTTGCCGCCACCTCTGCGTCTTCGTAACATCGTACTCACATCTCCTCGATACAAGGTTTTACACTCCCGACACCTTGGACGATTCTAACTTTCCCACTCCCCCAAAAAAATCGCACATTTCACAGTTCATCTCTTGAGAGTCTCTAATCCACCTTTGGAGAGTCAGATAACTACTCGCAATTTTTCACGTTCCTGCTAGTCCCCTTTTCCGTGTAAGAAGATTAGTCTCCGATTCCCTTAGGCCAATGGCTACCAGTATCCTCACCAGCCGTTCCTCTCCAAATTCAACTCCTGTGTCTCTCGTCGTTCTCCTCCCCCCCAATTCACATGACTTATTCATTCTCCATAAACCATCCGGGATCCCTCTACCTCCAATTCACTGTCCCCTCCTCTGTGATCTCTTCTGCCGCGTGTTCTGTTGTCCCAAATCTCGCATCTCCGACCCCCTCCCCTCCGTTCTCGAACATCGGCGCCTCCAAAGCTGTCTCCATCCCCCCTCCTTTCACCAGTTCCACTCCGAATCCATCTCACTGCCTTCTCTGTCCTCATCCTGCCTTCCCATGCCCATCGACATGTCCTCACCCCTTAGACGGAGTTTCTCCACCTTGAGTCGCCTTGCGCTGTCCCCTTCTCTACGGTCTCTGTAGCCGCGCCTCTTCTGTTGTTCCAAGGCCCCACCTCCGCGTCTCCCTCGTCTGTTCAAAGTCGTCACCGTGTCCGCCCACTCTCTCAACCCCGCTATCCCGCCCAGAGAAGGTGCGGCTGCGGCTGGGGCGGTGGCGGCACAACTGACCGCCGCTGCCACCGCCCTCGTGTGGGCTGAATGGAGCCGCGTGAATAGATAAGGAAACACAAAGGTCCAGTGGAGGTAATGCGCTGCGTACCTGCTGTGATAGAGGGACCTTCCGTGTTAGGAGAGGCGCTAAAGTGCTCCGGTGCTTGGCCTCATGCGGTCGTGCCCGACCTCGCGTGCGGGAAGGAATTGGAGGTGCAAGCGCTACAGGGACTTCCCACAGAAACAGCCTGCCCCTGGTTACTTGTTTAGCTATAAAAAGGAAAAGTTCACTATCAGTGTATATTTGAATTTTTTTTATTACTGTCTTCGGAAAAGGTACTTTCTCTGATTTTATTTCTGTATTTCGAGAGTCATTGCGTACTGAAAATAAAAGTAGGATACATTCACTACTGTATTTTTTGTTTTGGACTGAATTATAATATTTATTTTCTGATCCTCATTACTTTTTAGAGCTCGAATTTCAAGGCACTCAGCTTTTTCTGAGCTGAAAATATGCAGAAACGTTTGAAACTCACATTTTACTAGGCATCAACTCTACTTCATTAACCGTTCATTTGATTCACACAATTTGGAAAATAAAAGGAAATGTTCTTATTTTTAATATATAGAAATGATTCTCCATTTTTACCACCATATAAGTTTTGAGTTTGATCATTTATCCTTTTGACAATAAATGTGGTTTGTTTCAGTTATTAATCATGCATGTAAGATAGTATACACTTTCAGAACAAATTGATATTATTATTGAAAATAATTTTTTCTTACTTTAAAGAAGAGGTGTCAAGGTCTTCTACTGGTGGAAGTGGCACGTCGCGGCAGCGTAGTATGCCACGAGCTTCTCAGCAAAACTAGCGTCGGGAAAGGGAACTATTAGTAACCTCGCCGTTTTACAATAGGGATGGCGTTGTAATGGTGGCGGGGTAATGAACTGCGTGGAGGGGCGATTTCGTCGTGGCACTCGTGCCACGGACTGCTGCTCGTGGCATCGACCTTAATAACACTGCTTTAAAGTGAAAATGCATAGGTTTAACGCATGTTATAAATATACAGGTTGAGTCACGTAACTTTAGCACCTCCTCTAACTTTTGAATGGTTGAAGATATTGCAATGCAGTTTTCACGGAAGTGCATGAGGGAATGGGAATAATTGATATCTGTATTCATTTCTATTATATAACTTTTATTTTACGAGATATTTGAAGTAACTTTCTTTTTTCGTATGGAACGATATCAATTTTTTCAAACTAGCATGACGAGCGTGAAAAAATGAATCCAACGATGTACATATTGTTATATGTTAGATAAACATTTTTTTGAGTAATTTTGATTTTTTCGCGACTACTGTTTAACGGAAATTTTGAATGTTACAGTACGCCTCACAAGGTCACACAGCGCTCCACCAGCAGACACGCGCTTGGGAAGGGAAGGGATCTTAGTATTTGAAGGTACGAAACATTCCAAATATTCACAAAAATTTTGCAGTTTTTTCCCTGAACTCTGATTTCCATCCTTCCACATTTTCAGATTTTTTGTATTACTTAACGATTGAAAATACGAATTTGTCATTAGTATACTGTATTGAGCTATGATAGCTTGTTATTTCAACTTCATTTAAAGGGGAGTCATACCACAGGATATTAATGGTATCTTGAAAACGAAAAATAGTAAGAATAAATCAAATATTGTACAAAGAATATTGCATATTTTCAGCAAATAGTTTTATTATTAATGAGAATATGATACCTTCCAATGTCTTATGAAAAGAAAAAATGCAGGAAGATAATGACAATAACTAAAATAAATATAGGAAAAAACTGTTACAGTTTTGTGAATATTTGGAATATGTTTCGTATCTTCAAATACTAAGATCCCTTCCCTTTCTTTACCTAGCGCGCGTTTGCTGGTGGAGCGCTGCGTGACCTTGTGTGCAGGATGGTTACATTGAAAATATCCGTTAAACACCAGTCGCCAAAAAATCCAAATTACTCAAAAAAATGCTTATATAACAAGAAAATATGTATATCATTGGATTCGTCTTTTTACGCTCATTATAATAGACTGAAAAATATGTATAGTTCCATTTGAAAAAACAAAGTTATCTCAAATATCTCGTAAAATACAAGTCATCAAATAGAAATCAATTCATATAGCAATTAGGCCCATTCCCTCATGCACTTCCGTGAAAACAGCATTGCAATATCTTCAACCGTTCAAAACTTATAGGAGGTGCTAAAGTTACGTGACTCACTCTGTATAATTTTGGAATCTTGATCAGAATTGTTAGAATAATGTACAAATAAATGTTAAAACAGCAAAGGAAAGAGTATTTTCATTAGATTTCAGTCACAAAAGTATTTAAAAACACAAACTATTAAAAATCTTACAAATATATATTAATTATTATCTCATATAATACAAACTTTACTGAATGAGACACCTTCTAAAACTAAAAATATTGGCATTAAAAATTGAGAAAGTTGGGAATATAAAGATAAATAGTAATAAAATCTCGGATTGATTTACAAAATAGAAAACAATCCTTAGAATATGCAATGAAAAAAATCGAAATTCTCTGTTACCACGACTTTTTAAACGACCCCTTTCTGTTTTGTTTTTATCCTGTCTTAATTTGCCTTGCAGTGAAACCCTCCGTCCTGTAATAAAAAGTATCAGAGTCACGACACACTAAATTACACCAAGCCAAAGGCAGCACTTTCTCTTTGCCATCCACGACAAACAATAATTAACCGATGACGAGGACCCATTTCAACAAAGTTTGCGTAAACTGCAAAAAGCAGGGCGCGTTCAGAAAATCCGGGCGCACAGTATCTTCACACGGCCGGCGCGCACCTCGGGACAAGTTTCTCTGTGCGGCGGGACCCGAAGGCAAGGCGTCTTCATCACCATTTAGTTGCGCGGAGTTTCGCAAACTTCCCAAGTTGGCGGAACCCGTATAGTTAAATATTCCCTCCGTGGAATCCCCGGCCAATTTCGGAAGTAAAATGGATAAGTGCGAGGTCCGACGATCGCGGACGAACTTTCTTTAACAGTAACCTTGACTAATGTTTTGTGGTTTTCGTTGTTGTAGAGCGTGGTATACATATACATCTGTTAATCTGGAGCACCTCAGGCGTGAAGGTTTTTAATGAATGTGGGCAAACCTCCTGATCAGAGAATTTAATTATATAAAAAACATTTTTACTCCGTGTATTTAAGCAGAATGGTTGAGTAATCTAAGATGTATTTATTATTTTAAAATAATACCACTATGTAGTTGTGTACAAGAACTTCTTAAATGATATATATTTGTATGTTAAAAGTGTAGACTAGTGATCCATTTCTTAAAAAAGAACAAAAAAAGTATTCTTCTCTGTTGTGTTATTACAGCAGGTAACAATTTATGTTCTTTTTAAATCATTTATAATATGTGTTAGTACTTTAGAGAAAATATTGATACAAATTCTTAATTGCAAATATTTACTTTCAAAAAATTAAATGGGACAGAATCTTAACGAATTCATTTTAACCAGGAATTGGCAAGATTCTGATGAATGAAATGTGTACTAAAGTGTGAAGAAAAAATTTTCTCGATATTTAGAAATAAGCCTAAGTAGATTGAGGAATATTTCCTATTTGCAGGATCCCATTTGCATTTGGTTCTTAAATGTTTCTTAAATTAAATTTACCAAATGCAACGCTTAAATTAAAAACAATTCTTATTTTTTTAATATATATTTTAATGGGTTAATTTAAAAAAATATTTTAGATGTTTTAGAAATTACAATTTCAAATTGAATTTCTATTAAAAGATAGATATTTATTATTTCCGCAGGTAGGTTTATGCAACTTAGTGGCGGAACACTAAAATTTACATATTATATTTACATATTATAACTATGAATTAAATACAGTGTAACTTAAAATTATTTTAAGACAATAATAATAATAATAATAATAATAATAACAACAACAATGTTAACAATAAAGGCATTAATAACAATAACCACATTAATTCTGCATTTACGGTGGTCCTGTGCAGATAATTTATACTAACAAATATATGACATTTTGTACACTGCACTCCACTTCACTTCACTTCACCACACTTGCACTTCACTTCTCTTTCTACTTATATATTGCACTACACTTCAATACGAATACTATAAACCAATGCAGTTAATGTTTTTAAATACTCGTCATATTGAAAAGTTTCAATTATATTCCTAATATTTTTGGAACAGCTGTAAAAATATGTACTGTTTGCGATGAGAAAAGATCGATGCAAAATTTCATAGTTTGCTGCTGATGCATTCAGAATTATTCCTCAAAATATGTATTTCATGTAAAAAATATAATTTCTCATGTTTAGATTTAACAAAAACTGCAGGCACATATGCAACCTGCATCTCAAGCTGCAACACACAATTATGTATAATTCCGAAAAAATTGGCCTTCAGTTTTTAAAAGCCGGTTTCTATATACTTTTCTGGACAGGACGTAATAGAAGTGTTGTAGATATAATCCAACAATGTAGTAGTAACGGCATAATAGAAATGCAATAAAAAGTTCCAAATGTCCTTTTTTAAATTACGGCATAGGAATCAGTAAAAAAATCGCATAAAATGTAATTTGCAAATTGAAATATTTTTAAACGTTTTGAACGAATTTTTGAAAGTAACTCTTTCCCAAAGCACGAATTGGCAAGAACGTTCACATTTGTTTTCCAATATGATTCCACAATTTTTACTTTTAAAACAATAATAGAAATGTGACAAATATTCCTACAGGTTCCCCTTGTTTATTATACTGCTTTTAAGTAAAATATAACATGTCAATAATTTTTTTTCTTTCAAGAGCTTTAAAATATTGGGCGTACAGTGACGTGTTGGATTTCAACTTGTTGCTCCGTTACCAGATATCTTGGAGATTTGGGTAATTCTGGGTCGCAGATGATGTGAGGATGTCCAGACATTAACATACATACTCAGATTACTTTTAATGTGGATTGTCTAATAGGGAAACGCTTTTTTATTGAACTATAATTCAGTTTACAAGAATTATATTCTTTAATATGATTTCACATTTAATTTTTAAACAAGCACGCCACACTTTCAAGGGCATCTTTTTTATTTTCTTCTTTTTTATTCTAATATTCCTTGTCTTTCACTAGGTTGAGATTCGAAATTTGTTCACGCATTTTATGTGTCAAATGAAAATTGGAAACTGTATCATTATGATTCATTAGGTTTGGCTGGCACTTTAGGGAACATAACTGAAATTTAGAAAATATATCTTGGGCAGGGAGGGGGCGAAGAAGCGAAGGATGTTTCGAAAGAGCATAAGTTTTCCCTCCAGCAAGCACATTAGGAAAAATGCAAGTATTGCAATTACTGTTCATTTGGTGAATTAAATTATAAAAAAATGATATTTGGAGAGGTTCTAGTAATTAAGTTGTAGAAATATCACTCGGGAAGTGTATTATGCCCAATTCATAAATTAAATTTTAGCAATTAATAAAAAAATATTATCAGCATAAGCATTTTGAAATGGAAATTACCTTAATTCATAGAGAAAGAAGAATATTCCAGTTGGCCGAGTTGAGTTAAGAAAAATAAAATACATCAATATTAATCATCTCACCGAACAAGATCTCTTGCATCTAATACATTTCACAGACGAAAAAAATAAGAAGAGGCATTTCAAACTCCTTCATTAGTTAAACTGGAATTGAGGCGTATAGATGATGTAGAATATGGATGTCTTCCAAAGGTCAGATGTAAAAGCATGTTGTGTAAGACATTTACACAGCTAAAAGGGATGAATATATAAAGAGAACTCGACAGACAACATTGAGAGGCGTTGTTGAAATTGGGGTCAAGAGTCAACAAACAACTGCTATAGAATCTCTCCTCTTAATGCAGTGAAGTTATGTCTTCAAACTACCACTTGAATTTAAGAGGAGGCAAGATTAAGCACACTGAAGTGCAGATTCCTAAGTCGATATCCTCAAAGGCAGTATTCAAGAATGTTTCTTTATTAAACAGTGATAAACCTTGCCATTATATTTTTTTATTATTGTGCACCATGATTAAATCAGTGACCTACAACTTCATATTTTGTTAGTAAAATTTATCTGATTAAAAATGAACTATGAAATAAAATCCTGCGTCGATACTTGTTGAAAAACGTTTCGGCACCTTTTCTCCTTAAAAAGTTTTATCAGATTTGAAATTATGCAATTTAATAAAATTTGATGAAATTCAACGTAATCAAATGCCACAAGCAATAATGTTTGCTTTTGTATAATAATCAGCAATTAATATTCGACACGTTTATGATATTTACCTAGTATGTACTCTATTTTCGAGTAGACATTGATAATCCATGATATGTACCAGGCATGTTTCATTGAAGTGTCCTTTAGTGAATTGTTTGTTGTATTAAATTGAATATAAAATTATTATTACTATTAAACATTTGACGAAGAGAAAATATAAATAGACTTTTTTAGTGAATTTCAATAAAACCTCATAATTTAATAATTATGTAATTAAATGTGTGGATGCAAGCACGAAGCATGCATTTGTGTGAAAGCACGAAGCATAAATTTGTGTGAATGCTGGCACGAACAATGGTTCCCGTTAGTGCAATACGACGCACTGTTGTATTAAAAACATCCTCCAACTAGCTTTTCAGCGAAGAAAACTATCTAAAATATCACCTGCAGCTTTAATTTGCATTGAACATTTTTTCATCAATCTCAGTGAAATATTTTCACTAAAAGTTACTACACCATATTGAGACTAATTGTATCAATACGTTAAGCATAAAATATTGAAAATTCTCTGAAAAAATTATTTCAGAAAGAGATACATAATTTCAATTTACTCTTGGTGACTTCGTCATTTACGTGAACTAAAAACTAATATTTCCAATTCTAGAACTGTAAGTTTGTCGATCCGTGGTGGTGACATGTAGCAGTGGACTGGTGATTGGTTAGGGCGTGACCCATTGCAAGTCGATCAATCCGTCATTCCTCTGGAAACTTCAATTACCTTGAAGGATCAGTAATAGATTTAATTAGGCGAACTATTGGTCTCGCGGTTTCCTGAAAATTGATTATTCAGTTTCTGTCACCATTACTCAGAAACTAGTTAACACATGTGAAATTAGTAGTATAATTGAATTACTGACTTATTTACAAGAGGTAATTTAGGATAGCACAAATCAATTATTGTAAACATTAATATGAAGAGTGTGAAGCACTAGAGTGACTGATGATCACTTAAATTGTGGCATCATTGCCCAGTTGAAAGCTGTTAAGATGTAATCTGAAAAAGAGAATAATACAGAGAAATGAAAATGGTTACATTGACATGATGTATACAACATGTAGGCGATGGCACATGAACAGGATTCAGTCACTGGTTCATGATCGCTCCAGAGGTATAACAGCAGAGGTTTGCAGTGTCGCCACTGGTATGGAACTAAACACGTAACACAGCGGAGGGATTGCACTATATCATGGTGTGTAGTTAGCAGCATTTGTTCACAGTTTTCGAAATACAAGGAGAATTAGCCTGCATTGCACTTGATGTAACAAATAAACACAGTTATTGGAACTTAAAATGACTGGCTACTGGATTTAAGTGCACTCGCGAAACACGAGAAATATTCTTGGTAATTATTACGCAACAGTGCTTGTTACAACTTGTTCATAGTAAGAGACTGGCTACTGAGCAGATCAGTGAAACACATTAAAGAATGTCTGAGTTGAAGTTAGTTCTGCAGACATACACTAAAGCATTGTAGTGAGATACAGCACAGAGGGGGCAAGCGTTGCAATAAGTACGTGCCGTGATATTTGCGGGATGACGCGGTGTGCGAGTTCATCACGTAACATGTTCAAGTTGGACAATTAAACTCGCACTGTTGAATGCAGGAACACATTGCACAGATTGACACATTGTAAAAAGACTTGTATGCGTGGGCGCTTATAACTGTAGCGCAGCGTTAGAACAAAGAATATATGAGCCGATCTGCGGTGGCCGAGATTGTTAAGACAGTAGTGTCATAGTGAGTTCGGACCCAAAGATCGCGGGTTCGAGTCCCACCTGGGTCATGCTTGTACTTGTGTTCGTTCTTTCACCCCTGTCATAACCATATTAATTCATCTTCATACCATAACGTTAAACCCAGTAGTGGTCGCTAATGACCTTGATGTTAACGCGAACTACAATAACAAAAAAAGGATGTAAGAGCCGAGCAAAGGCGCGTGTGCACCACGGAAGATCGACAGACGCGCCGAGCGTTGGCATCAGGTAGCGTCGTCTGTCCGTTCGTGGGTTTGCAGGGGATCCGCGAATCAAAAAGAGTTTGATGGAGATATTTAGAATTGAAATTAAACAATTTACAATTAACCAATCAATGGATTGTATAGTTGTGAAACATTTCAAATTATGGAATGTATGGCATGCATTGCACTATTACGTTTGTTAAGCAATCAGATATTCTGGAATGTTTTTGAATTGCAACCGCTTGCGCGATGTCGTAGGCGGCGCTTCGTGGAATTGAAGCGTGATAACTGATCGCGAAGCTGCAACACAGTTTCTGAGAATTGGAAGCTCGTATGAGGTGAACGTGTTTTTTAAGTTACGGATAAGTATACATTGTTAGAGTAGTTTGTACAGAAACTTGGCCGTGATGAAACGTGCGTATATAATAAAAGTAAATTAGGTTTTATAATAAAACGGCTTGCTTGTTCGGTAAGCAGTTTTCAGCTAGCAATATTAAGATTTTCCATTTATTCCTTACTGCAGTCATACACGGAACTCAACAATATTATAACACTATTACATGGTAAGATATGTTTAACATGTTTCACTGCTATGATTTCTTTGGAAGGCATACACGAGGCATTCAAGGAAATTCAATTTTAATTGTGTTACCAGAATTATATGAAAAACTAGATTAAAAATATGAATCAACATATTTTATAAAATGACTTCATTCCGCTTTCTATCAGACCCAAAAATTTCTAGAACTTTTCGCAAACACCACACCTCATAATTATTTATTATTTGGATTTCAGACTTTCTTAACATTTCTGAACCACATCTAATGCTCTAGGTGAATCTTTGCAAACAAGTTTTATTCATCGATTGAAAGCGGACCCTTCTCTTATTTTAAATTTGTACGAGCTATTTGGATTTTTTTTTTTCATTTTAGCACGTTTCAACGTTATGCAATAAAGTTTGTCTACAATTCTGATAATTAAAAATTCTGAACCGATTTCATGCAGGCACGGGAAACCTTAATACACGAACTTCATTCAGATTTACACTGTTGCTTAGTTTGATTATTTTTCATCGGCTTTGATATGAATATTGTATACACAAGTTTTTTCGTAAGTAATTTCATTGTCCAGCGATAACTTTTACAAATATTTCTCAATAACGTTAACAAGTGTTTCCTATATAAATGGTTATTCTTTTGCCTTGAAGGATAAAATTCTTTGGTGGTGCAAGAGTTAATTAAGGTAATGTGAAGTGGAAATTGATGATAAATTTATTTAATCTATTGAAATTAATAAGTTTTAAATCTTATTTAGAACAATTTAGTTTAGAATCTTATGAGTGTTTCCAAAATTTATGCATTTCCCTGATATCAGGATTAACAGGATTAACATTAGGAGAATTGCCCACTCACCCACAGAGAAGAACAGAACAGAGTCATATGAGCGGTGACAGCTCGCTCTGCTGCTGGCCGTGGCTTGTATAATCATATCCGTTTTATATATTTTATTAAGGAAAATAAGGGAAAGAGTAATGCCTCTTCGTCATCCCCTCCCATTTTACAGAAAGGGTGGCGGAAAGACTGACTTGTAGCGGTCCCCCTACTGGTAGAAGGACACCATATATTCCTTTTAAATAATTTTAGGAGAATTGTGAATAATAATTTGCTGACTGAAATGTATCAAAGGCCAAAACCAAACCTGTGTTTTAACTAAAACACAGATTACGTGAACCTCCTTCACAAAAATAGGTTTTTTACGAGAGGATAACCAAGCTCAGAAAGAATAAACGTCTAACAAAATATGTACATAGCGTAGCTCGGTCACCAAACAACATTAATGGCCAATCCTGTGACGTATCATCTATCGACGTACAACGAGTCGCTCACACAGAATTTGTTCTTTCCCGAAGACTCAGCTCTGCCCACTCTCCCGAGAGGTATTGTCATATAGTCCGGCGCTGATGCCCGCGGAACTCGCATCTCTGGCTCGGAACATCTGGCGCGTGTCCCTGGCTCGCTGCTGCTTCAGGGGCCTCCAAGAGCAAACGCTGTTCATGGCACGCACGCGGCAAATTTAAAGTTTGCCGTACCCCACAGATTCGATGGTGCCAAATTTCGTTTTTTATCCCGAAAATGTTCATATGGAAAGTTCAAATATTTGTGTATCATGGTGTAATTGAATGAATTTGAATAGTGCTTTACACTTCGAGTTTTTTCACAGTGGCCTGTCAAGGTCACTCACGAAAAAAGGGAGAGGTTGGAACGTTCCCACACGTAGTGGCGTTGCAGCTCCCGTTTGGAGTCCGCCTCTCCTCTCCATTCTTCGTGCGTGACCTTGATAGGCCACTTTAAAAAAGGAAGTGTAGAGGGCTTGACGAGTGATTTCCAACGGAAACTGTGTCTGTGTGCGCAGGGAGGAGCGAGGTGGGCGGAGGCCATGCGCCCGTAGAGCGCCCGCGGGAAGCCGCCTCCACCTGAGCCGGCGGGCGCCGCGCCGCGCAGCGCGGGCGAAGCACCAGCCTCCGCAGCAGCAGCAGCTCTAGCAGTAGCCCCAGCACCCGGCGGGCGATGGGCGAGGGCGCGGCGGGCGGCCGCCGGGCCCCGCTCCCCGCGGCGGGCGGCGCCCGCGCCTCCGGCTCCCGCTGCACCTGCCGCCCGCGCCGCACCGCGTGACTCTCCATGGCCGAGGCGCCCTCGCCCCCGCGCGCCCGCCGCCCCCGGCCCTGGTGGCTGCTGCTGCTGCTGGTGGCGGCGGGCGGGCCGCGGGGCGCGGGCGGCGGCGGCGCCGCGGGCGGCGGCGGCGGCGGCGGCGCGGGCGGCGTGGGCGCTGGCGGCGGCGGTGGCGGCGGCGGTGGCGGCGGCGGCGGCGGGGGGCCCTCGCCCGCCGCGGGGGGCCCCGGCGCGCCCGCCGGGGGGCCCGGCCTGCCCCTGGGCGCAGCCGTGCCCGGCATGGCCGTCATGTCCACGCGCATCGTGCAGACGCGCTACGGCAAGCTGCAGGGCATGGTCTTGCCCATGGAGCAGCACCGCTTCCTGCGACCCGTCGAGGTCTTCCGCGGGGTGAGTGCACTCCCTTATCATCTTTTCTTTCTTGTCCTTCAACTTCCATCTTTTCTTTAGGTATTATAATACATCATTTTACACATTTGTTTTTTGTATGGAGTATTATTTGTATTGGGTTGTGACTTGTGAATGTCTAAATGTGTGAAGTGTCTGTGAAGTGTGTGAAAATTTCTTGGATATTCTTTGTCTTGGATAGATGGACGGATGAAGGGGGCTGTACCTTTGTAATTGTGAAGTTGACAGAAGACATTTTATCTGCACGAGAGATGCATTAGTGTAATACATATTTAAATGCAACGCGTTTCTCAGCAGGAAAAAACGGCAAAAAGTGTGAACTTGCAGTAGGATTTTTCGTTTGCAGTGCGAAAACACCAAGAAGATGAGGATAGGGAGTGATGAAACGCAATGCGTTTCTGATGAACAGAAATTTTGAACTAAGCGCGAAATAAAACCTCCTTGGAAATAATCGCCGCGCGAAAGAGTCAAGGTCAAGTGAATGGGTGGGGAGTCGTGGCGAGGAGACGGCAGTTGCCGAGCAGAAAGACAACATGAGTGGAGTAAGTGGCAGTGGTCAGGGAGTGTCAGGAATGAAATCGCAATCCGAATACATCGAGTAGCAAATAGTGACAAAAGTGATAAAGAACAGTGTTCATTTGTGACAAGAACTGTGTGAAGTTAGATATAACAGTGATTTCGTAAATTACAACTCAGTGATGATCGAAAGGTGTGAGACACGTGGATGTGCTCGCAGCGAGGTATGAAGAACTGAGAAAACGTCGTAATTGATCAGCGGGTTGTTGGACAAACTGTTGACCAGTAATCGCAAATCACTCCAAAACACTCGGCGTGAAGGAACAATACATTCGGTGTGGACAAGGTATAACAAGATGGGCGGACCACGTGTGAGATCGGGCAGTGAACGGTGCACGGGGGTGAAGACAGTAGCGTTCCTTACTTGGCCACGTTATGAACATTTGAAGACAGTTGCGAGCAGTTTGTGTGTGAACTAGCTGTTCTTGAGTGTCTGTGTGGAGTGGCAGCGCGGGACCCCGAGCGAGCATTTCACACGGTGCCACCGAGGGCGTTTTCAAGATCGATAGGACATCCAACGGGGTATGCTGCAGGCAGTCAACTCGAGGACGCCGAATAAGAACAACTCCGAATGACTACGAACTCGTATGACTAGTTGCTTTTGGTATTATTATTATTATTATTATTATGTTATTATTATAATACTGTAATCAAAGGCCATCTAGCATAGTGTCACTACCGCGCGGGCCCTCGCGCGTGCGACGTCGGGGATCGATCGGGCGATCGAGATCCCCCCTTCTCTCACTCACCTGATTCAGTTGCCGGCTAACTCAGGCGCTGAGACTCTCTACAAGAAATGGGAGCCCATGGACGGACGCTACTTGTTACCAAATAAAATTCATTGAGGTTTTGAGGAACAATTAAAATTTAATTAACTAAAATGAAGAAATATACAAAAAAATCCTATTACTAATACCCTTTCCCTCTTAAACCCAAAGACATCCCTCCCCTTTTTCTTATTTATCCCGCAACTCCCAAAGAACAGCTTGAATTTACCCCCCCTTTTTCCCAGATTCCCTGTTCACTCAAATAACTTTCTTACTTACTAGAAGACAATACAAATTAAAGTACAATTTACCGAGGAAGAAGCAACATACAATTTAGGAAGTTTATCCTCAAAAAACAGCCACAGCGCGGCTCGCTTATGATGAGGCACAGGTCTGTGATCCGGGCCATTCACCAGAGTCTAGGGGACAACAGACCGTGTTTTCAGAAGACTCCGCAGGGTCGATGCCCGACCTTCGGATGATGTCATCAGGGCTCCGTCTTCGGCGGTGAAAGGCCGGCAGTAGGTCACAGCTGGCGGTAGGCCCCTCGCCGGGGGGCGGGAGGCAGGTACTCGTGCTCGAAGCCGGCGAAGAGAGGTAGGCGGAGACTTCAGCACGAAATACAGCTCTGCAGCGGTCGCGGGCGTAATGACGTAAGCCGAATTGAATAATTTTGACTCGCGCGCGGCACAAGATTGCACCGCACAATCAGCGATAGTCTTTTTCAGGCGACCGGACGAGATTGCTCTGAGCCTAACAAAAGTACCGGCGCAATGGTCACAATTAAAGTCCTTTACCAATTCAGAAAAACCACATGCGTGATAGCGAACGTCCGTCAGGAGCAATTCCGCGTTCCGCATCACACAAAGCGCACCAAAAAAATTAGAACAATACTGTCTCTCACACTTCGGAGGTGTCCACGCCAGCGGCGTTTGCTCCCGAACGACGCACCGCTGAGGTGCGCGTTCCTCGCTCCTCCCCGAACCTACTCTCAAGACCGTCTCCTCACTTCGCCTTGATTTTCACTTGGTCACATCTCGCGAAGCCTCTGTAACCCCCTCTCCTTACTTATTTTCCGAAAGTTCTGGAAAGATTTCTGTTTGAATTTTGAAAGGTTCCTCTCTATTGGCAAAAGGCAACTGCGTCTTAATTTAATTTCGGCCAATGTCCGGAAGCGTTTTCTGGCCGAAGTCGATGGAAAAATTCCACTCAACCCTCTCTCTCTAACGTCGGGCCTGGGGATGGGGCGGCGCCAGAGAGGCGCCGATCGGGTCGTAATTCTTGTGTACCCTAGCCCCCTGCCGGACAGGGAGCGCGGGGGAAACCTCTCCTCGCACGTGTGCGGCGCGAATTGGCCCGACCCTCGCGCACACAAAGGGGGCGCTGCGCCTACTATGTCGTGTGTTTAAAATAATTTTTTTCTTCTATCAACTATTCGGTATCGTCACAATAGGGAAAAGGGAGAAGTAAACAAAGTGTAAGAGGGATAGGACGTAGTATTTTTCTGCAGTCTTTGGAAAATTAAACTTACGCAGGTTTGCAATAGGTCTATGGCAAGAACAGGGTAAAAGCGATTTAATAAAGTAGTAAGTGATTGTCATGTTTCCATAAAGATGTAATGATACAATGCGTAGGAAAGAGAGAGCTTTCAGTACTCTGATATTTTGATATATAAAATCTGATATTTTCTTTAAAACACTTTCTTCTTTCTCTATTTCCACAATTAACCGTCTTTTACCTTTAACCAGGACAACTGTATCTCCCCCTCCTTCCAAGTTTCACCTTACCGAGATAATCGTTCAGAGCAACGAAATGCACGTACGCTCTACTCACTATGTTGCCTTCGCTCTTCCTGCAAACATTATCAAGAACACTGCATTGCGAACGGTAAATGCATAGTTATTTGGTGAATGTAAACGAACATAATGTTGGAAAGAATAGTCTATAGTTTCGCATTTTCAAAAGATTTAGCTTTAGTATAGATTGAAGAAATGCTATATGAAACGACGATTAGGTTAGTTTCTCCATTAAATTTAACACTATTCATAAGGTAAGTTTAAAGAAAATATTTGGAGTCGTTTTGAGAAAATTTTTTATTTAATATTTTTTTATATTGCTCATATTTCCCTCAAAAGTGTTTGAAAACTAATATTATTTTCCAATACATGTGTTAAAGACCTGATTATGAAGGACAAATTTCATTCAGTAGAAAAATCTCCATCTTAAATGTTGTAGGAAGACGCCGAACAAATTTAAAATTTTCTCAATCTTAAAAATGTTTGATTTAAGAAACAAAATCGGACCTATGTCATCTTTAATAGTGTTTTTACTCTATTGTTTGAAGAAATTTAAAGAAAAAATTGGAGCCATTTTTGAGAAATGTTGAATATAGCTCAAGTTTTTAAATGAAGTACTCCCAATTTTTTCAAAATCGCAGAGCTTCTAGCCAGTACAGATTGACGAGGGGATTACTCATTTTGGCAAAATTCCTGTAAGTGGTTTAGATAAGTGGTTTTGTGTTCCCACACAGACAGACTGACGCTTTGAAAAGAACCACTTTTTCTCTATCGGAACCGCAAAATATGTAAAACAGTTCCTATGGAAGCGATTTTCCGCAGTATTTCTTAACGTTCTCTACACTACACATTTTAATTCACATATGCGTATGTATATGAGAAAGTAAAAGTCCTGTAATAAGAAACAATGAATTTGTTATTAAATAAATGAAGTTGCAGAATTTTTCCTTATATAATATCTACACATGCATACAATATTCCTAAACCTATTCTATTTTTAAACGTGATATACAATTTTTGACTGTGCTGTATATTTTATAGCATATTCCTGAAAACGTTGAATTGAATTTCGTACTCCTGGAAACGATCCATACCGGAATTGATCGTCATTTTAATCACTTTATCATCCTAATGGCTTTATTAATCGGACCATTTAATACCAGTGATTAGGCAATCTATTTACCTCTCGTGATAATACGTACTGTTGGCAGTAGTTTATAGTAATTAAGTGTAATTTTTATTAGATTAATTTAATAGGATATTAATTTTTGGAGCACGTAATAGTATATTGATTCTCTGCCTACTTAAAATTCATATTAATTCATTACTCTGTAAACAGTCTTTAACAAATTGTGACACTTTTCTACGATAGCAGTATTGCAACCTTTGTAATATTAATTCATACATTAAAAGTAAACATAAAAATCCTATCAAAACCCTTTTCATGAAAAAAAATTAACTGAATGATAGGGAAATAACTTATTTTCTTCTAATACATTTTTAATTTTTCAGAAACGTGTGAACAGTTTTTTTTTGTGGAAACTGTTATATCTCCCAATTTCACATCTCTTCAAATCACATACATGATTGTTTGAAAAGTAAAATCACAGTATTTGTTATGCTATTAAGAAACAATTCATTTTTGTAACCCATTTTGTTGCCAAGCCACCTGACATAGTAAATTAAAAATATTTCTACAAATGTGAAGTTCAACTAAAAGGAATTATACAAACCAATTGAAAGGTGGAAATGACAGGGAAATGACAAAGGTTTGCCATTCCTCCTACTTTAAAATGTTTTGGAAATAGGCAATCGATAATAACCACTTTCCTTGTCTTTTTATCATCAAAAGAATTTCAGACGAATACATAATCATATCAGTGATGAAGCAAACCGGGTTATTGTGAAGGGCATATTACAGGGTCAGTGTTAAACCCATTTATAGTGATTGCCTTGAGAATACCACGCAAATCATGTGTAGTCGACACTGGTTCTCATGTTCCAGCGGAGCATAGACATTGTCATTTCCCAAATATGGTAGACAGTACTTACGAGACTAACGACCGAATTAGTTAACGCGCCTGGTTAACCCACAAAACCTCACACACCAATTCTGTGTGAGGTTTTGTCCAACCTTACCACACGTCGTGCAGACTCCCACTATTGCCGGAGTGGGCGCGTTGCGGGTGTCTCTCCACAGTCACCAGGCGTTCTCACACCATTCTTAGAACTGGCCGTTTACTTAACCATTTGCTCTGCACTATTATCACAAAAAGGTATACGACAGCCTTGGTAGCTGTATGCGTCACAATGATGAAAAATCTTGGAATTTCATCTTTTGTAATTTTTATTGAGTCAAATGCTGGTTTATTACCTTTCAAGTGCTCCAAACCATTTCTTTCTACAATTCTTAGTTTTTGATTAAAAAGTTTTGTTCGAGCGAGTGCCACTGTCAAGCTCTTAGTGAGTGAACTTCTGGATCTTCATAACTGGATGCTGGGGCTCAAAACTGGACCAAAACATGGGGAATTTGTGGTGGAAAAAGGGGATGCCCAGAAGGTTTTGTCATGGTTTCACCCTTTACCCAACTTCTCTTTTCATCATTGTTAACCGAGTACTACTCTGCCGATGACGATATAGAACCGTCTGACAGAGTAGTACTCTTTCAGACGCTCCTATATCCTCCAGCTGTAATGACCAGAAATAGTGACTATATTGACAAGAGCCTTAGATTCCCTTAGGGGAAAATATGACTTGCACAAATCAATGTTCATTCACGATTTATTAATCTAAGATGGCCTGTAATATAATTGCAATGTAATTTTACTGGCTTTAAATATGATTAATGAATAGCAACCTTTCTAAGACACAATTACCTAAAAAAGCGGCCAAAAATTGAGTCGCTAAACGTTGTAATATTTTGAAGTTTTATCAAGACTACATGTGTTATTTTATCAAGAACAAGTGTTTCCTATAATTATTTTTAATATCCCCCTCCCCATCCACCTATGTTCCTTATTTGGTTTTTAACCAACTGTACTTACAAATCCCATACATAATCAGTTAATAAGAAGTGATTGTCTATAATAAAAGGATACTGAAAATTCGAACATAAATAATAAATAATCGAAGATTGATGCAGTTTATGATGATTAATATGTTTCGCGAACACACTCCTATACCACGTGCCCTATAACATAACAGACGCCGCGTCCCATTGTAACAACCCTGTCGATGGATCTATCGCGCAGAGAGGTCCACTTCTACGCGTTTCTGAACGCGTCCTGTGCCCAGCTCTGTCCCATGCCGTTCTTCAAACTGTGTTTCTACATTTGCCGCCTACCCCGCAAACCGACTAGATCGGTGCCTAATCTTTCGCTACAGCGGAAAAACACCGCCACCACAGTAATATAAAATGCACTACACTTACCGGGATAATAACCGCAGCAGATGCCATGCCTGGAATATGAAAACAATGTTAATGAAGGTTACTCTCCGTTTTGTGTACATACTCCTGTACCACATGCTCTACATACTCTAACTGACGTGGTGTCTCATAGAGACCACCTTCGCCGTCAACGTATTGCGTAGATCCACATTCGCGCGTTACTGGACGTGTCCTGCAGGCACGCTGCGCCCGCACTGTGCCGGTTCCATCCCATGGCGTCCTTCAAATTGATCTTCTGCATTGGCCACCTAAACCGTAAACAGACTAGATCGGCGCCGAATCCTGCCCTAGTAAAGCATGCACTCCTGCCCTAGTAAAGCATCTCTTTCCCTCCTGCCCTAGTAAAGTAGTTGCAGTAAGTGCACTACACTTACAGAGTTGACCACAGCAGTTGACACGCCCAAAATATGAACTAATTAATAAAACAATGATGATGATTACTCTCCGTTTCGCGTTCATACTCCTACACCACGTGCTCTGTAACATAACTGACGCCGCGTCCCGTTGTAACCACCCTCTCCATCGACCTATCGCGCAGAGAGGTCCACTTTCGCGCGTTTCTGAACGCGTGCTTTGCCGGGCCCCGTCCCACGGCGTTCTTCAAACTGCGCTTCTGCATTAGCCGCCTACCCCGCGCTATTATCGCTGCTAATCCGCGGTAATTGTTGATCTACTCGGACGGGAACACATCCCCGCGGTTATGGTAATTATCGCGGGGGGAGCTCGCAGGAGGGGGCGGTGGGGGCGGAGGCGAAGGGGACCGAGTTGATCGCGATAGGGGACCGCGAGGGCGGTGACAACAGCATCGGGATGAACTCCATTGCCTGCTCCGTCCAGGGCTAAACAATGGGCGTGAGAGAAGGGTTCGCCAGAATTGATGTATCTTGGAATTACGAACTTGATTGTTAAGAGTGAGTGAAAAGTTGTATTATTGCTGTAAATTTTGTAGTGTTGATTCTTACAAATGGTTTGTAGGCTTATCTAAGTGTCTATTATAAATTGTTAGTGATGAGGGTAGTGAGATGTGAAGTGATTTGGAAAATATCTAATGAATTACGCTGGAAAGAATTTAATGTGATGTGATATCACAACGTTCTTTATATCTCAAGTGGTATGTGATTATAGAACTGTAAGTAACTTGTATATCATTATCAATACAAAATGGCTCCTATATAAAGTTTAAATCACGCAATAATTTTCGTGTACATTTTCTATTTTCCATATTATTATTATTATTATTATTATTATTATTATTATTATTATTATTATTATTATTATTATTCCTCTTCATCACAACTAAATATGTAATGAGTAGACTGAATATAAAATCTACTTTGCGCAAAATGTGGGCTGTTACAAATAAAGCAATTTCTAGCACTTCCCAGTCTCTTGTGTGAACGGGAAGTTTAGCCAAGTTCTTACACAACTTTCGCCGAACAAAGCTGAGAGCTCCAATGAGACTATCGGTACGACCTGTGCTTTTACGCCCCACATTCGCCTAATCTCGATTTCCAAATTCTTGTATTTAAGACGTTTTTCTGCCTCCTTAATTACGACATTTTGATAGCATGGCTCAACAACGTCTACGGGTAGACAAGATTTATTCTTCAAATCCCAGATAACAATATCCGGTTTGCTGCTATTGTTCCATCCGTTTAAATTTGTTGGTCTTACAATATTGTATTGTGTTCAACATGTGTCACCGGTTTTGGTGAGTGTTCGTACCACTTGAAACATGTGATTGAAATTTCGAGAGCGGTGCAGATCTGCCAGTAGAGGTAAATACACACCCTAACAATGCCTCTGTTTCCAATTTTTCGTTCAGATTTAATGATCTGTATAATTAGTAGGTGATCTTGATTATTAAATACATACTTTCCCATCCTAACTATTGCATTGTGCCAGGAGCCTTCTATGTGTTTGAGGTCTCCTTCTCCTTCCATAAGTGACACATAAAGCGTATGTAATTCAGCTGGAGGGTGAGCGACGTAACGCTTTGTAAGCAGTTTTCTATTTTTCCGATCCATAATTCGAATTTCTTGCTCAGTCCAAACTGCACTCGACTTCTAAACTACCAATTGTAGTTATTTTATTAATGAAGTTAAGAGCGGACTGCAGAACAAGTGTCAGTCTCCTGAAATACTCCCTGCAAATTCTCTCTTTCATTGTGTCGTTTGAGATGATCTCACATTCTTACATGCCCAGATATTTGTAAGTTTTACCTCGCTCAAGATCTTGAATCACAGTGTATATCGACTACAATGCACTCTGACGTTGTCACTTTGCCTTTCTTTAAATTGATGTTTGCACTCTTCTCAAGACCAAACTTCATGCAGATGTCAATGCTAAAATTATTCATGGAATATTTAAGAAAGAATCGCTCCATTTTTAACGTTTTAAGATTACCCAATAAAACAAATTTGATACTGGTCTTTCATCACTACTGATATTTTAACCAAAGTCTGTGTGCGACAGCTGTCTTGAAAGTATGATCAAACTAATGCAAAACTGCAGAGGGAATAGCGAATCTCCTTGAAAATTACCTCTGTTGGTCTGAATTATTCTTGTTTCTACTGCTTCCTTTCCACTATATATTAGTAACCTGTACATTAGTAACCTGTTACTCCACGACTTCATACTAACTTTGTAAAACTCAATACGTCTAGGATAAAATCGATATAAGATTAGATTAGATTTATGTAAACTGCAATTGGGCATAACCCGGTGGCAGCTAATTACAAAAACAAATATACACAGCCTTTCAGTAATATATAACACTAATACCAATAATAATAATAATAATAACAACTATAAGAATAAGGTAATATAACTAGCAAATTATTACTAATTGTATTAATAATAATAATGGTAAAATAATGATAATAATATAAAAACTGACTGATTCATAAAACATTAAATTACATTAAGAGAAAACACACACACACACACACACACACACACATACACACACTGCACTAGTATCACTCTGCACTTCACTGCACTTCACTTCACTAAGAACTGAAAACATTTCCTTCTTTATTTCTCCGCTATACACTGCATTACACCTCACTTCACAATAGAACACTTATGCATTGCTATATAACCCACTATTCTCCCTCATTTACTTAATAATACCCTAAATTAATTTCCTAAACTGTTGAACACTTTGAGGAAAGGGTTCAAAGGTTTTTGCAGGCAATCTATTCCATTCCGTAATCGTTCGATTTGTAAAAGAAAATTTCCCGACATCCGTTCTCTGCTGTCTTATATTTATTTTGTGCCTGTGATTCACTCTACTGATGTATGTAGGAATACATAGCCGCCGATTAATTTCTTTCCAAGCTGGATGATCATTATAAGCTTTATACAAGGCGCAGAGTCTTGCTACTGATCGCCTGTTTTTGAGTGAATCCCACCGTGCCGTTTTCTTGTCCCTGAAGTAAATTTTGCTGCCCTATGCTGCATCCTTTCCAAGTGTTTACACTGCATAATCTTGTGCAACAAATTGTTCCATATTCCATTATTGGACGAATAAGAGATAAATAAGCAATTTCCCTCGCGTTTGCCGTAATCTTTTTTAGGATGCGCATTACAAAGTGAAGAGATCCCCAGGCTTTCCCTACAACAAAATCTACGTATTTTTTCCAACTTAATTTACTATCGAAATGAATTCCTACGAGGAAACTCTCGGAATAATGTCATAATTTAAACGGTAATGTGTTTCACTGTAATTATGACCCCTGCCAAAAGTGATGGATTTACTTTTAGAGCTATTTATGGAGATTCCATTATTTTCCGCCCAGTAATATAACGCACCAAGATCCCTTTGCAGTATTTCTTCATCTCTTTTTGAATTAATACTACGATATATTACGCAATCGTCTGCAAATAGCCGAACATTTGAGGTTAATTGCGCCGGCAGATCATTGACGAAAGCTAGAAATAGAAGGGGTCCAATGACACTCCCCTGCGGTATTCCTGACGTAACGCTTGGCCCGGAAGATAACTCTTGCCCAATTCGGACTTTCTGTTTTCTACCTCGCAGAAACTCGCTAATCCACGCCACCACCCTGGGATCTATGCCTGAATTAATTGATTTCTGTACAAGCCGATCGTGTGGAACGACATCAAATGCTTTAGCAAAATCTATAACTACTGCGTCTACGCTCCTGCCCGCGTCAATTTCATCTGCTAGATCCTGAAATAGCGTGACTACCTGACTTTCGCATGAATAACCACTCCTGAACCCGTGTTGCCCATCGTAGAGCCATTTTTACTTTCCCGTATACGTATGTATACACGGAGTGATATACGTAGTATAGGGAAAGTTATATAATGCTGCGCGAAAAAATGGCCAATTTTCGGCGGAAAAAAATTAATTGCCGGGCCGTGAAAACGAATAAGTGGGTAAAACCAGTTGCTAAATTAAGAAAAAAAATCCTCTATCTCGTGGTGTGGTCAAAATCCATGATTTGTTGCTTCTTTATACTTAAAAATCGATTGACGGCATTCCGTCCGCCTGTCCGTCTGTCCGTCTGTGGTCAACGCTAGCGCCTAAACCGTTCGGTCGATTTTCTTCAAAATTGATATTCCCCAGTCGATCTGATTCTAGTCGAAGCTTTGTGGTTTTGAAAAAGCTTCTTTAAAATTTGGGGGTACTTTATATGAAGCCCCCCGGGGATTTTCAACATTTTCTCAAAAACGGCTCCAAATTTTTTCTTTAAATTTCTTGTATGAATAGAGTAAAATACACTTTTTAACATGGCATAGGTCCGATTTTCATGTACAGCTCTGAATTTTCGAAAATTGTGAAAGTTCGAATTTTTTTCGGCGTCTTTCTCCATCTACAAAATTGAAGATAGAGATTTTTTCTTCAAATAAAATTTGTTCTGCATATTAAGTTCTTTAATAAAGGTTATGTAAATGTTTTTCACAATTTTGGTAGTTTTCGTGCAATATTGCGTGCAATATGTGCAATTTTAAAAAATTACAAACGCAAAAGTTTCTCAAAAACGGCTCCAAATTTTTTCTTTAAACTTTTGGTAGGGATAGTGGTAAATGTACTCTATCAATGACATAAAAGCCATTTTGGTCTATCGGTTGGTTTTTTCAAAAATTATCAAAATGTAAATTTTTTTACTTGTCTCTCACGTCGTTAATATTTACATTATCGGCGATTTTTTTACATTATTATATTTCCGAGTATATATGCTTTAAATAATGTCAAGTAAAGTTTTCCGAAAACACTACCGTTTTCTGTGAAAAGTAGCTCAAATTTCGGCATTTTCAGAAATGCTCAAACGTTATTTTCTCGTATATGGCTGCAATTTTTTTCTTGAAACTTTTGTAACGGATAGTGCTAATTACACGCATTAGAATAGCGTGATGTTTATTTTGAGTTTTTTTTTGTTTTTTTCAAAAATTATATAAATGTAAATTTTTTGAAAGATCTCTTACATCTTTAATATGCACATTATCCGCAATTTGTAAAGATGATTATATTTGTGAGTGTAAGTGCTTCAAATAACTTCAAATAAAGTATTTTGAAAACTCAAAAATTTTCTGTGAAAATGAGCTTCAAATTTCGCATTTTTAGTAGTGCTAAAACGCCATTTTCTTTTAAACGGCACATAATTTTTAAAAGAAAATTGCCATTTATGGCTAGGTTTTTGTGTTCTTTAATATTCTAAAATTAATGTTTCTGTTCTACCAATAGGAAACCGAAAAATTAAGAAAATGACAAAAAATGTACTTTTGGCGATGATAGATGGTAGCTGGCAAGAAAGATTATGTGGCAATTCCGAATAGCTAGCGAAGACCCAGGAAAATAGAAAACTAATACGGGAAAGTCTGTGCCATTCTGTAGCACCACTAGTTTTAATTTCCCATTCTTTCTTAATGTAACTCCCAACTAGATGCTCCATAAGCTTGCATACCACTGACGTAAGACTTACCAGCCTATAATTGAATAATTTAGTTTTGTCACCACTTTTAAAAATTGGTACGACAAAGGCTAATTTCCAATCTTCCGGTACTTTTGATTTATTCAAAGACACGCGAAAAATTCTAATTAGGTACGGTAATATTGCCTTTCCTGCTAGTTTAATTAAATCCGTAGAAATATCGTCTGGACCCCTTGACTTACCATTTTTCAAAGACTTTACTTTATTCCATAGAACGTTTACTTCAATATTAAACTGATTCACAACCGAAGGCTCTTGAATAAATGGATAGTCCGTACTATTTTTGAAAACCGAACTAAAATACTTATTACATGCATCCGCTTTTGCCCGATTGTCAGTAATTAGCGTGTTTCCATTTTCGCGAATAACTGGGATATCCTCTTTATTTCCTTTCCTTCTACGAACATATTTATAAAAGCCTGTCCAGTTATTTCCCTTCCCATCTAGAATATTCTTTAAATATGCCTCCTGAGCAATTTTCTTTTCGCGCTCCAATTCTTTTGAATGATTTCGAAAAATATTCATATGCTCGCTACTGCGCTTTCTGTTCTTAAATGCCCTTCTCGTTATCCTCTTCATTCTACTAATTTTTGCATTGTAGTATTCTGGATCCGGGTTATTTTTTAGAATTTTGCACGGAACAAACTTTTGCAAAGCTTCGTATATAATATCTTTAAACACGCCCCATATTTCTTCCATACCGCCCTCTGTTCTTAGACAGCGGTCACATTGTTCCCTAAAGAAACCTTGAAGCCCGCTTACATTTGCTTTCTTGTATTGCCGTACTTTCGTTTCTATTGTAATGCCTTTCCTTGAAATATTTCCGTCTAAGTCAAGAAGAACCGCTTTGTGGTCACTAATACCCTCAACAACTTCACAAGATATGAAAAGTTCTTTCGGCCTAATTAGGTAGACATCCAAAATCGCATCCTGTCGCGTCCCGGTCCGAACTACCTGGATAAAACCCCCTTCCCAAACCAGTCCGTTCACTAGACTTTGGGCTTTCCTTTCGCTCACGGCTCCCACCCAACTTACGCTCGGAATATTTAAGTCGCCTCCAATAACAATAGGATGGCCATTTTCGTTTCCCGTTCTTTGAATGATGTTATCTAAAATGTCATATCCGTCGCTCGGAGGCCTATAGCATGCAATAATTTCTAAAACAGTTCCTGACGTAATAATTTCTATTCCCATCATTTCAAACTCTCTACTGACCCACTCTAATATTGATGTCCTCTTTGACGCAAATAAAGACTCCTCCCCCTCTACTATTTCTATCCCTACAATATATCTCCAAGGTCTTCCAAGTCCAATCGCGTGGTACACTGCCAAAGGCCTTATTATAGACAATCCAAGCCATGCTTAAATTACGTTGACGTTTCTTTACATCATTCAAGATTACTATATTTAGTAGTAAGATTTCCTTACAGCCATAGGAAACTTTTCGACATTATTTTTGTGCGTCAGGGAACAGATGGTTCTTCTCAAGGTTTCTGTACATTTTGTCAGCTATGGCTGCAGTTATAACTTTGTACATTACTAGCAGACAAGTTATTGGTCTATAGTTCTTCGCCAAAGAGCTATCTCCCGCTTTGAGTAGCAAATACGTGATGCCGCGAGTGAGCCATTCCGGGAGTTCCTTTGTGTTTTCTAAAATTTTACTTATGCTAGATTAGAATGTAATGCTGTAAAATACTTAATCCAATAATTCTATATCTTTACAGTCCCGGGGATATCCGGAGTCTCATGTTCTTTACTGCTCAAAAGATGTCCTCTTCCGTCAATTCATGAACATGTTCCACTGTTTCCTGAAGCTCATCGGAAGCATAAATTTCAGATTGAAGCCAAGATACCTCTTTGTTGTAGGATCTGCTTTTCTCCTAGATTTCTGCACAAAATGCTTCGACATCATCTATTGAAGGAGTCACAGAATTGCCATTCGGTTTTTTGAGTCAGATTGTTATAGAATCGCTTTGCGTCTATTTCAAACAACTGAGTCTGCACATGAAAATCCACTGTTTGTAACGTCTAAAGCGTTGAGCCCACGCTTCGATTTTCTCTTTTGGTCTCTTGACTGCTTATGTTATTTTCAATTTGGTATTTTTGTTCAACATGGAAGATTTGTCGTTGAGCTTTAGAGGTGTGCGTTATTTTAGAAGATACCTCGACTAAGTGTGATACGTCACGCTCAGTGTCGGATATCCCCTTTATAATTCTTTTCGTCTCTGGGATACAGTACTACTCTCTTTGGATTTTGGCCAACGGTATTCGTGGCTGGCCCCAAAATTATCTGCTATACCAGAGATCAAGTTGCATAGAAGATGTGATTGATTTCAGTAATATCTAGATCTCTACCTGGGTTCTGTCATTTTAAACAGACTTTGCTGGGTCTATGACTATCTTAGTTTTTGGTATTTTCGTATATTCTCCTCAACCGTGAATGAGATTCAAATGGAAGTTGACGAACTCTTTCAATTTCGCGTCGGAGAAGATTTTGCATCATGCCCTTGTCGTTTAATTCATTGCCAGACGAATTTTCACCACTGGCGGATGTTTCATTAGAAAGAGATTAATCTTCAACAAGACTATCGTTTTCAAGTTCTATACTATATTCGTCATGTGAGAAGTTTGATCGAAGAACATATTCCGCATTTCCATGTAAGTTGTTCTGTTGTGAATTTTTCACTAGTGAGTATGTATCGTCGTTGGCTGGCAAGCTTGATTGAATCAAGGGCAGGTCTCATATCTGTGTTCGGAGCTCTCCCCATTTTTAAAACTTCTATGGGACGTCAAGAAGGTATCATAATCTCGGTTTCTGACTAGGTATGGGACATTGGTAGAACAAGTACGTTAATATTCATTACATTTCTTGTTCTACCCATTTTGTGCATTGACATTAAGTGAAGATTTGCAGGAAGCAAGTTCGAGTTCACAGATCACACTTAACCCTTGGGTTATTTCCCGTCATCCTTTACTGCGACCTACAGTGGCCTCGGGACATCCCCCGCAGGACCCAACAAGGGGTCCCGCAGATTGCTAGTCGGCATTATTAAATCCTACGAGATTTTCACTGACTGCTGAAGGCAGCCTCCATCGCTGACTAATGTAATGTTCGGGCCTCCACTCTAATCAGTTTCTGTCCTGTACCCTCCAATGGCCGATGACTGGAATTCACTGGTATTCTCCTCTCTACTTACCACTCTTCTCTGAGGTACTTCTCGTCTGACTCCTCACCTTTAACCTATTCAGCATGGGAGGCCCTTCCAGTTTCTACGCAACCGCCGACTTAGCTCTCAGGCTCATGGGGTACTCAAGCTCCACCACCAACTACAAGATCGTGTACTCCCTAGGTCGAGTTGTTGTTATTATTATTATTATTATTATTATTACTATTATTATTATTCCTCTAAATGACAACTAAAGATGTTATGTATCGGTTGAATATAAAATCTACTCCAAGTTGCAACCAGCTACATAAGGAGTAGATCTAGGTACTGTCAGTGCCTCTAGAATATTTGCGCAAAATGTGGGCTGTTCGAAATACAGCGATTTCTTTCACTTCCCAATCTTTTGAATTACCTGGGAGTTTAGACAAGTTCTTACACAAATTTTGCGGAACAAATCCCTGAGCTCCGATAACTATCGGGACGACCTGTACTTTTACGCCCCACATTCGGCTGATCTCGATTTCCAAACTCTTGTATTTAAGACGTTTCTCTGCCTCCTTGGTAACGACATTTTGATCGTAAGGCAGAGCAACATCCACAAGTAGACACGATTTTTTCTCTAAATCCCGGATAACAATATCCGGTTTGTTTGCTGCTATAGTGCGATCCGTTTGAATTTGTTGGTCGTACAATATTGTACACAATCCAACCGATGTCACCGGTTTTGGTGAGTGTTCGTACCACTTGGGGCATGTGTTTGGAACTTCGAGGGCGGTACAGATCTGCCAGTGGAGGTAACTACACACCCTGTCGTGTCTTTTCAAGTATTCGGTCTTTGCTAGGATTGGACAAGCTGAGACAATATGATCAATGATTTCAACTTACTCCTGGCAAATTCGGCATTTGTCATCTGGGGAAATTTTGAGAACCGCTTTATCATAATATCGTGTTCTCAACGCCTGATCTTGAGCAGCTACTAGAACTGCTTCCGATTCTGGCTTCATTCTTCCCTTTTTAAGTCACATAAATGATTGATCTTTATTGATCTGCACTTTGTCCATTATTTTTTGATATTGCCCATGGAGGGGTTTGTCTCTCCACGACTTCTTTAACATTTTTTGTGTCTCACATTTCATGTTTAGTTGTACCAGAATTTTAGTGTCTGTGTTATTTGACGTGTCTTGCATAGTTTTCTTTGCAATGCTTTTTGCTACACTAACAATGCCTCTGTTTCCAATTTTTCGGTCAGATTTCATGACCTGCCTCATTAGAGGGTCATCTTGATGACTGACTACATATTTTCCCATCCCGGTTATCGCATTGCGCCAGGAGGTTTCAATTTGTCTGAGGCCTCTTCATCCTTCCTTACGTGACACATAAAGTCTATGTACATCAGTTCGAGGCTGGGCGACATGACGCATTGTTAGCAGTTTTCTGGTTTTTCGATCCATGATGCGGATTTCTTGCTCAGTCCAGTCCACTAGTCCGGAACTGTACTCAACTACAGGCACCGCCAGACTACCAATTGCAGATATTGTATTCCTGGAGTTCAGAGCAGACTGCAGGACAAGTCTCACTCTTCTGTAATACTCCTTGCGAATTCTCTCTTTCATTGCGTTGTTCGAGATGGTCTCACATTCTTCAATGCCCAGATATTTGTAACTTTTACTTGGCTCAAGATCTTGTATCACAGTGTGCGTATCAACTTCAATGCTCTCTGACGTTGTCAGTTTGCCTCTTTTTAAATTGATTTTTGCACATTTGTCAAGACCAAACTTCATGCAGATGTCACTGCTAAAGTCATTCACGACAGACAGCATTTGGGAGAGAATCGCTTCATTCTTAGCAAACACTTTCAGATCATCCATGTAAAACAAATGTGATACTGGCCTTTCATCACCATGGAGCTTGTAACCAAAGTCAGCTTGCGACAACTGTCTTGATAGTGGGATCAAACTAATGCAAAACAGCAGAGGGGATAGTGAATCTCCTTGAAAAATACCCCTGTTGATCTAAATACTTCTGGTTTCTACTGCTTCCTTTCTGCTCTGTATTAGTAACCTGGTACTCCACAACTTCATGCTAGCCTTGCAAAATTCAATAAGTCTAGGATGAAATCGATAGATCTCCAGGGTCTTCAAAATCCAATCGTGTGGTACACTATCAAAGGTTTTTGGTAGTCAATCCAAGCCATGCTCAAATTACGTTTTCGTTTCTTTACATCATTCAAGATGACTTTATTCAGTAGCAAGATTTCCTTACAGTCATAAGAACCTTTACGACATCCTTTTTGTTCAGCTGGCATTAGATGATTCTTCTCTAGATGTCTGTACATTTTGTCAGCTATGGCTGAAGTTATAACTTTGTACAGTACTGGCAGACAAGTGATTGGCCTGTAGTTCTTCACCCAAGAGCTGTCTCCCTCTTTGGGTAGCAGATACGTGATGCCGCGTGTGAGCCATTCCGGGAGTTCCTTTGGATTTTCTAAAATATTATTAATAGCCTTTGCCAGATGCGGATGTAATGCTGTTAGTCTCTTAATCCAATAAATCTGGATCTTATCAATCCCGTGGAATTTCCAGTTTCCCATGTTCTTAATTGCTTGGAAGAGAATTCGTGAACATCTTCCACTGTTTCCACAAGTTCATTTGCAGCATCAACTTCAGATTGAAGCCAAGATGCATCTTTGTTGTAGGATCAGCTCTCTTCCCAGATTGCTGCCCAAAATGCCTCGACATCATCTTTTGAAGGAGTGACAGCATTGCCATTCGGTTTCTGAGTCAGATTGCGATAGAATTTCTTCGCGTCTGTTTCAAACAACCGATTCTGCACACGGAAATCTATTCTGCGTTTGTAACGTCTAATTCGTTGAGCCCATGCTTGAATTTTCTCTTTTAGCTTCTCAACTACCATTAGCCTGCTGGTGTCATTTTCAATTTGGTATTTTTGTTCAACATTGAATATTTTTCGTTGAACTTTAGAGGTGTGCGTTGATTTAGAAGATGCCTCAGCTAAGAGTGATATTTCGCGCCGAGTGTCGGCTATCCGTTTCATGATTCTGTTCATCCATGGGGGTACAGATCTGTTTATTCTGTTTTGCTGTCGGCCGTCGGTGTTCTTGGCTGGCCCCAAAATTATCTGAGATACTAGATATCCAGTTGCATATATGATGTGATTGATTTCAGTAATATCTAGATCTCTGCCTGGAGTCTCTACCACCTCATTTAAGACAGAATTCACTGTTTCTATCATTTAGCTTTGGCATTTTCGTATAACAACGGTTCTCGAGATTCAACCGCAACGGTTCGCGAGATTCAAACGGAAGTTGACTAACTCTTTCTATCTCGCGCCGAAGGAGATTTCGCACCATGTCCTTATCGTGTAATTCATTGTCAGATGAATTTTCATCACTGACGTGTGTTTCACTGGAAAGAGATGAACCTTCCACGGGATCATAATTTTCAAGTTCTACATGTTCCTCATGTGGATAGTTCGAGCGAAGTACATACTCCGCATTTCTCGCAATGTCAGCAAGTTGTTCTGCTGTGAATTTTCCACTGCTGAGTATGTATCGACGTTGACTGGCAAGCTTCTTTGAGTCTAGGGTAGGTCTCACATCTGGGTTCCGCTCTCTCCATACCTTGAAGACTTCTATTTCTGAGCCCCCATTTTTCGCTTTTGCTTAGTAAAAGCACCACATCACCTCCATTAATTCATCCCGGGTCCATCTCTGACGATGGCGTCGAGCTACTGCCGGCTCTGGGTCCCTGGGACTAACATCCGTGGGATGGCCAGACGTCGACAAGGTGACATTAGCTCGGTTTCTGAGCAGGTATGGGACATTGGTAGAACAAGGCACGTTAAGATTCATTACATTTCTTGTTCTATCCATTTTGCTCATTGGTTGGAATTGAAGATTTGCGGGACGCAAGTTCGAGTTCACAGATCACACTTAACCCTCGGGTTGTTTCCTGCCATCCGTTACTGCGACCCGTAGTGGCCTCGGGGCATCCCCCCGCAGGGCCCAGCAAGGGGTCCCTCCGATCGCCAGTCGGCATTACTAAACCCAACGGGATTTTCACTGACTGCTGGAGGCAGCCTCCTTCGCTGGCTAATGCAAGGTTCGGGCCTCCACTCTAATCAGTGGCCTGGTGTGCCAACCCAGTTTCTCTCCTGTACCCTCTATGGGCCGACAACAGGAAGTCCAAAGGTTCATGACCCTTCCCTCTCTACTTACTTCCCACTCTCCTCAAAATGGAATACTTCTTCGTCTGACCCCTCACCTTCAACCTATTCAGCAAGGGAGGCCCTACCGGTAGCTAGGCTACCACTGACGTAGCTTTAAGGCTCATGGGGGTACTCAAGCTCCATCACCAACTGCAAGGTCGTGTACTCCCTAGGTGGGTTATTATTATTATTATTATTATTATTATTATTATTATTATTTTGCATTTCGGCCATTTCTGACCACGCTACACGTTCCCTTTCGAGGACCAGTCATATTCTATCCTGGAGAGATTAACGTGTGTCATCATTTTTCGGCTGTATCCCTTGGTAAGACAAGGCTGCTATGCCTTGAATTTTGAGTTACGATGATGGTGAGGTGTGAAAGGACGATCCCAAATACGACCATGCCTACGCAGGATTCAAACCTGCTGCTGTCTCGTCGAAGACGAGGCTGCCATAACCGACTGCGATAGAGGGGAGGCTGTTATTGTGGTTATTTTTAAAATTATTATTATTATTATTATTAATTTTAAATGTACTTTTAACATATACATTTAAATAAAACATCTGTCACCAACAATTTGACTCAGAAATAATTACTCACAAAAAGACACTCTGTATAAAAGTTGTCAGCTCAGCAGGAAGAGAAAACGAAACAATATCAGTGTTGTAGAATAAGTCTGGTTCTGAAGACTCAATTCAATTACTAAAATCTCCACCAAGTATAATAGGCCACTCATACTATTAAATATAATGTTGGATTGGTAGACTGCAGTGAGCTTGATATCATCCAAATGTGTAGTGCTAGTAAAACAAGGATATAACTGAAATGAAATGACTTCAACATTAGGGAGGTTTAGCACCACGCGTAAAGTAGTGGCATTACGCACTAACAGTTACATGACGAATCTTGAAGACGTTACGTCTTACCTTAGGCCGAAGATACGACCTTTCTTCATAAATATTACATGTCATGTTTTGAGGTTTACTCAATCGCTTAAGGCGTATGCCGGGATGGTCCCTTTGTTTGCAGTCCCAGGAATAAATGTAGCGTAAATCGTTGGCTTACTGGTGAGATATGTGGTATCGGTTTTTCAAGTCTTGGGAATATTCTAATTGGTTAACAATTCCTACATTTTTTAAAATTTCCAATTTTCTAGGTTGGAGAATATTTTTATATTGTAAACATTTCATAAAACTGAATTGATCTTTTCCACGTTTTTAATTATATTTTTTTTACTAAATAGACTGATAATACGTTATTTCATTATTGCTAGTTTTCTTATTATTACTATTATGAAATACACGTAAAATCATTTCACCATTAATTTTCAATGTTCTCCGTTTCTCCTAGGACTTGAACTTTTGACTTGATGTGTTTTCGCTTGTATGCTGACGAGATTCCCTCCCTTTCTATTTTTTTATTTAGGGGTATTTCAGTAATACGTACGCAATCATAGCTTCTACTTAAACCTCTTTGAAACAATTAGAAGTACATATTAATACTTCACCGATTTATTCAATCTCTTTCAAATCCTCTTCAATATGTAACTTGCCTAGTCACAGAAAGATAATTTCTCTAAATTTTTAGTAAAATCTCGTAGTTTAACTTATTATATTTGGGATTAATTTTTAAATTACATCCCTAACTTGAAATTGATAAATTTAAACATACAAATGCTGTACAGCATTCTTCCTCAACCAATCTCTTTCCTCCCTTGCTTTCATTCCTGTCTTCTATGTGAGAAAACTTTCATCCAAATTGCGTACGTATTTCTCATTGAATGACCTCCTTCTATTATGCACTAATGTAATAAAAGTTTGAAAGTGGTTAGGCGGAAGTGCAGGCTAAATGGCCTGAGCCTCGCCACAAATAAAGACATTTATTTATTTATTTATTTATTTATTTATGTCTGTAGGAGTCTCTTCGGTCAACTTACAAGAGGTAAAATAGCCACCCAGAAACAGTAAAGGTTACATTTTTCCAAATCTGATACACCGATTCTTGAATGCATGACAGTTACAATTATTTCGTACAAACTCCAGAACTCTGGCAAGAATTAACGAGAAATATTGGAGAGGTGACAGGAAATAAATTAGCGAAAAAGAAGTAGAAACCATATATTCGGGTTAGAGTATGTCTTATGTTCCTAACGAGTTTTTAAATACTTTCTACATTCTCAAGGAAAACTCAAAATTCTAGACTGCATACTCATAGCGGGGGGCCACAAAATCTAAAACTCCGTACACAATGTACATTTGTTATACCCTTGACTCGTATCGTGCTTAAATTTCTCACCCGTACCCTACACTCTCTATTATGCAATATCTTTATTCAATGCCCGAAATGCTTCTTCTGTCAATGCATAACGCAGTGTCGCAATTACCAAAACTCGCCAGAACGTCGTTCCTTACGACCGTATAAAATCGTCAGTCACGTGATTAATAGTTCAAAGATATCTCCTTACGCCTGGCGCTAAAACTCCCTAAGCTCAAGCTTATTTTGGCGAGGTTTATGAAACACGCAAGGATTGTCTTCAAAGTTTACGGCAATAACTGCGAGGTGTGCGTATACGCAAAAGGTGAAACAATATGCAGTTAAGTATCCATACATCCCATTTATGGATCAAATCTAAAATCAGGAATCGAAATTGAGCTGCTATAAATCTTGTACAAAACATTATTGGTAAGTTAGTTTCGAATTTTTCTGATCGTTAGTCAAACCCACTTTAACCATACCAATGTAAAAAGAAAACAGAAATAAAACAAAAGAGAAAAAACAAACAGAAATAAAACAAGAAAGAGAGAAATAAGAAAAATAAAAAAATAGAAAGCTGGAAAAGTAAACACCGTCATAAACAATATTTCGAAATTATTTATTTTTAATATTGGCGCAAATTAACCGCTAATTATAGTTGTACAAAACAACAAAATCTGCACTCTAATCTATATAATTATTTCTAGTAATCACCTCTCTACGGCACTCATAAAATAAATTTTGAAATTATGAATCTTTCTGTTTAATCATGTTCAATTTTGACAAACTCATGATAACCGACAAAGATTGAAAGAGAGGGAGAGCAGTTTCTATTCGAATTTTATTTACACTTGTGAGATTTGAAAATACGGGTATTTAAAAATTGTAGGCGACATGCAGTGATGGCATATATGCACAACCAAGCCAAATAAGTCTTGCCTCTTTATTAGTTTACATTTTCAATTTTGAAACTTCGAGAAGAAACTTAAATATACATACGTCGGTTACTAGATTTCTAATTTGCCTGTGAACTGTAAATACTTGTTTTAAACGTCACAGATGGCTCAAGTTCCAGGAATTTGTAATTTATGTAGAATATATCCATATCCCATACTCCAATAAGCAGCAATGAAAAGAGAATATCGTTATATTTTATCTATGATTGTTTTAGAAAGAATATCCGAATTCTTAAGATTTAATGGCGTTGATTGCAGTTAATTATCAAATAATTATTTAGGTTTACTTATGAAACACATGGGCTTCATTCTTAAGAGTTAATTCAAAGAGCCCAAGAAATTCCGCTCGAATTTATCTTTTTCTTTCATATAGTGTATCAATTATGTTTACTTGTGTTTCTTTGAAGTGGAGTGTCTGTTTTAATTAAACATTAAGAATTCAAAAATTATAAAAGGCCGTCCAAAATATGTATTCTATGCAGAAAAAAGTATCTATATCTATATAATTTAGATACAGAACACACCTATTATGAATTAGTTTTGACAATATATTTCCCGATATAGTATGTAATTGAAAGGACTTACATAAAACAATCAATGATGTAGTTTAACAAGTCCAGAGAAACTAAATAACAACACTATCAGAATACTATCGGATTTTTATTTATTAGTGTTAGTAGAATTCATGGACAAGAAAACGGACGCAAAAAAAAAAGAGAGATTCACGTACAATTTAAGAAGAAAGAAAATATCACAATTTATAGAATGAAGTAATTGAACGTCTTTCGTGCTTTTAGTTTATTCCCTGTGTTTAGGCATAGAGAGGATTGTTAAATTTCAGCTGCGAAAACACTACCCCAAAGCCCCATCTCCCCGCGCATTTTTCACATCCCTCCCTTCCGCCGAGAGTGTCGGGCGTGGAAAGAATTCTGCGACGGGCGCGCAGCTATTTGTTTCCGAAAACGTATCGCCGACGTATCGCCCTCGGGGCGGGGCGGGGCGGGGCGACGGGCGGCGGTGGACGTTGCGCAACGCTCCTCACGTCCCATACAAGATAGTCAGCGCGGGGCCGGGCGATGAAGGGCGCCGCGCCCTCTGCATAATAATGATTTATTACGATCATCAACGGGCGGCATTAGCCTGCCGCTCCCCGCCCCGGCCGCCCCGCTGTCACGGCCCGCTGCTGCTCGAGTTGTCCAAGCCCTTCGGCGCGCCCTGTTGTCGGCCCTTCTCGCCCGTGTTGGCTGCCCCTTCCGCCGTGTGCCCCATCCCGTGGAGTTCGCCACGTCACAACAAATGTCGCATCGCCTCCCTGCCGCCTTCGCCTTTTTCGTTGTCTCTCGCGTCTTTCGTTTCCTGTGTCGGCATCTCGACGATCTTGTATCTAACTGCATCCATCATTGTCTCTTCTGAATTCTGCTTCCCCATCTGTATCTTTACGTACCGGTATTCCAATCATGCCCTCTTTTTCTTACGCCAACGTTTAGTTTTGCAGTAAGGGTTGGTCCACGTACAAGCAAATTAATGCTCGAAGTAATGTATTTATTTCAAAAACTTGCCGTTTTCAACAGTCCTTTCTGACTATACTATTCACTTAATCTTATTTATATTTCTTAAAATCTTATTTCAATTTCATAATTGTCATTTTGCTAATTAAGACTTAGTTTCTTCAGTAAAATAGAGCCTCAGTTATCCAGAGTTCAATTATCTGAAGTATTTTTTATAATTACAACAACAAAAAACAAAGATAAGAATATCAGATTTTAATGCTGAAGAATTTGTATTAAATGTAATTGTAATCATTAATTGATGTTAGTTACCCATTACTTAAAGCCTTGTAACATATTCATTAAACTATATTTTCTTCTAAATTCTCCGTAATACACTTTTTTAATTAAAATATTTCGAACTACGGATAAAATATTTCAATTATCGAGGATTTCGGATCTTATTTTTTCTCTGCTATTATTTCGGCTAACTGCATACCAATGCCATTCGGAAACCCGGCGAAAACCAATAGGGGGAATCAACTTCGGACCTCAGAAAAAATGCTACACAATTAAGGGAAAATATTATATTTTTATGACCTAATAATATTTCTATTTAGTATTTTGTATTAGCTATTTTCTACATGTTTGTGTAAAATGGCACAGTTTTGAAGTAAGAAAGCCAAAAATATTTTGAACATTTTCTGTACCTGAGATCCTTTCTGCAATGGCACAATGGTAATGTACTTTTTTAATGAACATTCCAACATGATTATCTTTTAATAAATGTTTCTTCTATTGCACAACTGTTACCTATAGCGACAGACCCAAATTCCGTTTCTTACGCCTTTCTTTTAAAAATTGAAACACAAAGCCTTCACTCAGATTTATAAGGAGCTAATAATAATAATAATACTTATTATTATTATTATTATTATTATTATTATTATTATTATTATAAATAGTCATAAACGACGAAAAAGTAACTTTACCTAAACGAAGATAGAAGAAATACACTACTTGGAGTCCATCGTTGACTCCGTACTACTGTATATGAATTTTTGAGTAACCTTAATGTTGAATTCAAGTTGACGGCTTTCTCGCAGGCTCCCCTCAGGTAAAGTCAGTTTCATCGATAACAAAGAAATTGTAGCGCTTATCTACACAATTAACATCACTAATACTTTCGTATATTCACTCTTGTAATGTCTTTTTAGTTACCTTCACACACCTTCACTCACCTTCACTTCTTGGGTTTGTATCTTTATTTGTCGTCCTACTTCGTACCAAATACTTAATTTAATTCAATCATACCTTTTACGTGGCGAGGCTCAGATCACAAGGCCTGCTCTTTTGCCTAAACAAACAAATTTCACTAAGGAGTCAAATAGTGTCGAAAAAAGATCCCTCAGGTGATGAAACAGGCGATTTCAATTTACCTCATAAACCACATTTATGTATGATGATCCCTTCCAAAGGAAGTTGTACAAAGGATTTTTTACCCTTAAAAGCCCAAGCACGCTTTGATTGAATTTCAGTCCGCAAACTTGGTTATTATATCCCGCTAACCGCTCAATCAATAAATATTCTGCCACGAAACCGTTTCAGTTACCATAGTCGCGAGGCAAGTTTGCCACTTTACATTTCTTCTACACCCATCCCCGTCTCTGCGCCTTGTATCGTCGTCAACTTGACGCCTCTCTTTCCGCTCCCCTGCTCTGCATCGTCGTTAGTCGCCGCCTCGGCTTCCTGTCAGGGCCAGCCTTCCCTGCCCGCCGTCCAGGCGGCGCTGGTGTCGCCTCCCGGGTGACGAGCGGCGGTGTCGCGGCGCCTAACGACCCATGGCGTCGCGAAATTAGTTAAGGCGCACCCTCAGCCTTAAAAATCGGAGAAACGCGCTGATCGCGCAGAAAGGATGAGCCGTTCGATCGCTCGGTGGAGTGACGGCGTCGCTGCGCCGCGGCGCTCCTGCGGCGGCGTAGGGAAATTTATAGCACGAGGTAATAAACAATGAGGCTTTCATGGGGGGATTTCGAAATAACATCTACAAAAATATGGGGAGACATATGGTTTTCTATATAATAAACATGTATTTTGAGTGCTCATGAAATTACCTCAAGATTTCCTTTTTCAATGTGGAGCCGTGTACGTAAGTACATACATTGACAGATAACCATCTGTCAATGATGGAATCAATTTAAAACTTTGATATTTAGTTCACTGCAAGTGTGCATTACCTAGTTCGGCAGTCGGATATAGTTTCGTGTCTGTAAAGGTGTAATCACAATGTAAACATAAGGATAAGCATGGCGTTAAAATAAAAGTTAGGTCTACATCCATTCGTGAACTCATTTACACTGCTTTCGCATAAGCATAACACGTAAGACATAAACTGCATAAGCCTGCATGTGCTTATGCTCATGTAAGAAATAAGAAATGAACCAATCACAGCAATTACAGAACATTTAACTCAAAATCGAGTATCTAAATAGGATGGAAGTCGATAGATCGAACAAAAGACTGGTTTTCTAAATTGCTTGGTTGATTTTCGGCTGTTTTCTGCTTTGTTTTGTAGCGTACGATCTTTTTGTAGTTTATTTTAGTAGTTTATTTTGTAGTTTATTTTGTCTTTTAGTAGTATCATTTAGTTTTATTTTTTAATGGAATTAAAATACCTAACCTAACCCGACCCACCACAATAAGGCCGGGACGTCGACTGTAGGTCTAAGCTCGTAAAGAACTGTTGTGCCACAGTACATACACACGCGCACACATATAATGACCCGCAGACAATAGAAAGTCTTTTCTTACGCTTTTGTAAGACATTGTAAATACTTTAGTCTCTCACTTATGTTAAAGTTTATGTCAATACGTTATGCTTATGTTTGTTTGCATTGTGAATGGGTCGTGTCTGAAGGAGGGCATAGTAGGCAACCCGCTCTACGTACGTGTGTGTCAAGGGCATTCACTAGTATAATGCACAGGCGGTTCTTAGTAAAAGACAAAACGAAAGAAAATTGCGCTATTAAGTTCATCACATTCTTTCCCATTGGATTTTATTACTAATATGTATTAAGTTACGGAATAAATATCGGTATAAACATAGTAATGCTGATTAAAATTAGTCTTACGAATGCTATTGAGATATTAAATAAAACAATTGTCTGCAGTCACAATTGACGAATTGTTTATTGATGGTATTTGTAGCAGTAGTTTCAAAGAAAAAGGCCATTTTATTAATTTTATTTAATTACCTTTTAAATATATTTTTCAATTTTTACAACATTCTTGCCAATAAAGGATAAAATTCCAGAATGACTGATAAACTCTTATTTTATAACCTGAAATTTTCCTGAAAATGTATGCTCGACAAAAGACTTAATACAAAAATGTGTATCAATTTGTAAAGTTACATAAAAAGATAAAAGCTAGTGTAAAATAATATCCAATAGACAGTTATTAAATATATTCTCTTTACTCTGTTTTAAGAAACCGAACAGTATGTAGTCTTGAAATCCCAAAAAATGTATTTCTACGAGTAAATGAAGATTTATCGGCATACCAATAGGAAGTGTTTTACATATAAGAAATACAAATATTTGTCACATTCTATATTTCAATCTTGTACAAAAGAGAGGAAAAATGAGGTTAATTAGCCGCATGCCTTTACTAACTTTTTTCTTAAAATTCAAATAATTTTCTTACTAATGAAAACATTTCCCGTGAAAAATGAAATATTTTGTAGATTATGCCGATTTTAACGACGTGTTAAATACTATATACGTGGATATTAGTTTTTAAAGTAGGCGATAAAAATCACTACGAAAATGAATATAAACATTAGAGTTGAAATCCAACACATATTGTTCCCATTTTATTTTTATATTTGTGTCACTTATTTGAAGTGAAAGTTGAGAGATATCAAAACAATGGAATTAAATAAAGTACTCTACTTAAGCGAGCTTGTGCTATGTTGCGCAGAAAAAATAAATATCAGAGTGCTTTATTTTTCCAAAGAATTTTAGACATTTAATAACTAACTTTTAAAATCTTTCGTAGTATTATTACATTAATAGTGGTGTAATTTATTTGAGTTTGTTTTATATTTTTTTATATATGCATTCATTTATGGAAATGACAGTTTGCTTTTCATCCAATATAGTGCAAAATAGAAAATATTGTGTATGCTTTCGTGAATTGCGTGAACTCTTTGAAGTCCTCAGATACAAAGCGGAATCCTAATTTTACACTTTGCAGATAAATTAGGTGTCATCACCTTCATTTTTTATTTTCAATAAAATCAGAAATATTAGAACACTTCAAATAATACATTGTATTTCAAGAATCTTCAAATTTTAGTTGAAAAATACAAGTAAGAAAATAGACGAATTTTCAACATACAGAAATATCGTCGGCGGTAGGAGTTTATTTCTCTACGACCATTTAATAATATACGTATCCAGTTCGAAATCCTCGGGAAGAATTACATTACCTTTGCAATTCGCGCTTCTTTTGAACCGCTGTAGACAAGAGAATGATTTAACAGTTTCATGTACGTAATCTAGATGTTGTTGTACTCATATTTCTTGTTACATTTCGAATTTATCATTGATATAAAATTAATGCAAATCTTTACACTAGTCATAGTCGCCGTAGATCTTCTGTCACCTTCTTAGTTGTTGCAAGTGCATCTCGACTCTAAACGACATGGCACCTAGAAGAATACGTGGGTAGTCGAAGGATATATAGATGATTCTATGGAAAACAAAATTAATATTGCCAACAAAATTCTGCAATCTGTAGAGCGGAACAAAAACGGAAAATACCTTACCAACATAATCGCATACTAATGATGTCACTTTTGAATAATAGTCAACACAATCAGTGATACGTATTTCGAACTATAGTGATATTACCATTAATTTTGTGAGAAAATATGTGTACATGAGTTTAGAATCAAACAAAACCTGTTCAAAATCCATTCTGAATATTTCAACATCGTAGAGAAAGTATAGATTTCCACTCGCGCATAATAATTATTATTCACTCGTAGTAATTACGACATTCGCTCCTACGTCACTCGTGCCATAGACAACTCGTGATCAATAGCCATCATGATGAACTCGTTGAAGAACATACTAATTCGTAGTTAAAAGATCTGAAAATAAAAAAAAAACAAGAAATGGAAACAAGATTACAGCACATGAACTAGAAATGTGTCATATGTTCCTTCGCAGCATACGTATTGAAAAATCATCTGTGTTATTTTGGAATAATCTTGATTTTGAAACCTCTTTGAGAAATTGGCGTTATCCCATTCAGAAGGGACGTTCTCGGATGTCTGACAACATTGCGCAAATGTCCCCATCTCGTTTCAGCCTCACACTTTACTCATTGAATCAACTCTCCATTAACCAAAAATTTCCTCTCAATGTTGGTTGGCTTTAATGTTCGTTATTTTGTATTTAACTTAATTTTCGCAAAGTTTTAACGAAGGGTACCTAAGCGCCTCTCACTCTCCAAGAACATTCTATCAGTAAAATACGTTAACCGTTTGGAAGATAGTTCCTTTTTATCTTACTATTTTAACTCAATTTAAACTATTATCTATCGAAACAATTCTGTATCATTTAGAAAGAAATGTTATCTTGTTTTAACATATTCCAGCTTTATTATTATTTTTAATGAACGTGTATGAAGTATTTTACTGCAACCTTATGAGGAATTATATAACTTTGAATGAAGTTTGATGTATTAGATATTTTAGTCGTACGAATTGTGTATATGCGCTGACACAACAACCAAATGATTCATAGGAATTAACATGGTAGTTTTGTAAATGATTTGATTCCACATACGATTACGAAGGAAAAAGTAATTAAAATATTAAAGAGTGTAACATCGTATAGTTCATATGTAATATTTGTAAACACAGTTACAAATGGGCTCAATAAGATAAAATTATACAGGACATATAGATATATCATGTAAAGAGAAATGTGTTAACAAAATTATTCATCCTGGTTCAGTAGTCCAGTAATGTGTCCGTTTGTCCGTCCGTCTGTCCGTCCGTCCGTCCTCTGTCCGTCGCCCATGACTACATTCCTTCCGGTCCACCAATCGAGTACATAGTGTCATTTCACGAGCCTTGTTCACCTGGTGGTTGTTGTTAGTAGTAAGTAGTAAGTTGACGGGTTATTAAGAATCCACAACCCGTATAGTGTTACGTATTGCACAGCCAAATGTGAGTAAAACTTCATTCGATTCCTCTTAGCAAAATAAATCGATTGCTACAATTATTTGCTGATTTTCTGTTCAATAATCTGGTAGAATTCAAATAGAACATATGCTTGATTGATTTTAACACCTACGAGTGCATTGGTGAAACACTGTGGATCATGTTCTCTCTTTCTCTCTTTGCGGCATTTACATGAAAACGACGAGATTACGTTAGATGAACGATAATTCAACCTAATTTTGTAATGAAACAAAAATTTAAACAAGTATAATAGTCGATATTTTTTCATGCAACGGAAACAGACATACGGAAATAGAGGAGTCGAGCAACTGTAATGTGTTCAAACTTATTTTTGTTATGAAAGTTTTAAGTATAAATTAAACTCTTTATTACATTAAGTACCATCCGGACGTGCTACGCTAAGCTAGTTTAACATATTTTAAGAATATTTTGAAGTGTAAAGCTTATGCTTAACAAGTTCATACTTCACGCCCATCATTCAATTTAACCCTTTCAGTCACGAATTTTAAAATTTCTGTTGGAGAACTATTTAAATATGATTTTTGAATCTGTCATGTTTTGTAAATTTTTGATGTATTCCATTTTGTTTTGGGAGCCATAGTTATCCAGTTATCATTTGGCCCCTGTAGTGTACATGGTGACTGAAAGGCGTAACTTCAATCAGCAATTGAATTTTTTATTTTCGAAAATCACATGATAAAATTCTTATTTTGTAATGTTATTTTAGAAATACAAAATGAAGAAATAAGAATGCAATATCAAATGACAATATCCATTTATTTTTCTGTCACATTCTGAGATTGAAAGTAAGCAAGACTGGCCTCAACCGCCATGGCGCATGACAAAACTAATCTCGCATCATTTGGGAACTCTCCGATTCCAAGCATTTCCTCTTCCGTAAAAGTATCAATAGATTCATTTATCTTGTTTGCCTCGCATAATAAATCAAAAAAAAATAAAAAGAAGAATTGCAAGGAACTCCAGCGTTGTTACAAGAGGAAAATTAAAGTAACCTTACCTCATATTTGAATTCCTCGTCTTCACCACTCAAATCCGATGTTTCAGAATCGTCTACATCTCGCCAATACTCGAGTATTTCATATTCGCTAAGACTCCTGCGATTACGCGTCGCCGACCGGGAGAGATGGCTCAGTGCATCAACTGCAGTCTCTCTGACCGGGAGGTCTTAGGTTCAAGTCCCGACGGTGGCAGGATTTTCGACACTAGCTTGTCAGCTAGGTCGAATTCAGTCGCTGTCTGGAGGATAATTCTAGAGGCAGGTTGCTCTGATCGGCAGTTTTCTCCGATCAACACCAGGCGAATGCCGGAGCAGTACCCTAACAAACACGCTACAAACCGCATGCGATCTTTCCTACCCCATCCTTGTCCTATCCTCAACTCTTACTGACATGCCACACACTAGCATGCACTACACTACCGCACATGGCGGGAGACCAGTCGGGAGCTTAGAGCTTGTCCCGGCTGGGACGGTGCCCCCGCTGATGGGAGATACCTGGTTGAAAGGAAACCCCACTAGTCGACGGTACGTCGGCGACGGATCTCGCCACCCAGCGGGAAAAAAAATCACCGCCACTTCCCGCGGAAAACACGCACTACACTTACGGGACGAATTGCCTCTGTAGTTGACGCGCCCGAATCACTAATCAAACTACTACACGCCGTGGCACTAACGTCAGTGTCCACTACAGAGGCCAGAAAATAAAAGTTATGTATTTTGAAACCATACCAAATAATATTGAAAATAGCCCGTAATTTGATATTTGCAATTTAGATAAGCATATAAAAAAGTGATGCTTATCTTCAAACGTTCGGAATATCAAAAAACAAAACTTCAAATACGACACCGCCTACTCGCTCATAAATAGCCGCACACTTCTTACATTAGAGATAAGAACGGACTCGTTCAAGATTCCGGTGCCACAACAATGTGGACGTTAAGAGAACCGAACCACTAAGAAGTGCATCTTGACGTATAAACATGTATGTAATCTAAAATATTCATCAAAGTTGCTGGCCTCTGTAGAGATCATGGTGACTGAGTGGATTAATTGGAGGTAACTATATAATTTTAGGAAATATGAAACAGTTGATAATAATTCTCTCAGTTTGAAATTTGAGGCAATTGAACATATTGTGTTCAAATATTACAATAAAAGTAAAAATTGTAAAGCACGAATTTGAGTATACACAATACAAACACATATGTTGCACTTGAAAAATTGCATTTCATCCTAGTAGTAAAATTATGTAACAGGAAGGACTTATATGACAGAAAAGTATAACATAATTTACCTCACTGTTTGTTGTGATATATATTTTATAAGTCACTACTTCGACAGTTCGTTAAGTATCAATAATGTGAAGATGAGTTATTAGTTTAACGTTTGTGGCAATTAGCAAGATTAATGTCTATGGAACAGTGGAAGTTCTCAAGAAAATTCACTTTTCTTCTTTAAATTGTGTCATATAAAATCTGTTCTCCAAATGTATTCTCTCTATAAACTCTTTGCACACATTATTTTGCCCTAAAGAGTAATATCAGGATTAATTACAAATACAAATACAGTTAACCAGGTTATGTGTATCTTGCTATACATCCATATGATATCACATTCTGTCTCGTCCTAATTATAACTTGGCGACACAGCGGGTGCATTTGATCCGAAACGTATACGGCAGTCGGCGAATTTAGCCCATTCCCAGGGGCCGCCTTCCGTTTCCTCGGCGTCGCACGTAGTAAGCAGGCGCTTCGCCGTACAGCAGACCGCAATCTCCTCAATTTCCTGCATCGCGGTGTGAGCGTCCGGCAGTCACGACACGGAGCCCCCTCCCCCACCCCTCGACGCCGAGGGGGCGGAGGAGGGGAGGAAGCGAAGGGGCCCATTTGGTGTTTACTCACGCGTTCGCACCCCTTCCATCGTCGCGGCCGCCGCCGCCCCCGCCCCCGCTCCCGTAGCCATTATCACCGCGACAGGGGATGATCCCAGAGATCCTGTCAGTTGCCGCGTTCGCCGTTCCACTTCGCCCCCGCCCCGCCCCGTGCCTCGCCGCCACGCGTCCCCGCCGCCCCTCTCCGCCCCGCCCCGCCCGACCCCGTCCCTCTCCTCCCTCTCCGTCCCGCCCCGCCCCGCCCCTTCTCGGTCACCGCTGTCGCGGCCGCTCCAATTGTGCGGTTCACTCTGCTATCAATCACTTCAGCCCGCTCCGCGCGCCGCGCTAACGATGGGGCTTGTTATCTTGTTAGAGTTTTGTCGTTCGGCGGCTGGTTGAACTATGATGAGAGGAGGCACTAGTATACTCCCGCTCTCTCTCTCTCTCTCTCCCTCTCCCTTTCTCTCCTTCTCTCTCGCTCCCTCTCTCTCCCTCTCTTTCTCTCCCTCTCCTTCTCTCCCTCTCTTTCTCTCCCTCTATTTCTCTTCCTCTCTTTCTCTCCATGTCTCTCACTCGCTCTCTCTCCCTCTCCCTCTGCGAGTTGTGCAGGGAGGTCTGTTATTTAGGAAACTATCCCTATTAAAAAAATATTTCGCCAATGTTTAAATCATGTATTAATTTTTATGACGTATTAAGATGAAACAGTTAGCATTTTATATCATTTAATAAATCAGTAAAGTCTTCTTTCTTCTTAAGAACTTCCTTCTGAAAGTTTTGTCCCGTTGAACACATAACTAGCTAATTACCGTTATTGACGGCAAATACCATCTCGAAAAAAAATATTTTCAGAAACTGTATTCCATTGAACTGTCGTTATTCGCAAAGAAATTTGAATCGCAATATCGTTTCATTCGATTGATTTTCATAAATGCAATTACAAGACGGTAAGTTGTAAAAATGCATTTATTTTGTTATCTTATATTCATCTAAAAGGTAGAACCTTTACATTTTAACACAACACATTTACTGTCTGATTTGTGCAACAGTCCCTGACGCGCAAGTAAAGGCAGGCCTACCGGTGCGCGCAAGGCAAGGATTTTGTCTGTATTTTGTCTGCTGCGGTGGCGGCGGTCACTGAGGCTCTCCCGCTGGCTCAGAAGAGCGCAGCGCAGCGGGCGGGCGGACGCCAGCGGCCCGAGAGGAAACAAGTGAACAGCGGCCAGCGGAACCCCTTTGTACGCGCCAGCGTGTCACGTTGCAGTGCAGGGTAATTTTCACCAAGCACGCGTGTTTTGCCCGTGACCCCAACCTGCTCACGGCTCTGTAACCCCTTCCCGCCCGCCTGTCCGTTGCCCTCCTGCCCGTTGCCCTCCTGCCCGTCGCCTTCCTGTCTGTCTCCCTCCTGTCCGTCGCCCTCCTGTCCGTCGCCCTCCTGTCCGTCGCCCTCCTGCCCGTCGCCCTCGTGCCCGTCGCCCTCCTGCCCGTCGCCCTCCTGCCCGTCGCCCTCCTGCCCGTCGCCCTCCTGCCCGTCGCCCTCCTGCCCGTCGCCCTCCTGCCCGTCGCCCTCCTGCCCGTCGCCCTCCTGCCCGTCGCCCTCCTGCCCGTCGCCCTCCTGCCCGTCGCCCTCGTGCCCGTCTCCCTCCTGCCCGTCGCCCTCCTGCCCGTCGCCCTCCTGCCCGTCGCCCTCCTGCCCGTCGCCCTCCTGCCCGTCGCCCTCCTGCCCGTCGCCCTCCTGCCCGTCGCCCTCCTGCCCGTCGCCCTCCTGCCCGTCGCCCTCCTGCCCGTCGCCCTCCTACCCGTCGCCCTCCTGCCCGTCGCCCTCCTGCCCGTCGCCCTCCTGCCCGTCGCCCTCCTGCCCGTCGCCCTCCTACCCGTCGCCCTCCTGCCCGTCGCCCTCCTGCCCGTCGCCCTCCTGCCCGTCGCCCTCCTGCCCGTCGCCCTCCTGACCCTTCGTTCGCTTAACTGTCACTCGTCGCCGTTATCCGTCAGACCTTATCAGTCATTCGTTGCCTGTCATCCATCAAAGACCTTTAGAGTCCGCAGACGCATTCTGTTCTACATTCTTTTTAATCCATTCATCTCGTCCGCTCTTTCTTCTCTGAAAATCCTTTCCGGTCATCTGTACTATTTATTTCATTTCTGCAAAATACTCCAAGCGACCACTAACCTTTTTTATACCCTATTGCATTTAATCTGGAAATCTCTCACCAGTTTCATAAACATCATCCAGGATTATCACTCCAGTACACCTCCGTGCGGATAGCCATATCTATGCGATCAACTAGTACTCTATCAGTTCTTTCTTCGTCACTGTTACGATTTTACCTCCATTTCCTTTCTTCGGTCCTTCTCTTCCTCCTCTCTCTTCCATCGTGTTTGACTCAGCCTAACCGCCGCCCCACCTCGCGCCCTCCCATCCCAGAGCGTCCGTATCGAGTATCTTCTCGCTTTGTTTCTCTTCTGAGAGCCCTTGTGTGTTTCACAGTGCCCTCCCGCACTCACGGGAGTCCATTTGCAGAACTAATTAAACATAACTACCCTCGTCGAATCACGTTGCTTTAAAAGTGAGGTTAGCGGTCGACCAGCGTCGCCGGGTGTCGGATTTTTTGTGGGTTTAATTTATGCTCCAGGATCCTTACACAATGTTGTGCTGTTGATCACTCTGTGTTAACTAAAACATCAGTACAATGAAAATTGCTGATTATTTTTTATTGAAAAGATAAAGCGATATCTCATATTACCCTGAACCTTATGAACCAGACTCATCACCTATTCATGTCTATTATGCGCTATGTTGTTTAGGTTTCAATAGAATTTGTTGGAAATTCCGATTCCTTTATTACCTTTACGAGTTTGTTCTCATAAAAATCACTGAGATTATAAGTGACCTTAAGCTTTTTAGCCAACCACTTAATTTCATAAAAAGAAAAAAAGTCCGAGGTGAACTCACGGGTTACCTCGGCATTTATGAAATATCTATATTTCAAGCAAGCACGTCGGTATGATGGACAAAGTCGAGGCTCTTGCCGGGTATACTGCCTGAGCTATAGGACCGCAATGCTGACACAGATAATTGCCTTAGACGCCAACTTATATACCTAACGCCACCCCCACCTAACATACACCAGGCACCTAATGCGGAGTCGCAGAAAGATGCTCAATGTGAGCTTTATATTATTTCAGGGCAGTGGGATATTTGTGATGAAAAAAGATATTCAAATACTCACATAGAAGTCAAGAAATCGTTGCTCATTTATTAAAAGCTCAATAGTGAATACATATTTACGATAAAAGAAAAGCAAGGAAATATTCACAACCATTTTTTTAGATTCTAGAACAACACTCCTGAGCCCTTTTAAAATTAACTTCGAAATAATTTATTTTTTAAAACAATACTCTCTTTAGATTGGATCTGTGAACGGTCATTTCCTCATGAATTTGTGCCACAAGTTAATTTAAATAACTAAAACTCAAGTTAAGACAAAGGAACAAAATTTAACTTCTGAGCACTCAAATTTTTAATAACAGAATTCAAATAACCGAATTTACCATAGTAGCGTGAACACAACTGTCAACAAGGTACGAACCACACGTACAAGTGTTAATTATTTACCCAATTGTACACGAATGTACTCCGTTCTTAAGGCATTCAATCTTTATTTTGGGAACCTAGTCCAGTTTTCGACTTTATGAAATTTTCTCCCGAACAACAAATGTTCTCTTTTACTCTCTCAATCTACGTCGTCCTTAATGAGTTCGATTGCACGCGACGGCATCTTGAATGCGCACTGACCTTACGCTAGCAATGCCCTCCGCTGGAATGCTGCAAATTCCCACTCGTTACCTCGCCCCGCGGCGGAGGGCGGCAATACGACCTTGTACAGTGCGCGGCGGCGCGTGGCCACGGCTGGAGGTCTCGGCGGCTCGCTCGTCGCCTCAGCAGATCGCGGCGGCCTCCACCTCAGTCCGGTTCCTCAGTGTCCGACTTCCTTCTGCTTCTTTCTTTCATCGCCGTATTGTGCCCGTCCCGCTTGTCTTTCTTTCCGTTCACGTCGTATGCGCCCTCGTGCAAAAAGTCTTTTCAGTACGCAATTGATTTATTGCGTTTTGAAATAGTTCTGATGTAAAATAGAGAAATTGTTTGTTCACCTCTCTTTACAATTTCACGGTTTGTACTGCCTGCTGTAGATATGCAAATACTGCTCGAATTCGCCGACTGCGGACTTCACTTTGAATTATTATTGAAAATCAAATTAATTTAACTGTCCTCTCTATACTTTCTTTCAAATTACTATTATTAACAATATGGCTGCTTGCTCGCAACTTCAGCTTCATTAGCAAATGCTAATTACGACTACAGTGTCTTCAACTTAGAACGAGCTAACTCTGACGGGAATCCAGAAAAGAAGAAGCTCGCCGTGCCCTCTTCTCCAACTGACCCAGCGTGTGTAACAGCTTCTCAAGTTCGCCGTGTTGATGCGGTCAAATGATACTAGGCCGCACTTCTGTTGTCCTTCGCGGTGTGCACTCTTGCGATTTCCGCCTTCTCGTCAAATAACAATTGCGTGGCGGTTGAGACATGCGGTGGGGACTACCGGACAACACTGTCTATATGAAGGGTTTGGTTGTAGATGATTCTATTCTTCCTGAGAAATAGTAATGAAAGAGTTTCAATTCGACATTCTTTGTCACAGAGTAAAGAAAAAATAGCATAGTGTCATTTGATACACCAGCACCACAATTCTTGCACAAAATACAGAATGTGCCAAAACATGCATACACACTTTAACTGGAGACATTTACGTAAAGTATTTCAAAGTTTGATCGGAAAACAACAGTAATGTGTAGTGTGATGTTTTGCAAACATGATACAAGCTACGCGATATGTCAATCAACAATAAACAAAATGAATCCAGGCTGCGCGACTGGTCAACAATGAACGTAATGGAGCCAAGATTATCGCAAGCGCTCAAACCGACAGCAGAACAAACAGGTTTAATGTTGTTCTCTAAACAAATGTGAATCTCATTACGTTGTTTCTGTTAATTTTTTTTGGAATTAATGCTTGGTGTACGTTTCATCGGAGGCTCTCTTTAGGCCATTCTTTTTCCCAAGGACCAGTAACTGGTGTAGTGAACTTGGTCATGACACGCACATACGCCTTACTCGCCACTCGTACAATCCATGGAAATGAAAAATTGTACTTCCAACAGGATGGTGCAACACCGAGGCGCACGTGCGTTACTTGATGACGATCTTCCAGGGCGCTGGATAGAACGAAGATGTCCAATTGCGTTTCCATCGCGTTCTTCAGAAGACGTTGGACGAATACTTAGGGAAACTTTGAAGAGTATAGTGCACTGTAGAAAACCAATTATATTGGCAAGACTTCGGTACGAAATTAAAACGACACATGCTGAATTCTCGGGGGTCACTTTCGCAAACGTTGTTCAAACACTAGGACACAAAAGAGTATAGACGTCGATAGACATTTCAAGTATCTGTTATGACAGTTGTGCGCGTAAATGTCTGAAACGATTATTGGTCATCATTACCTTTTTGCGTGAATTCAGATTTCATATAACAGTTATTTCTTTGCTTGAAGTGTGTATGTGTTTTTTTGACACCCTCTGCATAATACTCGCTAAGGAGAGTGGGTTAGTCGTATTATTTTACTTTTGTCGAAAATGTAGCATATTCTAGAGCCAACAGCCGAGATCTTCACGTCTAATTGAGTGAATGTCAGGTTAAGTGTAGGTAGTGTTTAATATAGCCATAAACACGTGTTTTGTATTCCAATTAAAAAAGTAATTTAATTCAGTAGATACAATTGTGGGTCAGCAAACAAGTTCACTTAGCCAGAAACAAATCCAATGTTAACTTGATGGCAACACAACAGGTTCTGTGTCGTAGGTCCAATAAAATCAGTTTTAATGCGGGGAGGATAAACGTGAGGAAGTAGTTGAAGAAACAGTGTGCAAAAGACAATGAATGAGAATGGTATATTTGACTAACAATTGTATACAACAAGTTTTCTTTAATGGTGGAACTCTCTTGTATTTTTCCCTTGATTCATGAATATATAACGGTCACACATTACATACAGGGTCTCCGGGGAGGAAACGTCAAAACTTCGAAAATAAGCTCTTAAGACAATTCTAAACATATTTTGTTTAATAAACTACGTGGATATTCCGAATGGTTGAGCCACAATAAGCACTCAAAAGTTGGTTTTAAAAATGTATTTCTAGGCAAAAATTTGCAATATGGAAGCATAGAAACACTCCAGAAACATGTAAATTGTCCATTATTTACAAAAGAAATGAATAGAGTTGTTCACAAAGAAAAATTAAGCGAGAAATAAAAAAGGAGTCGAATTGTGTAAATTGGGTTGTTATGAGGTGATATGAGATTAAATACATTGTAATGCGTCTTTAACGAACATTATTTGCGTAATGTCACAATATGTATCCTAAAATCATTTTGTTCCTTTGAAATAAACCCATGTATTTCGTACTTAATTAGAATTATTAAAATCCTATAATTGGATCGGAAACTAATAAAAAGTCGCCTGAGTCTTCCATTATATAGACGTTAAATTATCGAATCGAAATGGCGCGTAATTAGAGAGAATCTAGAGAGCAACTCGCACCGCGATAGCGGAGATGATGGAACTCGGAACAGGGAGCCAACACAACAAATGGAACTTCCCTGAGGACTCTTTAATTAGTGGTAATTTAAGGGAGTACTTTCGGGGTGGGAGTCGGGGAGAAGGGAGAATATCAGCGTCTCTGTCGACCTCCGGCGACCCCCACAGCCCCTCCACGAACCACCTCCACCCCATCCTCTCCCTCCTCTAGTCCTACATCTATCTTCCTCGTCTTTGCCGTTGCCATCTCATCCGTATAAACCACTCTCGCATTGACATCTCGTCTACCAGATCTGCACCTGCGTCACTACCGCCGTAGACGTCGCCACTTCTCGCCTTCTACCACTATCATTGCCACCGCCGTCTCTCCCGCAACTTTCTCGGCCTCCTGCCACGCCCTCTCGGCGCGGAGGGAACGAACGGAACGAGGAGGAGGAGGAGGCCATGGAAACAGGGCAACAACGCCCCGCCAACAAGAGGGAGGCATCCAGCAACAGCGGATTCACGAGAGGGTTGGGGGGACTACTTGCTGGTGCTGCTCGTTGAAGGGGAAAATCTCATTCCCAGCGGAGCACGTGGAAGGGGGCGCTTTTACGTTAAAATTAGGGAGATGTCCGGGGCTTTTAAAAAGGAGGCGGAGGGATGCTAAACGAAGGTAACTGCAATACCAGCAATACCGGCTCGTTTAGTAATTAGCAGCATCATTATCGTAATAATAATCGTATTTTTTCTGCTGAATGGTGAAATATGTTGTATCTGCGTAGCCGCGTGGGGAGAATTTTGTATTTCCTATCCTCTGGTTGGTTTTGCAGTGATTTTGAAGCCGTGAGAATTTTGGGGATTTTGCCACAAACGCTGAGAGAAAGGGCGTTGGGGTGGGGGTTGCGTAAGCGACATGTGTAACAGCCCCGCAGTCCGTTCGTAGCAATACGCGCCCCGTTTCGCAGCCGCTTTTAACTTTATTCACTCGGCCCGCTCTGTTTGCGAGTAACGAGGCCTATAAGTGGTTACTACAACGTTCGGCCATCTACACTCGTCTCTTTTATGGTGCTGCGTAGATGCGAAGTTAAATGAAACGTCGAGGGCGGAATGGGATGGGGAAGAAATGAGGACAATGCTCTGTCCGCCTCGATTTATACCTTATTCGCAGCCTTTTACGAATGGTGACAATTCATTTAAAACGCGGAAGAGGTAGTTGCTCTCGCATCTTGTTGTCACTTGTCTCGCAGGTGCTGACTGCTGTAATGTATGCGTCCTGCTCTCTCTCTCTCCCTCTCTCTTTCTCTCTCTCTCTCTCTCTCTCTCCTGGAGTAAATTGTGTCGCATATCACGCTCGTCATTCTTTTCGTGTTGCCCTTTTCATGTGTTCCTCTCCGTCCATTGTGTACGTTATGTGCCTTTCAGAGGACGTTGTTCTAAATGACACTCATTTTTGTTGTCATCTTTTTTGAAGGGGTTTGCAAATGACAGTTTGCGACGTTGTTAGCCGGCGTAGCTGAGAGTTCATTTAATCACTCTTCTTCGTGTCTCAAAAGGATCAAAAAGATATTTTGGTCAAACGATACATGCAGATGAGTATCGATGAACATTATTGGTTTTAGGAATGATAGTAAAATATCAGTTAACCTTATTATTTTTATTGAGATTCTCGCATATTTTATTGCATTGTTGCTCTTAATTCATACTACAATTATTTTGAAATCTATGTTTAAAATATTGTATTACAAAATTATTCTTCCTTATTTGAATGTTTAATTGATATCTACATATAGTGAGTACTCATGACATTAAATGTTGAAGATACGTTCAACGAACGTGAATGGAAAAGCGTAGATCTATTTGAAATCCGTAGACATTTAATAAAATAATAATTGTAATAATAATAATAATAATAATAATAATAATAATAATAATAATAAAATGTAACTTCAAGAATTATTATTAAACGGTATTGGTAAGAAAAGGATTAGAAAATTCTGAAGTACTGAAGAATTATTGAAGTTACGTATTTGAATCAAGAAGTGTGTTGTATCAATAGAAAATAAGCCATGTTTAAGGGAAATAGATATAAGTAAATATCAATTAAACCTTCATAATTTTGTAATATTTCTTCTAATTTTAGATTCCTTAGTATTCCTAAAGAAAATACATTTTTGGAACAAGAACAGCAATTATTTCGGTCTCTCTTTGGTTCCATAAATGTTTTATACACTCATCGTTTATTTAAAAAGAAGTAGAATATTCGTAGTGAATATTCTTTACGTGGATGTACTTTCAAACCTTGAAAAAACTTATTTCTTAAAATGTGAGGCATTATCACTTAATGTGATGTGAATAACGTAAAGGGAAGCTTTCTTTAAAAAAAACGAAGAAAATTTAAAATGCTCGCATTGCATCACGAATTTCTCAAAATTTCAAACGGCAAAACGCATTCCCAGAAGCAGAAAAGTAAAGTGAGACTAGGAACAAGTGTTTTACCGTTAATGAGAATACCCATTTTAATAGGGATTACTTTTAAATTGTGTGCACACAGTTCTTCTGAAGGATTATCCGTACTTGAGAACCGTGAATCAATTACCATTTAACCCACGTTTCGTGTAAGCACAGGCCGTGAAAATTGCCACTTTGAAAGAGTGTAACAAGGCTCGCCATAAAACATTCCTGCGGAACAAGGCTCCTGGCCCCAGATGAGACCGCAGTGGGGTCGTGGTGACCGATCAAACACACCGCGCCCCCGCCGGCTCGCCGCACGCCATATGGCCCTGGCGCGTTAGCCCCCACCCCGCTCGCAGCCCCGACCCACGGTCTTTCTCTGGTTCCTGCTCCCCAACATCGCCCCCACCATCGCCAACGCCGCCACCGACGCCACACCACCACCCGCTCCCCACTCCTTCACTGCCTTTCCTCTTCCACTGCCGTTGCAGCCTCAAATAGTCTTCCTCACCGTGTCCTCCCCTGCTTCTGCCCATTTCTGTCATTGTCGTAGCCCGCCTTACCCCCGTCTCTTCATAGCTCCCGTTTGCCCTACACACTGACCCTTCTCCTTTTCGCCACTTCTCCCTACCCCATTCCGGGCTGAACATGCCGCGTTAGTCCCGCCCGACCCCGTCACTTCCCGCCACTACCTGCTTCTCCATTCCCCTCCCTGCAACTCCCCCTCTTCTTCCCCCTCCTGACCACGCATTCCCGCCCCCTTTCTTCACCCCTCACTCCCCGCCCCCTTCTCACCACATCCTCTTCCTTTTCGTCTTCCCATCCGCGCCCCCTCACCGTTCCCTCCGCTCTCTCCTCGCCTCTCACTACCCCGTAAGCGTCCCTCTTTACTCTCTGCATGGGTGGAATTGGTCACGCCCTGTTCTGCTCCGCCTGTTCTCATACCGCCGCCACCCTCAAAGCGCCACCGTTCCCGTCCCAACCCTTCACTCCTATTCGTGCCCCTGCCCCGCCCCCGTTTCCTCACCCCTATTTCCGATTTCCCCACCTCCATCCCCAAATCATCGCCTGCCTCGCCCCGCCCTGACTTCGGGGCGCACATGCCTCCAGTGCCCTCGGCCTCCGGCGCGACGCACGCCTTGCAACCCACGGCCCTCTTCTTCTGTAGCATTCTCCAATTCGACAAATGCGGGCAAATATGTCAACAAAATACAGATATTTGCAACAAACACCTGAGAACCATGACCCAAGCCTCTTGGCTAATTTGCAATAAACATTTACACCACGAGCTTAACCTAAATCCCATCACACACCACATAGCCTTTCTTGTCAATTTCTATTCTAACCTACCCCTCATTAAAAACTCAAGACATATATATCAACATAGGAAAATATATTGAAAACCCAATTAGAATAAAGACGCATATCCTATCCATTCTTGTTTTAATATTTTTGTCAATCTTATGATTTTAGAGGTGTTTTGTAAGTCCCCTCGTCAATTGCAGTTTAGATCAGGTTTAGTTTACAATAAGTTAGTTTTAAGTCAAAGATTCAAATGAAGAATTTCATATAAACGGATCTTCGTAAAGCAAGCCTATATATAATAATAATAATTGTAATAATAGTAATAAAACTTGCTAAACTTCCAGGTCATTCAAAGGAATGGGATGTGGAAGAAATTGCTTTTTTGGAGCAGCTCACATTTGCACAAAGTATTGCAGATTATTGTAGAGACAGTCCATAGATCTGCTCCTTAGGTAGCTGGTGCACCACGTGCTGGTAATTCATATTTCGTGTAAGATAATTCGTGTTTCTATGTGCAGTAAATATCATCGTATAATACACGTTGTATAGATAGCATCTGCGAGAAAAAAATTGTTTACGGCAAAACGTCTATTCACCTGACCACCGGTTCGTCTTTCCTTCCTTCTGTTCGTCTGTCTATGAATAAAGCTATTGCTAAACCGTAAGTAGTGTCCGGTTCGAGCCTCCGAGGCGAACGCTTCGCGTCTGAGGCAGATATTATCGCTTGTGGCAGTGGTCAACCCTCAGCGGCAGTGCGATAACGCTAATGCTTGTACCGTTCGCGTGAGCGGTGTGAACAGTGATCAATTTTGAAAACAGTGTGTTTTCTTTTAGTTGTGGAAAAGTTAACGTATTAAATTACAATAGTTAATGGCCACAGGTAGTTGCTCCACTAGGGGGCAACTGATTCGAAGCGCAATGGACACCACTTATGTTCAAAATGGTAGCGGAACGTTGTGCAACGGTAAACCAGTGCAATCCAACTCAGTTCAAGCAACATATGAAGACTTATCGCAAGTGCAAAGTGCAAAAATTTGTGAATTAGAACAACAAATACTATTACTTCAGCAACAGTCACCTTCAACTACAGCAGGCCCAACATGATTTATTGTATTCACAACAGTTAAATCAAGGTAACTATTAAAATCAATCCATTAATGTGCAACATGAAAATTCTATATTACAAGGTGAGTGCAGTGGCACGAAAATGAAGCGAGGGTTATCAACGGATTCTAATGAACGAGGGGAACTCATCTATAATCTACCAACAGGAAACAGATTTGAACATTTACCAGAGGAAACTGAAGAAGGGGAAGTGTAAATTCAGACTTAGATGAAAGTGAAAACTTAAATTCTGTGAATATCAAAATCCCACCAATAAATGTCTCAAAATCCCTAGAAATTATTCACAATTTTTCTGCATTTGTATTGGAAGTTAACAACATAGTTGCTAATGATTTTTCAACAAAAATTACTCAAAACCATGTATCAATATTATTTACTTCAATTGAAGATTTTCGACAATATCGTCGTTTCTGTGATTCGAAAAATATACCGTATTTGTCATATAGAGACCCAACTAAAAAATCACTTTCGGTCCTTTTGTATGATGTACCAGTCTCATACCAATGGAGAAATTAAAGCAGAACTAAGTAATCAATCTTTCCCAATTAATTCTGTCTACAGACTTTTTGGAAAAAAAGGGAACCATTAGAAATTTGTTCAATTGAACTTGTAGACAACGATCAAGGTAGAGAAATACTTAAACTAAACAGATTATTTAATAGTATAGTTAAAGTTAAAATAAGAAACAAAATCAACTTCCCAATTCAATGGAAAAACTGCCAGAGAATAAATCACACCCAAGCGAATTGTAAGTTAGAACCAAGATGTGTAATATGTGTAGATAATCACCACTATACAAAATGTAACAAACCAAAAACTCAAACTACTAAATGTGTTAATTGTCACAAAAACCACACTGCAAATTATAAAGGATGTGAATATTTTAAAACTATAAGTACTAAATCTTATGATTCTTCAAAATCCACCTCAGCAGAACTGTCTACGCAATTTAATTTTCAACCCAAATCAAATCCTCAAAACACAGGTTTTTCAAATGTCCCCCCTAACATAAAGAATACAAGAAATTTTCCAAATTTACCAACTGTACCATTAGAATCACAAAATGTTCTCAGAAATAGATATTCCATTTCAGCAGCTCAGCCAACTAATTACAATTCCATAATTCCAATTATAACATCTCATGTAATAAACATATTAGTTCCACAAATACAAAAATTAATTCAATAAATATTACCAACAATATTAAACAATGTACAACAATTCTAAACTTATATTAGTTAATTGGAACGCCAATGGATTATTCAGACAACTTCCAGAATTTAAACATTTTCTTTATGATCAAAAGATAGACATTGCTTGTGTGAGAGAAACTCATCGTAACAACAATCTAAAGATTAATATACCAGGATACAAAATTTAGAGAGAAGACAGACTCTCAACCCATAATGGAGGGGGTGTAGCTATAATTATAAAAAGAAGGTTTATTCATACTAATATGTCAGTACCAACTTCAAAAGACCTAGAAATGGTCGCCATTCAAATAACTCTTTCCATTAGTACGATAACAATTTCTGCCTATAAACCTCCAAAAAAGCTACTTCCAATTAACATTCTAAAAACAATTTTTACTAACAATGATAAAATAATTTTAATGGGTGATCTAAATTCAAAACACAGAGCATGGGGATGTAGAACTACCACCCCTCAAGGAAAAGTACTATTTAACATTTCCACAACAGAGTGTTGGACGCTCCAGTTCAACGCTTCAGTTCAACCCATACATTATCCTTATAATACACATTTAAATCCAGATATACTCGACATAATACTGTGGAAGAATGTAAACATACCAATATTTCAATACCCAATTCCAGCCTTAAATTCGAATCATGATCCGATTTTGATAACTTTTCATAAAATTTCTCCAGCCATCTACTCTCACAACTCCCTTATTTGCGGACCCATTAATTGGATCATTTTCAGGAAAACATAACACATTTAGACTCGTATCCAGATAAACTATATACACCTGAGGACATTGACCTAGCAGTTACAAATTTTCAAAATAACATATACACAGCTATTCAACACTCTACTTCTAAACAACATTATCACGAAAAAATATTAACGAATCAAATACCTCAGAGTTTACTGAACTTAATTACTTATAACCACAGAATAAGAAGAATATGGCAAATAACTCGTAATCCATCAATTAAATCTACTCTGAACATTCTAACAAGAAAAGTTAAAAATAAATTGGAAACTCGTAGACTTACACAATTTAATAATTATACATCTCAATTACAACCTAACTCTTCTTCACTATGGTCAGCTATAAAATAATGACTAATGATAAACAACAAATTTTGACATTAAAAACAGGAAAACACAGTAGCCACTACTGATGAAGAAAAAGCAGAAACCTTAGCAACACACTTTGAAATGGCCTTCTCTAATAACTCTTCTTTAAATTCTTGATTTTCTAATTATATTTCACAAGAATTAAACAGCCCCTTTTATACAGAGCCAGAAAGAATAAAATTTATTTCACCATCGGAAATTAAATCTCTTATTAAGAAACTGAAAAAAAATCCCCTGGAATTGATAAGATCTCTAATATTATATTAAAAAAACTACCTCCAAAAGTAATAAGTTCACTCACTTCAATATACAATTCTTGCTTACGAATAAACTATTTCCCTAAATCCTGGAAAATTGCATCAGTAATACCTATACAATACCAAATAAAGACCATACTAAAACTGAAAATTATAGACCTATAAGTCTCCTTCCTACTTTATAAAAACTTTTTTAAAAAGCAATCTTAGCCAGATTAAATAAACTTATTAATCAAAATAACATAATTCCTCATGCATAGTTTGGTTTCCGCAATAATCATTCCACAACACATCAACTATTAAGACTAACAGGTCACACAGCATCAAATTTTCAAAAGTCAAATCATACTCTCACATTATTTCTTGATATAGAAAAAACATTCGACAGTGTCTGGAATACTGGTCTTCTTTATAAAATGAGACAAATTAGCTTTCCTCATTACCTACAACAAATTATTAAAAGTTTCCTCACATCTAGAAGTTTTAAAGTTCAAGTTAATAAACGAATATCTACAAATCATCCAATATATGCTGGAGTCTAGCCTATAACACAATTTTTAGTAATTATGTATACATATTTTGTATAATTACGTACCATTTTTACTCCATATGTCTCGGACCTATCCGCCACTCTCCCGACTCTTCCTTCCCACATCTTCATTCCTGCACTTCCTGTTTTTCATTTCCTCACATTACTTTCACCACTCCACCTTGGCTCCGCAATCGAGTCATGTTTATAAATCCTATCCTTTGCCTTTCCTACTGTCTAGGCTGCCGGCTACGTCATACCACTTCCTTTTCCTTCAACAATTATTGTTATGTTAAGATGATATCTTGTGTAAATTGTTCTATGTTGACCTAGTCCGCTCAAAGGTGTATCGTGTCTGAGCGTGTGCGTGATTGGCGTGTGCGCAGGTGCCGTACGCGACGCCGCCCGTGCGCTCCAACCGTTTCAGCCCCACGCGCACGCCCAGCCCCTGGGACGGCGTGCGCATCGCCGACACGGACGGGCCCGTGTGCCCGCAGCGCCTGCCCGACATCGCCAACGAGACGGCGGCGCTGGAGCGCATGCCGCGCGGCCGCCTCGAGTACCTGCGCCGCCTGCTGCCGCTGCTGCGCAACCAGAGCGAGGACTGCCTCTACCTCAACATCTACGCGCCCGTGCAAGGTAGGCCTTCCCTCAAGCATGCTCTCATCAAATGTGTTTCTTTCTAAGATCGTACAGAAATGTGACGCTGCTACGCGGGCGTGAAGTTAGTCTCTTCTTAAAACATCTGAAAAACGTGACGTCGCCGTGCGTCACAGTTATGACGCTAACGTCACAGTGCGAGTAAGACTTTCAGGACTACCTCTATCTCAACATCTACGCGCCCGTACAAGGCAGGCCTTCCCTCAAGCATGCTCTCATCAAATGTATTTCTTTCTAAGATCGTACAGAAATGTGACGCTGCTACGCGTGCGTGAAGTTAGTCTCTTCTTAAAACATCTGAAAAACGTGACGTCACCGTGCGTCACAGTTATGACGCTAACGTCACAGTGCGAGTAAGACTTTCAGGAGGACTACCTCTATCTCAACATCTAAGCGCTCTTGCTAGATAGGCTTTCGCTCAAGCACGCACAAGCCTAATGTGTTTTTTCGAAGATCGTGCAGAAATGTGACGCTGCTACGCGTGCGTGAAGTTAGTTTCTTCTTATAACATTCGAAAAACATGCGACATCACACATACAGTCAATCGCAGCGAGAGAATCCTAGGGAGGTAGAGGTAAACGGAACAGCCGACCACCGTTTTCTTCCACAGATGTCAAATATCCGAAACGTCATAAGAAAGTGATTTCGCAAAATTAAGTTTGATTCTGTTATAAATTTATAATGCAGTTATTAAAATAAAGCAACTCGCTTTATTGCATGCGTACACATTTGAAAACTCGCTCTTAACGTCTCTCGTTTTCAAAACATGCACTCATGCAATAAAGCGTAACATTATAAACTAATTGCATAAACTACTATTTTTCTCACATTGTATAATGTCATTTGATTGCTGCATCCAGTTGTATAACTCAGATACTCATGTCGATACAGTTTTCATTATGATACAGTTCTTGACCAATCACAGAAAAATTAACAAACCAAGTATTGTCACTTGATGAATCATTAAGAATTGTTTTAGAAAACGTTTAGTTCGATTTTGTACTTTAAAATTGCAATTGATATTATATTATGCTTGTCAGTTTTAATATCTTTTATTAGTAGTAATTTGTGTCGTGGAATATTATTGAAAATAAATTTGATCGCAATTTTCCTTTGATCCTAAGTGACTGGCGCAGAACTCCCTCGCAGGTGGACAGGCAACCACAGTCTCCTGCGGCAGCATGCGATGGTAGGATTTGGGAGCTGTCCGCTAGGTGCCTTTGCTGAATTTTGCATGTCAACTGCCGCTAAACGTTTCAATGTAAAAGTTTAACTGATAAAAGTCGCAGAAAAAGTACCGTAGAAAACTGGATGTAATGGTATTAATACACTCGTGTGAAGTTTACGGTACTCGCTCGTTTCTATCTCGTATTGTAATGTCACACTCTGCATTAATATCCGAGTAGTTTCATAATGTGCTATTATGAACGGTAGATGTTTTTTAAGAAAAGTAAGAAAATAAAGCGCACATAGATAGCAAAACAATTTCAACTTCCCTATTATTAAACTCCTTCTAATAACTATTACCTTATAATTAATTATTAACACATGATTAGTTCATAACTGTTTACACATAACGTATGATCAAACTCGTAGCAACTTTCTTACATATACCCAAATTTCTCAAATGATGGTAATTTTTATAGTAAATACCCTAGGTATTTTGGACAAAAAATTAGGTACTGCAGAGTTTGCAAATTTGATGGAATGTCAGCATTGCTTTAACCAGTTTTAATTCAGTAATTATCATCCCGAATTTCCAGTTATACAATAGGAAACAACAAAGACTCACTACCGTACGCCGCGAAACCAGGACTTCTGGATACAAAAAAGTTAACAAAAGTGGAGGCTCCTTTCTAATCATGAATAGGAGAGACAAATCAAATCATGATTTTTAAAAGAAAAAATTTGGTACGATCGGAGGAAAAAGTGTTGTTTATATTTCGTGAGATCTCGATAAAAATCCGGTAAAAATCCGGTCTCGGTAAAAATCCCTCAATCGTTATCGAGCAAAAAACTATTACTTCACGCATTTAATGTATATTAAAAAACTATTTAGAAATTTATTTGTAAAAGCGTTTTCGCAGGGTATGCATATCGTGCTAAAAGTTCAATTTCTAGCACTAGTACTAAAAGTGAGACGATGCTCAAGTGTTAAGTGTTAGCTCAAGTGTTAATGCAGTGTTAATTGGTTTGTGTATTTGAATTAAAATAAAATGAAAGCCAGTAAGCCTGTATAAAAATAGTATAGTTCGCAGGTGATAAAAGTGATTTTATTTTGCTAATAGGATTCGTCACTTATCGCAACATTTCCTACTCGCAAAATAAAATGTCACATTTTCCACTCGTATCGTATATAACTAGTGTAATGTTGTAATGCTATATCGATTTAACGCAATCAAACAAAGGAATGAATGCTTCAAACGTTATTTTGTGAATTTATGGAACAATTTTGGGATTCATACCAACAATGTGTCATTAATTTCTGCATTGCAAATTATTGTTTCTTGTTTGTTTCGTAAAGATATATGCATTTTCCAAACGGAACTTTTTAATACATCAGAAAAGAAAATAGTAATGAATAAATAATAGTGATAAAATCTGGATACTATAAAAATAATAAACGAAAAAAATCCAAACTAACAATTGATAAATTCATGTATCTGCAGGTTATATCGTATTTATCACCTGATTCATTACTTATATTACTATGTACGCCAACTAATCCTAAGTAACTGCCTGAAAGTGAAGCATGAAGTCATTAGTTCTCTTTCATCTCTTTGTAGTTCGTTAAAAGAATAGTGGCGTGTCAAAGGGCGCTTTTATAGCTTTATTCACTCATAATGTATGTGAGGTTTCCGACGCTCTTACTACAGGCAGTTCTTTACTACTTTCACTAGAGTACATCGAAGTCTAAGTCCAAAAGAGAAGAGTCGCAAAAAAGCTTAACGTTTCTAGGGCACACGCTTCATTGCTCTCGAATGCGTTTCCCAGCTGTCGCAACTGAGTCGAGAATCCAGCCCCTTTCCAGAAAGAGGTCCTTCCTCTACAGAAGACGAACCAACTGTGTATTTCCAGAAAAAAAAAAGATTTTAGAGAAGTTGTAATTGTTGACGGTAACTACCGCCCACCCAAATTGACAAAAAAGACGTTTACAAATTACCCTACTTGATAACCATTCTTGTCAATTTGGGTTAATTACAATTTTGAAGGTCATTACCTTCAAAATTGTAATTAACTTTTCTATTAGAAATTGGTTTTCCTGGAGCTATTTTTTCTCAAATAACACCACCTTACACGCTCTTAAAATTATAAATATAAATTACAGAATAAAGTGATAAAATAATACGAAACACAAGAAGAAATTAATTGACGAAGAAACACTCGTTTCCGTTCTAGTCTAATTCTCGTCGACATTTATTTCACTGTTTGATTCTGAATTCATACATCGCAATGCAATATATCCTAACAGAAAACCTATGAATTCATATTTCTTCTGACAGATTCCATGTTTTTATTTACTCGCGACTATTCACCCAATTAAAATTTGTTTTGTATCAAAATTTTCCAATGCAAATTACTGGAGATATCAGACGAATTCTGTACCTGCGAAGAGGAATTTCAGCATTCACTTTTGAAAGAGAAGTGAAACACGATGCGAATATAAATTCAAACGCTGTGTATAATCAAATATTCTTTTATTTTCATTTCTTTTTTCCTTAATTGAGAACGTAGAATGGAATTAGCTTTTGAAAGTTGGACGGTAAAATGCGAAGAATGAATTTCAGTATTAGAGAAGTTGAAATCCTGTTATTCATTTTGAATGTGTGTTTATTTTCATGACAACAATATAATAAGTAATCGTTCTTCCCTTGTCTTCAAATAATGTCATTATAATTTCATTTAACAATTTCACTATAAGAAACTATGAAGTTATTGTTTAAGTAAAATTCAATAAAATTAATAAACCCAGCAGGGTTCAAAGAAACATTAATGACGAAAGACCTACATGACAAGTAAATGAAATTTAATTGCGCATAAGGCGTTTTATGTAACATTTCGTTTATTTCAGTATTTCATTACAGTTTTGTAGATGGCTAGGTTATCCCTGCGTTGAATCGTAATTAGCATATCATCAATTTCATTTAAAGCAGTTTCAAATGTCATGAAAAATTTCCTCTTAAAAAGTATTTCTTGTTCAAAGAAATGGTTAATAAAAGAGAGATACGTTGAGAAAAGCACCCAATGTTATATCTTAGATTGAAGATAGCCAAACATTTAATCATTTTAAAACTATTTAATTAGAAGAAAAAGGGGTACACCCAGAGAGGAATGGTAGAATCAGTTTTTTAAAGATATGTAAAGATGAGATCTACAAGAGAATGACCGGAATGATACAGGGGAATGGAAATTGGGAAGCGATAATTGGCCAAAAGAACTGTAAAATTCTCCCAAAAAGAACAATAAGAAGAACGTTTTATCAATTGATTTTTTAACATTTATTTGGCATCAGCGACTTACAATTCTCTTTGATCTGATAATTCCGAAATTGACTTCTCGCTCGATTGTAGTATTGCTTGCTCGTAGAGTACATATCTATCTATCTATCAATCAATCTACCTATCTATCTATCTATATGTATGTATATATATATATATATATATATATATATATATATATATATATATATATATATATATATAAATTCTCGTGTCACAGTTTTAGTTACCATACTCCTCCGAAACGGCTTGACCGATTTTGATGAAATTTTATATGTATATTCAGTAGGTCTGAGAATAGGTTGTTATCTATTTTTATACCCCTAAGTAATAAGGGTGGTTCACCCTATTTTTTTAAAATTTTCCGACAAAACTTTTTATGCAACCCGCTACACACGGTAGGTATTTCACAAGGCGGTGTTTCACCCGCTACACACGGCGTTTCTATGCAACGTGAAGAATCGTGAAGAAAGTGCTACTAAATGTGAATAACACGGAAGAATCGTGAAGAATCTGCTACTAAATGTGAATAACACGGAGAGAGACGGTGAAAGAGAGAGAGACGGAGAAAGAGAGAGAGACGGAGAAAGAGAGAGACGGAAAAAGAGAGACGGAGAAAGACAGAGGCAGACGAAGAAAGAGACGGAGAAGGAGAGAGACGAAGAAAGAGAGAGACGAAGAAAGAGAGACGGAGAAAGAGCGACGGAGAAAGAGAGACGGAGAAAAAGAGGGAGAAAGAGAGGGGGAGAAAGAGAGAGAGGGAGAAAGAGAGAGAGAAAGAGAGAGAGACGGAGAAAGAGGAGGAAGGGGAAAAAGAGAGACAGAGAAAGAGAGAGACGGAGAAAGAGGGAGACGGGGAAAAAGAGAGAGGGAAGGAGAAAGAGAGATATAGGGACAGAACAACGTCTGCCGGGCTCAGATCTTTGTTATTTTTATATTCCATCATAGTTCACAGCGCTCCATGCCTCTTTAATTCATGTATACCTATCCTCAAACACTGACAGTAAGTTAGTCATTTTTCTCTACTAAAATAATTCTAGGAATAATTTATATGGCATAACAACGTTTGCCGGGTCAGCTAGTGAAAATATAAAAACAATCATTCGTAATTACCAATTCTCTATCTTCTTTTCAAGGAAATTTTTGAACCCAGGAGAATCTGAAAAAAATGTCGGAAGTATAGTACTCTAGCCTTACGAAAAATTAGAGAGATTTTTTTATACTTCTCTTTGTGGCAAACAAACTTTTGATAAAATATTCTTCCATCCCTTGTATTTGACTGTGCGTAATGTTTGGTTACATTTCTCAAATCTAGTTTTGTATACAACCTCTCCAGTACTCATTTTTGTAATTCTTAACATTGTGGGTGCTTTATCGGCTAGCTAATCGAAAAAAAACAGTTCATGGTGATAGCTCAGTGGGGACCGCAGCATCATTAACGGGGAGGTCGTAGAGTTTAATACGAAGGAGGCGAGATTGGTTGTATAGATGAGTCGAATTCAACCACTGTCTTAAGGATAATTCTGGCGGCCATCTAATGTGATCGGGAATCTTCTACGGGTTTTCCGATCACTACTAGATGAGTGCTGGAGCAAAACCCTAACAAATGCGCCATGGATCGCGCGCGATCTTCCCTTCAACATCCTTTCCCTCTCTTGTCCCTGAACAACACACACACACACACACACACACACTCTTATATGCACTACACTACCATATACGTTAGGGGTTCAGTCGGAAGCATAGAGCATTCGCCCACTAATTGGTGCTCCACTGTGGAATATGCCTCCCAAATGTAATGTGCACTACACTTATGGGACTAATGACCTAAGCAGCAAACGGACCCGGAATCAGTGCTCAATCCACAAAATTTCTTTACCGAACGCCTTCCAAATCTGTGCAGTAAAATAGTTAGGCAACAAATCAATTAACCTTTTTGCACGCTATGCGACGGCGATTTTAGACTTGTTCAGAAGTGAAGAAGTACCTTCAACTTTTAAGCCTCGAAGAACGCAACGGAAGTATTGCCAAAACGTTAGCAAATCACCCGTTAAAAGAACTTAACCAAGATAGCAGAGGACATTCATATCTCCCCGAACACAGAATCCTTCGACTGTACGTGCAGACAAATGAACGGCATCTCGAACGTTGGGCCTGACGCAGCGCCCGTAAACTACTTTATCTGCGCCCGCTTTCGCGGCTATCTTCCACGCTTGGCGACGGCGACCCATCGCAGCGGGGATCGAGCGCGGCGTGTCCACCGGTTGACGGAACGTAGGCGGGAGAGCGGTGGGGAGGGCGGGGACATGGACGGGGTCGGGAGGGGGAGGGGATTTTCCCCGCCGGAGCTCGAAGCGCCGAAGTCGGAACGGGAAATCGCTGGGAAATCCGTTGAAGCGCGTTTCGAATCGATCCACACGGCAGATAAAGGGCACGGTAAGCGCCCCGCCCTCCCATTGCCCTCCCGCCCGCCCCCCGATCGTCCGCCCGCCCGCCCTCCGATCGTCCGCCCGCCCACCTGCCCTCCCGCCCTCTGATACCCGCCCGCCCACCTTCCGATGCCCGCCCGCCCGCCGATCGCCCGCCCGCCCACCGATTGCCCGCACGCCCACCTACCACTCGCCCGCCCACCGATCGGATCGCCCACCCTCCACAGGATCGCCTGCCCGGATGAGCTATGCGGCGGAGACAAAACTGGATTTATCGGATGAAGGACGTCAACCGATTTACGTGTTCTAGCGGTGAACGTCATACTTCGTAAGGTAGGTACTAACCGTGGAGGTAGTGGCATGTAGCGGCAGTTGATGCAGTTTTAGAGATACTGATGCTGCTGTGGGGGGAATGTAGTTGACAATTTGTGAAGCAATGAGAGTAAATACTACCGATGGAAAGAATGTTTGGAAGCACAAAAATTATGAATGAAAGAAATACTCATGATATAAATGATTGAGAGGTAATAGAAATATTGAAGGAGTGAAATCTTAATAGACGGATAACGATGCGGAGTTGAATAATTGGTCCTTGCGTAGTTTTATTCCTGTACTTTTGTAAGGAGGCAATTGGTTCATAAGCAATTAATGACACAAAGAATTAAAAATAGAATATATTTCAGACTATATTCTCAAGATTTCAAAATATTCTGTACAATATTATCAGAATACCCAGCTACAACAACTTACTATCTAGTGAAAGGAGTCGTGGATAGACTCTGCATAGGATTTGTAAAAAATAAAAGAATGAAAGAAAGAAAGAAAGAGGACAGGGATTCTTGTCCGGGAATGGGCTCCGGCAAATCACGCGCAAACTGGAAATGGTGGTTAACAAGAACTTTTTATTACAGAAATAATTGTTTTACAAAGGGTCCCCCCGGATAAGATAGTAAAAAGTTCCCCTCAACCAAATTACATATGAGTGGTTACACTATAATTCTAACATAAAAATAATATTTTTGAAAGGTTTCTTAGCCTCCGTCCCACCACCCACACCCCTATACAGCCAAAAACGTGTTTTTTTAATATCAATTTTTTTTCGACAACTTAACACTATTTTATCAGAAAAAAATATGATAAATAAGAACACAACTTGGACTATCAGAAAAACATTTTTCAATATTTTCTCAGGCCCAAATTCAAACACAAAAAAAATATTTTCGAAAAAAAAATATCAAGAAATATTTTTTACTGTGTCTTAGAAGCCTGGAACAGGCTCGAAAAAAATGTCAATGGTTCCTCTTAAAACACAAATTGTTGTGCATTTTTTTCAGATTTTTTCCATTACTGGGCTGCAATTAAAAAAATAAAAACCATTTTCCCGCCTTTAAAACACCTGGAATTTCAATATACTTTGAAACTGACTGCAACGGTTCTGTGCATTTATTTTAGTGTTTATTATACATTTGTATACATTGTTGTAGCACCCAATAAAGTTTTGATACTTACAAAGTATCATTTTTAAAAGCTTTCTTATCCTTTGTATGAGCATATCATACGCTAAGGAAAGATAACAGTGTTTGGCAGTTTATTAATAATAATTAGGTCATATTTGAGGGATAATTGAGGGACATGTGGAAAAATGAAGGAAACGAGGTTAGACCCAGATTTACAAGAACTGTTTTACTTGTCTTAGAACACAGACACTGGCACGAGAATAATCTTAAACCTTCATCTCATAATGCTTGTGAATTTTTTCATATTTTTTAAATACCTGGGTCATAGTTTAAAAAAACTAAGACATTTGTAGCCAACCACTTGGCAGTTCGGCAGTTGCCGCGTACTAGGCACGTGCCACCTTGCTTGAGGAGGAAGGCCACAGAATAGCAGCTAAAACGTTGACAACTGAGTCTAGAACGTGGCGCCTCCCGGACAGATAAATAGTAACGCATTGGTTGCGGAAGCCTGTGGTCTCACGTCTGTAGATTGTTTCAGACTAGAGAAAAAATTGTCTTTTCCTTTACCTAAGTATTTGTTCTTGAATACGTATAAATATGGAGACACTCGTACAATCTGTACACGTGCGAAAACTCTGCACTTTGTAAATAATAATTGTACGAAAATTGAAAATTGATTTAATGTAGCACCCAACTGCAAACTCTCATCCCCGGAAAGTAGTTTATGGCATTATAGATCAGTACTGTGCGAGAGAATTCATTCTAATATTGCTGAGCGTTGAGATAAAAATTCGCAGAAAATAAAATAGTCCCGTTAATTTGATCGTGAATGATAATTTCAGTATTTTCCTTCACTTTAATTTTACATTGATATCGGCTTCTGTTTTCTGTCCATCTGTGCTACGGAAAGGGCGGACCCAAAAGAACTAATATGCAAAATTGTAAAATAGGATGATCATAAAAGTGATATTTTGAAAAATACATCCCAACAACATAATCGGGCCTCATCTGTTCCCCTTCACTTCCCCACTGTCCTCCTCTACTGCACACGAAATGTCCCTTATTATTTCCCCATTTGTCATCTACCCGTACCCCAAAACATATCGTCTGTTAGAATTTACTTGTTCTAAAAAAAAAGTCGTGTCCCCAGGAGACAAGCAAACCTGTTTTAAAAGTCCTAGGAAGCATCGCTTCCGAGTTATTTGCCATTATAATGTGTGTTGCAATAATCTTTTTTTGTATGTCATAATCTGCAAACTTCTATTTTTTCTTCTAAAATCTGTTTGATGTAGGATGGGGTGTATTTTTTTATCCACCAGTATCACACTTACAAGGTCTTCTGTCGATTGTTTCTAATAAATTGCCAAAACTATCGTCTTTCCGTAGCGTACGATTACTTATGCAAACGATTAGAAAGCTTTAAAAATGATACTTTGTAAGTATTTTCCAAAATCAAAACTTTATTGGGTGCTACAACAATGTATACAAATGTATAATAAACACTAAAATAAATGCACAGAACCGTTGCAGTCAGTTTCAAAGTATATTGAAATTCCAGGTGTTTTAAAGGCGGGAAAATGGTTTTTATTTTTTTAATTGCAGCCCAGTAATGGAAAAAATCTGAAAAAAATGCACAACAATTTGTGTTTTAAGAGGAACCATTGACATTTTTTTTCGAGCCTGTTCCAGGCTTCTAAGACACAGTAAAAAATATTTCTTGATATTTTTTTTTCGAAAAGTTTTTTTTTGTGTTTGAATTTGGGCCTGAGAAAATATTGAAAAATGTTTTTCTGATAGTCCAAGTTGTGTTCTTATTTATCATATTTTTTTCTGATAAAATAGTGTTAAGTTGTCGAAAAAATTGATATTAAAAAAAACACGTTTTTGGCTGTATAGGGGTGTGGGTGGTGGGACGGAGGCTAAGAAACCTTTCAAAAATATTATTTTTATGTTAGAATTATAGTGTAACCACTCATATGTAATTTGGTTGAGGGGAACTTTTTACCATCTTTTCGGGGGTGACCCTTTGGTTGCCTTTGGCGCTTATACTAGCATTCATTCTGTTCTTTCTCCTGTGTTGAACTATAACCCCTTTCGCTTTTCTCCGCCCTCCCGGGGCTTCACTTACTATAATGACTCCAATATTTGGGGGGGGTCTCAACACGAAATCACTGTTCTCCACGGGCTACTTACACTCCCTCCCCAACCTTCCAGCCGCTTTTTACTAGTGATACTCCAACTTGACTTGCGTTACTGCCTGCTCGATCCTTCAACGTTGAGCCGGCGCCGTGCGCCGCACCGTCCGCGTCCGGGCCTCTTCGTGCCGCGGTGAAACGGCGCGGGGAAGGGGGTCTTGCGATGCCGCCCCGGTCGTTTATTCCATGCGCGGCCTGTCGACGTGTCTGGTCCGCCGCCTCGCCCTTCGGGTATGTTCGTTGTGTTCGGCTGCGCTCGGAAGACCGGAGGACGCTCCGTCGCCATTAGCCGCTCCCCATCCCACTCGTGGCCGCTGTGGTGCTTCTAAACGTTCCCACAACGTTTCGACTGCATCCGCATGTGGACTTCAACCCAGGCAGCAATAATCGTCGACCGTTCACCCAGTTTACCACCCCCCAATGAAGTCGAACGCTGGCGTACACCGTTCCACCACTCCGCCCAGTTCCGTCCACTCCACGTGGAGATCATTCATTGCTGATGACGCTCCACCACGATCCCATGTCCGTCTCGTCTCGTTTCGTTTCCCAACAAGCACTTCCACTCTTGTCAATCACTTTCCTTGACACCACGGCTTTCCAGTTCCACGGCACCACGTTAACTTTCACAACTCTCTCCGTTTAACAGTCCGCACCACTCCGCACGTCCTCCTCTCATGACATTCTCTCCGCTACTGTGTCGCGCCTCGTGGCCTTCGGTTTCTCGCCCCGAACCGACTCCGGTTCCTCGCACCCGACTCCATGGTGTGCCGGCCGCTGCCGCGCAGTTCAAATTCTTAATATGCGCCAGAACGCATTGTTATCACGTGAGTGATAACAATTCGTTTCACTAGATAACACTTAAAAACAATCAAATTAAATCAACTCACCCTACCCTAAGGACATTTTTCAATCCTGCTGAACCATTTGAAAATACAGGGTCTTTAGTTTATCTTGCAACTCATGTCTGAGAGCACTTGTTCTTGATTTGGTAATTTGGCAACCGCGTCTCTTTTACACCTTTCAAGACAGCCGTGCCTGGCACGTCGGGACAGCAGAGGAGGCAACCGTCAGGTCATAAGCTGCAGCTAAGTTTCCTGTTTCTTTGTTGATCCCATTCAAGAGTGTCGGCGGGCAGGTACACGGCTCTCGTGCCGAAATCTTTTCATGCTGCACAGAGTGGGTAGGGTGGGGTGGGCTGAGGCATGAGCGTGGAAACAAAACGTCTCTTTAAGCAATTCTGCCCAGTATGCTGAAGAAACAAAACTGTAATATTAATGTGGAGGGGAGTTATCGATTTATTTACAGCAACGTAACAAGAATTATTTAAGTAACGCCAGCTCAGAGAGAAATCGAAAAGATATATCGTGAAATATTACCACCTAGCTCTTCATTTTATAACAACATTAATAATGTATTATTATTATTATTATTATTATTATAAGATACAAAATCTCAATACTGTTGGACATGAGACAATACGTCGGAATTGAGATTCAAGACGTATTGTATAACAGTTGAGTTGATATCAGTCAATCTCGTCTCCTAAGAACTTCCTCACAATACGGCAAGTGTCCAGTATCACAGATTTCTGAATTTTTGATAGATAGCTTTCTAATTGAAGGATTTTCAAGTGTTTCTTTGTGCTTGTAGGAATTAGTCCTGTGGCCGAAATGATAATGGGTCTAATATAGACTTTCTTGACTTTCCACATTTTCTTTACTTCATCTCCTAGATCCTTGTATTTGCTGATCTTGTTGCTATAGCTATTGTCGATATTGTGGGAGAATATCTTTTTTCAAACCACGGTATACGAATATTGTTTAAATAGAAATGTTACAGTGTTATTACTGCCTCGTCCAAATTAAAAATCTCGACTCCACCTCGCTCCACCTCGATTTTTAACTCTCCTGAAGTTAAAGATAACTAAAGAAATGAAGTTCGGTGAGGAAGTTGGCGCGTCTATTTCCAGTGGCGACACCTCAGATCGTCAGTAAATATGATTACCGAAGAAGAGTTTCATTTGATGTAATGCGAGGAAAATGAAATTAATTTACCTAAAACACATTTTAACTGCACTATTAAAACCTATTACAATGAACAATAATTATCTCAAAAACTAATATGAGTTACTTTTATTCTGAATTATTTGAATCTGATTTGTTTTCTACACCGACTTGTTTCTTTCTTAATAAACATTTGACTTGCGATGAATCAATTGTTGTTTATTCACGTTGCCAAAGATGTTAAAACCCAATGCTAAGGATGTTAAATTGCTTAACATACAGATAGGTACACGCCTGTAGGGTTGCATGTTAAAATGGGCTAAAGACGCATGTGACCGATAAAATTATTAAAAATACTAATAAAATGTAACTAAGTAGTACATTAATAATTATTGGAAATAATTAATAAAAAGTAATAAAATATAATTATCTTAAAATGACAAAAAAACTGACAGTCGAGTAAATGCTCAAAGTGACCACCGTTTATGAAGAGACAGGCGTTTCCTCTTTTCAGTGTAGTGGCTGCAGTACGTTGAAGAGTAACAAGGACAGAATACGTGCTTTCTCTTTCTTCCAACTAAAATTAGACACATTCTCTCAGCCCGAAATCTGAGGGCACGCGACCGGGCTTCGCTAAAAGTGAAAGGGTGTCGGAGGTATTTCACGCGTTGCCAAATTGGCAAAAGAAGAGTTGATGTTTCCAGACCTGGGTTGCAAGATACGATAAAGACCCGGTATAATATCCCTCCCCCTTCTCTCTCTCTCTCTCTCTCTCCCATATAACCACACATAGATACACAAATAATTCAACAATGTCAGCTAATGCTTGCCAAACTCATATTTCCCGTCAATCGAAAATACCTGTACCGAAGTGTATTGACAGTTAGACCTGAGGATGAATCAGCCTCTAACATTACATAAGCCTTGTATTAACACCCTTGAAAAGCAGAAATTTCGAGCATGTGTTAAAATTAAAAGAAGTTAATGAGTTCCTGATTCATTATTTAGGGCTTTTCGATCAGAATCTTTCCTTACCCTAAGTGATAATTTCGTTTCTCAGAGCTTATCAGATGTTTAGAAAAATTCCAAACCATCGCCCGTCTAATCGCTTCATTCAAAGTGAGTATTTTGAGTAACAAAACTAGAAAACTGGAGTAATAAACATAGAAACGTCGTATTTTAGTAATAAAACAGAAAAAATGGACTAATAAACATGAAAACTCAGTATTTTGAGTAATAAAACCTTAAAATTTTCCTGTTAACATCTTTATTATTTTTATTTTTCATCATAAAAATTATCATTACTAGCTTTTTCTTCACGTTTATCACTAATAGTCTGTCTAAGAGATCATGTGCATCATATATTCAACAGGATTTTCAGTATATTTTTTGATAACACACATTTCACTTTTTGGTGACGAAACTGATTTTGTTCTCCTTTTTTTGTTCAACACGCATATATTTCAATATTTTATTCCGTTTTTTCACTATTTGGCCCAAATTGATTAGATTGGGTATCATAATCTTTAAATATGAGATGTGCTTTAATTGAAATTTATTTATAATTTTCTAAATCTTCTAGTGAATATTCAATATCCGAGATTGATTTATTTGTTAATAGACTTAAATAATCCCTAGACACAATGTAATCTTATTTTAGTATGTGTCAATGTATGTAAGTAGTTCAATCAGAGAAACATAGGAAATATTGAACTAGTTCTTCCCAAACAGAATATTGCCACATGTGTGCTCGCGGAAATAACCGTACGCACTGAAATAGACCAAAATGCCTTTTCTATACTTCAATAATTTAAAAATACTTTGACACATAATTGCAAAAACTCATTGTATTTTGCTTAATCTATAATATAAAAATATAGAGTAAAACCTGTCTACGGCGAAACCTGGAAAATACGGATATCTGCCTTCGTCGAAAAAATGTCTAAGAACGGACTACTGTATTTTCCAATACAAAGTGCATTGGGTGAGCCGGAAATCTCCCTAATGCGGAAACGAGTTTTTAGTACGATGATGTTAAGAATTATGGATAAGATGGAAAACAAATATTGCTTTAAAATTAAACATTGACTTGTAAGTGTGGCGATATCATACCAAGAGACTTCAAAGCTGTGCTCGTTCATTCTCTTTCCCACCTACCTCGTCCAAATTTCGTTTCCCACGCAACTCGCGCCAAAGCCACTGTTTATACGCAATAGCACCGACCTTCACAAGTTCGAAGGAAGGAGAGATGGGAAGAGCGATCGTTTAACAGTTCTTGTAACGCGTGCTTTGTGTTCAGTGGCTGTGAACGTTTTCTCTTGTTCGGTTCGACGAGTTGCAGCAAGTATGTTAATGGAGTGTTTATGGTGTTAGGCGACAAATGCAAAACGATAACTCGTAATGCTAATTAGACTAATTGAAGGCTACGAACAAACCAACACTCCTCTAAAAATTTTGATAAATAAATTTAAATTTGGGAAAACTGACGTGTATGACACCTTAAAAACAGAGACAAAATAAAAAATAAGTGGTTAAAAGAATATTTTTGTATGTGGTTGGCACAATACTAACGAGGACATAAGCAAATAGCCGAAACCCAAATCATTGGACAAATTCATCCCTTCCTGCAAATACCGGCGAAACATGATTTCTTTTATCTTCGTGTCCCGTTTCTGAATGCCATTTTCTTTCTCTTTCTCAGGACGTCTCCGTTTCTTTGAAATTTAGTTTTTAGGTGAGATAAACTGCTCATACAACCTATTCCATCTTTGAACGATTGCGTTTTCTGAATTGACAGATTTTATTGCAAATATGAATAAGCCGACTTCGGTTTCACTGTATAAGTATATAAAACTAGCGTACCCTTGCGCAGACTCTCGGATGCCATACTCCCACCCCTTCTTCCTTATTTTTCCATTTCCATATTAAGCCTGTAATATATATATTTTTTTCAAGACCATCTTATCCTCCGTCACTTGTTCTATATGCCACCCTGTATTTGATAACAATGTAATACACCATTGTCAATATAAACTATTCTTATTTAACTTTATTATCTAGTAAAGATGTACACCAGTGTAATTCAGTCGCATAGAATATCATAGAAAATTAATTTTACTTACAGTCGCGAATTCAGGCTCTGAACAGGTTGGGTAGAATCGAAAAGCGTCAAAACACCAAAACTGTAATATAATGGTCAATAACATCTCATCCTGTAGATTAGTGTAAGGAACGTTTCTTTGAGGCTGTTGCACTCAGAATTGTCCTTTTCAAGGCTCTAGAACGCTTCGTTTAGGAGTTATTTAACAATATAGATTAACCCTTTGCGGTCCTCTGTCCCGTGTGGCGGGACACAGCGTTTTCCTCGTTGCAGACCCTTTAAATCCCCAGGTAGCTGGTTGCACCGGTCCGGCTTGCCGCGGCGTAAGAAACTGTACTCGGGTTTCAAATTATTTTTCGTATTATTACAAACAAAACATTTTAATTTATTTGCCTGATTTATAATACATAATTTTGTAACTTAATGTTTGGAGTGGAGAGCTTCACCTCATTACCAATAATGCCTGTATATTACATTGTATGAACGAAGTCCGAGTTATCATTACTGTCATTTTCTTCACACTCCTCGGAATATCTCGAGAAAATGTATTCAAATTCATACTTTCCTGAAGATTGTTAACTCTTAGAATTGTTTACCAATTCACACAATTCAAGCTTCGACATTCTCGAACACTTACTTCTGGATGGCACCATAAATTCAACTGCAACCTCGTAAGCAAACTGATTTTAAACAACATAAAATGGGCAAAGTCTGGCTACAATGAAGAAAAATACTGCCTAATCTCTTCTGAAGATAATTAGTTGTACAGGAAACCGGTGCCATTTACCTGAGTGAAATAATACAGAGGTAAATATAGGTCCCGCCCCACGGGACAAAGGACCAGAGGCAGGAAAAAGGAAAGTCCCGTGACGCGGGACATCGGACCGCCAGACGAAGCAGACGGAAAAGTGAAAGGACCGCAAAGGGTTAAAAATACTGACGTGCGTTGCGGGTTGCATTTTACATGAATATTTATAAGCGTTTTTAAATAAACGCTTCATATTTGAAAAGTAAAAGTGCAATTTCTCACGTTTCTGTGAAATTCTCTTTCTTTAGAGATTTCATGTGTAAAGATTGGTTGTGAGTGACAGCCACAAAGGGAATGAATACTACTGAAATCTATAAATATAAGACAGGATATTGGTAACTATATAAGAGGAAAATTGCGACACTGTTGACCGATCTCCATGAAATTTGGCACTTCTTTTCTTCCCCCGAGAAGATTTATATGTCGTTAGTTGTGTTGTAACTCCACTACATGGCGCTACATATTCACGTCAAATGCAACCTGCAACACACTCGGCAGCATTTTGAATCTACATTGTTCAATAACTCTTAAACGAAGCGTTCTATGGAGTTAAAAACTAAATTTTTGAGGCTGAAGGCTTCAAAGAAACATCTTTCACACCGTAATCTACAGAATGAACTCTTCTTGAACATTTTATTACATTTTTCTGGTCTGGAACTTCCCGATATTACATCACCTGCTCAGAGATATGCAGAATCTGCAAGTAAATGTGAACGAGAGGCACAGAGAGCGGTAGAGACAGAGACACACTGAGACAGACTTACAGGGACAAGGTGAGGGAGGAAGAGACGATGAGAAAGGGAGATGGGAGGGAAAAGAGGGAGATGAAGAGCAGAACAACGTCTGCCAGGTTTTCCTAGTAATATAAAAGACAATACGTAACAAAGTTAAATATATTATTAAATACATAAGATAATTACATAAAATATAGGTAACGTTAGTTCATAAGTATTTAAAACTTTCCTTCAGTTATTTTGCAATTTATTTTTTGACGTGGCTTAATATCCCCTCATTGGCCTTCGGAAATCGGAATGGCGTTGTCATGTAAATTGTTAAATTGAACAAGAGAATGATATAAATCATATTTCTTTTGGTAGAAAAGTGTACAAATATTCATCGAATACCAATGGTATAAAAGTTTTAAGCGAGATAAATGATAAAATGCAACAAGGCCGGGGGAGGTTCTAATGGTAAGCTGTGTGTTAGGGACACGAGTTTATGCAGTTGCGGATTGCAGTGAATAGTGTTTGTTAGCGGAAACTTTGTTCTTGAAGCAGCAACAGAATTTGATCTTGAGTGGCACGGAGGAAATTATACATTTGCTGAGTTTGAAGTGATGGCAAACGCGAGGAAGACGTCTTCCCTGAAGTAATCCCAGAAAGCGCAATACAAGATTTCTCTGAGAACAAAAGAGGTATCTACAATGTGGCAGCAAAGGTCGAAATAGACCGGCAAACTGTCAAAGGACTTCGCAGGAAATGCAGACTGTATAAGAACTCGCTTCACCAGTGGTTGCAGAGTTTATGGAAGAGCGAAAGAAGCGAAGAGGTAGAGAGATTACTTGGAAGCGGTAACCAGGGTAACTGCTTCGGTGCACTCAACAGAAAGTCGCTACGGGTGGTTAAAACTGGGAAGGTATCTGATGTCGAGTTGTTTGGCGGAAATTGGATTTGCTAGAAAGTACTGAGTGTACGGAACGTATAAGCTACGAAGAGAGAAATAAATATTTATACGAGCGTTAAAGGGAATGAACAGAGATGGAATTGGACCCGAAATGGCCGAAAACTTAGTTTTGCAAGAGAACTTATCTCTTGGTGGTTAGTTTTTCCATTCATTGTTATGAGTGGAAAAAGAAACAAAGATGCTAAGCAATTTTGCCGCGTGCGGAAAGTGAATAAACCGTGAATATAGAATTGGCCGCAACCTAAAATTGTTGGCAACGGGAGATGGCAAGAGGCTTGCAGCTAGCATAGGTTTTTTCTCTGAGATGTCGTTTATTGTTGGAGGGAGGTTCTAGGGTTCGAGTTCGGCCAATGACAGTATTTTGGACACTGGCTAGATGCATAAGTCGAATTTAGTCTCTGTCTGGAGGAGAATTCTAGCGCCTGGCTGCTCTGAGCTCACCGCGGTTTCTCTGATCAACTCATGGCGAGTGCAGGTGATCTTCCCTTCCTATTTTTGTTGTATCCTCACCCTTTATGCACAGTTACACTTACATGCTCTACAATACCACAAATGTCGGGAGACCAGTCTGGAGCTTAGAGCTTGTCCCGTCTGGGACGGTGGCCCGTATATGGGAGATATCTGCTTCAGAAAACAAACGTTAACGTTCATTGACGGATCTCACCATGGAGCGGTTACACTTTTTGTCCTAGTTGGTCTTTGAACAAAAAAAACAATTTGAAGATCAAATAGTGAGAACTAAACGTTTAATTTAAATTTTGAACATTTTCCTGACGTATGTCGACAGACATTTTACGTAAATTAGAATATAAACAAGATTTAATATTTTCAAATTAAAATTTACTTGCAATATTATGGCAAAATCCTATCTTTCATTGGCATCAACTTTCACGGATCGGATTTTTGGCAATTCGTTGACATTTTACTTTAGAAAAGATTTTAAGCAACTGTATCAGCACACTATTGAATATAAAATGCAGAAAGAAAATGTGCTGTTAAACTTTCACTGCAGTCAACTTAATGGAATACTATCCTCACGATTTTCTCCACTCTAACGCATTGATGTTGTGCATGTAATTACAATGTTGAGATCAATGCTGAGCATACAAAGAACAAAAAACATAAATTGACTGAGTGATCAATACCACATTTGATGGCAGAATTTACGAGAGGGCATAGAGCCAGACAGGTCATCGTAAACGGAAAATCGACTTATTGGCGGGCAATACGTTCGTGAAAAGAAGGAAAGAGGCTAGGAGGATTTAACATGAGTGGTAACTGAAAATGAACAGCGGATTCAGCTGAGATTTCCACGCTGAGTGAGAGGGCAAGGACTTCTTGGACGCATTGAGGTAGCAAAGGCATCCCGTGGAAAACTTCGCGCGAAGGAAATAAATTCAACGATGGGGGAATGAGTTTGTGAAAAAGAAGCAGCAAAGAGATTTTGACGTGGGTGGGAAGAGAAAGGACAGATGGACCAGCGTCGACAGCGAACTCCGCTGTGCTTTCAGCGGTCGGGGTCGCCAGGGGGCGCAGGCAATCGCTCCAGTGGAGATGGCGGGCCGTCGTGGGGTATGACGTGGTAGGGATGGACTTCGGTGCGATGTTGCTCGGCTGGCTGGGGACAGAGAGAGGTGTAGACAGATGCATAGCTAGACGGGAAAGTGTTGTAGACGGGAAAGTGTGGGACGTAGGCGGGGAAAGTGTCGGATGGGGCGGTCGAGGGCGAGTGTGTGGGTGGGCGGGAAGGCGGGGCGGGAGAGATGAAACAGAGACAAACTCCACTGTGCTTGCGGTAGCCGGGGTTGCCGGATGTACGGACAATAGCTCCAGTGGAGGCAGCGGGCCGTCGTGGGATATGACGTGGTGGGGGTGGACTGCGGCGGGATGGCGCTTGGCGGGGTGGGGCAGGGCGAGGTGTAGGAAGCAGAGTAGGCAGGGGAAGTGTAGGACGTGATCGGACGGATGGGGCGGTCGACGGCGGGTGGGCCGGAGGGCGGGGGGCGGGGCAGGAAAGATGAACCAGAGACGAACTCCACTGTACTTTCGGCGGCTAGGGTCTCGCCAGGAAGTGCGGGCAATAGCTCCAGTGGAGACGGCGAGCCATGATGGAGCATAGCGTAGCGGGGCGGGGTTTCGCTGGCCTGGGGCTCAGCAGGGCGGGGTGGTGGGGGCGTAGCGGGAGGGGAGGCGGGAAGGATGGGGGCGATCGCAAGCGAGTGAGGGAATGAGCGAAGGCAGGTGGACAGGGCGAGAGAGACGAACCAGAGACTGTGAACTCCACTGTGCGTTCGGCGCATGGGGTCACCCAGGAGACACAGCCAACAGATCAAGGGGCTACGGCAGCGCATGATGGCGCATGGCGAGGCGGGGATGCGCTGAGCTGGGACTCGGTGGGACGGGCCAGGATGTGTATAAGAGCGCAGGTGGGCAGTAAATGTGAGTAGGTGGGAGGGTGGGGCGGTTGACGTCGGATGGTAGGGTGAGGGAAAGCGGGTGGGCGGGGCTGGACAGACGAAACAGAGACGATCGGAAAGTTCAGATTGCGTTCGGCAACCAGGCTTGCCGGGATCAAAGAGGTAACGGTGGGAAGTGGAGGGCGGGGTTAGGGTCGGCGCAGACGTAGGGAGTAGCGCAGGCGATGAGTAGGTGGTAGGTGGGTGGACTGACTGGTGTGACTAGGATATACTGACGAGTGGAGCGGGGCGAATATTATTGAGCGGTCAGGGGCGCCGGCAGGCAGCGCGGAGCGATACGAAGTTGGATGGGCGGGTGAGCGGGACGTGTGGGCGGGGCGGAAGCGAATAACCAGAAGCAACTGCGAACTCTACTGTGCAGTCGCCAACCAAGTTCGCCGGGCTGGCATGGTAAGGGTCGGGGTGGGGCGGGTTTGGGTTGGGTGCAGAAAGGTGAGACGTAGCCGGGGAGTATGCAGGTGGGCGGGAAGCGTGGGGTGTAGACAAACAATGGAGCGGGGAGAATACGATTGAGGGGGAAGGGGTGACAGCAGGCAGGGAGGGCCGACGCGAAGGCGAATGGGGAGGTGGTCAGGTCAGAGAAGGCACGTTGGTAGGCGGGAGGGACAATCCAGTCAGCTAGCTGTAGGGAGGGCGTGGTGGGTGTGGGATGGGTTGGGCAAAGGGCGGGGCTGGCACTGGTGAGCGGGGCGGGGAATAGACAGACAAACAGAACGGAGGGAATACGAGTGAGAGGGGAGGGTCGATAGCAGGCAGGGTGAGCCGACGCTAAGGCGGATGGGAGGGTGGGTAGGTCAGCGAAGGTGGGTTGGCGGGTCGGGAGAGATAAACCTAGTAAGTCGATGGGCTGTGGGGAGGGCGTGGTGGGTCCGGGACGGGTTGGCTAAAGGGCGGGGCTGGGACGGGTGAGCGGGGCAGGGCGTAGACAGACAAGTGGATCGGGGCGAATACAAGCGGGCAGGCTGCGGCGACGGCAGGCGCGGCGGGGCGGGGCGACTTTCACCCGAGGGGCGCGGCGCTGAACGTCGGCAGGCGGACGAACGCAGTGCGCGCTCCGCCGGTAATAGGGCGCCCCGTAAACCGGATTTGGAGGTCTGACAGAACCGATTGCATTAACCGGTTGAGGTCAGCGTGCGCGGCGTCCGGGGCCCTCGCGGCGCGCAAATGTAGTCGCGCGGACGTGCGGAGCGCGCCCTGGCGGCGATTGTCTGTGCGGGCGTCCGGAGACCCCGGGCGCTTGTTTTTTGGCCCTCGCGGCCCCTCCCCTTTCCGCCCACCATCCCTCTATTTCATTCCTCCATCAAACCCGCCCGCCATCCCGCCCGCCCGCCATCCCGCCCGCCCGCCATCCCGCCCGCCCGCCATCCCGCCCGCCCGCCATCCCGCCCGCCCGCCATCCCGCCCGCCCGCCATCCCGTCCGCCATTCTGCCTGTCCGCCCGCCGTCTCCGCCATCCCGTCCACACTCCTCGCCATCCCGTCCGCCCTCCCTGCCATCTCGTCCGCCCTCCCCGCCATCCCGTCCGCCCTCCCCGCCATCCCGTCCGCCCTCCCCGCCATCCCGTCCGTCTGTCGTCCCGTCTGTCCGCCTGCCTGCCCGGCCACCATCCCGCCCTCCTGCGCGCTCTCATCGTAATGCAATTATTAGCGCCAGCGCGCACCCGCGTTCTACTTGTTTGCACGTCCGCATGAGGCACTGCCTTAATTTCCAATGGTATTTTTCATAAAACTTAGCTACGCACTTTTTATTCGGCGGTGGGGCTGATTCGATTGTAGTTTAAATTGGTTGATGTTAGCGGACGTACGACCTCAAATGCTGTTTTACTCAGCTCAATCATGAATAGCGGCCTGCCATCGCCATACGGTTTGACGGTGATCTGTTTTTACGGAATGAGTATGAAATAACAACGCCCTGAAAATCTGCGCGGAACGATTCGTAAAAATGGTATCTGCTTTTTGTGTTCGTTTTGGTAGAGGTGCCGTATGTGCGAGTTTACAATCCTGGGGTTATTCGTTAAAATCTAGTTGAAGTATTAAATTCGTTAATGAGTTCGTGATGTAAAATTATGTTAATTAGCCCGAATATTCATATTTTTACATGAATGGTTTTTTTAAACGACGATATAACTAGGTGTTTAGTTAACCGAAATAGCCAGTAATATTTCTCCACGATATTTCAAAATCAAATTAATCAATCTCTTCGTTATTTTTGGCCGTTTTATTGGTTTGCGATACAACGTTCTCATATCATTAATTTTTATTCACTTTTATTATCATTATTATTTTTCTTATTATTAGACAGGTTGCATATTATGACAGGAATGAGAGATAACAACCCAAGGTCTGCACCTTAATGTGACGAAAATTGTGGTGCATCAATTCGCACTGCGAATATAATTAACACATGTTAACACATGTAATTACAGACTCCAGAAACTGGTAGTACCCTCGGTTACATAGGAGTAAAAGCAATCTGGAGCAAAAGTAAGTTCGATTCCCGATGAGAGTGACTAATGCTGTGCAAAATTTCAATTATTTGAATCATAGTGAATGTTTGTAAAATGTGTAAGAGCATAGATAAGAATAAATAATGAAATTAATGAACCTGACCAAGGCATAAGGGATTTAGATTAACAAATTAAATTTCTCGATAATGCTCTCGAAAAGATGAAAATGAGTTGACTATGTCAAGGATCGTTACAAAATTAAATATATTCTGAAACCTTATTTCCTTCATATTCAAATACAATTCCTTACCATTAATGCGCCATCTCATTAAAAATCACTATATTCTAAAAGTATTAGTGGTACTTCTGCATACATTTAGCTTCTTACTCTTACAAGGTATTATCACAGATTCTATCACATTTGCTTCCTCAGCTACGTAGTTTCCGTGGTTTCAGAGAAAATTAACCCCAACAACTGAACAATGGATATTCGCGCCCACCGTTGCACTGGCAATCAAGCGCTTTCCGAGTTACCCAAATGCTAACGTGTTCTTATAGTACTAGTTGTTTTGTTAGAGCAAGACTTATTTTCACGAAATTCACCATGTTTGGTATGTATTTCTAAAACATTACTTAGGAAGCCCTGACAATTTAGTTAATAACATTGTATTGACATTCATAAGGTACTGTGAAAACTATTTTTAAATACCTTGCGTAAATTATTGTGAAACAAGTAAATCTCATCACATAAGTAAAATGCTAATTATACTGTTGAATCTGAAAGTTTTCAAAAGTAATGTCGATTCAAAATTGTTCATCGCGAAAAATCGTCGGGAAAGTAAAAGAAAATATTACTTTTAAGAACAAAAAAGCAGTGAGTAATGACTGAACTTTTATCTGAAGATGAAATATTAAAAATATTTTATTACTCTAATATGGTCAGGAGTCGTCGACGACAATGGACAGACGTTGGGGTTGGCAATCAAACGGGATGTAAAATACTTCAATGAGAATAAACTAATGAATATTTATTTCTTGAATTAGGTCAGTAGTAGAAAGAAAGTGCACATTGTTTTTTAGCTGCCGATGTTTCGGCCCTTTATTCGGCCTTCATGAGGGCTACTTTATTCATTACATTGTAAGTTACAGAGGATTTTCCCCTCCTAACTTCTATAGTTACCTTCTCGTATGATTTACAATACATAAAAAATTCATAATAAATATTCTCCCAAGTATTTTGTTATATATTATAAATTCTTTTAATTACGTATGATGAATGTTCCCCTTCATAATACTTCATATTACAAAACCACTTCATTGGTTGGTTATGTATTATGAATTTTGTATATATTGTGAATTATGTTTTAAGGTAACATGTAGACGTGAATTGTAAAAATTTGTGTAACTTGCACTGTGATAAAATTTACAGCTCTGATGAAGGCCCAGTAATGAGCCGAAACATCGGCAGCTAAAATAACAAATAGTGTACAGTTTCTTTCTACAAATGATCTAACTAAAAGAAACAATATTTATCTTTTAGAGGTCAAGAAATACTGTGAATATCAAGTACTGAAATTAAACAAATGTGAAGAAAAATGTCCAATAATTGTACATTTTTTGTAAAAATATTGTTCAGAAGAATAGAGTCGGTGGGTCAAAATACCGGGAGATATGGCTCAGGAAATCAACTGATGTCACTGCTGTCCCTTTGACCGGGAGGTCTTAGATGCGAGTTGCGACGATGACAGGATTTTTGATACTGGCGAGTCAGCTAGGTCGAATTCAGTCGCTGTTTGGAGGAGAATTCTAGCGGCCTGCTGCTCTAATTGATAGTTTCCCGTCGTTTCTCCCGATCAAGACCAGGTGAATGCCGGAGCAGTACCCTGAAAACCGCGCTACGGATCGCGCGCAATCTTTTTTACCTCTTCCTTTTCCTCTCCCCTGACACACACATTTACATGCACTACACGACACATGCCGGGAAACCGGTCGGGAGCTTAGAGCTTGTCCCGGCTGGGGCGGTGTATCACTGGTAAAAGATACCTAGTCGACGGTAGGACGGCGCCGGATCCCGCCGGAAGACCACCGCCACCTTCTGAGCAAAAACATGCACTGGTGGAACTAACGACCCTGGTAGATGACGCGCCGGGAATCACTAACAATCAATCAAAGGGCTTAGGGTCCGATTAAGGTAAGTTGGTGATTGACAGTTGCGAATGGAAAGGAGCGACGTTGACAGGTAGCGTACAACTGAGCACGTGTTCCCGGGACACGAAAATACACACTTGAAATAAATACTTATTAAAGTACCCAACTCGTGCACTCATATTGTATGAAGCTACAGCTTCCGAAGCACAACTGACAATCACCAACTTATTTTAATCGGACCATAGTGTCAGCGACGTGCTCCGCGTGGGCGATGTGTCTAAGCTGAGGACGGCAGCGGACAACTCGAGCGCGGTTGCGGCGGGAGCGGGGAAGGCGGCCGAGGCGGGAGGTTGCGCGTAAGCAGAGCGTCGCAACAAATTGCCGTGCGTCGCCGCGAGCGCTCGGCGGAAGCGGCGCGCGTTTCATTTCCGGCAGCTCCTCAGAGCAGCCGCAGCCGCGCTGTCAGCGGCGCGTTTGTCAAAGGGCGGGCTCCAACGCCAGGCGGCCGAAACGCGGGTGCTGTGGCAGGAGCGGCGATGGGTGCGATGGCGGGTGCGGTGGCGAGTGCAGGAACGATTTCTGTGACGGGTGCTGTGGTAAGTGTTGTGATGGATGAGATGGCGGGTGCAGCGGCAGGTGCGATGGCGGGTATGGTAGCAGGTGCGGTGGTGAGTACGGTGGCGGGTGCGGTGGTGGGCGAGTTGGTAGTCGCGATGGTTGGTGCTGAAACGGGTTCGGTGATGGGTGCCGTGGTAAGTGCTGTGGTGGGTGAGGTGACAGGTGCGATGGCGAATGCAGTGGCGGTGGTGTGGCAATGGCAACTGCGGTGGTTGATTGATTGATTGTTAGTAATTCTGGACGCATCAACTACTAAGGATAGTTTGTCCCGTAAGTGTAGTGCATTCTTTTGCTCGAGAGGTGGTGGTCTGGATGGCGAGATCTGGCGCCGTCTTACCGTCGACTAGTGAGAATTTCCTCGACTAGGTATCTCCTAGCAGCGGGCTCCGCCCCAGCCGGGACACGGTCTAAGCTCCAGACCGGTCTCCCGGCATGTGTGATAGTGTAGTGAATGTTAGTGTAAGTGTGTGAGAATAGGACAAGGAAGAAGAAGGAAAGATCGCGCGCAGTCCGAGTCCCGCTTGTTAGCGTACTGCTCCGGCTCTCACCGGGTGCAGATCAGAGAAACCACGGAAAACTACCGATCAGAGCAGCCGGCCACTATAATTCTCTAGACAGCGAGTGAATTTGACCTAGCTGTCAAGCTAGTGTGGAAAGTCCTGCCACGGTCGGGACTCACACCTAGAACCTCCCGGTCAGAGGGACTACAGTAATATCAGTTGGTGCTCTGAGCCATCTCTCCTGGTCCGGCGATGGTGATTGTGGTGGTAATTTTGATTGCGGTGACGGCGGAAATGGCAGCGGCAGCAGCGGTGGTAGCGGCGTAAGCGAGGGCGTGAATGCTCGTGTGGCCCACTGCGACGCAGATTCCGCTGCAGACATGGAGCGTGAGATTCCCCGCGCTAATAAAGAGATTGCTGTTTACGCAAGTTGGTGTTCCAGAAACTGCTTTGTGAGAGAGCAAAATGAAAGCTTTCGTGACAGCGCGAACATCTAATTAGCGTTAATTACAACTGACTTATATTGGCATTTAGTCTGTTGAGCATTAAAGTCAAGTATTATTGCCACTATTATTGTTGTACTTTGAAAACAGATGCATCCTACTTCGAAAGTGTGAACAACTCGGTTAAAGTTCAATCTTAGAATCCAATGTCAACCAATATGCTATCACTTTAAAACCGCAAATTGAATGGGGATCTAAAGAGAAAACTAGGCACGATTCTAATAGAATTTATATCTTGGGAAATAAAATATCAAATCATCGTTGCAATAACTCAACATTTAAAAGATTTTATTCAAAACATTACTTGCAGTTAAATTATATTACGAATATTTAAAATATTTGACTGAAATACTATTTACAGTTAAGTTATATTACGAATACAAAGTTGCTAGTAAAGCTACTTTCGTACTATTTTTTTAGCAAGAAGAAATAGAGCTGAAACTTCTGCGCTGAGAAAAATAGAAGAAAAGTAGCTGTACTAGTGACTTGAATTCTGCACATTGGCTCCTGCTGAAACGATAGCGTGCGATACTCCGGTAGAATGACAGATGCGAAAGCATTTGCCTCGCTCTGTCTGTGGGTGCGCTTTCCGAGAGACGAGGGAAAAGCTTGCACTTCACCATCTATGGGTGAAATGTACTTTGTTGGAATCTGGAAAGTGATGCCGCATGTATTTTGTTTTTCTATGTGTCGAGCTGATGTTCGACCATTAGTCGTCTTCATTATCGATGCTGTGAAAATGATTGTGACTTCTCGAAAGTTACAACGTCTTGAATTATTTTGCTTTCTCTCAACATTTTGTGTGGCGACTCAACATTTGCTCACTACTGTAAAATAAATTGATGTCGTTGATATAACGACCGAGAGCATTTGCGATTGTTGCCATCTCAAGACCTCTATTTCGTGTCCATTGACGCAAGTTTCCGTTTCGCTTCACGTCTTCGGGGGTCGATTAGCGTACAACCGATACCATAGAACTTCAGTTTGCACAAACCAATAGTTAGGAATATAACCCTTTAATATTCTATGGAACAGTGATGCAAGAGACGACATCTCAGGGAAGAACATGGTTTTCTTTCACCTCCTTCTATTTCTTTCTGTCTAGTTCCTCAATTGTTTTAATCCTTCATTGCTTTTTTCCTTAATCCACTTCGTATTAAAACGTTTAATTAATTTGTTTGCATACCTAATGCAAAAGCAATGTTTCTTCAACACTGGCGAGTGGTGATTATCATTTTATCAGCCCCTTGCAAAATGAGGGCGTGGTGCAGCGAGAGGGCATGCGCAGGAGCGTCGGCGGCCGCTGGCACTGCGATCCTTCTCCCGCAATCGCGAACGCGCGCGCCGCCGCAGCAGCAGCAGCGCGCTGCAGCGGTGGCGTGCGAGCGGGAAGATAGCGCGCCGCTTAGTCCTCTGTTCCTTGGCTAAGCCCTCTCCGACCCGCTTCCTGAGCCCACGTCCTCCAGCCCACACGACCTCCGCCTATCTATCCCTCCGCCTCCTCCGTCCCCCCAGCCCTGTCTAACCTGCCTACTCCTACATCCGTCTCCTGCTCTTCTACCCTCCTAATTCACCCCTTTCTCCTCCTGCCTCTTCCATCCTACTCCTCAAGCTTCCTCCACCACTCTCCATCTCCCCCTCCGCCAATCACTCCTCCAACCTCTCCTCACAATCCTTCTCCTCCACCCTCTTCCTTGACAATCCTCCTCCTCCACCCTCATCCTCCATTCTCCTCCTCTTTCCAATTTCCCCCCGCCTGCCCCGTTCCAACATCCCATTTCTTCAACATTTCTACTCCGACCACGATTCACTGCCATCACGCAGTGGGGCCAGAAAAAGGCGAATAAAAGCACATTTAATAATTAATCCACGACTTATTGTTAAAACTTCAAATATATCATTATATGACTTCAGAATCAGAACATTCATCATGTGACTCTTCTTCAAGAAGTGAATTTTCAATTGTATTGAAGGCATTAACGTAGCTATAACTTCTGGGTCAAATGCTTTTTTGATAGTTTTTCTCTACTCAATTTCTCAAGTCTGTGGGTCAGATGCAATTAAAAGCTTAAGAAGCATTTTTTTGTTAATTTGCTCTTTGGCTATTTGTGTGGTAAAACTTCCTCTATATTTTTTAGACATTTTGTTACTGTCTTCTTGTACTCTTTCACTTACTTGTCCAATGGAAAGTAAATCACCCAATATGACAACACGATCGTGGATCAAGATCTTAAGCACGGTTGGAGGCATTGGATGCCATGGTGATGAAATCAAAATAATTTGGCAATAACCAAGGTAAATGCCTTAAATTTATCCGTATTGGTGAGGTGGTCACTTGCAATGGTTTGTAATTTTATTTTTAATATTTTTGACTTCAATGTGAACTGTTATTTCTACTAATGTTTTTACGAGTTGGAAAAAACTCCTCTAGCAGTGTTATCATCATACTCCTATACCCTTCCTTAGGTTAATGGGTAAACCCACTTGCATCTTGAATTTTATGTGTCTTTTTTCTTAGTTGCAATTATTTCTTTTTCCTTCCCCTTAAAAGACGTTTTGAGAAAGAGCTTATAAGCAACACGTAAAATTCATTCCAAGCATGGAATACTGAAAAACCAATTTTCATTTCACTCTTTGACTGGAGTTCTTAAAGCTTTTTCAATATCATTAAAGCTTTTGGACGTCAGCCCACAAATAAACTATTGCTGTATGTGTTTGGTTTGTGTTGGTGTATTACAAACTTTTTCATCTACCATTATAAATAGCAAACCACGGCAGACTTCATAGCGGAATCAAATAGTGAACTTTCACTACAGCTTCATCGTTTGTATTTTTTTTTCATTTTTTGTCGGATGCAGTGGAATGATTTGTTTCCCCAAACGAACTTTTTCATTTCACAAAAGATCAGGAAATGATAGAGCAAACTGAAACTTGATGGGTCTATAAAACATTGTTGAATAACTTTTATTTTGCCATATTATAATTTTTCATTTCAGTGCTATTATAAGTCAATTGCAAGGGTACTAATAATGTAATGAAAATATTTGAATCAGTTGCTTCGGGGTTTGAAGTAAATTTCTGCTTATATTGGAATTGATGTGATGCATCAAATCCCCATTTACTAAAAACGCACAATTTAGCTGAGTTTACCAAAATACGACTGGCCAAGACATATCTCTATGCTTGGAAAATACGCACAAATGAGTGGTCTAAAATGTTTGTAATTTTACTTTAGCAGATGTTTCTGTAACAATAATTGCTTCTTTTTGCGATATTTTTTGTCTCCTGGGTTGAATTTTACTTCCATTTCATTTCTTTTCAGTGTGTTTAATAACATCAAAAATATTATTATTTTTTAATAAAGAGATAGCAGTACCTGATAATGAAAGAATCAAAATATTATTGTTGTTGGTAGGAAGGCTAACACACTTAGGTGTGCATCATTATAAGCAAAGTATTTTAATACAAAATGGGGCAAATATGGGCAAACTTCGGTCAATGTTTTGAAAACTAAATGAATTTCAGAATCGGATAATATCAGAGCCCGGAAATGCACGGAATGTAACTAAAATACAATATGGAAAAACATATTTAAAAATATCATTTCGTTTTGACTCGTAAAGTTTCCACCTGAAATTGCTAAACTCTAATTTAAGAAATATGTTGATATGAAATAATGAAAACTTCCTTAGAAGGCAAATTTGTCTTCTTCTTCGTCGTATTCGTCTTTTTTGTTGTCTTCGTCTTCTTTGTCATCTTTTATCATCTTCGTCTTCCTCTTCGTCTTAGTCTTCTTCGTCGTCTTCGTCATCTTCGTCTTCGTTTTCTTCGTCGCCGTCGTCGTCTTCGTTTTCGTCTTCTTCGTCGTCTTTCTCTGGCTCTGAAAATTTACTATTCAATGAATCATACAGAGGATGAACTTTTGGATACTTGTCCTTTTTATTGAGACCGTCATTGTCGCACACATGAAAATTTGTCATAATAAACTCAAAACGATCTCTAGTAATCGATATCACAACGAGTTCATTTGGAGTGTCAAGTGCATTTTCCCACTTTATTATTCTTCTGTATACTGGCACATAGCCACTCAATAATAATACCCCTCATATCCAAGTCTTTCTTCCAAAGTGTCAAAATTTCATACAGTGTAAGTTTACTGCAAAAATGTAAAATTTACATTGTTTACTATTATTTTGCAAAGATGTGTTAAAATACGAAAAAAAATTAATAAAAATTGAAATCAGACAATTATCCGCGTCGGTGTGGTATATTTTGGAAAAAGTGGTGTATTTTCCTAGCAACCTACATATAGGACACCTAGTTTTTACACATAATATCCAACGAATAAATATCAAATTTGTTTATACTTGTACACTAATTATGATTATTGAAATGTTTTCTTTCGAATAAAATCAATTGCAAACTAATTCCTTTAACAATACATGAACTATGCGTACTTATCTTCACTAGTCCGCAATGATGAAGCCATTTTTGAGGATGCTGAATTTCAAGGGTGTGCAACTGAAAAGAACACTACAGAAACGATAAGGTTTAAACATGTATCGGTCATTTGAGGCCTCCAGACGCGATCTGAGCTACTGCCATTTCTCGGGAACAAAAGGATCCAACTCAATAGTTAAAAATCTAACGACAACACAAGTGACCTAAATATAGGACGTCAGACATATCTGGGTTAATACATATTAGCATTTGTTCTACACTATTTCCAATAGTAATAATTTCATAATAAAGAATTTGTTACCTTTATTAAGCTTTAGAATACTGATATACGCCACACATGCCCATACGCCATATAAATCCACGCAGCTCACGACTTCGCTCTTCAAGTTTCCACGTCGGCGCCTTGATCTAAAATGTCGGGTTTCGTCCAGTTCTAGGCCAAAATCCGCAATATTTGAAGAAATTTCCTGATTGGCTGTGCTCATTCACTGTAGAAATGCGATACTCGTTCTAATATGCTGTGGCGTAATCTCTGTGGGCTCGTCGTAACTTCGTCAATTTCTTATTCAGACACAGCGCGTTGCGTCTGTTGGCCCCAGTTTCAGATGTGACCGCTAGGTGGCGGTTACAACGTATCGCCAACTTTTCCCTCCTCTAGTCCCATTGTGGCGTCGTCACCACCCAGCTACACCCTACACCCTCCATTGCCATTGTCTCAGTTGTTTCATCTCTTTCCGTCCCCAACCACACCCTTCTCTTCTCAAGCTGCGAAATGCTCGTCGGCTAGTCGCTTCAAAAAGTTTCCTATGCCTTTGGGTGCCATTTCCGTAATCGCGACCCTAACATTCCACAGGCTCGCATCCTCGCGGCCACCTAGGCACCTCACCCTGCTGAACTGCCACCAATCTACACAACCACTTTGATTTTTATTAGATCTCCGCCTTCGTAGACCTGTTTTCGATCAATTATCTCTTCTCTTCAATCTTCAACATTTTACGTCCTCGTTCTAAAAGTTCCGAATACTTCAGATATTGTAGGATGTATTCAAAGAAACTGTTTAGAGAACATTTGCACGAGTTTGGCAAATTTGTTTCGCAAAGTATAAAAGCAGAAGATATTCAGGGAAGTTATCAATATAATGCACCAACTGAAAATATGTGTTTTACAAAATATAATGTATTTTATTTTATATTTTTATCTGTATTATTTTACGTTCAGTAGTAGAAATAGCTCTTTCCATGATGTTTGTATTAAATGTGCTGGAATTTTAGAGATACCATTTGGCATTCCTACTTTACTCACACCGCTTTATTTACGTCATTCGCTCAAAGGCTATAGAATTAAATCATAAAGTTAATTTTTGTACCAGTTTTGTCGAAAAAAATAATACGAACCAACTTTTTTTCTGTATTATACATTGTTTTCAGAATTTCACTCTCCAAATTAATTTTTTCACATTAATTTGCCCTGAAATTTTTACAAATTTACTTCTGTGACACATACAAGCATTTTCAGGGACCACTCTGTTCGAATTGAAAATTAGTAAATATCTTCCGTATGTTAGTCGAATAATTTCATTTACAGTGATATTGCGTGCACAAAAGTAAATCTGTAGGTGAAGAAAACATCATACTTTTTCATTGAAAATAACAGGTAGATGCAGAATTAAGTATATATAATAGGATATAAAAAGAATATGCAACCTATAACACTACAGAATGTTATGAATTCAGAGACATAATATCCGAATAGGAATAATGGCGACATCTAGACATGCAGGACCTCGAATTGTTCAAGTTACTTACTTTGATTATAAAATGCAGTGAACTCCGTTCACTTTCACGAACGAGTCTCTACGACCAGAAGAATTCGTTCCTCGCGTGCAATGAACGTGTTTGCGCGTTCATTTCCCACCTAAACCTCGTACTCTAGACGTACACGTACGTGTTCGCAGGTGTTTGATATTTTTTCTTTTCAAAAAGTTCGCATAATATGCTTCTGCGACTGGAAAGACGGGATCTTCCAATGGTTCTAATACTTTGTTCCATTGTAAAATAGATGGAGCTTGGGTCATTTTCCGTGGTCAGGACAGTTCCGGCCACTGACGACGCGCAACCGCGCGAAGTGCACAGAACAGTGGCCGCACACCACGCCCATAACAGCATAGCGGGAACTCTAGGGGCGTGGAGCGATTAGCAGTCAAAGAGTTGAATATCCTAAGGTAACGCTAGTTGGATCAAATTTTGTAAAATTAGATTTGGGGATACCATAAGAGACAAAAGTTTGCACATTATTGAAGACACTGTCGATCGATAACTGGCAAGAAACACAGCTCTTGAAAAAACGCTATTAAAATGTAAATTAAAGATGTAATGAGATCAATAGAATTGGATTCCTATGAGATGTTGAAGGATTAGACGATACCGAATTAAACCTAAAGAAATTTGTGATATTACAGATACACTGCCCAATTAACTTTCCGAAAATATTGGTCCACTTGTTATCATTAACGTCTAAAAAAATATCTATACCACCTTACGGGCAACCCAAGAAAATTACAAAATCTGAAGAAGAAGAAGAAGAAGAAGAACAGGAAGAGGAAGTATGTCACATAAACAACCATTATTTGTGTAGAAATCAGTTTTAATAATGTAGAAATGTATGTAGAAATCAGTTTTCGTCAATTTTATGTAGAAATCAGTTTTCGTTTGAGTAATGATGCGTCTCATTGATCAGAATTAGATTGCTTACCAGTGCGATGAATCATAAGTTTTAATCTCATCCTGAGTATGAATATTTGCTCCTTGTTTTTCGCGTGTATCTTATCGCGGAGGAGGTCATATTTTAGACTCCAGAGCCTTAGAGTCCGCAAAATGTAATGTCCGCAAAATCTATGGGACGGTTATTCCTCCATTAGGCGATGAGAGTAAACTCTTCATACAAAAAAATTCGAAATAAAAAAAATAATTATAATTTTAGCATTGGCAACGTGCTGTAAGTAATATCACATGATTTTCATTCGGAGTTCATACTTTACTACACAACTCCGAAAATGCAACTTTTCGCACATGTTCATATCGGAACAAGGCCGCCCGCAACTGCGAATTGCCCTGCTGGGGGATGGAGCAGGCGCCAAAGCTCGGCCCACAACGAAAGCAGGCAGCGGCCGCAGGGGATAGAGCGAGGGTGGAGGGGGCCGTGGAGGGGGAGGGAGGCGCGCTGCTCTCCAGGGGGCTCTGGCGGCGCCGGCGTCCGGCGCCACCCCCACCCCCACCCCGGCCCGCAACCACCAAAGCCCGCGCCGCGGCCTGGAAATCCGGCAACGGGGTCACGCTAGAGTTGGTAGCGGGCGGCGACGCCAGAGATATAGGCGAAGAGAAGGCGCGGCCGAATACACAAACTTTCCCTCCGAGTATCGTATACAACAAACGGGCGCTTTCTCGTAGGAACAGTATAGTGGCAATGCGTGGGTTCAGGGTTTGTTTTATAGTCCAAACGTTGTTTGCGATTGTAAGTTACAGTTTCCGCTACAAAGTGTGCACGTGAAAGTCGATATACGGATACATGAAATGCAAAGAAAATATATGCAAAAAGTACTTCCTTTCCAATGGAATCATACCTGACCCCCACTACTCATAAAAGAAAGTACAACAGGAAGACAAAACAAAATACAAAATTATTATTCTAAGAAGAGGAAGATGTTGAAGAGATCCCGGAATATGGTACTGAATTAATATCTTAGTTTATGTCATGAAAACTAGGATTGAGAAAAACGTTAATAAAACCGTTATTATTTACTATTGGAAACAAAATATTTTGAAACGGATTATAGATAAATGGAAATATAGATAACGAAAGTACATTGAACGAAGGGGATGATAATGACGAATAATAATGACAATTCTGAATAGCAAATAAGAACATCAATCTACGGGTTGGATACAAAAATCCTGATATTAAAATTCCAATTATTATGTTTTTAAAAAATACGTGATCCCAAAATCATTTCTCGAGCGGTGAAACCGGTATCAATGAGACTGTCGTAAGACTAAAATGCAGAAATGTTCGTTAACGTCCAGCGACGTATTGACTTCCTATCGATTCTGCCAGAGAGACTATAAACCCTGCTGTGGTAACGTGACGTTTTGAAACAAAAGTGGTAACGTGGGGTATCTCCAGACCTCCACACTCTTTTCATGATATCTGCTAAATTATTAAAAAATAAATTAATATAATATTCTTTTTCTATTATTAACAATATTTTTGCATGTAATTAAACAATTTATTAAGAATTTAGTTGCTGAACAACTCTGAGAATTCGTCAGAAAAGCATCTAATATTTGGAGTTAATTTTCTACCGGTCTGCGCGTGTTGTCTCATGCAAGCCCATGTTTCGTAGCACAAATTGAAATCTTTTCAAATTCAAAGTACAATGGAAAATTTCAATACCCATATTATCCGTATCCCACAATTCAGTAAGATTTTGGTGCCCTGATTTCAAAGACTCAGCCAAATCACGTAGCACAATTACTGCTTTCATTTCCCCTTTGTCTGTCTTATAGGTGTTGCGATCATTTTTATTCCTCTCTAAATCCATTTCATTTTTTATGTTGGTGGATTCTGCAATTCTCTCAATCATATCCAAATCAAAAAACAAAGAAAACATTATCCTGGTCTTTTGGAATTGCGTGCAGACTGCTTTTTCCAGGGCTGTGAGTAACAATTTTCTGTTCTCGCTTTCAGCAAAAGTTGACGTATTCTTCCACTCTTTTCGTAACATATTAAGTGGCCTAAAATGTTCGTAGTACTTCAGTATTAACTTTGCAAGGTAATCCTAACGTAAAAATACAGCATGCAATACGTTCCCAATCTAATAGAATGTACGAGACTGATGACACCTTTGCTAACGAAGAAGGTAACGCGGGTGTCTCTGGGCACCCCACACAAAACAATAGCTTGCTACACGGATAAAACTCACTAAACTTGCAAACTGAGAGCACACTAAATATCATGAAACAGAAAGAGAAAGGTTCTAAAGCAATGGTCAGGGTAGCCAACATGGGAAATACAACAAGCGAGAAGACAGGATCGTGGGGGTCCCACAGACCCCCGCGTTACCACTCCCGGGTTAATCACGATTTCCTTGGAATGTTTTACTTGTAATAATTCCAAATGTTATTAAAAACTAGTTTTCAAAGAGCCACGGTGCATTTTCAAAACGTATTTGCTTGAGTAATATTTGTTTTCGCCACGCTTCATTGATTCTCAATTCTAATTTGTGAAGAGTTCAAAAATAATCATTCTTCAACAATTAATCAGCTAAATCATGTAAATATTTATTATTTAATTTTTGAATTATAAAAATATAGTAGATATGCTTTCACATATATGAGAAAACCAAAGGCCCTAATTTAAATTCGTGTCGAGACTTGTATCCAAAAAAGCTTACAAAACTACCCACAGGGGCCATTAAACATTATAAAAATATATTTAAAAAATGCACAATGGTAATTTTGAAAGATTCTATTCTTGCAAGACATAGATGATAATAATCGTGACTGTTTTAATTTGTAATTTTTTTCATAGTACAGAAACATTTTTCTTCAACCTTTTCAAAAATGAGAATCCTATTTTCCATATGACTGTTTCTCCACCTTATCCCTTCCCAGGCTCTGCCCGCGAATTGCCTGCTGCTGTGGGTGTGGTGGCGCAGGATGCTCTTTCAGATGCAGACCTCCTCGCGCGCCTGGCTGCTCGCTCGCCCGCACTTCCTTTCGTTCTTGACTCCGACGCGCAGTACCACACAGCTCGTCTTATTCCATGCGCAAGGCAGTGCTGCAGTTGATGCAGCTATGAATAAACCTGGCAAATTTTTATTTTTTACTATCGTCAAGTTGTTTGAAACATATACCAAAGAAACAATGATGTTTTGAAAAGTAGTGAATAAATATCGCTTTTTATTCCACTTTTTGTGGTATTTTGGCCCACGAACCATTTAATTATTTTTTAAAGTAACAATTAAAATAAAAAACTTCAACTTGGCTTTGTTAACTCAGAGCTTTGTATTGTACTGTGGTTTTCAGCCTGCTCTTCACAAGAGCAATTTAAATTATTTTAAAGAATGATAGAACGTACGATAATTGAACATACGAAATTGCAATATATTATTGTGATATGACACTTTAGATAACCCTATCTATGATTTGTATAATCCATTTTAATAATAAATGTAAAATCTTCGTAAGGCGAAAAAACTAATAAAAGCAAAATCCCTGAACATTTCTAAAATTATGTCCTTTTCCCTTCCAAGAATAAGAAATTGAAAATATCTGGTAAAGTGACATTGAAATAAAATGTTTTCACATAGTATAAAAGCTAGCGTTGAAGAAAGCATTAATAAATGTGTTACATTTGACTCTGAAGTCGCGGCTCAGTGCACTTTCGCTTGAGAGGCGTCATAGCCCCAGTGACGCAACAGGGAAGATCAGTTTTCGTATGCGAGGTATCGCAATCGATTCACTGCTGAATAAATGTGGAACACTTATTTGTTATATAATTAATTCCCAAAATATAATGTAAACATTAACTATCAAAGCCTCATTTTTTTTAGTTTCGGGTCCGTGTGATACCGCTCGGTTATTTAGTTCATGAATCCTAATTCATTTTAAAAGAAATAGCTGTAATTCGTTTTAAAACAGTAACATATCAAAATAATTAAACGATATAAAAATTCCGAACCCTGCGGAACTCCTCATGTGTCGTTTTAATCGATATAAGACAAGGCATAATCAGACAACCTGTTCGCCTTGAGAACCTCCTGTTCATCTGTACACCCGTCCATAAGTTGCCTTGCGTGTATGTGGGCGTCAAAGCCTTCGCTGAAAATGAGACCTCCCAGCGCAGCTGAGTGTGCATGTGGCTGCGGCGCGGCGTTGCGCGAGCGTCAACACCGCTGATCTTGTTTCATGTGCGGCAGAACAAGGTGCCCGCGAACAAGAGGCGACTTCCATTACAAAGTGCGCCACTCGTTTGAGCCGCTTGTTATGAATATTCACAGAGTGCTTCGCAAATTGAGTTTAAATTCTCATTTTGAAATGGTGATAATGAAAATGCAGAATTACAGTGGCGGAGAGAGGAACGACATTTTTACATGCGTCTCCCTTGATGAAATGTATTTTCGATTCTAAATTTCGTTTTCTCTCTTTTTCAGTAGTGGGTAAATTGTGTACACTTGTTTACGTGCCATAACACAACTAGAAATAAAAAAAGGGAAAAAAATTGTAAAACATTCGCAATTGAAGATGTAGTAATTTCTACTTATTTTTTCCAAATAGACCAAGTCTCTTATTTCATTATTCCATGAAGCTTAAAAATACATGAAAGATTACAAAACTGGATAAATATTTTCTATGAAAATTATTATAATTTATATTATTATTATTTTTATTATTATTATTATTATTATTATTATTATTATTATTCCTCTACATCACGACTAAAGATGATATGAGTCATCCGAATATAAAATCTACTCCAGGTTGCAACCAGCTACCTCAGGGGCTAATCTAGGGACTGTCGATGCCTCTACAACACTTTGCGCAAAATGTGAGCTGTTCCAAATAAAGCAATTTCTTGCACTTCCCAGTCTTTTTAATGACCTGGAAGTTTAGCCAAGTTCTTACACAAATTATGGGGAAAAATCCAGAGAACCGATGACTATCGTTACGACCTGTGTTTTACGCCCCACATTCGTCTTATCTCGATTTCCAAACTCTTGTATTTAAGACGTTTCCCTACCTCCTTGGTAACGACGTTTTGATCACAGGGCGCAGCAACATCTACAAGTAGAGTCGACAACGCGTCCGCCGTTTCATCTGCATAGTGTGTTGAACAATATGGTGCATACATACATGATGGTCTGACGCTGTTAGAACCACGCTATACGTTCTTCAGCTCTCATCTGTCTGAAAACTAATCTTATACAAAACCACAGTGGACTGTGTCACTGATTAACATGTAGTGTGAAATTATATCGTGAAGAGCATATTACGTAAAGTAATTGGTTTCACTTCAGTGGCGTCAACAATGCAGTACCATGTTCGATTGAGAGGGAAATAGAATTCGTACATCCTTTGTAACACCAAACCTGAGCTCAGCTCTGAGTTACATTCATTTAGCATGTGTATAGGGGTTAGCAATTAACATCTTCCGGAAGCCAAGGAAAACGCTGTTATTTTCATTTTTTCTAAAAATTGTAAAAGAGAGGAGTAAACACGAAGGATACTCTGAATATAAGCTATTCAGTTCCAATTATTAGAGATAAAGTATTTCCTTGCTCAGATTAATGCGAATGAGGTAAACTAAATATTGCTATACGAGAATAAAGAACTAACGCGGGATGTTCCACAGTCAACGTGGCTTTGACGTGTACGCAGTAGCAACAAAAACAACAGTCGCTGTAATCTGAAAATGCAGGTACTTGCAATACAACGTCTAACACATTGCTAAGAAGCTAGTCGGAATTCCAACGATACATTGTAATAACTTGTATATGAAAAAATTCAAATGAAAGTTGTGCGCGGTGCTCAGTTGACGACCAATGGTGGTTTAAATAAACAAAACTTGACGTTGAAGTGTAACATCATATGCGTGACTAACGTGCTGATTGAAAATAGTTGTTCAGCCGCGAGTATTTACGCAAATGATGCAGCTGGTAAAGTCCAGACATAGATCTACAAATAGGATGACTGACGCTACAATGCCGTATTGCGAGCTAGGTCTGTCAGGATATGACAAGCTCAAATGAACGAAAGATGGGTCACGCGATGCATGGGTAATTAAGGTGTTGCGTTCATGGCCGAATCGGTTCCGTATGTAGGCACAAAGTATTTTCGGTAACGGGAAGCGCCCAAAGTCGCAGGAACCGGTGTGTAGTGTTCACGTGACGTAGAGTGGTGTGTTCATTGTAGGGACCACGTCTCTTGCCCAGGAAAACCGGTGATTGAGACGTCTCAGGTGTTCTGTAAGCCAGTCACACGTTGAGGAACGGATAATCTCTACAGTAGGTGCCGCCTCCATCAGACCGGTAAGGTTTTCTGTATTGTAAATTCATGTAAGAACATTTTTAAATACATTTGTAAATACATGTGTATATATGTAACTTAAGTCTGTGAACTATATTCTCCCACGACGTCACATTCTCTGTGAACTAAATAAACCTCTGCGATTGCAGCTCATAAAACCTGTAGAAACGTAACAAGGGAAAAGTACTATATGCGTCCGAGACGGAAAACCGAAAACTTCAATTTTTTCTCATAGTTTTGTAATTATTTTTCAAGCCCAATGAATTGAGAAGCTTACAAATTTAGGAACAACATAATCACTACTCACTGTGAACACAGAGCTACTGCAACCGCTATCTCACGATTACGCGATGAAACATACGTTACATTTCAACTTACCGTCGTCTAGTACAGTGTTGCTGATCAAGTTCCAACGGCAACCGATAGAGGGCATCGTTACAAGTCTTAATGCCGTGAACTACACGCTTCAGTGAACTAGCTAAGCAAAAATTTCCTTTGAGAAAAGTCAAAAATTGACAAGAATAAAAGAACATTTCTCACCATTTTGACGGCTGACCTGTTCAAATAACGTGTTCCTGGAGGATCATAAGCACCGGCTAGGAAGTTATGCCAACCGCAATCATTAAATCTTGAAGAAGTAACAATTCTATAATATTCTCGATGGAAATGTTTCATTAAAATGAAGTACGAAATACAAATACAAGTAAAATGAAGAAATCCTTCGCTTTTGCGTAAGAAAATGGAGTGCATTTAAGCATGCATTTTTGAATGCTGTAATCAGATTAAATCTAACAAGGAACATTTTCCTTACAGCCTGTATTTGGTGCATATACTTCGTAATGTATTTCATCGAATTGAACTGCTCATTTTCTAATCCGTCACAGCGGCTGGCGGAATACGACGGTAGATAAATACGAATGGAACCAGCGGACGCGCGACCTTGGCAGCAGACGTCGCGACGTCTCCTGCGTCCGCAGTCAGAGAGTATATATCAGAGTCGGCACTCAATGCTATTTCCAACGATCTTAACGGTTCTTATTTTCATGGAGGGGGAAGCATCCATCTTGGACCCAGCTTTCAGCAGCCAATAGCGTCGAAGGGCGATCTACCAATAGAGATGGGGTGAAGATGTTGACCGGGGCATTTAAAATTACATCACTAAGGATTTTTTCAAAATTGTGAAAAATTATATGAATATACTTTTATTTTATGTAAAACACGGTAGGCAATTTAGAAGCCAATAACTATTAACATTTGGGATTCTGAGTCGGATAAAGGAACTGATACGGGCAAAATAAAAAGTTATTTCATATACACAATATTTATTTCTAAATTATGTAAATAAACATGGTCATTCACAACATAAATAGCTTAATTTAATTTTTCCAAAATCAATATAAGCAATAATACGTTCAGATTATTCACTTTGCTGTCGACTAAATATTGAAATCATGCATTTAGAAAATTGTCAAAATACAAGTAGCCATTATTCCTTTAATATTGTATAATGAAAATAACATCTCTGTTTTAAATACTGCTAAAATTTTAGCTCTATTAAAACTGCAAATAAGGTATTATAATAGCAATGAATATTATTGAAACGTTTTGTAAATGAACAAGAAACTTGCATCTACACAAAAAGTCTACAAAAACTATCCAGTCCATTACCACATTAAGAGACACTATATCCATTTCTATATACATTACCGACTTTAAATATGTTTACTATTTAATCAAGATAATTAAGCAGAAATTAAAACATAATAAGAAGCTTGAATAAGTGTCAGTCATAACTCTGGAATTAATTGATGTTCTAAGATTTCTTGATTAAAAATGTATACACTTCAATATATGAATATACTAAATAAAATCTCATTATTTAGAAGAACTGATGAACTTGACTGACCAATGTAAAACTCATGTTCAACTTAAAAAAACAAAATTTCAGAAAAACTAGTCATATCAGAAGATTGGCCACACATTTCCACACCATTTTATCACATGCACAAGAAAAGTGAAATCTCAAAAATTTTAATTTTAGGATTGCAAAGAAATATGTTTAGAACATTGTATACATTTCCAATAAGTGTTCCGCAATTGTACAAAGAGCTGTTCATAGTCAATACCAGTGGAGAAAAATATTTTCTCTTTGGATTAAAAATGAACAGCACCATTTATAATGAAACAGGTATTCTTTAAATTGCAATTTTTTTGAAAGATTCATGTTTTACATATTTCATATAATTTTCTTGGACACCAACATTATGTAAATATCAAAATCAGAATATGTAACACAAAACCATCCTCAATATACCACCACTAGTACATATCATCTGTATAAAAGTGAAACTTATGTCCAAGTTGGACGATTTTTGGACTTAGTAGATTTCACTTACATTCAGTTATTACATGCAATATATTTATTGTCCAAAAGCTCAGCTAGTAAGACATTTTGAATAAATTTTCAATTAAGAAAATATTTACATGTATTGTCTGTTCAGTTATATGAATGATTTTTGACTGATGCGAAACTAAATTGGAAGCATTATTGGTGATTAACAAAGTACAAAAGATTTCTATTAATTTCACAAATATTGGCTAACTTGTGCTGAAGTCATTTTACTCCCTATTATTTTTGTAACTGTGCCAACTGGAGAAAGTTCACATAATGGTGTCGTTAATTTTTAATCCAAAGAGAAAATATTTTTCTCCACTGGCATTGACTATGAACAGCTCTTTGTACAATTGCGCAACACTTATTGGAAATGTATACAATGTTCTAAACATATTTCTTCGCAATCCTAAAATTAATATTTTTGAGATTTCACTTCTCTTGTGCATGTGATATAATGGTGCAGAAATATTTGTACAACTAGAATGCAAGAAAAGTACACTTCAAAACTTCCTTTTCAGGAATATCATTTATACGCATATTTTGTGATGAAAATTTAGTTTATTGCAAGCTTCATTAAAAACAATGAAAGTAAACAGAGGCTCTCTGAAATTCTGAATTTATGGCCTGTCCATTTACATCCATAAGCTAAGTCACACGCTTAATCAATTCCTTCTTTTTGACATGAATTGTATCAATTCTTACTATATTCTTTATAGTGATATTAGAACACTGTAAATCACTCATGAAAACAATTCTAACTTTCAACTACACACACTTAAATCACACTGAAGAGGCAGTAAAAGCTAGTATTCCCATTCAAGTATCTGGTGAAAAAATACACTTCACATAGTGATATTTCACTAGTTCTATCATCAAACAGAAAAAATGCAGTCCTGAACAATGAACAATACACTACACTAGGGCACTTCACTTCAAATTCAAAATTACTACTCAGCAATATTAAGAGATAACAGAAAATGATGGTATTGTACTGCATAGCACTCGTAACTTCTTTTCCAGTAGGCAGAGAAGTGTCTGAAATACAAAAAAGAGATGTTATTGGAATTCAAGATGTATAGTGCTGTACTTCTTGTAATAAAACAACGTTTTTGCACTCACCAGGTCTTGCGAGGAAGCCAAATTGAATAATACACAAAATGAAGCCACTGTGGACCGCATTCTCCGCATTTCCTGAAGTTCAGACATTCTCTATACCTATAATAAAATCCATAATATATACATTAATAATTATAAACAAAATATACATTCAATTTAATGTTGTTGCAACAAAAATGATGAGGCCATATTAAAAGTAGTGAGAGAATAACATTCGTTATCATACTATGAAACCGTTCTTTAACGAATCATGCAAAACATTAAATATTACTCACTTTTTCAGGATCCCACGGAAAAGTAATCAGCTTTGTACATTCCACGTCTTCTGTTTGGTTGTTATGGCAATTGGGAAGCCAACAACTCCTATTATTAGGCATTTTACCTTCTGATTACAACAAAAGGCAAAATACACCACCACTTCTTATAACCAGATTTTTAACGTTTGTAACGGGATTTTCAAACTTCGGAGACCGTTCAGAAAATTATCACCAGGTAGCAGTACTTTCAGGGTCCTTTTTGGAGACTTCCCGTGTCGCTATCTATGGGTCGCTATAACAACTTCGTGGTCTATCGTTGAACCTGGGTCCGAGATGGCGGACCCCCCCAACCCTACACTCGGCCCCCCGCCCCCACTCACTGCCCCCACCACACGCTGGAATAGTGAGAACGAAAGGCCTATCTAGTGACGCCCCCCTGTCCGCAGTCGAGAAGCATTTCGAGCCGAGTTCAACGAGAAGGGTATCCGTGAGTTGAAACACAGTTCCAGCGATCTGCCGTAACCAGTTTCCCAGTTGCAATTTGCATAATTTCAATTGCAAGTTTGTTGCATTTATAGTGGAACCTATTTGAAGCTATACATTTTATAGTTGCACATATTTAGGGTCGTATGTTCGTAAACTTATCACGTAATCATAAGACTGTGGTGACTGGATTCAGACATTATAACATTTTTAATTTGTTGTAAATGTATTTTTATACTATTCTGATCCAATCAAAGTTTATAAATCAAGAATTATTCACTGACGATATTTTCTACCCAAATTTGTGTTGAGTTAACGATTGCATTGACTGTGAAACATGTAACATTTGCATTGACTGTGAAACTTTTGTTATAAAAGATAGTGGGAGCTAATTGTAAATTTGAATGTTCTTTTGTTGCATCTAAGTTCAGAGAAAGAAACTCGCTGAATTTAATTTGTGAGTTCTTAAGCTTCATTTCATATTAGTTTGGAAATGCATGGTGAAAGTAACTGGATCGCATACTTCTAAAAATTTATCATCGAAGACAATGAATCCCCCCAGGTGCATGATCTAGGTGTGCAAAGAAAGTGTGAGATATACGTGTTCATTTTTTCAGATCACGTGTTGTTATTATTGATGTTATTGCTTTTTCTATTGTATTGCCACTGTTCAGTTTTTTTGCAACTAGATGTGTCAAAGATATTACAATTTAGTGGATTTAATTGAAACAGCAATTGACTATTTACTTTAAAATTTTGTAATTTTGAAAGAATATACGCCCTTTGTATGACAATTGAACAGTACATGACTTTTATTTGCATTTCGCCTTGAAAGACGATCTGAGACCCTAGGTTACCGCGTAAACATTACTTTACTTGTAGCTATTTTCGTAACATCCATTCTTATCACGGATGTTGCATTTCAAGCAAATTAAATCTTTTTGCTTGAGTCATTCGACCGGAAATCATACATAGTGGGAATAAGAGAGGTGACACTACATGAACACGTTTCTGAAAAGTGGTTGAATTTTTTTATATTTACCAAGATCTGTACATGAATGTTTTGGACTATTGCAAAAAAATCCTTCTATTCACTGTAATTTGGAAACTTAATGCATTAACGGGAGATTGCTTTAAATTGCAATCCCCAGTAGGGAGAACAAATGGTACTGGCAACTGTGTTTGAGCGGTTTATAATAAACCGAATATTTTTTCTAAAGACTCATGTCAGACGATCACTAGACTTTGTGTTTATATATAATTCTAATTTTATCATTTAAAACGCTCATTAATCTTTGAACGTAAAAAAACTTGCTATGAAACATTGTTTGGATAGAACTTTTGCAAACCTCAAAACAAAACGACAGAAACAAACTACATAGAAATTACTAAATTTTGAAAACGACGTGAAGAACAAATGACGGCAGTTCAGAGTTTATTCTAATCTATTAATTTTAGATAATATTAAAATGTTTTGTCTTTGTTATAAAACGAATTAATAAGGGAAAGTTATAACGCAAATACGAACCATTATCTTTCATTTATAGAAAATATTACAACATTCTTGAGTAAATTCGATCATTCTCACGCCAAAAATAGTTGATTTTATTCATCGAACATCGAAATACGTTGTTTGGTTCACGAGCTTCAAGAGTGAGAATAAACTGAAAGTCTAACCCCCCTTCCTTCATGACCTCGAGAAATAATTAATAGAAAACAACCTCTGTTAAGTTATGTACTGTTATTTTTACTAATTAATTATATTATTGAGTATTATCTAATTAGAATATTGTTTTTAATACTATGGTTAAATGGGTTCAAAACAGGAAAACGCTTAATCATCTTGTTGCCAGTTGATCACGTCCTCTGTGTCCAGCGTACTGTACCCAGCCCCTACCCTTGTCTTCGGCGCTGAGGAGGACAATCTGTCCATGTATGTTCGCATTATCGCCCATTGTCCTTGCCGCGATGCCTCTTAGCAAACATGAGGCCGCGTAGTTGGCGAGTCGCCATGGCGACATGTGTCAGCCGAGTCCATTGACAGCCGTGCATTGGGTTGAGATTACCGTCGACTGTCTTTGATTTCCTTGTCCGCCCTCCACACACCCAAACATCCGACGCGCAATCGCCAGTTTGATTACCACTGCTTATCAGGCCTAACAGCTTTGTTGAACTGATCGCATTAATGAAGTGCGTCAAATATTCGATGGGTGAGAATCAGACTGTTTTAATCCTAATTTTGTTACAAAATTAGATTTGTGTTCATTGACTTGTGTCTACGTGTGTGCATGAAACAAATTTGTAAATATTCCACTCTATTAGCATACAACAAACTCATTCCATACTTACCCATTACATATAAAAACTTTAAATGGCTCTCATAAAAAAATAGTAAAATGGTCTTAGAAACTTAGAACAGTGTGGTTCTCAGCCTTCGTATTATTGATTTCTCTTTTCCAGTAAGTTGTTTTCGTATGTATTACATTTAAAAGAAGAAAATATAAGACATATTATATTTTGTGCGTAAAAATATTACTATTCTAATGGTATCCCGTAAACTAGAAGGTATAGTAAAAAACTCGACGTATGGATAATTTGATTAGACATGTTTACAACTTGTTTAGAAAAAAGTCTCAGTCTTAAATAATAAATGTCATAAGAGGGAACTGTCACTTTCTCCTCAATAAAGGACCAAATAACAATAACAAGTATCAGAATATAACAATGCAAAGTCACGTACACATAAAACATTTTTGTCAACTATATAACTAAAATATATTTGATAACTGCAACGAACACTAATCGTATTATTAAACAAAGTCCATCTTCCAAGGATTGAGAAGGCAGTACCCACAGGGTAAGTAATTGCAACATACTTTAAAATCCACTGACTACCCAAAAATATTAAATTTTATAATTAAATATTTTAATTGGTCAATTATGGTACATATGAACAAATTTCTATACAATGTACTAGTGTATAAATCTTTTGTATCTAATTTTCGTCAAATAAAATTGTGTTGAATATTTTAAATCAACCAGGGTAAAGGAGTTGTTAATGAGCTTCGTTGTCCAAGTCAGAAAATGTATAGATATTGTAATATTAAACAAATTATTTTAATATTGATATTTTAAAAATATTTACAAATATGATGTTTGAAGCGTTGCGTGAAAGTTTGCAGAACAAGAGAATTTACAAATATATATCCATGGATATCCGAAATTATGAGACACAAATATTGTCAACAGAATAATAACATCCCAATTTTCTTCAGATAGCCATTTTTCATACAGCAACCTCTTTACTTGCTTTAATTCCTTTTTTTCTAATAGAAAAGGGAATTATTAAAAAGATTAGGTTAACTAATGCCATAGCAGTTGCAACATAGTTGCCTTTTATCAACTTAGATTTTGATAATCGTTTGAATATGTTATAAATAATATGTAAACCATCAGATACTTTGACCGTATGATAACTATATTTCTAAGATAATGTCAATAAATAACTAATGCCACAATAGCACAATCTTTCTTTCATTATTTCTAAATTTTGCAATTTTCGAAAATTAAGAGAGTTAAACTAAAATGATATCTGAAAGAATTGTTTTAAGCATTTCTCACTCTATCGTTGGAAAAAAATTGAACAAAACTGGATTGATATTTGACAATTTTTTTTATAAATTGCATTCATATAAATTATTGCATGCATTTTTATAAATTAATGAAAACTACTCGACTTTTAAAAAATTTGTACATGATCTATTTAAAGAGCTGATTTTTAGAATAGATTTTAAGACAAAATAGCTTTCTTCAATATTGTTTTAAAAAGTTATTTTTTTTTAATTTTCGAAAATGCGCAAAGTTTGCCACAAATAAGACCACCATCAGTTTTTTGTCTTATTTTGATAGATACAATGAGAAAAATTAAAGAAAAAATTGGAACGGCATATATTGCAACTTCAGCGCGGTCTTTAGCGGCCCCACGTTGGGAAAGCCGAATTGCAACGTCATCGTCTAGCGGGTGGAAGAGAGGTGCGGGCCGGCAAACTACTTTGTAAATGATGAGCCGTATTTGGGCAGTGAAATAAAATTATACATTTATTCCCGACCTACGGCCGGGGAAGTTACACAAAGAAAATCCCGTGAGGTGGGATTACACCCTACTTATTGAGCTCAGTAAAAGAAAATTAAGAGAAAAGATAGTTAATTACACTTCTGTTACAGTCTTAAAGAAAAATATACCATTTCACGGCACCGCTTAACTCTAACAAAAACAAACAAAACAAAAAAAACAACAAAAAAACAGAAAGATAGAACACTTTAGAATTTGGGAGACATTTTCCGTCTCGTCTCGAGGCGGGACGCCCCAAAGCGCGGGCGTGCGTTAAAAGTCTTATCTGTTGAATGGGCGTGGGCTGGGGTGTCCACGTTGCGGTCGATGGCCTCGGCGTCTTCAACGGGCGTTGTCTTATGAGCGGCAATGTTGAAACGGGAGGCTGGACACCTCGCGGCTCGTTGCGTGCCCCGAGGTCTCCTTTGCGCTTCGCCACCAAGACGTGGGACGAGTACGGATTCGTTTTTCACTACGGCTCGGACGAGCGATTCGACAGCATTTAATTGCTGTTGCGGACCGGAGGCTGGATCCTGGTACTCGCGGCTCGTTCGCTCGAATTAGGCAACGAGTTTTGGTCATGAAGCGCCCTCTCGCAACTCGCTTCTAAGTGTCTGTTTCGCGGCCGCTGCCCTCGCGTTTACCCGTTCATAACTCACTTCTAAGCGTTTCTTTCGCGGCCGATGCTCTCGTGTGTTGGCTCTCACGTCTACCTCCCTAGTGTTGACTTTTTTTTAAGATTTTGAGAATCTGTCCCTCTCCGGATCTTCCCCCTCCTAAGTTCATCCTAGGCTCGCTGACCTACTTTGTGAAACCTCTCATTGGCCGCACCTTACTGCGTCGCAGAATTAATTTTGACGAATCGCGGTCCGAGGATTCGTGGAAAATTTTCTAAAGTATCTTTCTCTACCGAAACGCTATCTCTGTTGGGTGGCATCCCAACAGAGCTATCCCTGCTCTGGGGGGTGGCATCCCTAGTGAGCAATTATTATATGGCAAAGGGTTCGGACTTCCTTGAATTATCGCGACAGGCGTGGAAACGAGGAGGGCGCCCAAGGATCGGCGGGGGTGGGTAACAAAAGGTGCATTCAGTGAAGTGGTTTCGTCAAGTGGCCTTTGACGACAAGTGGTCATAAATTCTTACCAGGCCGGCGTCCCATCGGAGGGGTGAGACTCTGACAGCAAAGGACAACGGGCGGGGTGGAGCGCGGCTGGGCCGAGGCGAGCGGGGAAAGCGCACGTGCGCATGCCTGAGAGTACGAAAAAGAAGTTTTTGTTGTAAATTTCTTAAGGCACCGCCATATGCAGCCACAATATGTAATTGAATCTCTAAAAAGGTTCATTTTTCATTTTCATCAGACCGAGATATAACCCTTTTCGTTGTTGTCTTTCGGTATCATGATTGGTGACAAAATAGTTTTTCTTAAAGTATCACGCACAATTCTCAAGAATAACTAATAAAAATAATCTCTTTAACAGTGCAATACATTAAATATGTTAACAAAAAACAGACTTCGTGAATACTGAAATAACGGAGCATGTACGAATACATAGTAAAACCATTCTTTACATACCATAAAAAATACTGGTCCATAACAAGGCGTGAATAGCAAACATATAATGGAGAGCTACCCACTTTCTCGGACTCTTGATAATAGCAAATGACGTTGGGTGTATCGTAAACGGTTACTAACGGAGTTTGAAAATTCACTCGGTGCGCGTCATATGACAGTACGCGGAATAGCACTATCAAATATTTACATATTTCTGTCAAAATCAAATCAATTTGATTGTGTTTGGATTTTTCCTGAGTTCCTAGATACCTAACAAAACCATAAACATTTATACATGACTGTAAGCTGCAGAGTTTTCTTTCAATTTCTGCGCCGATTGGAAATTTGCAATGTAGATACTGCAAGATTGGTATTGTTTAAATATGGTATTTTATCAGAAAAAAGTGCTATTAACTTTGTCACTTTTGTTCGTGCATTTATTTTCTTCTTCTTTTCTAACTCTTCCACTTTTCTATAGATGATCTAATTATGTGATAACATACTCTCAGTTTCGTTTTTTCACAATTATCAAACCATTTCAGTTTCAATTGAAGCTGTTTTCGCAAACAAACTCATTAATGTTATTTGCTCAAGCATAGTGTTGATTATTTTCAACTTTCTTTTTTGTCCACAGATACCATTCAATTCTTTGTTTGCACCTGAAAAGAAATTACTGAATAATTCGTTTCTTATTATCTCTGACATAGTAAACATTCTTCTACATATTTTGTGGCTTTTCTAAAAATTCATACATATCGTACCTTTCATTCTGTTCAGTAAATCAGTCTGCCTTTTCAAGTACTCTATAAGGACAGGAAGTGTCCGCAAACACTTTCACTCAAAAATACAGTTCCTATTGACATTGCGTAATGGAAAATTTCTGTGAATGTGTGCGTTCTGTTTACTTTGTGAATGGAAATGTTCTCCCTCCAGACTCATTTTTCAGAAACGCACAACGAAATGAGTTCTGGTTTTCATTGCTGCAAACGTTGATGAATAAAGAAAAAAATTACAATTGTTTCACTGCTGTGAGATTATAATAATGTGTAAGATTGTTTTGTGCGAAAGGCCATTGTAGTTGTTCGTGTTGTTTGACTTTGTATTAAACGTTCTTTCATTACTATTGGTCAGTTTCGTAGCACGTTTCTAAATTAGCAGCAGGCGGCACCTGGCAATTTGACGAATGGGCAAACACAGCGGCTGCCAGTGGTCCCTGTTTCTTAAATGTGCCTCAAAATATTGTAAACAACAAACAAGAATTATATTATTTTTTAACAAAGACATCAGTTTCACTGCACTGAGTAGCTTACAAGAGTTTTCAAAACCTTTCGGAGGGGTTTTCTCCTTTTATTCTTAATTATGATACCTGAAGATGCATTAAATTGTAGAGTGTCACCAAATTTTGTAGCCGGGCTCACGGTGAGACGCCATTAAACATGGCGGAAAACAACATAATTTGGTCACCATTATCTCTGTAGCCCCAGGTCCAATATATTTGTTTTTGTTTCAAATGAACGACTACATGTATTTTTTAAAAATGTACTTTCACACTGATATCTCGAAAGCTTTCTAGAGTGTAACTTATGAACACTTGAAGTAAAACTTTGCTCCGAAGTATTAAAATTGACATTTTACGCAAATTTTGGAAAAGTGTCCCACAAGACCATCTCCGATTTTCATGCAACTTTGTGTGACAAATCCCATACGCTTCAAATGAACTTCAGTAGTCTCGTACCTTTAGGTGAAATAGGTTTTGAGATGTAGAAGTTTGTTTAACTCCGTCCCGCGTCATTGTACAGTACAGACAGGTTTTCGCAAAGTTAGAAAACAATATTTACTTCTCTGATTTTGCTAAGTGAATGAACATTACTTACTAATACAATTTTGTCCGCTCTATTCAATGTAACATATTAATTCTTTCATTTATTAATATACAATGGTGCATCTCTATCTTCCTTATTACCATTCAGAAAATATTTTGTGCTCTCTAAAATTGGTTACTGTGATTAAACGCAATATTAAGGCCTCAGAAATCAAATAATGTTTTGTAAATAAAACTATTGAAGAAAGCACATCGCAGATTGCGCTTCTCTTGCGTACAACGGCAAATATACACAAAGGCATAAAGCCCTCTCTGGAGCACTCCATGGGCTCTGTAACAATGTGAACTACGGCGAAAGTCATGCAACCGACATACAGCGGTTTATGTTCAGTGTCAGCCGCATACATCACTGAGACACAGCGGTTGCGCTGTTGGCGGCTGCGGCACCGGCTCAATGTCGGCTTCCAGGTCGCCACTTCTCACCCTGTTCCCCCTCCACTCCCCGCACCCGCTGCTCGCCCTCATTCTCATCGCCGCCCACGGCGGCTGCTGCTGCTGCTTTCCCTTCGCGGCCACGTCAACCGCCCGCGCCTGCTCGTTTGACCCGCTGACCTGGGAAGCCGGCACCGCCGGGCGGAAACATGGCAACAGCGCGCACGCGCGGCATAGGCGCGGAGGCTCGAACCCACATCCATATGCATACTGCGGACCGGGCCACGCGCAGAGGACGGCAGGAGGGGCGGTGGCAGCGGGAGGGCGGGAGTAAACGCGGTGGTGAGGGTGGGAACGAGGACGGGGACGAGGGTGGGGACGAGAAGGCGAGGGCGGTAACAAGGGCGGCGGTGAGGGTGGTTGCGGTGAAGGTGACGGCGTTGGCGGCGGTGAGGATGGTGACGGTGAGGGCGGTGGCGAGGGCGGCGGAAAGGGGGAAGCAGTGAGGGGTTCGGGGGTGAGGAGGACGGCGGTGAGGGGGACGGTGGTGTAGGGGACAGCGGTGAAGGTGGTGACGGTGAGGGCAGTGGCGAGGGCGGCGGCGAGGACCGCGGCGAGGGTAGTGGAAAGGGGGCAGCAATGAAAGGTGCAGCGATGAGTGGATGGTGTGAGGAGGGCGGTGGTAAGGGGGACGGGGGGGAGCAGTGGTGAGAGTGGCGACGGGAATTGCGAGAGCGACGGCTGCGTTGGTGGTTGCGATGGCGGCGTCGTTGGCAGCGCAGTGGGGTGACGGCGGAGGTTGCGGGCTGCTCCACACGTGACCGCGCCCTATCCCCCTCAGCCTCGCTGGGCCAGGGCGGCCCCCGCCCTCGTCCGCGTTGAGCAGCTGCGGCCGCGACGCAGTGCGAGAGAGCCGACGAGCACTTCCGCTGCTTCGTCACCACCGCAGAGGGAGACTCACTTTCCAAACACAAAGGTTTCTCTCCCGAAATTCGTTCAATACGGAATATAATATACAACATAGGCATATTGCTTGCGAATGTTACCTTTTCTCTCTGACAAATCCTCATAATTGTATTCTCTTTTAATCCTATTATTCATACGACCATTTAAGCGGCAACAGACGTCGCGTTCTTTACAAGACTAATACCGCGGATGAAAAGGCTCTGTTTCTGTTGCTGTCGGATTCGTATTTTCAGTTCAAATAATATGACAGGTATGAGTATTCCGGAGAATCGTACAAATCAGATGATGGAAATGCTACAGGAACCTCAAGACATGTTCATCCCTTTCTCTGCTTCCCCATGTGCATTGTCTAACCTTTTGTTTCTAGATGCTTTCTCTGTAGTTAATACAAAAATCTCGAAAAATAATCAAAAACCGTGTTATAAATGCACATGTGATTAGAAAATTTACTTTCAATCATAATTTTTAACATTTTTAAAGTTCTATTAACATATCACAAATTTGTATTTGGTTTCCTCAGTTTATATTAGAGAAAAAAATAAAAGATACTACTAAGCTTACTTACTACATAGAAAATGTAATAAAGATGTTGTTTGTAGGAATAAAAACAATTTCAGCCCTCTCCAATTTTTTCAAAGTAAGTGCAAACATTTGTACGTTGTAAAAAAGAAAATTTGATACATTAGCTTAAATACATTTTTTTTAAAAATAGCTTATGGCAATTATTCTAAAATTGAATGAATTACAAAGTGGAAAAAACGTAGGATATTTCAAAGAAGAATATACAGGGCATGACATGACATGTGAGCAAACCGAAGTAATTTACGACATGATTTACAAACGTACATTATGAAATTATGAACGAAAATGTAATTTATCAAACCTTTCGTTTCCATAAGTTAGATTGTCCTATTTCAATACGACGGACGCTTATGCAACCGTAGGACGGTTTTTGCGGAAGAATTTATGAAAGAAGGGAAAAACTAGTGGTGCTACAGAATGGCACAGACTTTTCCGTATTAGTTTTCTATTTCCTTGGGTCTTCGCTAGCTATTTGGAATTGCCACAAACTCTTTCTTGCCAGATGTCATCTATCACCGCCAAAAGTACATTTTTTGTTATTTTCTTAATTTTTCTGTTTAAACAGGGTTTCTGGCTACACCACGCGTTAGGGATTTTTTTTTGCTTAATTTAGCAACTGGTTTTATCCACTTATTCGTTTTCACGGCCCGGCAATTAATTTTTTTCCGCCGAAAATTGGCCATTTTTTCGCGCAGCATTACATATCTTTCCCTATACTACATATATCACTCCGTGTATACGTACGTATACGGGAAAGTAAAAATTTGAAAGGTCTCCCTTCCAGAATAGGAGATATATGGTCCACACACCTTTAGAATAGAAGTTTGAATGGACAATTCAGCAAGCACAATATAGCTTTAGTAGACTTGGAAAGTGTTTGTTCAGTGTAAATTGCAATTTGGGTTTGAAGTACCAGATACTGGAAGCACAACAAAGGAAGTACGCACATGATGAATAAAAGATGAAAGCACTCTTGGCGTAATGGTACGCATGCACAGTGCTGTAATCGGAGTGGTTACCACTTGGTGTAAGATTTACACATGAGGAATCAAGGAAACGTGCATGACAGATGACCCCGCAGGGAAAAACTAAGGAATTGTAAGTCCAACGACTGGACGCAAGTATTGTTTGCAAACAGCTACAGCAAATAGATAAATGGGACACGTGTGGTATGGGCGTATATAATTAAGGGGTTTTACTTTAGTTGTTACGCGCAGGAAGCTAATCAGGTAAAATGTATCTTCATTTTTATGTAAAATGCATTGAAAATTTTGCGTTGACTGAAATCAAGAGTGTTCTATGTTCACGGTGGAGGTCAAAAACTGGATTCTGGCCACCGACGTGGAAATTTTGCGTTGGCTGTAATCAAGAGTTTTCTATGATCATTGCGGAGGCCAAAGACTGGAGCCTCATTGTCGACTTGGAAATGAGTGAACGAAGAGGGACATTGGTTTTATTAAATTTGGCGATTTTTTTTGCTTAACTTCATCCAATTGCCTAACACGAGACATTTTTAAATCACTATACAGCGCATTCCACACATTTCCATTTATTCATTTGCTTTTGCTCTTTGTCAAAAAATACCGACCAGACGTGCTCCTTGGCCTCAGACTATCAGTCACTTACCATGAAAGACCCTGTTCGTCTATTGAAAAACAAAGCGCAAAATACATTGAGCTAACACGCACGTCAGAAGGTTGCATATTGAATTTCGGTTTGGGACTACAAACGGTATTTGTAGTCATGTCATTCAATTTTAATTTTGAATTATGTTAACATAAAACATAATATTTCTTGCTAAAACATCACGAATTCTATGTAGTAATGTGCTTGTTATTTTCTCGTAATACATGTGTTATGGGACCAATTCAAGTCTTGAACTTAGGAAATAAATCATTGTAATTATAATGATTACAGTAAACAGTAATACATTTCATTGTCTTACTGTTTAGTAATCATTATCTAACACATTATTTATTATTCCATACTAATTTCACATTATTATGAAAAAGCTTCTAAACAACAGAGAGCTTGCATTAAATTACATTTTTATGGTGTTCATAAAATACACTCACCCTGACACTTAATGTTTTGAAACCAGGCAAAATGCGATGCTCATTGTTAGACAAGGGAAGCTTTGTTCATGAAAAGGTTCTCTACTCCTGCTACGTGCGTCATCAGAGAACAGAGAATGTCAGCGCTCATATTCGCCTCGCACACTCGGCAGCCGCACAAGCGCAAAGCCCTCGCGACACCTTTGTGCCAAAGCCGCATTTCATCTCGCACCGCAACTTCTAAGATCTGGAGAGCGTATGAGAACGACTAACTAAACCTCCAGGAAATTGTTTAAGCTCAGCAGCATTTCCAACGCTTTAAGATGTATTCTAAAACTGTAAGATATAGAAGTTATTTAGTTTTGACTATACGCATAGAATCCCAAAATAATTTGAAAAGAGGTGAATTTTTATACACAAATGAAGACATTTTACATTTATTTGAGTACATAACTTTTTTTCTTTTTATTTGCAACGTTTAGACATTTCATTCCAATGTCTTCTTCAGGTTCCGAAAGTACATTTCCTATTACTAAAAAATGTTGCGTATTAGACTTATAATTAAACAATGACAAGTAATAACAATAACATAAAATATTACACAGTCTTCAATTTGAGATAACATGTTTTAAGATGTTTTATTGTTCGCATTGACATATGGTTACGTAAAAATGCGAAATGTGTTAATTTGTATTTACAAACTCGACTGTCTTAAAATAATTATCGGATTTAAATTTTGTAGACAAACTCAATAGACAGTTTAAAACAACAGAAGTTATTTCATTTTTGAATAAATATTTTTATACTAATATCAAATGAAAATTTTTATATGTTTTTGAATATTATACAAAACACAGTTCATGTTTTATCGAAAAGGTTGTGATTGATTTCATACTTACTTTTTCGTTTTAATTTGTGGAGAAATTGTAATATTTTTTACTTTATAAATTCACTTTTCTGAAACACGTGTTTCTATTTTGAACCGTTTACGTCTTTAGAAATTCAGGTTCATTTTGTTAATTTCTTCAATGTGGCATTCATTGCAAAAACGCTTCAAAGATAAGAGATGAGAGATATTCCGTGTATGTTTTTCAGTTTAACCTTTCAAACCACGTAAGCGTTGGGTGACTTTGGCGAAAAAACTTAGTTGTAAATAAAATATTTCATTGTAATCATTGTTAGTAATCGCCCCTTTTCCAGAATACTGCTGTAACTAAAATCATCGAAAATTCCGGTTTTAAGTATCAGTTAAAAATCATTTTTATGAGTAGTAAAGTCTTTATATGTGTCATTACACCAACTGGCGCTTGGGAGCAAATACATCGCTATTTTATGTACAAAAATTGACATTTATTTTTATGGAATAATATTGTCCAATACAAAATAGTTTTCTGTGATTTACAACTTTATTCCGAGAAAGCGACATGTTTACGACTGCGATGAAGATAATCAAAAAATCTTCAGTGAGGTTGTTCCCTAGTGCGATGAGTGGAAAGATGCGCCACTAATTATTTCACAGAACCAACACCAACCAAACCTTTTCCACACAACTTCAAAAGGAGTACGAATTTCATAAACGTTTTATTGTCATGGCAACTCCAGTTACCAGAACTGGCAGGCCTGTTGGCGATTTCGCACAAGTACTCCAAAGACTTGCGCCACACACAAGCGCCAAACTTGTTTGCGGAGGAAAACAGTTTGCGGCAACCAGTTGCAACAACTCGTTGGCTCGTGTGAGGGGCGCCTCTCGCCAGTTGGCAGGGGCGGCGGTCGCGCGGGCCCGGCGTCAGCGCGGAGCGGCGAAAGTGCGACAGGGGGCGCGGCGTCAGGGGTGGCAATGGGAGTGCGGTGGAGAGCTGGTCCCAGCGTCGTGTGCGGGAGGGATTAACGCGGTTGTTATCAAAGGATGTGCCGCGGCACGTTTGGTTCATTAAGCGAATAAATTTGACGTAAATATTAATTTGCAATTTTCAGTTCACAGAAGAAAATTGCTCAGATTTTTTTAATATGAGATGATGTTGAATATCTTCCTTCGCATAGATAGATTAGCACAGGTGAGAGAGAGATAGAGAAAGAGAGAGAGAAAGAGAGCGAGAGAATGGGTGAGAAGCAGATCTGGTAGGGGAAGCAGGAATGGTGGAAGTAGAGGAGTGCGACACCCTCTACATGTACGACAGGAAATGTTTAACTGACAGAAGAATAGATGACAGAATGGCAGGGGAGGCAGGTCTTGTACAGGGCTGATTGTTTAATTGATATTTTCGGCCATCACAACTGCCGTGGTTATTGGTTTCGTGAGTGTAGTGAATGGTTCATCCCGAAAGTTGCCGGTGTACCTCTCATGAATGGTGAAATCTGGTACCGACCGACTCGACGGCATGCGAAGGACTTCCTCCTTTAGGTATCTCCCCTAGGAGTGCACCCCCTCCACCAACCGAGACAAGGTCTAAGCTTCAAAATGCTCTCCAGACATCTGTAGGAATGTTATAGATGTAGGTGTGTGAATGGGTAAGGGGAGAGGAGAGAACATGTTAGAGGAAGGTAACATTGCCCGCGGTCTGTGGCTCATTGTTAGGCATTCTAGGCATTCGCCAGTTATTGGTTGAGAAAACAAGGAGAACTATCAATCAGAACAGGTAAAAATCTTCCCTCCACAGAGGCTGAATTCGACCCAGCTATGTATCTAGGGACGAAATTCCATTTCCGATGCGCTCGAACCTTAGAACCTCTGGTCAGAGTTGCTGCAGAGACAGCGTCAATGGCTCTGGCTCAACTTTGACTCAACTCTGGATCAACTCTGCCTCAAATCTGCCTTTAAATCTGCCTCTTAATCTGCCTCCACTCTGCCTCTAAATCTGCCTCAACTCTGCCTCGACTCTGCTTCGACTCCGGATTGACTCTGCCTCAATTCTGCCTCAACTGTCTCAACTCTGCCTCAACTCTGAGCTCCACTCACTGGTGCTGGAGTGCCGAACGGGAAGCGCAAAGCCGAGAAGGGAAACTAGAGGTAGCAGAGGAAGCAAGGTCTGCATGGGCGCGGGGCTGGGCGCCTAGGCCGGCGGTGGCGGCAGGGACGGCCCCAGGGAAGGGTGGGGGCGAGGGAGCGCGGCTGGTCTGAAGTGGAGTGGCGCCACGCCGCGCCGTGTCGCCCTCCGCACCCCACACGACGACGGTTGCGGCCGCGCCCCGCGTGCGTAATTAGCGGCCGACGAGGTTTTAATTCGTCGCCGCGCCGCGCGGGGTGGGGCGCTGCCAACGCGGTGCCGACTGCGCGGACGCCGCCGCACGGAAATGGACGCACACAGGACTTACGTGCAGGGGTCGCCAAAGAGGAAAGGACTTGCTGGGGCCAACCACTTGATCACTGCTTTAGAAAAATAATAATAATTATTATTAATAAGAAAATAATATTAATAGTAATAATAATAATAATTATAATGGAAAAGTACACAGAACTAGTAGCAGAAGTCAAGGCACTACGGCATATCCAAAACGTTCGTATTATTTCTCTGGTCATCTGGTGCGTGGGGTGATACCAAATAATATCCATAAAAACCTGCTTGATAAAATATCAAAACATATGTTCAAAATTAGGGAAAAGTGTACCATCTTAAAAACACGCAGGATTGTACGAAAATGTCTAAAATGCGATGAAACGTGAATTTTCCTACCTCGGGCGTGGGTGTGTTTGTGTAGGCCTGTACGTGTGTGTCGTCCATTCAACTTTCATTATCATCATCATTCCATCTTCCATTCCCCCAGGACTAACAACCCTGGGGGATAAAATCGGATTCAGCTTAATGCTGATCCCCTGATGAATTACATGCACCTGCCACCGAGATAAAACGATACTCAGACCTGGTAATTGTAGGTACATGTATGCATGATCCGAGACGGTCTATTTGCGAACAAAAAAAATAAAAGTAATAGTAGTAATAATAATAGTAATGACAATATCTGTGCATCTATTAAAATTGACATAGTTGATTCTGGACATGAGAAATCAGGGGTCATGACTGTATTATTAATTGAATTTAATTGAATTTTCATATTCGGGAACCAGTCAAAAGATACAACATGCTTCACAGAATGTCTTTGTCACCGACTGACAGTGCAGATTTTCAAACGTAAAACTTGATTCAGTTCCTGCATCGTCACATAATTGATCATTGTCGATACTTCACCAATACCTTTTGGCGTATATCTAATTATTTTAACGTGAACAACCCTCAATTTGTGTGGTGTGTTACAACATCATGCGTATTCAATAATTGTACAACCTTATTCCACTGAACAATGCTCTGTATAATAATTCCAAATTGAAGTAAATATCAAGCGGTCATTGGGATGTCCAATTTTAAAAGTTAATTGCTGTAAAATATATATAATTTTTAGACCGTCCTAATGGAAAATAATGCAAGAAACAGCGTTCGTTTTTTTATTTATAATGGTTTCGGTTATTTATTGTTATGTATTGACGTTTCTGCCCTATTTGGGGTCTTTTTAAAAAAAATATAGTGTCCTGATTTGTTGACATATCATAGATGAGTTATTGTTTTAAGTTATAAACTACACTCGTTTTAAAAAAAAACATTTTAATGCGTCCCGTCCTTCGAAATATCTGGCGTCATTCGCCAAAGGGACGCCCCTGTCGCAGTTTGGACGCAGCAGTTGACGAACGGGCGAGCGCTTAAGCAACTGCAGCCTGCGGTGAAGAGCGCAAGTTGGCGAAGTAATGCGAGGCCCGTTTGTCAAAATCCGTGAGCTAAGGAGTGCGACGTGACAGTTGAAGTCAGACTTCGGCATAAATCCTCACGAAATGTCGCGCCTTGAATACACGTAGAGGAGACACAGAAGTTTGAAGATGCATTAAGAGGCAGTATTCATTGGATTCGTAAAAAGTGGCACATGGGTAGTGAAATGAAGAGAGACGAGGGAAGAGATTGATCCATTGACTGATTGATTGATTACTTCTTCTGCCATTTGGTTGATTTACGGCTTCACGTTATTTTGAATAAAGAAAACTTGAAAGTTGATACGAATGATATTATGAAATACATGGTGTTTTTCATTGCCGGCTACCAAATTTAAAATCATCCCTGTCTGAATCTACAACCATTGGTTACGTCCGAAGTCGTAAGTACTACGTAGTCGGTTTAAGAGAATCTGCATCAATCAAATGCCCAGTCAGCGACAGATGCCTAAGGTTATGGATTCCTGAGTCTTTTTGTCTTTGCTTTTATCCTTTTTGTCGTTCTGAACCGCATTACATTTCTCCCTCTTTATTACGCTACATTTCTGGGCTTATCTTGTCCTGCAATGTGGTCCACACTGATTACTGTGTAATGTTTGCGGTTCCAGCATTCTGCTAACCTGATTTAATGTAACAGGCGCGTTAAACAAAGCTTTTTAATGGGCACAAACTAGTAATGAATGCTAATGCATACAATTGAGGAAAGCATACCAGAAGGACTCCTCCTAAAACAAAAAGATCTCATTTGGGAAACGCAACCAAATCTGTGTGCAAAAAATTCGTTTTTTTACAGTGAGAAAGCTTTTCAGGCAACAGTGATGGGAGCGAATGGAATCAAAACAATGGAGGGTATCTAAAGAACATTTCCTGAAGGCGCCGCTTCTTTCAGAGATGCCTGACTCACTGTGTGCTTACTGATCCGCCCACTTGCCCATCCACACTTACCTACAGACCCGAAAGCGATCTGTTTCCTTATTTCATTTGTTGTGCAATTTAATAAGGCGCATAATGTGCACGCTCACATGTAACCTCTCCTATTTACACCTTATCCCCACCTTCTTCATTAGTCTCACATTCCATTATACCCCCATTTACGCTCACATTGCAAATCACCCAACAGATCACTCACAAGATAACACAAGCCGTCGGATCACTCTCCTGATCACTGACCAGATCTCTCCACAGATTGCATACCTGGTAACCAATTTTACCAACAACTTCTCAGGCATCCTTCTTCTTTGTAATCTCTCCATTCCTCATGCACTCTGAACTCATCCACTTTCCTTTCTCACTTTCATCTCCGACTCCTTTCTACTAACCCACCAATCTGCCATCCCACTACCCAACTTTCCACTCACCCTCAATCAGGCATCTGCCCCTGCCACAGAGGCGACCCTTCTTTCAAAAGCGAAGACCCGTCCAAAGCGAGGGAAGGCCCGACCACACACAGGACGCCGCCCACGCGGGCGCTAAAAGCAGAGGTCGCGGCGGCGGCGGCCAGTGACAGGACGGCCGGGATCAATCTGTGTGTACTGCGCGCTGATCCCTCCCGACCCCAGTGCTTCCATCCACCCCAACCGGTCCACCTCTAACGCCCCGCCTCTATATTCCCCGTCCACAACTGTCCTCATCCTAACCCCCAGTGCCATCCTCATCCACTCTAACCGCCCTACCCAAAACTCCCCACTCCACCCCCCAACAACCCGCCCCCAACAACCCCGCCTCCAACAACCCCGCCACCAACAACCCTGTCCCTAACCGCCTATCCCTCCCGCCAATACCGCTTCCATCCAGCCTACCCGGCTCCAACCTACAGACACCGACCACTATATCCCCCGCCCACAATTGCCCTCATCCCAATCCCCACCTCCATCTGTCGTCACTCTAACCGCCCCCACCCCAACTCCATCGACCTTGTCCCTAACCATCCCTATCCCAACACACATCACCCAAACTACCCCACCTCTACCACCAGTTCTCTTCGCTCTCTACATCTACCGCGTACGCCACCCCTCACTTCCGCCCCTTTCTTCAGCCTGCTTCCCTTCACTCACTACCCCCACCCCCCATGCCGATCCCGTCACTTCATTACTCCTCTTCCCTCGCTACACATACCACGCCGTCCCCGCGGCACCGTCACTTGCGTCGCCTCCGTCACCCCATCGTTACTGCTACCCGCACTGCCTTTTTCCAACCGCGTCAGCATCCCCATCGTCTCCGCCGTCATCCCTTTCCACATCCCCCTTTACCGCCACCTCGGCCGCCGGGCGCTGCGTCTCCGGCCCAGAAAAGAGCGCGCATTAGACTTTCAGATGCGCCCTCGGCGCGCGGGGCAGATATGCATTGGGCCGGGCGCAAATTGGCGCGCGGCGGAGGCGCCGAGGATTAACGCGCGCGTTGAGATGCGTCCGCCCACGCCCACCTCTCGCCCGGCCCTCGGCCACGCCCCCTTCTCTTCGCTTCGCGGCCCTCCGCCACGCGCTGCCAGGTTCCTTTATTAGCGCCCGCACTCTCGCTAGCCGTTTCACCGCTGCTAATTGCGATGCTAGTGCTTCCTGCTACACCTGTTCTGGCCTCCGTACCGCGCTCTCTTGGTTGATGTCTTTACGATTATGGCTTGTTAACCTCGCCGAGGTTTGTTGCTGTCGTTCGACGTTCATATTGCTGTTTGCTTGTGCTACAAGTTGGGCTATTGTTCACGGACACACCTTCGCAGAATGTTCTTGGTACGACCAGTAATGTTTGTCGTCTGGACATCGCCATGTACACGGCTATTACGACCCCACACACTCTCAAATTACATTTCTTACACTATTAATCACTTTTGTGTTTCTCCACAACTGCCAACACAACGTAGAGCCTCACTAAAGACTTTCAGCTGCTTATACTCCCTCGTTCCAATTTCAAACGACTACAGCTTTAATATATGTACGACGTTCATCAACTTCTCGATATACCCTGATTCTATTGCCACCTGCTCTTCAGCCATCAGTACATCCATTGCCAACGTTATCCACCCTTGGCAGCCTCCGCCCACCCAGCCTTCTTTGGCGCGTCAAAGAGTTCAGCTGACAAAGAGAGCGCCCCTGCGTGGACGGATTGGGGTCACGGGAGCGGGGGCGGGGCGGGGCGGGCCCGGAGGCCGAGCCCGGGGGCGGGCGCGGAGTGAGCACATTTCCATTTTAAGTGTCGACGCCGCCGCGCCGGGCTCGTCGTTGGCGGCGGCGGTGATGGTGAGCCGCACCGGCTCACCTCGTCCAACGCGGTGAGCACCGGGCGGGCGTCTCATCCCCCCTGCCGCGCACCGGCCAGCGTCCCGCCCCGCCCCGCCCCGCCACGGCCCGCACGCCGAGCACGCGCCTCGCGGGATACGTCTTCATTACCTGCAACGAAGAGAAATGCCGGGGAAGGGCGTGCGCGGAAAGGGCTGCGGCGAGCAGCCGCCGCCGGGGTAAGCAGGATGTATCCGGGCGCACCTGTCCGCAGGTGGCGACTTTTCGCACTCGTCTTCCCAGCCCCGGCCGGACCCCTGCCCTTAACTCCCGGTGCTTTGCTCTGATGCGCTCTCGCTCCAGGACGCGGAATTCTACTCAGAGACATGTTTTGTTTTGTAGTTTTGTTATTCGCCAGGAGGAATTTTACGTCACAACGTTATTAAATGAAAGCAGTATAACTTGCTTAAGTTAGTATTCAAACCTAAACAATAGCCATCAGTTCTTAAGATTTCTTAAATTACTTTCTTTAGATATTTTAAATAACATCTATCATGACAATCGTATGTTTAATCATCGAAATGAGTATCGTTTTTCCACGTTTGTATGCAAATGCTTTTGCACCTCCTAAACCTTTGTATTTCAATTTCTCTAAATGTTAATGTATCCCTTGATAATTTATTTTCTTCTTTCTTCTTAATAACGCATGAAATGATTCTTTTTCACGTACGTCAACTATTACTACTGTTATCCTGGTTCTCTAACATTTTATATACATCATCCATTTTATATACATCTCAAAACTTTTTTTCAATATATACTTTTCGTTTGGTTCATACAGCAGTGTACATAACATTTCTCATCACCTTCTCTTCTAGCACAATATCCTGCCATCCATCCTTTAAATTCGCCTTCCTTCGTCTGAAGTTTCTGTCATGCATCTCCATTTTACTTCCTTGTCGCTCGTCTATCCCAACATGTGCTCCACCGAAGTCTGCTCACCTGCGTGCATCGTCGTCTCCCTCACCCATAGTCCTCCGTAGCTGCTCGCTTCCCGGTCGTGTTCCTCTGCAACATCTGGTCCTCCCGGAACGGTGGCTGCATTCGCTAACACCGCGGACCGCCACTCAGACCCTGGGGAACCCCAGCTCTCGCTCCCGCTCAACTGATTCTAAGTGCGCGCAGTGAGGATACCTCGTGAGTCCTCAGATTTATTTTTGCGCTTTGTCCTCGCATGAGCGGTTTGGACCTGCGGACGTCTGGTAAGCTTCTCTTATAAATGTAATGTCCCACTAGAGGAACTGATGCAATAAGGCTCTAACGTCTGCTTCCGTGCAGAGTAAATAATGTCAGGATGAAGAGTACGACTTTAAAAAGCAAACGTAAGCGAAATAAAAAAAATCAGGAATGTGCATCTAAAAGAAATGAAAGAAAATATAAAAGGTTATCTTGACAGTGTCTGTTAACGCTGCACATAGGACTAAAACATTTTATTTTATTAGTAGTAATGAGGAAACGACTTGTGTATTGGTTGCACAGAGTATTACTTACTAAAATTAACTATGCATGGAAGAAAGATGAGGCTTTTATTTTGTTTCTGGAGTTGAATTTGAGATAAAGTTACCGTGACTATGAATACATATACACACACATGTCAAAAACAGTTTAAAACTGTGTGGGACGAGCTATGGGGAGAAGTGAAAGTTGTGCACGTTTTCATGATTCTCTGAACTCTATCCTAAACCATATTCTAGTCGAATTTTGAATACAGAAAGAGAGCGGTTTTTTCAAGTTTTGTTGACAAAAATATTCACTCCTATATAATAAAAAATAATATATTTATATATAATATATATAATATAAATTATAAAATAATATATTATATCATATATTTTATAATAATATAAAATAATTTATATAATATATATAATCATATAAAATGGGGTGTTTATGGAGTTATATATATATATATATACACATATACACACAACTTTTTTTAAATAGAATAGTAACTATATTTTGTAAAGTATGAAAACAACCTATTTTCCATTCATAATCTTTTTTTATATATTTTTATATATTTGGTGTGAATATTTACATATTCACACTAAAATTGTAATATATAAAATTCAAATAATGCTACTTGCACACTTATTTTAGTTCTTGCTCACGTTTTGTAAAGTTCCTTCCACGAACTTTCTAAAAATTAAAAATTGTAATTTGATAAATCTCTCATGAATGCCCTCTTACCGTCTCTGATGGAAGCGGTCATGTATCAATTAACCGTAAAGCAAACTAGTAAACATATATAACTGGAAAATATATACTCTTGAGAAAATAACCAGAAAGAAGTCTCGTGAAATAAATATTGGAATATTATGGTAAGTTTGTGATGGATTTAAAGAAAATCAAACAGGAGATAATGATCAGAAAGGGAATTTCAAATTCTGTGACGTCTGGTAGCCTAGTGGGGATTCGAGGAAGAAGAGTTGTCCATGCTACACCCCTTTGATGTTGAAACGAACGCTTCTGAAGCGACCTCTGCGATGTCAGCAAGTATTTACGAGAAACTCCATGGCTAGTCGTGTAGAAATTACGTCCTCTTGACTGTTGCCCATAAAACTTCAATGTACACCGTGTACTCAGAATCCAAGGCCATCATCTTGTGTTACTGGTTTGAGATCTTGTTTCTTTTCCGTCAAAGAAGATATCTCTGCTAAAATCGACTGTCTCTCCTGATATTTTCGAGGTCGATTGAATGTTCGCTGTAAACATCTCAAAAGGCTGAAATGCTTACCAACCACTTTATTCTCTAGATTCATCAAAAATTACTGAACGTAATAAGGGTGTATTTTTGCCATTTCAAAATATTATAAACATAACAAATGATGCTCATTAATATTTCGCAATGAAATGACAAAATGTGTTCTTGCGTTTCATTTCAAGTTGGTATTTGAAGCTCAGCTGAGTTGTAATTATTTATTTATTTATTCAATAGGTTTACAATGTATTAGTATACATTTTCCTATAACCATTACACATATTTTATATTGTTACATTATTTTAATTAATTTTTCCATTTTATTTTATTTTTACAATCTTCTATGTTTAATTTTTTTGTTCTTCATATTTTTCAATATTCCTTGTATCCAATCACCCTTCCTCCGTTTTTAAAATTTGAAATGTCTAATATATCTTTCAAAAAGTTGCATACATTAAAAAATATTACTTATGTACGAACGGGTTCGGATTGAAAAAAAGCAAACAACTTATTCACAACCGCTTATTTGCGTCATTTATTAAAATTGCTCTCTCCTTAGTGACTATGAATCTTAGTTTTAGTAATTTTTTCTAGAACGCAATCCTCGAGAGCTTTAATTACCTGTGTAAGCGTGCAGAGGTAGAGAAGTATATCGTAGGAATTATCATAACGCACGCGCTTTCTTGCACCGAGTATGGAAATTTGAAGTTCTAATTGTGCCTCCAGAGGTCTCCCTCTCGCTCAGAGGGCATCCGCTCTTTCGTTGCTTTCGCTCGGCAGAGCGTTGCCTCGCCCTCTCCGCTCGAGCCGCTGCGCCGCGCCTCTCTTCGGGCGTTCCCTCTGGCGGCGGGGTCAGTAAACACGAGCCTCTAATCTCGCTGCACTGCCGCCGCCGACACCACCTCCGCCGCCGCCTCCGCTGCACCCGCCACCTACCCTGTCATCACCACACTCGGCCACCCGCACCAACGTCACTGCCATCACTATCGCCACCGCAATCGCCAACATTTGTATGTTTAACTGATTAATGCAGTGATGTCAAGGTCTCATACTGGTGGCACCTTGCCCTGCCACGAGCTTCTCTGCGTCGGGAGAGGAAACTTTCAGTAACCCCGCCGTTTTACAATAGGGATGGCGTTGTCTCTTGCGGCGGGGTGATGAACTGCGTGGAGAGGCGATTTCGTCGTGGTACTCGTGCCACGGACTCGTGGTATCGACCTTGACAACACTGGATTAATGTTTCTGGGGGCGTCAGCGGCTAAGGTCGTTAGTCCCCTCTATGTGGTGAATGACAATGGATGTGTGTATTTTCCTCTCACTAGATGTCGAGATCCAGCGCCGACTTTCACGCCTGCTGGCGGGGTTTTCATCTATCAGGTGTCTTCTGACAGTGGGGCCGGGACAATCTCTAAGGTCCCGTCTGGTCTCCCTACATGTATGGTACTGTAGTGTGTGTAAATGCGTATGCAAGTAAGAGGAAGGCTAGAATAAGGAAGGGGAAGGAAAATTTCCGTGCGATTCGTGGCTCATGTACTGCTGCGAAATTCGCCTGGTGTTGATCGGAGAGAACACAAAAAACAACCGATCGAACAGTCGGCCACTACAATTCTTCTCCAGACAGTAGATGAAATTAAATCTAGCTAACAAGCTAGTGTCTAAAATTCCTCCGCCGTTGGGACTCGCGCTCTTGGACATCCCGATCAGTGACACTGCAGTGGCATCAGTTGATGTTCTGAGCCATCTAAACCGGTACTACCGCTTTCCTCACCACCATCACAGATACCACCATTGCCACCATCACTTTCACCACCATCTCCATCAAAACTATACCACCACTACCCACCACCATACCCTTTAAACCACCACCACCACCACCACCGCTACCACCACCATCACCACCACCACAACCCTTTCCGCCGCCGCCACCACCACCACCACCACCACCACCAACAACAACAACAACAACAACAACAGAACCACCATCACCACCACGACTATCACCACCACCATCACTGCCACCGCCACCACCACTGCCGCCACCACCACCACCACCAACAACAACAACAACACGACCACCATCACCACCACGACTATCACCACCACCACCACTGCCACCGCCACCACCATCATCACCACCACCACCACCACTGCCACCACCGCCACCACTGCCATCGCCACCGCCACCGCCACCGCCACCATCTGCACACACTCCATCATTTTCGCGCAGACGTCCTCTTTCTTTCTCCGCGACGAGGCTTCTCGCTCCGCGATTCCTGCGCGTGCGGCGCCAATTGCCAGAATTCCGCCCGCGCCTCCCCTTCCACCGAGCGCACGTGCCGCACTCGACGGCGCGGGGGCGGGGTTCGATTCCCGGGGTGCCGTTCCGCAGCCACTTCCACAACGGGCGACCTCTTTTTCCTACGATCGCCTTCTCGTTCGATCCAGGTCAAGCGAAATGCCGGTGCATTCTGGTCGTTGCTCAAATGCTGAGAGCGCATGACGCTCATTAATATGCATATTTTATTTTAATCTCATAACATTACAAGAATACTTATATCATGATATGCCTCTGATATTCGCACCAATATATTAATACAATTGTTATATTGTCTGTTTGTGATTATTATTTTTTAATATCATATGGTAATATGGTTTAAGAAAATAGAAACCCATAAAATTGCTTTTTACGAAAAAACTATATTTAAGACTGCCTGTTCTTTTGCCCCGTCTAATACGAGAAACAGTTAAACAGATTTTAATACATCTCTCACTGAAAGATGGTTCATTTAAATGGCTTCACTTACATTTACTTTATTTATCTCATTATTTTCTTACATCTACTTTATTTATCTCATTTCTTAAAATAATAATGAAATAATTTATGTTTAACGACTAATATTCCTTCTAGATGACTCAACAGATTTTGAAGATTTTTGAGATATTGGTAGAACATAACCCCAACTTACAGTCTTATCATTTTAGGTTAGTTTCATACTTTTCATTTCACTTGGATGATCATCTTTAAATCGGCAGTGGCAATCCAATTTAATACGATTCGTATTACTACTATAAACTTGCTAGAATACGAAGTGCAGTACGCTTTTCACTGATTTCCACGCGGTATTATATGTTAAAAATATATAAATATTTAGAAGTTTCCAATCTCGTTGCAACGTTTTTGAAGTAAATTATACGCCGATTAATAATTTATCTGACGATTACATCTACATTTTAATTTTATCCAGAACTAATTTTAGGAAAATTTTCATTAAGACAATCCTCGAATAATTTTCTTTTTATATTTGTATGCAAATTAAAACGAAAGTCATTTTGAACATAAACGGCCAATAAATATTAATTTACAAAAACAAACATGCAGAATTTATAAGAGGATTGCTTACAATGATACAGTTGTGATATTTTCGTGGAGAATATTTAATAATACTATTTCTGAGTTTGTCACTGTTTACCTCGTGTAGCCAATAGACTTGGCACGTTTTGCATACTTTTTGCTGAACTTGGCACCGTAGCCCAGGACACTTTTCCGAACTTGTTCTTGTGTTACTTTTATTCTTATTTTTCTCGTTTCTACAGTATATACTTTTGCATTATTAAGTCATTTCTACTTAATAATTCGTTTAATGATTCTTGTGTTTGTCAGGAGTATTAAATTTAGGTCATGTGAAAAAAACTCTTCTCATGTAGCAGCATTACTTACTCCTATTTCTAGTTCCTACTAATTATTTAGTCGACTAGATCCCAGAGCATTGAATATCTTCTTTCGCCGCTGAAACTGCAGAATCGACACTTAAATCATAGTTCCAAGCGCTCCGCTCGTCGCACGGTCTTTGTGGAGCGCACATCTAGCGGCGCCGTCCCGTCCCGTGCACCGCGGCGCGGCGCTGACCTCGGCGCCGGGGCGGTTTCACGCTCTGCCGCTTTGGTGGACAGCGCGCCGCCCGTTCCTTGGCGGTCGCTGCTGCTCCGGTGGCCTCCCTCGTCGCCGCACGGCGCGCTGCAGTCGCATTTGCTCCCCGTCGCCGGCCACCCGCCTGCGTCCACCTCGGCCCCTTCCCCGCCTTCCGCGCCCCGCCCGCCATGCCGCCTGGTGCTTGTCAACGCTGCCGCCGCTGCCGTCCCGCCGCTTTGCAACTAGCCCGCCCCGCCCTCTTCTCTGCCCTTCTTCCCAACCCCGGCTACATCCCCACCATCACTCGCCAGTGCTATCGCCACCACTGCCGTCACCGCCGCTCCACCACCAGCCCGCCCCGCTCTCTCCTCTGCTTCCCCCACAGCTTGCCACGGCCACCGCACCACCATGGGGCCCGTCATTGCTATCGTTATCACGGGATCAATGCTGTCGCCATCGCCGACACCACTGCCGTCGGCACCGCCACCATCTCTACATCCATCCATGCCCCTGCGCTCATATCTTCCCTGGCACCGCCCTTCCCTCATCTCACCCTAATCAACGCCGCCGTCACGACGCCGCCGATTCATCATCAGCCCACCCCGCCCCGCACTGACCACCACCGCCACCCATCAATGCTATCCTCACCACAGCACCAACGCCACCCTCACCGCCGTCACAGCTGTCACCGCCCTCACCGCCTTCACCTCCTCTACACCACCATCCCGCCCTGCTCGTCTTCACCCCGGGTCCGCTACCGGACTCATCGTTGCTATCGTCTCCAGGGCATCAACGCCATCGCCTTCCCTGATCTCACTGCCGTCGGCACCGCCACTAGTACCTCCGCTACAGCCATCCATGTTCGTTCCCCGCATCCGTCCATCGTTCCCCGCATCGACCCTTCCCCAGTCTCCCTTGTCATCGCCCCTGTCACCACCGCTCCCTAACTAGCACGCCCAGACCCGCCCGGCCCCGCCCCGCCCCGCTTCGCCACCACCGCCACTCATCAATGCTATGCCGCCACAGCACCAACGCCGCCGTCACCGCCTCTCCACCACCAGCCCGACCCGCACTATCCACCGCCTCTCCACCCCGCCCCGCCTGACACCGCCCCGGACCCCCTCAATGCTATCGTCAAAACAGCTGTTGCCATCGCCGCCCCCACTGCCGTAGGCATTGCCACCGCCTCTGCATCCATCCAAGCATACACTTTGCGCTCTTCTCGGTCCTTGCACCAACCTCTCTCACCAACTCACACCCCCACCCTGCCGGCTGTCACCCTCCATTGCCCCCGCCTCTTGCTCCGCCCCGCCCTCGCCCCTCCGTCCAGCCGACGTCGCGTCGGCATGCTGGCGGGCGCGTTTCCAGCCAGTGCATGCGCCGCCGCTGCAGCCCCTGCCCGTCCCTCGCCTCCCCCGTCATGTCCCTCGCCTTGGCTGAGCGATGCCAAAACGCCTGTCACAGTCGTCGTTGTTGCTGGGGTTCTGCTTTTCTCTTTGTCTAGCTTTCGTGATATTTCCCTCGGAAGGTCTTTTTTAGGGAGGGGAGGAACCAATAGAGCTATTTTTGTATTATTATACAATTATGTTTGGAATCACATCTGATGTAAAAAAAATCATTAAATGGTTTGTTACGCATCGGTGTAGTTTGTAGTATCTGTATGGACTACAGACAATCAATAAATCTTAGATTTTTTTATTTATTGCCTTCTCTTTTTACGAAGTTTTTTCTGAAAATTTAAGATTAATTGATTGCCTATAAGCCTGTGGAACTACTTATTGGATAATTATTTTTTAGAATCGTATGTGTTCATGTAGTAACGTCGTTCGATTACTGAAAAAAAAACACTTAAAACATGTAATGTTTCTATATTACAAGTTAAAATGACTTAAATTTAACATTCAGATTATAAATTTTAAAATATTCTCTTTGAGATTTTAAACATCTTGTAACAAACATTACAAGATAGTTATTTCGGCTTCCTTCACCAACCCTTATAACCACTTCGATTATCCTTATTTGATACCATAGCTGTCTCTTCTACTCTTAACCCAAAATAATATTTATGATACTTCATTTTGACGCCCAATAGATTTGTAGTTTCACTCTTCTCACTTCTTCTTAAAATATTTCGATATCAGTACATTAAACTCCAGGCTCACAGTTCCATCATTACATCATTTTTCAGGTGCCAGTAACTCAACGTTATTCCATCCGCACATCTGATGTCCTGTTACATTTTTCAGGAAATTGTGTTATTCCAAACTTGCCATAATGTTTAAACCAATATATTTTTACTTGTATCAGCATCCGTATAGACAAGCGTAAAGGTAAGATGTTACAGCTCGAGCATATGATTGTTTGGGAGGTCATAGGTTCAATCCCGATAAGGCGCTAGAAATGTATTTGATGCTTTTAACATTGGTGCGTTTAGGATGCCTGCTGGAATGGAATATTCGTCCGTCGTTTTATCTGATCTGTAGGCTGTGTGGTTTAACTATCCACTTTCAGGCGGATGATAAAGCGGCACCCTGAATTATGGCCCATGAAGTGTGTGGGTTTTTCCTTCCCTATCCCGTCGTCATTTCCACCCTTAAGTCCGAGATACGGGCCTGTCACACATCCTAGATAAATCATTCCATTTAATCAGAAAATTTCCGATAATCGTGTCCTGAAAGTAGCAACAAAGTAGGAAGCTGTGAATCACTCGAGTGCCTGAAAGTATCTTGTGGTGAAAACAAACGGAAGTTTAAAGGTAAAATTCGATTTATTTATATCTTACGAAAAAGAAATACGTTAATTCTGTCTATCTTGTAATTATTTTTACTTTTATAAAATTAATATCGACAATGTCTTCATTACTTACCAATATATCAACTTCATAATATGATTTTTCCCTTTCGTTCTTTGTGTTATTCACGCATGAAGATCTGTCAATGCCATTGGAACGCCTTTTTAAAGAGTCACTTCAAATGATACAAAACTTACTTCTATGCAAACCGTTTCTCTAATTTCTCTTATATATTTTATATTTTACCACAAATATTTTTATATATTTGTCTCTATTGCCTTCAACAAACGTCGACTGTCCTGTCACTTCCACCGTACATTTCCCTTCACATCGTAGGTTTGGATTGTATCGGATCGTTTACGGCCGATGTTGCAAAGCACACTACTATTCGAATACCGCACTGAAATCTGTTTCCCTCTGGTGACCTTCAGGCAATGTCTCTGTCCCAACTGGCATAATATCTGTCTCTGCGGTATTGTTTCCTCTTCTGGGACATATGTAATTCCATCCTCACTGCCACCAAGTTCCGTCCGACCCCTCCACTGCCATTGGTTCTGTCATTTTCAGTGACACAGACAGTAACAATTGTTACACCTTCATCATTTACACAAAGAAATATCCACTTCAGCAAACACCGTCGCCCCTACATCGTCGCTAGAAAAGAGCAAAGCCGTAGTTTCCCCACACTACTTCTATATATTTTCTTTGGTAACAAAACATATCATTAGTTTATTAAAATCGTCCATATATTTGCTGATCCATAACCCTCTTCCATTTACCCTACCCGCATCATTCGCCCAAAATGCCCCACTTCCTAATCTTCCTCCAACGTCAGATAGCATTACACGTTCGATTGTGGTAATCTTATAACTATCGCCAGTGTGCTGTACGACTACGTAAGTGACAATCCGTCGTACTTTCATGCAATCGGGGAAGTCGACCGGCAGGGAGTCACGCTGTACACCACGTCACCCCCCTCTCTTCTCCTCGTATCCACTCACCTCCTCTCATCTTACCAGTATCCAGCCGTCTCGACCACTTTATCCGCCCGTACTACCCACGGGTTCCTCCATTCCTCGACTTTCACTGCATTAACTTGCTTCCATCCATCACTGTCAACCCCCCTGTAAGCACCACGGCCTCTAGTCCCCTACATTCCACACCACTCATCAAATACACTACTACCCCACCACACCAGTTCCACACGCCAACACTATTCACTTATAAAATACACTCCTTGCCAATTCCACCCTCACTACCCCTCCATTATTTATCCCGACTGCCACCACACTTCTCCCCATTGTCGCCACACCTCCACTATTATTTCTCCCTACCCCATCACTCACAACATCCCTCTCCCACCACATACAACAACCAACCGCCCCCAAAAATCCAACAATTCTCACATATAACTAACTATACCGTTGGGGAGGCAGCAACATTGAACAACACCCAACATTACAAGCACCGGAAAACATCAACCAACTCGTACGTCCCACCTTTCGCCATCATCATGCAAAGCAACATCATACTCCGCCACCGCTGCACTCTCGTTTCAGTGCCAAACCGCCGTCGTCCCGCCACCGTTTCCAACGCCGGGATTTTGGTGTGCAGAAGCCGCGTCCTCCACCACAGACGCAGCGGGCGGCCACCGCCGAAATGAATATTCCGCGCAGACCGCGCTTCGCGTCCCGACGCGGCCGCTGCTGCCCGCCCGGGATTCGCCCCTCCCCTGCCCTTGCAGCGCACCGCCCCGCTTCACTTCACCCCGTTCCGCCCCACCGCGCCGCGCCCCGCCCCCATCCCCCCTCATCTCTCCGAATCCCGCCCTGCCCCCCCCATCTCGCTCATTCCCCTTGTGGCTCACCACCCCGCTTCACTTCACTCCGTTCCAGCCCACCGCACCGCACCGCACCCAGCCCCACCCTTCCCCTCCACACCTCGCCCCACCCTCCCCCTCCACACCTCGCCCCACCCTCCCCCTCCACACCCATCCCGCCCATCCCCATCCTCCCTCCTCAGTCCTCCCCGCCTCTCCCCGCCCGCTCCTTCCCCTTCCAGCCCTCCATCTTGACTCCTCAACTCCCCGCTCCACTCTGCTTCGACTCGCACCACCCATTTCCGCTCTATCCCACCCCACCATGATCAACTCCGCGTTGCTCTATTCCTCCCCGCCCCCCCCCACTCCGTCCAGCTCCACTCACACCATTCCACCGCCCTCCACTCTGCCCCGCTCCACTCCACCCGACTTGCAACTCTCATTCCCGCCCTCCTCCACTCCACGCCACCCCTCCTAGACCCGTCCCTCCTCAACCCCCTTTGCACGCCTGGCTTCTTCCCCTTGCAGCTGTCCTCCGCCCCGCTCCACTCTGCCCCGACTCGCGCCACCTTGTTCTGCCCTGCGCCGTCCCGCTCAACTCCGTCCCCTCGCTCAACTCCACCCTCCCCCGCTCCACTCATTCCACACCGCTCCAACTTTCCCTGCCGTCCAGCTCAGCCCCACTCCTTCCCCTTTGCAGCCCTCCACTCCGCCTCGCCCAACCCCACCCCACCCCGCCAAACACCGCCCCATCCCACCCCGCCCTTACCGGCTCCTCCTCATTCCTCACCGCACCCTTCTCCACCTCTCCCTGCTCCGCCCCTCCCCGCTTCTTCCCCTTGCAGATCTCTGCCGCGGAGCGGTGCAAAGCAGGGCGGCGCGGTGCGGCGCGGCGTGCAAATAACGATTTGCCGGGTCCTTGCCTCCGCCGGCCTCCCGGGGCGAACCCCATGGAGGCGCTGGGCGCTGAGCGGGGCTTCTACGCGCTCCGCTTCGCTTCGCTCCGCCTCGCTTCGGCCCGAGACCACCACTCACATTTCCGCGCCTGAATAATAGAATTAGGAAGAAGTGAGCGCGGCTACCTGGCGCGGGATGGCCTCCGTAATGTAATAGACTGAGGGAATGTGTAAGATAAAGCTTGGAAGTGAAGAAAGTCAGTGCGAGTGGCACGTAAAGTATCATGTATATCAAGTAGATATATCAATTTGGCTCGGGGGAGAAGAGTTATTGGATTAAAACATACGTATAAGGAGATGCGAAATAATAAATTATGAAAATGCGGTCATCCAAATCTGTATCATGCAAAATATTTTTATCATAGTAATAATAATAATAATAATAATAATAATAATAATAATAATAATAATAATAATGACTACAATGTAAGTCATCTACCGATATTCTACTGCAATTAGAGATGGCATGTTTAAACAGTGAAATGCGTCACTACTACGTATAATGTATTAAATAATGAACTAAAGCCTGTACGTATGTATCTCTCATTTACATGAATAGTAGTGGGTTGTTCTTGAGGGCATGAAAAGGGTAGGGGGATTTCTGGTGCAAGGTTGTTTGTTCCAGGGGTTGGTTTGTGGGGAATAAAGATGATGTTGAAAGGTTGAGGCGGCGTTGAACGATTTGGCTGGTTTAAATTCAACTCAACTGTTATACAATACGTCTTGAATCTCAATTCCGACGTATTGTCTCATGTCCAACAATGTTGAGATTTTGTATCTTATAATAATAATAATAATAATAATAATAATAATAATAATATATACAACTTACAAAGTATATTCGCTCTGTGCTTCTGTTTGAAGCAAGGTGTCAATCCCTTTGAAGGCAACAAAGTTTTTTTCCTTGCCTTTTGCCTGAATTGTGACATCCAAATCCTCATGTTGGCTCCACAATCTGAAGAATTTTGCCATATAAATTTGCTTATATATACAAAGGAATATAAAATAAATCATTTTCACAAATAACGAAAAGTAATTTTAACTTATAGTTAAACTAACGGAGAAAATATTTTGTTGACTTTTCTAATCACATGACGTACCGGACAATTAGAAATAATTTTCAAATAATTTGAATATTTGATTTTTTAAATTTTAATTTTTGTTATCCTAAGAAATTGTCGATGAACTAGCGTAAGTATATTCGCAATTATACATTCAATGACTACAATGTAAGTCATCTACCGATATTCTACTGCAATTAGAGATGGAATGTTTAAACAGTGAAATGCGTCACTACTACGTATAATGTATTAAATAATGAAGTAAAGCCTGTACGTATGTATCTCTCATTTACATGAATAGTATAACTAGACACAATTTTGTAATATATTTTGTAATATTATAACTAGACACTTCTAATCCTATTTCGTTTGCAAAGCTGAGCAGTGCAGGTAAACCCCAATATTGCTCTGCATGCCATCTATTGCTTGTAACAGCGCTGTTATTTTTGTCGAGTGGAACCAAGCAATTCTCCTTTATTAATTAAAGCGATAATTCTTGTCTTCTAAGTTGAGAGTCAAACTACGATCATTACTTCTCTCTATGAGTTTCTGGGTGCTTGAGCTGCAATATATGGCACGTTAAAGTGTCACATAATGTAAGACACATGTAGGATTGAAACTATATTTTCATTAATGAGACAAAGTAGGGTTTTACTTATAACATAAAATGAAGGTTATTCAAAGCATTGATATAGCTCTGACAGAGATCTCGATAGTGAAAACAATCTTATAAGCGGAATAATTATTTTTCAATATATTTCTTTAACATAATTGTTTCGAATTTGAGTTGATTAGAATTTTAATATCTCATTCTACAGATTTTCAAGCATTAGGCCACATTCTTTTGAAATCCGGAATTACTTGTAAAGAACACGTGAATAAGATTTTATTTACTTTCTTAACTGTCCTCCAAGCTAAGGGAATGATAAAACTTATTGAATAAATTAATTTTGAAACGAACAATTCAAAATATCTGCACTTTTCAAATTATTTTCTCCAAATATCTTCCTACACTTTTTCCAAAATAAAAAACAGTTTTTTCTTCCCACAAAAAGATACTTCTTTAATTTGAAAAGGTAGATTTTAAAAAATATTTATAAATTGTGAGAAATAGAAACAGTAAGTGTGGTAAGCACAACATTTACAATTTATCATAATTGTATTTAACACAATTGAATGACAAATTCAAGCAAATAGAAATATTAATATGAAAATACGTTACTTAGTTAACTCGTGAAAGAAGACGTGACTGTTGAATATTGGTATTGTTTTTATTTCATTTGCGAGTGTCCGATACTAGAGAACTTCCATGCCATTCTTCTCCCAGACTTTCGGATCCTCGTCACGCTTTCGTTGACACTTCCTTCTTCACCGAGATGATAGAGAGTGAGAGGAAGGTGCTCCATCACAACTGTCACTCTTAGAAATCCCCATCACTCGAGTTATTGTGTCACTTCTACCGCTCGCTAAACTTGCCTTCGGTCCGTCAATCACAGATATGATCTAAGGTGTTATGATTCCTTCCGTTTTCTCTTTGGGTGACCAACATGCGAATTTTTTTAATTTTAAAACTCTTTGCAATCTTGTTTTGTTAATGGTGAATTCTCAAATGATTCCTTCTTTCTAAAATAACGTCGATATTTAATCGATACTTAATTTATCGTTTAAACAATAACAATGCAGACAATTAATTTTGTCTTCAAGCAAGGATTGCTGTTACTTTTTAAACATATTTTATAGTTGAATTACATTGTCTTATAAAAATAACTTCTTTTCGATTAAATTTTTATTATTTTTGTAAACTGTATCTGGTTTTAGTAATTTTTTCACAGAATACGATATTTGCAGCTATATAGACATCAGTGGAGAGGAGGTTTTGTAGTGCATATAGAAACATTGGGCTAATTTGGGTTTCTAAATTGGGTTAAAAAGAAAGCTCATTCTTCCCCTTCTTTTCACTTCTATTTTACTCTTTTTTTCTTCTTTTTCTTCTTCTTCTCCTTCTTTTACTTTTCTACTTCTTTCTCCTTCTCCTTTCATCATTTTGTTCTCTTCTATGTTTTCTTGTTTTTTCATCTCGTTATTTCTTCTCCGCCTCAATATTCCTTCCTCATTTTAGACTACATCTTCCTTCTCCTCTCCTCCTCCCTTCCTTTTCCTTTCCTTTCCTTCTCCTTCTTCCCTTTACTTATGAATCTTAGTCTTCTTCATCTCGTCTCTTCTCCTTTTTGTGGGTGCCCCAGTGGATGTAATAGGACAATCGGAGGGTTCGCTGCGTCCAGCGAAATCGCGAACGAAATCGTCCAACGCGTAAACGTCAAGCAGGTTGCGTAATTCGCAAAAATTACCAAACGACAGCAATAAAGCCAATTTATGAAATGCCGCATAATTATCTCCCTTTCAGTTTCTATGAGATTTTCCAGACTTTAATACCTTTAATTCTGCGCAGGTAAATAAAAATAGTATAATCATATCCCGTTCCATTCTTTATTTCCCTTTCGTCCTTCTCGCGTGAACTCTCCTTCAGAGCTTCATCTTCTACTGCGTTCCCTCCCCGCGGCCTGGGCCGCGCGCGTCGGTCAATCAGCCGGCCTGTTAATTGTGTGCGCAGTCAGTCAACGCGCATTTGATCCCCTTGCTCCAACGTCGTCCCAGCGAGCCCCGCTAATCCAATTAGCTTGCGCGCGAGCGCCACCCCCGCCGGCCGCCCCTCCTGCCGCCTTGCGGCCTGCCAGATCACCTATTCTTCATTGGCTCCATCCGCAAGAAGACTGACAGTTCATTCGGGCCGCTATCAACACCCGATCGCACGCCGGGAGCGCGCCCGCCGCCGGGCAAACGCGTCTCCTGGGACGGGCGAGTGGCTGCGTCGTCTCGCGAGGGTCGCATGCGCCGGTCGCATGCGAGCCCGCCCGAGCGAATCGCGTCGCGTGTGTGTGCGTCCACCGTTCACTCGGAACGCGCCAGTCGGCCGCCCACCCGCCCTGATGGCTTTGCTTTGCTCTGCGCTTCGTTCGGGGCGCTGCCGGCAGACTGCGCGGCTGGCGACCCCTGCCCGCGGTCGCCCTCTTCCTCGCACGGTCTTTCGATAGGGAGAGCGCGCGCTGACCGAGCGGCGTTTGGGCTCGATCGCGTTCACTCGCTAGCGATCGCAGTCGCGCATGCTACTGCATGCGCTCGCTCATTCTCGTCCGTGTTTACTCGAACTCGCGTGTGTCCTCTGCGGGATTCTCACAACCGTGATCACATATTGAGTTACACTTTGGTTCGTGTTTTGCAGACACATCCATGTGGCTAACTGTACATGCTCACGCTTTCGCAGCCACTGTAACATCACTATGACTTTTGTGCGGTTTAAACTTTCTCGATACACACATACTAACTCAACCGTTTCTATACTTATTTACTCACTACGTTCTTTCACTTTCTCGCATGCTAATATACAGTTCATTGCGTCCATCTCTTTGACATTTCTGAACCTTCTGTTTTGTATCTCCCTCAAACCTCTCCCAGGCAATTGCTAGGAATTGAAATCCAGGTGGTTTCGTTGTGTAATGGTAGGCGTGTCAGGCTGTTGTACCCAAGTTCGCGCTTTCAATCCCGTCCAAAGCCGTGTGTTTTAGAGGGTGAAAAAATCCTTCGTACGCTTTCTTTAGAAGGGGATGTAAGGCCGGCTGTCCCACGTAGTAGATTTACCGCATGTAAAAGATCCTTAAGCCTAAAAGAATCCTCTGAGTTAAAATCAAATCGCCTGTTTCGTAACCCAAGCAATACCTCTTTTCTCTGCTAGATGGAGAAAGGAGCGTAACAAAATTTGCGTGGTCAGTCGGAAGAGCAGGCCTCATGCCCTGAGTCTCACCACGTAAAATAAGGAATCATTGAGTTGCCTTTTATGACATTTGCCCATATGAATTCTTCTTCTGTATTAATTTTCATACTCGTACACTCTGGGTTGTTAGTGTGATGACTAATTTAGTACTCTTTCTGACGTTATGTATGGGAGTATTTCTCACTCATTCCGCATTCATTCTTCCTTTTTGAACTACTTTTTTTTCTTCCCACACTTTTCGGTGCACACTCTCACTCCCTTTCATCATGCTGTTTGTTTTATCACCTACGTGTAATCACTGAAGTGCCTAGCAGTGCAAACTCTCATCTCCTGCTCGTTTATTTACACACCAACCTGTGTCCTCTGAACAGCCTTCTTCCTGCCGATTGAGCATCCGTTCTGTTTGTACTTTCACTCACCAGGTCCCTTCATTCGTATTTCCTTCTCAGCCAGACAATTTACTCAACGCCCCTCGTCTCTTCATGTATTCATTTATCCTCTCCAATACATAGTTTGTTCGACAGGCCTTCAACCATGATTCTCTTGATCTACGTATACTCTCATCGTAATTCCATCCCTATTATGAATTACCGTTGGTGTGCATCAGGCTTCTCATATTTTTCTTTCTTTCTTTTTGATTGATTGATTAGTGATTCCGGGCGCGTCACCTGCTAAGGTCAGTAGACCAGCAAGTGTATTTCATGTTTTTCTGAAGATGTGGGGATGATCTTCCCCTGCTGGAAGGTGAGATCTGGCGCCGACCAACCATCGACTAACGGGGTTTTCCTTAACCAGATATCTCCCATCAGCAAGGCACCGCCCCAGTTGGGACAAACACTAAGGTCCGGTTTCCCTCCATGTGTGTTAATGTAAGTGTATGTGCAAATAAGGGGTGAGGATAGAACAAGGAAGGGGAAGGAAAGAAAAGCGTCGCCCGTTTGTTAGGGTACTACTCCGGCATCGCCTGGTGTTGATCGGAGAACGCACTGGAAAGTACTGATCAGGGCAGCCGGTCGCTAACATTCTCCTCCAGATAGCGACTGGAGTCAACCTAGCTATCTAGCTAGTGTCTGCCACCGTCGGCACTCCAGGTCAAAGGCAGTAACATGCCAGGTTTGCCATTCGGTCGCCTAATTTTCACTTGGTTAGTGATTTTCCAGTCCGTCTCTTTCACCTTTCTGTCGCTCTTTCTCCCTCCTTGTCCCATATCATCCCCGTCTGCCACCCCCTCGCCCCTTTGGGTGAGGGAAGAGAGTTTGGATACGCGTCGCATTTTACGACGTCATTTGGAGGGGAGCAGTCGACAAACGACGCGCCCAGCGCTATGTTTAATTAGCGACCAGCCCGCCGCGGCCGACGCAGTCACCCTCATCCCCGCTTCCTCGATCGCGTTTCTCGCATACTTCAACGAGCTTGTCTCTTTCCCTAGCAGAAACACGGTCGTGCTGCGCCTTGCGGCGGGGAGTGGAGTCAGCATTGACAGTCGACAATTGCGCTCAAGCGCCAATTGCTTTGCGTTGTTTAGTAGCTGTGAGCTGATCAGATTTTGAAGCACGATTGTGGTATTGCGTTGTATCCAATGGTTTTGGATGGGTGTTCAGCTTTATTATTATTATTATTATTATTATTATTATTATTATTATTATTATTATTATTATTATTATTATTCCACTACATCACGACTAAAGATGTTTTGAGTCGGCTGAATATAAAATCTACTCCAGGTTGCAACCAGCTACCTAAGGTACACCCTTATTTTGTTTATTATTATTTTGAATTTTATATTATTTTATTAATAATTATCAAGTGATAAACTTGTTTTTGGATCATTTAAAAATTCACAAAAACTAAATATTTAATCTATTCTTTCATCATTCATATTCGTGTTTATCTCATACCCAAATTATAGATTCAGAAACAAGCACTTGACATATTTAAAAGAAAATTTAAGCACACGAGTATTTTCAGCAATATATAAATATTCACCGTCACTTGATATATTAATTGCTATATGCAATATTCGCTTTTAAAATGACTTTTATAACTTTAGGCAAATGTTTCAAAATCTAACTTAACATTCTTGTTACATTTACGATATTAAATCACATTCACCACCTCGCATTCATATATGGAATGCGCAATTTCTATGCTGCATGTATAATCAGAAGTTTTTGTCTGCCCAATATGACAACTTCAATATCGTTGGAAATGATGTATGCCCTAAAGCACGTGCAGCATAATCAAAATAACTTCTGGTGTCACATTCAATATCTTTTACCCTGCACATTACAGGAGATGGTTCAAAATAGTTTTCTTTTGTCTTCAAAACATTAATAAGAATAATTTATGTGGATTTAGTTTTCAATGCGAAAAGAAAACAAAATCTGTCATTAGGTTTAAGGAAAATACAAACAGATATCTGAAAAGTTTTCATGACACATCACTGGATTACAGTTTTGGATTTGTAAAGTTGAAACTTTTTGATAAAACTATAAATAAATGTACCGTGTCCTTCCTCACAAGAGTTCAGATAACATGTGCAACTCAAGCTTCGTCTTAATGTTCACGATTGTGGTTGGAAAATAAGGATGGAGATAGGATATGCTTCGCTTTTGAAGGAAAGGACAACTTAGACACCCAACTCACTAATGTAGGCTAGTTCAGAAGCCTCACGTTTATCTGAGTACCAATATTTCGTGAGTAACTATGTTTGGCTAGTTTAATTTAGGATAGCTAAAACTATTATTTAACCTACATATTTATTTTAAACGCAAGTTATTGTATACATTTAATATTTTCTCTTCAAATCCAATACGCATTAAATACTAGGTATGGTGCACTCATGTCACGGTATAACTTTCGGTGAACCGAATTATATTTTAAACTAAACTTACTTTCTTTTAAACTAAAAAGCTTCTTTTAACAAAACATTTTTTGAACAAACTTACTTTAACAAAACTTATTTTAACCAACAAACCCTATTTTAACCATCAAAACATTTTAGTCAAGAAACCTTACTTTAATCAAGAATCTGATTTTTGCATTAAGCCTAGTTTTAACAGAAATAAATTTCAACCAAAATATAACATATTAACATAAATTAATTATTTTAATAAATAATTATTCTAACCAGAAATAATTATTTTACAAAAAGAATGTATTAACAAAATGTATAACTCCCAGAATGTTTTGAAACTGAAAACTTTATTTTAATCATAAAACTGGTAAAACCAAAAAATATGTGCGCTTGTTTTTAATAAAAATATATTATTGATAAAAATATATTACTTATTTTGTAGTCATTCATCTGCAATTGTACGTTTCCACAAAATGTTTCAGTAGTTTACAGGCCCACTTACTGTGTTACATCAACTTTACGGAAATAAATGTTTTTGTTATCTCAAAATTCATTCTGTTTTGAAAATTATTTTACTACACACAAACGGTAATGTAAAATATACTCTAGCTACGTATCTGCTTGGCTGTCCGGGAGATGCCGCGTCCTAGGCACAAATGCTAACGTCTGAAAGATCGCACCAAAACGCTGAAATCTTGGCATCTGTGGCAAGGAAACTTCCACTTAATGTAAAATGTCATTTATTTTAAAGAACTTGATATATAACGAGGACAGCAGCATTGAACGTATTAAAACTATAAAACATAGATTAAATTGAAACATTTTCTTTCGAAATTGTTGTTTTAATCAAAGTGTGAGTAAAATCACCAAACTGCCAACTAAAATGATCAAGTTACCAGTATGAATAAAATTACGTTTGTCCTTGTTCCATTTCCTTTTTAAGTTCGGACGTGTAACTTTCAATGTCTGTTGTAGCATGATTTTTGTAGAGTTTATTTTGCATACTTATTCTTCTGTTAAGGAAATTTAATTTATTTAAATTATTTTTAATTTACAGAAAGTAATTTTCTTACTCAATTTATATTAATGAAACGATGAATTTAGTTCCCATGGGGTTCAGCATCTATTGAAAATCCGTGTGAAGTTTTATTTTTTTATGAGAATTATTTTGCGTAAATTGTATCTTTACTCTGAAATAATTTCTTTAGAATTCTGAAAAATGTAAATATTAAGAGAATAAAAATTTTAATACTAACTTTTATCTCTCACCAATGTGTTTTTTGAACCGCAAGTAATGACTCTCACAGTTTCCTTTCTCTGTGTTCTCCACACATTTCATTTTAGCACAAAATTGAAATCCACGCTCTAACAATGCCATTCTAGTCTCCACTCATTTATTTAATTGAAAGGTAGATTCGCTCGCCTGGTCAATGCACGCTCCAATAATACGTAGAACCTTAATAACAGAGCTGACGAGATGTTTGAATAATATCGGAGCGTGAGGGATTTCGGGCATCTGCAGGGAGCGAGCAGATAACTAGTGGAGTTAGATGCTTTTCGCGGCATCGTAGCGCTCCAAGCGGCAACATAGGGAAAACTGCTCACGGGCAACAAGGGAACGTAGAGGAGGAAAGTTGGGCGGGATGGAATTTTAGTGGCAGCTTAACCTAAGTAGTAATTGTTTGAACTGACTATAGAATGTAGTTGAAGATAACTCTACGTTTTGATGTGTTTAGTGAAATAATTTAAGGAACTTACGTATTATTCCCGTATTCAAACAGCATTTAAGGCTGTGCACATAAAATACATATTATTTTATTAACGTAAGTATGTAATTGGTAAAAAACGTCATCAGTAGTCATACAATATTACGGCGATACAGTTTGTAAATTTGGGAGTAACAATGTGTTCATTTGTAAGTAAATACATTTTTGACATACTGAAGCATGACTCGGACTCATTGCATTAAGATATTATTTTCTTTATTTTTTCAGTTTCTATACAAAATACTGAACTTTTCAGATACAGATGTCTGAAAAGATGTCTGATGTCTCAAAAACGTTTTTAACATTGGTTCCCTCCGTTAATCATTCCTGAGGGACTTTCAAAATGTACATTCTATTAATCAGTTGGAGGCGCAGACCTAACGGACTCTGCCTCGCCATATAATTAGAATCTGAACTTGACTTTTTGGAAACGTGTTTAAGACACTGTAGACAAAAAATATTCTTTTCTTACTAGTTTCCGCCACAATTTACACATATTTTTGCCTTGTTGAGGAAAGTTTCCATGCGTCATCCTTGTCAATACTTAAAACTTTTTACCATTCAAGTCGAGCTTCAGAGGTTTAAGATGTTGAGTTTGCGTGTTGACAAGTCCAGGCTGCGGTACAAGACTGGACTGCTCCATATTAAATCTGTTCATTGCCAATACTTCAAAGAATTACCTTGTACATTTGCAAGTAAATGTAACAGTTTCTTAGAAACAGTACATATAATTTTCTGTAATTAATGTTTGACGAATGTATGGGACAAATGTACATGCGAATGACGTCTGCTTAAGAATTAAATGCGAAGAAAACCGGTGATAAGAACTCACCAACAAGACATTATGTTAAAAACAAAATTAAAGTCAGCATGCCAAATTACGAATAGGACACCATACCTCTTTTCAAAATCAAAAGAGGATGCTTGGTTTAAATGAATTATTGGGGACTTACAGGTTCTAAAGAAAAAAATATTTGTTAAGGAAAGGTTGAATCTTTTTTAGGAAAGAAAAGCATGAACAAATTGTATCCACTTGATGATACAGTCTACCATAAAGATTCTAAAATTTTGTTTGGAAACCATCAGCTGCATTAGGGCTCACGTAGTTACAGATAGTTACACTTTATCGGTTTTGTGAGCCGTTTATACCGCTAGGAACCTTTTGGCCTCAAGAGCTCTCGAAAATGAGAATCATTAACATTTGGAACTCTTTGAATATATCAACATACATCGCATCTTTCGTGCTCTAAAGAAAGTCATGAGTATTTAGCCAACAAGCAACGATAAACTCTCATTCTCGAATCTCGCGCGTAAGCAAACGTTTTCCTTTTAAGATCACGCAAAACAACTTGAGCCACTGGTAGACTTGGAGTTTTGAAAATATCTCACTTACAAGTTGTGCATACAATTTCCTAAAAGTTTCCGCTGCTTCAGCATTTTTCCCCACATTCAAATAATAACATTTTATTCAACAAACACGTTTAGTGTTCAGTCATTGCAATAACTAGAGCATAATGGATCTCAGAAACAAGTACGCTACGCTGAGCGAAGGCAAAATGTTATGCTCATCGCGAAGACTTGCTACATAAACGATAACAGAAAAATACGGCACGTATTATAAGTCTCGTTTACGGTATTTAATCGAATTAATATTAAACATAATTATCGTCTAAATGCAAACTTATCAAGAGAAATATTTAATAGTCAAAAGTAGAAACTCAATATCACGGTAAAAATAAATCTGAAAGAAGCAGTACATTGATATGATTATAAATTATCAGCTAGATTAATATTTTTATAAAGAAAGTATGTAAAATAATCAAGGAACGAATAATGTAGTGTCGAGATCTATTAATATAGTGTCAAGAATAAAACTGAAATTGACCAACAGACGCTAAGTAAAATTTACATTACTTTAATAAAGCAGGAAACAAACCTAATCTTATCTTCTTTGTCGCTAGAAGGCCCCAGTCTCATTTTGACTCATTAGATTATCAAACAAGAAAGTTGAAGGTAGAGAGAAGTGGATAAACTAAAATCCAATATAAGAATTTTGCTAAGGAAATTTCAGTGAAAGGGGAAAAGTAGCTTGAACTCTTTCTAGATTTAGGCAGAAGAAAATATATTGTCTTTCAAATGACAGTGTCTGTTGAGATTATGGCTTAGTGAGATTGGCCGCAAAGACGGACGAATGATAAAGTTACACTCACTACACGTGAAAAAAGGTGAACCGCTAGCAGTTCGTACTTTTTTACACGGCAATGAAGTACTTGGTTGTAGTACGTAATAGAATACGGACTCTCGAGTAAAAAAAAAAGGCAAACGGATAACAGCCAGAATGGAAAAGCAGACATATTAGAAAGTCTTTCAAATCAGTATATTTCAGGGAATTCTCTGGAGATTATATTCTCAACTGGAAGAATTATCACAAATAAATTATGCTTATGATGACTAGTAATAACAACAAAAATACAATTGATAAATCAAATCTTTGGCTGAATGTTATAGTGAGGTATCTGAGTAGCAACCCTACGGCCATTACCGTAAGTGTAGTACATGTTCTCTTCGGGAGGTGGCAGTGATCTTCCTTCGCTGGATGGTGAGATCAGGCGCCGATCTAACGTCAGCTAGCGGAATTTTTCCTCAACCAGGTATCACCCACCAGCGGGCACCGTCCCAGCCGGAACAAGCTCTAAGCTCCCGAAAGGTCTCCGGGCATTTGTTGTGTAGTGTGGCGTAGTGCCCATGTGTGTGTGTGTGTGTGTGAAAGTAACTAAGTAAGAGGTGAGACTGTGGATAGGACAAGGAAGATGAACGAGAGATCGCGCTCGGTCCATGACCCGTTGTTAGAGTACTGCTCCGACATACGCGTTGTGTTGATCAGATAAACGACGGAAAACTATCGATAAGAGCAGCCGGCTGTTAGAATTTCCTCCAGACAGCGACTGAATTCGACCTATCTGACAAACTGGAGTGGAAAACCCTGCCACCCTATCGGGACTCGAACCTGGGACTTCCCGGTCAGAGGAATTGCAGTGACATCAATTGATGCCCTGAACCACCTCTCCTGGTAGTTCAAAAAGTAACGAGGAGAACGGTAGCATGTAGCAACGATTAAAACGTGATACTCGGACGATGAATCGTGATCTTGAAAAATTGAAATCAGTTATATCAGGAACGAAAAGAAAACGGACTACGATTTTTGCAGGATTTTTGCATTGACCGAAGACGTTTAAGTAAAGTCGCAACAAAGTTTGAGCATCAATTTAAGGATGATGAAATCAAGCGTTAGCAAAAGATTCGACCTGAAGATTGAATGAACTATTTGTAAAATACAGATGAAAAATAAAGTATACAATTTTGTTTGTCAATGTCTCGAGGTTGCAGAGAAGTTTGTGTGCATGCTGGAGTGATCTCCGCTTTTGTACCGAGTTTCAGCGGTGCGAATCAACCAGAAACTAGGAGGTCGAGATGATGTGAATTGTTATTGAATTCTACAAGAAAAGATCAGAATCAAGGAGATCGTTAAGATGTGTGTTGAGGTTTGGAAACGACCAATTGGGATAATGTTGAATGAAGTCAGGGAGAATGCATCAAAAACTATTCAGAAAGTATAGAAAATGGGAGGGAGGAGGGCATCGAGCATGAAAAATGTAAGTAGTTGGAATGGGAGTCAGGATGAGCTTGCTCGAGAATGAGTGGGGATGAGGTTGTTCCAACGGGCGCTGCGATGAGGTTGTTTGAGCATGCGTCCCATTACACTGTCCGAGCGGAGAAGATATCCTCGGCGGCGCCTCTAAATCGCGGCCCGCACACAGAAATCCGCGCGCAAGCTGGAGTGCGCCCTAGCGGCGGAGGCAGAGCTTTGGCGGCGCTGCCAAGGCACTGTCAAGCGACCGCTCGCCCCCCTCGACACTGCCGCCGCTGCTGTCACCACCTCTCTAGCGCCTAAGGCGGTGCCGTTCTTCTCTTTCCCACTCCCATCCTTCTCCCCCCCAATCCACCACTCCCTTCCACCTTCTTCCCTTTCCCACCACCTTTCTTCCCTCTCCACTCCTTCCCTATCCCTCTCCCTTCCCTTCCCCATCCTCCTTTCCCTTCCTGTTCCCTCTACAACCCAACGCTTCCTTTTTCTTCCTTTCTCCCACTTTTCCTACCTCTCCCTCTCTGCCCCTCTCCTTCCCCGCCATCCAACCGTCTTTTTCTTCACCCCTCTCCTATCCACCGCTCCTTTCCTCCTCTTCCTTCCCTTTCTCTCTTTGTCCCCTCCCTTCCAATCTCCGCTCCCTTCCTCCTCTCCCTTTCTATTCACCTTTCTTCCCCCTTTACTCCTCCCATTCCTTCTCGTTCCCTCTCCTTTCCCTCCCCCATTCTTCCTTCCCTTCCTCGACCCTCTCCAAACCTCTGCCCCTTTCTTCCTCTCCCCTCCACTTTACCGCTACCTTCCTCTTCTCCCCTCCACTTCATCGCTCTCTTCCTCCTTTCCCCTCCACTTTACCGCCCCCTTCCTTCTTCCCCAATCCCATCCACCTCTTCCCCCTACTCTTCCTCCACTCCACTCCTTTCCCTGCGACAACCCCGCCACTCCCACACATGCGGATGCCGTCCCTCCCCCACCCTTCTCTTGGTTCCCGTTGCCCCTGCCCCATTGCTCTGCGCCACCCTTGCCCATCAAGCCGCCTCCATTGCCGTCACTCCGCCTCCTTGCCATCTCCCTCGCCCCGCCTTCACTGCCATCGCTCCGTCTCCGCCGCCGCGCCGCCGCTCGCAACTGCGCGAAAGGACGCGTCTCGCCTGTTTATGTAACACTTCTGGCTGGCGCTTCGCCGCGCGTTATGAATTGGAGTTGAACGCGCACTTGAACCCCGCGCTTGCGAGACTGTTACAAAGCTCCCGCTGCAATTACGTCGATTGTGCCGCGCCGGGATAAGCTGTCGAGACTTTGCGAAGGGATTGGGCGGTGAATGTGTGCAAACAACGGTCCGCCGAGGGCTGATCTTGACGGAGAAGAATGCCTGATGCGGTGCGGTTTAGTTCCTATAAATGCAGGCTTTAGTAACAGACCGCACTAATTATTGGGTTTACTGTTTGCGGGTAGTTACGCAATGCAAGTACCAGTCACTTTATTCCATTGTTACACACATTTGTAAATTGCGTTGTAGATACTCTATACTTACTTTTTTCTAACAAACGTCTACATAAAGAGTATTGACATACCTGAGGATGGTTCATCCTAAAAAAATATGTAATTGTATATAAACGCCCTTGAAAGGCAGAAATGCCGAGCAAGAAGAAATAAATTAAGAAAAAAAGATACTCTTTACGTGAACTATTCAATTGAACAACAATTATTTATGCACTTATTTTTTAATTTCTTGTTTACACATTCACATCCAACTTCACATTGGGGAAGACGATTCCATTAAAATCCAAGCTAAGAAAGAGAATTCATTTTCATTGTTTCTCTTAGAATATCAGTGTCTTCAGGAGCTTAATATAAACAACATTCTTTTTAAAAGATTTCAATTCTTCTTTAGTTTTGATATCCATATTAACAGTTGGTATTAGTTTTCAAAATTTATACTTTTTTACTACTGTTACAAATGAATGAAACACAGTGCGGTCGAAGTCAGGATACATTTTTTCGATAATCACAGCCCTCGATGTTATCAAAATAATATCTGAGCCCGCGGAAATGTCATCAATTCAGTCTCCAAAAGAGTGATCCGTTTATATCGATCATTTCGAGTAGAGATGATCAATACAAACCGGAGCTTGCACCAGGAAAGATAAATGAGCCATAAATTAATTGCGCTGTCCGCCTCTTTTGTGAAATATTGTAGTTGTACACAGCATTTGGCTAATGCATCCATTTTAATGTGCAAAACAATTATGATTACGGTTTGATTTTAATTAAAACTAAATGAGCTCTCTTTCATTTCATGGACGAATGTGAAATGAAGAGAAAGGTCATGAAATGGCTTTAAAATTAATGTACTAGATTGTAAGTGCAGTTCTTTGAATGACACATCAGTCCATTTTTCTTCTATTTCTTCTTCCTCTTCTTTTTCTTCCTCTCGTTTTTCTTCTTCCTCTCGTTTTTCTTCTTTTTCTTATTTTTCTTCTTGTTGTTTTACTTCTTCTTTTTTTATCTTATGGCGCTGCAACGGAGTTGGAATCTGGCCCCAATAGTCTTGTACGAGCTTTCAACTGTAGGAGCTATTGTCGATCATTGTCCCCAAACTCAGGCCACGGAAGAGCGTCTCTAAAAGTGCTTGTAGTCTAGAGAGCAACTAGCCCCAATAAAATGGAGTGTAGCTATTTAGAGTCTAGAGAGTAAATCGCAGGACTCTGTCCCCTTGTAAGCGATTCACTGAATTACCGACTCGCGAAAATGAACTCGCAGCGCACTCTCGAGATTAACTCTCAAATGTCTGCCCTCTGGTTAGCAGGTGGGTAAGTAAACGTACAGTAAGTGAAATTTACTAGGATTTGGTTTTTGTTAATTTAATCAACTCTCACGAAAATTGTAAACTTAACATTTTTATTGCCTTATTAGTTAAAAAATTTAAATCTGATATAAAAATCCACTGATGTAAAGAAATTGTAGGAAACTACGTTTTTCCAAACAGTAAATGTAGCCAATGGTTTTGCAGCTTCGTAAGAAATATATAGAAGCAAATTCATTTAAATGCGTTTTACATGACGTTTGTCACTCGCGCAATTTTGTAGACATTTCTTTACGATATAAAGCTGAAAAAGGCTTTTCTGTAGATGCTACACTGATTGTTAATCTTTAGAAAATGTATAATACTCGTAAAAATAATTCTTGTGGACTAATCTAACTTAAATAAATATCATTCAATAAAATAAAACTCATGACGAATCCAATGGTGCTACAATAGCACATTCTTTATAGCATAATTTCAAACATTTGTAATTTTCAAAAATTCTGGAAGTTCTGGAGTCCAACGCATAGTTTTAAGGCTTCCGAGGAAAGAAATTAAAGAAAATATTTGGAGCCATTTTGAAAATTTTTTAAATAATTTGCCTTAACTTCAATCATAAAGTATGCGAAAATTACTCGTTTTATAAAAAGAATGTGCAAGAACTTATTTGAATATATATTTAGATACAAAATCTCTATAATAAATATTGTATTTTTCTAATATCTTTTTTTGGCAATTTTCAAAAATACAGGTTCGCTCACAATGGCACCAGCTCCACTTGTTTAATCATTGTTTGGCACATAGGAAAAAGAAAGAAAACATTTAGAACCTTTTTGAAGACATATTGGTTTAAAAATTGCCTTGATTAAAAATAGATTCACGAAAAAATACGGGAATGCTACGTATTTTCAAAAACTTGAATATGAACTTAGTTCAAAATAGTACTTTGAAGAACAGATTTCATTAAGGAAAATACTTGGTCTTCAATGTTGTAGTGGTAGGAAGACGCCGTATAATTTTTAAATTTTGCGATTTTAAAAATTTCTGAGAATTTTACTAAAATCCGACAGTTCTGCAAAAATCGAACTCGTGCCAATTTATATGTGTATCTACCTCCATCCGATAAAAACATTTCATCCAAACTTTTTTTGAGTCATTTTTGAAAAAAAAACCTGTAAATGTTCTTGAAGCTTTAACTAAAGTACACCTAAAAATCGAAATATCCGTTTCAGAGTGCAAATCAAAGTTAGTCCAGATCGATTAGAAAATATCGCTTTTGGAGCAAATCGTCACAACGGGTTAGGTGATAACGGTGACCACAGGTACACGGCCAGACAGATGTTTTACAATCAATCGATTTTTCAATATCAAGGACCAACAAAACGTGGATACTCACTTCACAATTTGCTAAATTTCTGTCCCTTCATTACAATATTTTCTCTTTAGGAGAAAGAGAAAATAAACAAATTATTCCAAAGGCAATGGTCACTGCGCCAATGATTCTACTTGCTTGAACGCTAAGCAATGATAACCGGATGTTGGTGAGAGGATATCAGATCATAAAGTTGAAGTAATAATTTATCCTAAACTGGTTCACATTTCGCAATTCCTTATTCCCTTCAAGACACATCTAAATCACACCGCGTGCTTCCACCATTACAGTGGGTTGTTAAATCGGCAACAAAATTCCAGATAAATCTTTTTACTGAACTCAAGTATTTTTGCAATGCATTTAAATGATTCAATTAATATAAATTCAAAATGTCAGATTATTCTATTGTATTTTCTTCTGTTAAACGTGACATTATTTTGCTTCGTATTCATTCACATGTGCTTGATAACATTTCCATAAAATGGAGTGCGACAAGGTATTTGATGTAATATTTAACAAAAGAGACGTAACTCTGTGCTCGTGATATAAATGATGACTTGCTCTACTTTTGAATTGTACGATGAGTTATAACAGCAATCTCGTGTGAAATTATATCCATTAATACAGTAGCATATTTTTGTCGAAAATATGTTAGTAGTATGTTCTGCATTTCTATTATCTGCATATGTTTAGTTATAATTGTGAAGTAATGGAGTTTAGAAATAGAAGGAAGACATTCAACTTCATTCATAGCAAAGCAACTCCAGTCAAAAAAAAATTCAACGTAGATGTAGCAAAAATAAATTCCAATACACCAGTGTTATTTCAAATAAAGGGGATACAAATTATCAATGTAAATTGAAACATATTTAAGTATAATTATTAAGCATATTTTATAATTTCCTCTTATTGTTTTGATATATTTATGTAAGTGTTAACAACTTAAACAATGCAGCGCATGAGTTTATGTTTTAATTCTCAAGAAAATTTTGCACCAAACTTACTTTTCGCTTTTATTTCTCAATCTTTTAACAAAATCCACCTTTGAGATGCGAGCGTGCTAATGGGCCTGTATCTGCAAATAACAAATTTCGAGAAGCGAAGACGTGTCGGCTGTGGAAACAAGGCGCTGAGACGCGCGAACAAGTGGCAGCGACGTCGCGGCATAATGAAGTGCTGTGCATGCGCATGAAGCGCCTCGCAATTAATTCGCCATCAAGGAACAGAAACGACACGAAATCCATCAACTGTTTCCAAGAGCATCTGGATCGAGCGCATCAGCCGCTCGCGCGCGCCGTCCCGCCGCTTATCCCGACGCCACATCCGAGCGCGCGCGCTTGCGCGACCCAGCGATGACGCCGCACCTGACCCCTCCGGCCCTGCCAACGCACTTCGCCCACCCCTCCACCCCGTCCTCCCCCTCCGGCCCCCCTTCATACTACTGCGCCCACCCGCTCCATCACACTCCATTCCACCCCAATCCGCCCATTCCTTCCACCGCAATCCACCCACCCCTTCCACCCCAATCCAAAATCCGCCCACCCCTCCATCCCAATCCGCTCACCCCCTCCACCCCAATCCACCCACCCTCTCCACCCCAATCCGCCCACCCCTCCTCCTCTTCAACACTACTCCGCCCAATCCGCCCACCCCTCCACTCCAATCCACCCACCCCCTCCATCCCAATCCGGTACCCCTCCACCCCAATCCGCCCACCCTCTCCACCCAAATCCACCAATCTGCTCGCCCCCTCCTGCCCTTCAACACCACTTCCCTCGCCCCACCATCCCTCAATACCAATCCACTGCTCGTGCCACCACATCACCCCTAACTGTTCCGTCTGACCCGCCATCCTGCCCCGCCCCGTCTTTACCCCCACCCCCTCCACGCCCCCTCCCCGCGCCACGTCAGCGCGCGTGCTCGCGCGACAGACGCGATGAAATATTGCCCTCGGCTCATTAGCCGACGCCGAGGCCGGGCAGCCCGTGCGGGGGCGGGGGGCGGGCGACGGCAGGAGCACCGAAGACGTGCCGATCGAGACACAATGGCCCCCCTTTCCGCCCCCGTCGCTTCCCTCCCTGCCGCAGCCGCCGCCCCCACCGCCACGGTCGCCGCGGCCGACGCACACAATTTTTCCTTCGCCCCATAATTTTCGAAGCTCAATTTATTCCGCCATTGTTGGTGGCGAACGGCGCTACGAAGGAATGGGACGGGGTGGAGCGGGACGAAGCGGGGTGGAGCGAGACGAAGCAGGATGGAGCGGATCGGAGCGGGTCGGAGCGGAAGGGGCGGGATAGGGCGGGACGGGACGGGGCGGGACAAGACGGGGCGAGACATTACGGGACGGGGCGGGACGGGAGGGGACGGGGCGGGACGGGCAGGACGGAGCGGCCGCGGCGTAATGGAACAGACGGGAGAGGCGGGGAATGGAGAGGGAGAGAGCCGGGACGGAATGCGGCGAGGTGAAGCACAGAGGGGGACGAGCTGCGCGGGTCGCTTTTGCCACCGCGGCCCTCTCGAATTTGTGGCGGAGCGCTGTCGGCGCTCCGATGAGAAAGAAGTTCTCAAGAGCACGCTGATCCTTCGAGTGGATGCCACCATAGGCAATGAGGCGCTGATATCTTACGAACGTAGGAGTTTTACTTGCGCTGGCGTCCTCTTCTCGGTAACTTGATAATTATATGGAACCCCTTAGAACAATAAGCAAATATAATGTAATTTATAACAATAATGAAAATTTGATTATTTCATGTTTCGGGCGCGTCACGTGATATGATCTTTAATCCTGCATGTGCAATACATTCTTTACCACGTCATTATACATGTGACGGTTTTCTTTCTCCATTAGATGGTGAAATCTAGCGATGACCTACAGGTTGACCCACGCTGTTTTCTCCATCCAGGAATCTACGACCAATGAGGAACTGCTCCAGTCAGGACAAGCTCTAAGCTCCCGACTGTTCTCCCGACATGTGTGGAAATGGAGTGCATTAGTGTGAAAGAGTGATAATAAAGGAAGAGGATGGAAAGTTCGCGCGCGGTCCGTCACCTGCTTGTTACGGTAACTCCGGCTTACGCCTGGTGTTGATCGGAGAAACCACGGACAATACCGATAAGAACCGTCGGCCGCTGCAATTCTCCTCCAGAAGGCGTTGAATTTGACCTAGCTATGTAAACAATGTCGCAAATCCTGTCACCGTCGTGACTCGAACTTTAGCATCTCTCGGTCGGAGGCGTTGTGGCAACATCATTTCATGTCCAGAGTCACCTCAGCCGATAATAATGACTCGCAAACTTCATATTTATAATCAAATACTAATGTAAGATGTAATTTTTGCAATTTAACTGTTGCTATTATAATTTAATAAGTCTGAAAATGTTCTTATGTAGTCTATCCTGAATGAAATTGGGTTTGGTAATCCTGTTTTATTCATATCTGCTTCCCTCTTTCGAAATGATGCTTACAATGCTACTGAATAAAAACATAACTCGTGATAGTTTTTGCGACCTTTTTCTCCTACTTTTCACTTTACTGTAACTTACTCAGCATTCTCTAAAAGGTTATATTGGCGGCCAGACATTAAAGACCTAAAATTTATCTCAAATTTTGTGGAAATATACGAAATCCCTCACTAGCATCTCAAGTAAGTCTATTGTGAGAATTTCTATGAAGAATAATTTCATTAAAAACATTAACTTGTTAATTTCAGTCAGTAAATTTCACCACGTTAATTTTCACATTTTTAAGTTATAATGCGTCGTTTTAGTATTTTAAATTTCCAAATGATGGTTTATAAAGATATAACTCTTTAATCAACTGAAAAATATACTTACCAATACTCATTACTTCAAGATTACAAATCTAAAAGCAAATGATTATTTTTGTATCGTACTACTTTTTGCATCATGTGTTCCTTTTTATGTGCTTTAGTTGCGATATTTTGTCACAAAATTCATTGAAGTGATATATTTCATGAACTCGTATCTAACACCATTGAATCTCTACAATCGTCTGATAACTTTTTAAAAATGTATGTTAAAAGGCCTGCTTATTACAACATAGATTATATCGCAGGACATATACTATTTAATTTTCAATTACAGTGCAAATAAAACCAACGTTTTAAAATAAGTTTCTGTATAGCATTTCTTGGAATTTCGTTTCTCTGAATTCATTCGTCTGCATTCTGACGCTGTGTCATACAAAATTGTATGCGTGATAACATATTGAAATATGTGAATGGTTTCCACATATTCACTGCGTCTTCTTGAAAGGGTCTCTAGCGTTATATGTACACCAAGAGTGTTTGAAATTTATGAAGCATCGAGGCGTTAATGTAATTGAGCTTTCAATTAAGAGTTGTTGAGCTTTGCTTGACTTTCACATCTCATGAATGCTCATTCCATTTCTGGGAATAATGCATGCCCCTTGTATTTAAGCGTATTGAATGAGTATGTTTTAATTGTTTGGTTAAAAAGTGAGTTATAAATATTTACAGAGGCGAATAAAAGTGGCATGACTGAATCATGTTTGGCCATTGGTCACTCGACTTGTCTGCGTATCAAGTGGCTGCAGCCAGTGAGCAACCTATTCAGGGCTGTTTTCTGCATCTGGGTGGCCCCTACGGCCGTGGTGCAACTTTCCGCTGCTTGGAAGCGTTAACGCGTGAATTTTTTTAAATGCATTTCTTTCTCAACACACATGCTTTTTAGGGATTTTAAACATTGTATCTACAATATTTGGAATGCATCGCGTCGTAGAAAAATCCGCTCTTGACATTTTAGTCAATTTTATTTGTGTTCAAAAGTTTATTTTCCTTTTTGATACAATATACAGGTACTGATAGTGAATTAGAAGACGATTTGAATAAGACCGGGCATCAGACACATCAGTAGTCCGGATTTATGTTGTCGGTGGATTATGAACGAGAACAATAGTAAGATTTTCGATTGTTCAACAATTATTAAGAAATGCGAAAGACCTCTGCAGCGTAGATAACATTTAAATTAACCTACGTATATGGTAGAGGTTGTAAATAAATGTAACTTGTAATGATTTTTTCTGACTGCTCAGTTTTCTAGCAGAAAATTCAGGGACTGTTCATTCTACCAAAAAAATTGGAATCAATTTGAAGAATGTAATGAATACAAATCAAATGAACTCCCCTTTAACACACAGGTTTTCAAACATGTTTCTGTAGCAGAAAAACTATAAAGGTTTCATCTGCCAATGGTGTTACACTGAGTTACTGATACCAGAAACAGCCCTGTTATTAATCGTCTGTCAATATTCTCGTAGTAGTAAATTTAAGTTGATGGAGAGGCCATTTGGAGTGAATACCTGAATTCTAAAGGTTAGAACATGATGGGATGTAGGCATTGTAATGGCTACATCCTAAGACCTTCGGCCTCGCCACATTGTATCAAGTTATGTAATTTATGTATATATATATATATATATATATATATATATATATATATATATATATATGAAATTACCTATTAAATAAGCAGATAGTAAGGATTCAGGAAAAGTCAAAAATATGTGAATAAACTTCAGGAAACGAGTTCCGTCAAACTGATATTTAAACGTCCCTTCGATGCCGTTTTTTCAATAGAGACTCTTGTTACTATATTCCAATACTAAATCACATTTTTTCACGAATAAATGTCTATTATCTTAAATATCTTAAATTTAATTTTATTATTTCTCCGAATTCAATACAGTAAAACATGCTCAATGGAGAACGTGTATAATGCTGAAATCTGTCCAATGTGAACAGAATCCGAGGTCCTGGTGAACTTATAAGTAAATTCTACAGTATTTCATTGTACAATGCGGAATCTGTCCAACGTGGAAACGGACACAAATATATTCTGTATTTTGTCAAAAAGTGAATCCTTAAAACGGAAAGGCATCCATATTTCTGGCACTTTCCTGGTTTATTGTTTGCAGACGCCCGCCATGCGAGGTCAAGCATCACGGGAGATTTCTGAAATTTTCTTCATTTTTGGACTGTTTCGTGGAAAAGAAAATGTACTGGGTTTTGTTGTGATGGGTAGAAATTCATCGTCACAGTAGAAAGGGAAAAGTTTCGTCAGTAGAAATTAAGGAGACATAGTGTGAAGATGGCTAAATCCTAAGTGTCTTTCTCGGTAAACGAAAAAGTTATAACAATTGAAGCTAAAGAAAGGGACAAACTGTCAGTGCGGGAATTAATATCGAAGTTAAAATGTAGCCAAAGTCACATTTATGAGACACTGAAGCGCAAGGAGACAATAATGAAACAGTGGATGCAAGGAAATAGTGAAATGAAGAGAACAGCGTAGATAACCGTAAACCGGAAATGAAGTAAACGAACAAGTGTGGGAGTGGTTTACGAGTAAAAATTAAACTGTAGTAGGAGTATTTTAAAATAGTGTTTGTAATAATATATACACAATAAATCAACAATTTAAATGTATCAAAATTGTTTGTAAGTGAACTTTATTCTTCAAAGTGAGTAAATAGATAACTTCCTTTTAACTGTACGTAGTTTTGTGCAGTATTCTTAGAAACACTTTGAAAGATTTGTAGAAAGTGGAATCTTATCAAATGCGGAAAAAATTCTAGTTCCGTGAGGTTCCGCATTAAGCAAGTTTTACTGTTTAAGTTTTACACAAATAATTTGCTTTTAATTTCATTTTGTTTTATTTACTTAATTAGCAATTATATTTTTTACACATGTTGATTTACTTTTATTATTCAGAAAATGTAATGTGCTTTTTCAAAATATTTCAAATTATAAGAAATTAATTTATTGATTATCTAATTGCATATAGTAATATAAGAGAAATTCTGAAATAATTGTAATATTTTTAAAGCGCAATACAATATAACAATAATTGTAAATTTATTGTTTTATTTTTTGCGCTTCGGGCTTCTCAGTGCAACTAGCGTCGGGAAAGAAAACTATCAGTAGTAACCCCGCCGTTTTCCGATAGTGATGGCGTTGATGAAACGGCAATAGCGTGTTCCATCTGGATTTATGTTCCTATATGAAAATATTGGCACTCGTGCAAAATGTTTAGTGTGTTATGTATTACTTCAAATGAAGTATAACCTCCAGAACACTATGGAATGTAACGTAAGATTGAATATGAAAACGTGGTTGGTGACGAAACGTCAAATTTACTACAGCATTTAAGATAACATTGTTAAAATATATAAACACAAATTTAAATAAAAATAGCAACAAATGTTCTTAAATTTATTTATCTAAATATAATCGTATTTTTAATCATATTTCATGTGTAAAGCGTAAAAGCATTCAGGGCGACTTTTACGACCTACTGCCCTCTTGTGGCGAGGTAACTACGTGGAGGGGTGATTTCGTCGTGCTACCCGTGCCAAGGACTCCCGCTGGTGGCACCGACCTTGACATTACTGGTCTAGATTGTTGATTTTACCTAGGTAAAAACTTCGCAACTAGTAGGAGCAAGCGATCGAAAGACATTTCATTATGAATCTCGAAGTTGATTGGCCATTTCGAAGCGTCTCTCAACATATGAAGAATGTTGCGGCCGTAACTGAAGCACAATATTGGAACTGTATGTAAAATAGTATGCTCAGCGTCAACAGGAGATATTTGAAAGACCTTGACAAAACAGAGTGCACAATCATCGCCAAACTCCTAATGATCATAAGAATACATCGATTGACGAGTACCATCAGTAGGTTGTTTCAGTCTCTACGAATAATACCAGCGTAGGTGGCTTCACTTGTGTTACCATGGCGGAAAGGTATGGGTGAAGTACTCCGGAGCACCGATTTTTGTTCGTTCTGCGCAGCACCAATTTCAATCACAAACCATGTGACCACAGCATGAGCACTTCGTTTGAATAGCGAGACCAGACGCTGGCCGCCATGTTGCATGAAGTGAGAGAAGTGTGGAGAAACATTTTAAAAGTGGCATAAAGTAATAATTTTCAACGGTAACCATCCAAAAATAACACGATTAAGATGTAAAAGATGCAGTATTTGAAATAAATACATCATATATCTGTTTCAACGGCTTTTTGATAATTTTGATGTCTGGCTGGCTGCATTTAAAATTCTCGCTAATATTGTGACGCAAGCTGATGCCTGAAGCTCAGTGGCTAAAGTTGTATAAGATGCGCAAGAGCCCCCCACCCTCCCCAGGATGTCACTGCAGCAACTCTCACCGCGACAACCTAGTGTTCGAGTCCTGACGGAGTAGGTTTTTCGACACTAGCTAGATACTCCGTAGTTAGATCGAATTCAGCCGCTGTCCGGAGGAGAATTCTAACGGCCGGCTGCTTTGAAGTAGTTTCCCGTGTTTTCTCCGATTTCGAATCGCGCAGACCTTTCCTTCCTCTTCCTGGTCCTATCCTCACCCCTTACGTACATACACTATACTTCCAAAAATGTCGGGAGACCAGTCGGAAGCTTAGTGCTGGTCCCGGCTGAAGCGGTGCCCAACTGACGGGACATACCTGGTTGAAAAAACCTTGCAAGGTATACGGAGGCGCTCTAGCCATCAACCAGATCGGGGTGTTTCTGTTGTGCATCACATCTCATGAGACGCGCGGTTACTATGTGAGGACGAGATTTCCTGCTACAACAAACTGCTCATTGAATTCTCTGCGGATAGCAGCAGAGTCGATCCACTTTTCCTGAACAAACAACAATTGTCTTACTTTATGCACTTGAAAACCATTTCTACATGATATCAATTGGTCATAAAATTTGAATTACCATCTAATGATGAGTATTTGTCTTTCAATTTTTATAGTTAATTATATGTAAGTTGAAATATAATTGGGTTCTATGCTTTTAATTCACATTTCACAGTAGTGTTTAGACTTTATATTTCAGGAAGCTAGTTCTCTGATAGGTAACTTAATTAGACAGCTGCCTCAGACATCTCAGCCGCTTAAAAATCACAATGGTCTTTTGGTGAATGAGTTGTATGAAGGAATGATAAGAGTGGGGCCCATAAACTTAAAAATATTAGTCTCCTGCTCAATAAGGCTGCCTTATTCCAACCATTACTTTTCTTGAACTCTCTACAGGGAGCCATGTGTCAAAAAAAATAATCTCGACCACTCGTTGCTGTGTCGCGAACCCGCCTTCAAGTTGTTCACACTACACCTTGGTCCACCACCGCATTGCGAGAGTTGTCACTGAGAATATATGAGACGTGATGGGTTGCGAAGACTTCACAGCGTTAACATTCACAGTGGGTAACTGTGGGCGAGAAATCAAGATGGTCTTGCGCATGGAATGGTCTAGCTCAGGATGCTACCAGAAACGTCTTCGAGTTCATCCTTCGACATCTCACGGTTTAAGCAACAAAAAAGTGACAGCCGATACTGTGAGACAACTTAATGTTGTATTCCATAAAAAATAAAGTTTACTTTACACTATACCTTATTTATTGAGAGATCCCTTGGCTTATGTTACATGGTATGCTATACTCTTATAGATAAATTTAATTTACAATTTTTTTCTTATAAAATTCAATCTATCATATAAAAACACATTTACATGTGTTGGCACCACCCCAGAAATTACATTTCTGAACCCATCATTCATAATCGAGTGTTTTTCTTTTCATTCGGCGCAATTAACGGTCGCATGACAAACTAATGGGGAACGCATATTAGCCCTTATGAAAGGAACACGGAACATTCCGCTGGTAAATGCCCGGAAACCTTATAGAAAGGAAATAAACGAAATTCATAGCGAGAGAATTATTGCGTAATGCATCACTTGTCACGGAGTCATAAATCCTCTAGTATTTCGCGGAGCGTGACGTTAGGCTGACAATCGTGCGGCGAAGGAGAGAAAGTTCCGCAGTGCGAACGCACCAGAGCGCGCGCCGGTCGCGTCCCGGCTTCAGATGAGCGCGCGGAATTTATAGACGTCAGCATCGCGCATCTAACACGTTCATTTCCACGAAACTCCGCAAAATTATCACCGGTTTTGAAGAGGTAATCTCGAATAGCAAATACGAACGGCATGTGATGATTGATGTATATTTGTTTGTTAGTGATTTCGAGATTAGATTATTTCGGCATTCGAGTGTGAATAGAGGAAACGTTGGCATAAAACAAATCAAGCACGTATCTTCATTTTGACTGCCTGTGAGGTTATGATATTATTAGAATGCTCTTAGTGAAGGCTATGTAAATGAGACTAGAATAACGATATTAATGGAATATTTGGCTACTCAGTAATAAAAATGGTAAAATGTATGGTTTTTCTAGGTCAAAGGAAAGACTGCAGTTCTACATCGTTAATATCCAAGATGTTACTTGCTATTAATTGATAAAATACGGTGTTTTCCCCAGACTTGTGCAAGTAACATTGAGATAAAATGGGGGTAGATATGTAACAATAATATTACATATTGTTCAAGAGTCCCATAAAATATGTCGTTGCTTATTTTTTTCTCAATACCAAATACCAGTGGCAAGCAGCAGCGCTAAAATTGCTGAACAAAGCCACTCAAAATGGTTCTCCAAATTATAGTCCACACATGGCTCAAGAACAACTAATAAAACTCTTGTACTGCTTACTTTGCAGTAAATTAAATATTTTAACAAAAATAATCGTCATGTATTTCTACAGTACAATAGATCTTTATGTATATGAAGCATTTCAAAGAAGTTGCTATTTGATTACGCAATTCAAAAACAACAAATATTTGGTTGGCGACCTCTTCTTAAAACCCTTCTGTCGCACAGCGTCAGCTGGAACGTTGCAGTGACACACGAAACATGAGAATTCAGAAAGTACGTGCATTGTTCTTGGATTTTTTTCTGAGTTTCTGGGTATTTAACAGCTTCTTAGACCCTCTCACACGCCGGAGTCTGCATAGTTTTCTTTCAGTTTCTGGACGCATTTGAAATTGAAATTGCTTTTGATCTTTGTGACTTACGCTTTGTAGAATTCCTACACAAATTAGAATTAATAGTTGAGGAATCGGATATTCTCTATATCAGTTTTGGTAATGCAATAAACTTTAGGAACAATTTTGCAATTAAACATATGTAGTGTAAAACGGGTTACTTCGTCCCAGTTGTCTCATTGTCCCAGTTACATTCTCTAAAACTTAGTGTCAATAATAAGTGTTTTCAAAGTAGTCTTTCCTTCTAATGGGGAGGACGTTTGGAAATGCTAATTCCTTACAGTTGTGAAGAAACCATCTCGTAACACGTCCACATGGTTGTTATTTATGCTTTGGTATCAGAGCAATATTGAAGAACGAAATAATTCGTTTTAAGGTAGATGAAGTTGGATATTAATAATAATAATAATAATAATAATAATAATAATAAATATTTATTATTTAAATAAGCTCTACCTCTACTGTTGTAGCAGATTGGAAAAATACAATAGCTTAAGGTTGTAACGTATTAACAAAATATAATAATCAAAATTAAAAACAAACGAATTAAGTTACTGAAAACTTTGAACAATTTTCAGTCCATCTTCCCTTTCCTGTATTTTTTTCATTACCACCTTATATCTTCATTACTGCACTTGCATGCTCTGAGATGGTTGTAATTATTCAGTTAGTGTGAAGGAATGATTTAAATGTGCAATTCATATATTTGAGCGCAGTCACGATCTTTCGTTGCTACCGCGTTTGCCAGACGCTTTCTGCTCATAATAAAACACAAGAGAGAAGCTGCCGCGCAGTGCTGCGTGTCTGTTTGCGTCCGTCCCTTTTCGCGACCTCCCAGATCTCTTGGGCCGCGTGTTGTCCGCGCTCTGGGACGCGAACACGGACTAGATAAATATCTTAATTAAAAGGGAGAATTCCAACACGCACTTCACGCTGGACTGTATGGAAATTTAATGGCAACGTCAGTATTTTGCGGTGTTTCTTTACTCAAGTCTTCAGTTCTTCTTTTGAACATCCGTTCTTGCATAATTTATAGTTGAATCACTTCAATGTATATTTGACTTTTAAATTAAGTTTTTTAGTTGTTACAAGAAGTTTGTTTAATTTTTAGAACGAAATTTCGTTTGGAGTTTGTTTGAACAATGAGTGATTTTTACCATCTCTTAGGTTCTTGGGAGCTTGGTCATTGAAAATACTCGAGACACCATAGAACAAAGTGTGAATGTTCTATGAAATCATTTTGTCTTTTAAATTTTACTGTAAAACTGTGTTTGTTCAACTACTCTCGTCGTGTTGTGGTTTTCAAAACACACACGGCTTCAGTAACCAAAATTTTGTGTAAACATTTTCATTACTAGAATTGGGTGACATAAAAAAGTGGAATTATATCACGTACAGAATTCTTACTTTAAAACCGTTTAATTTTTCTCTTCTCTGATTTCTGATATGTTGTGCGACTACATTCGAATATTTTTATTTCATCCAAAAAGCTTACGTTTACCAATGAGTAAAGGATTGAGTATTTTTGTTTTATTCTTCCACAAATTCAACGATATACTGTCTTATAGGGAATCTGTTAAGCATATTGGAATGTGATAATACGTATTTAAACATTCAAGAAATATTCGGAATATTTGGTTCGAGTAATGTGAAGTGACATATTTGTTATTGACAGGGATAAATCTTCAAGTTCTCTTGTTGGCAAAATAGATTGCTTGTACAGAATCACTTCAATGTAACAGTCTTTATTGATAAGTAACCAGGGAAAATTAAACATTAATGAATACCAAATTATTATCAACCAATAATGAGTAATAAATCACATTGTAAATGTGTATGACTGTTGCTCCGTTACTGATACCTTATTTGCAATCCTGAAGAGAAACACCTTAATGACGCAGAGACATGGCTCGCGAACCTTCGGTTAAAGCTGTGTTGTATTTAAATCGGTGCATGTATCTATTTTAAAACAGAAAATTCTTCGATCATAAATCTCCAGATTGTCATCAAATATAGACTTGTGGCTGAATAACATGAAACATTAACTTTACACGAGACTTGAGTGCATCTCCAGAGAACTGTTCTCAAACTACGAGGTACTCTAGGAATGCGGCATTGTAATAAAGCCAGATTTCTCCTAAGAAATATGAGCATGAAACATCTTGACGTAGCATATTTGTTCCTCTACCCTGGAATGACGAGTCAAATTCTATGCAATTTCAGACGACTGCAGACATAGCAAAAGTACTGAAACCACACTCAGTATTGCCAATGGTAACGTAGAACGTTGTAGGACAATTTTGAAAATAAAATATTTTAATTTCAAATTTTCACATCTTTTGAAATTGTCCTAGAATAGAACAAATTAATCATTTTTATGAAATTGAAAATCTTCATTATGCATTAAAATATATTTCAATTATTTTATCTCGATGCAAAAGTCGATTCTATATAACTAGAGAAAACCATTAAGATCAGATTGTTGTTTGTTTGTTTTTCGACGCCCACCCTTGGCATGTTAGCCATCTGGTGACGCGCTGACCGGTATAGACGAGCAGTTTCCCTCAGCGAGTGGGGATTCACACGTTCACAATAGTCAAGCGCGTAGGTGGCGAATACCTGTTGTTCATTTATCGTTACTCAGGGGACACGTGTGGTAGACCACGGACGCGAACAACTTTGTCACCGCTGTGAATTATTATTATTATTATTATTATTATTATTATTATTATTATTATTATCGTTTATTTTTCACAGCTTCCTGGTACAAGTTGTAGGAGTCATACAGATATTTCTATCAAAGCATGACTTCCGTAATACAATAATTTTAATTAAACTAATCAGGGAGTAAACAATTCTGCAACTATAAATTTTGACATTTAAATTAATTTACAAATTAAAAGTAAAAAGTTCTTTAACACAAATTGTTTAGAAACTCATAAATCTTCTGACTAAAGAACACGAGCTCAGGATCACAGCTTTCTGTAGATTGATGGTAATGTTCGTCTCGATCCCCAGTTTATTCAGAGAGTGCTTCAGGACGGTAGGTATCTCACCTTGCTGAGAGGACGATTGGAACAATCTCCACGTTCAATACATGCCACTGCTCCTTTACAATTTGTGCTAGTTCTCTGTACTTCTGAATTTTATTTTTGTGGTTGTTTCGAGGTTGCTGGTATCTACAACTGCTATGTCTATCAGCCATACTTTTCTTTTAGATGTATCCCAAAGAATGACATCCGGCCTGTTATGATGGACTGTTTTGTCGGTTAGTACGCTTCGGTCCCAGTATAGCTTATATCTGTTGTTCTCGATGACATTTTTTGGATGGTACTTGTAGTAGGGTGTATCAAATTCACCAGCAATTCCACATTTCCTTGCAAGTTTGGCGTGGATGATTCGTGCTACCATATCGTGCCTCTGTTTATAATCAATTGGGGCAAGCATGCGGCAACCCGTAGTGATGTGCTGGATCGTTTCTTGCCCTTCACCACAAGCTCGGCAGGTGTCGGAAGGCACTTCGGGGTCTTTAATAAAGTACTTGAGATAATTTCTTGTCGCAATCACCTGGTCCTGGATTGCTATCAAAAATCCTTCAGTCTCGGGGTACAGATATCCTATTTTAAGCCACTTGTACGACAAGCAGGCGTCGACATTTGATTTGGCTATTTCTGTAGGGTATCTACCATGAAGTGCTTTTTGTTTCCATTGTTCTAATTCCTGGGTTTGTGTTGATTGTTCGTGCAATACATTTTGCTGTTTGAGGTTGAGGGGTGTATAGTTCTCGTCAACTTGCTGGATTACTCTGTGTAGCTGAGATGACAACGCTTTCTCATTCAAATACTCATGTCCGTCATCAGTTTTGCGTGGATATTACCAATCTTTAAGATACCCCTTCCCCCTAGTCTCCTTGGTAGTGTTATTCTTTGGATAGAACTTTTTGGATGATGGTATTTGGACCGAGTCATTTGGACCCTGATAATCCTCTCCAGTGAGTCTAAATCTGTTCTGATCCATTTAATAATGCCGAATGAGTAAGTAATCACAGGTATGGCATATGTATTAATTGCTGTTGTAAGATTACGAGAATTGAGGGCGGTCTTGAGTATGGTTTTCAATCTGTTAGTAAACTGTTAGTAGTTTGTATTTTATTATTATTGTTAAGTTCTCACAATTAAACAATATTACCACTTTATAATACTCTTTTATTCAAATAAAAACTTAGTAATACAACGACTACACCATTGTCACGGCCGCCCCGCCACATATCTTGACCAAGGGCGCGTCATGATCAATACAGCTTGTCTACCACAACCTGCTGCGGTCCACTGCCATGATTAGCCGACTCGGCAACAGCAATTATTATTATTATTATAATTATTATTATTACAACTAATACTATTACTACAAAATATACGCATTAATAAAATTTAATTTTTTAAGTGTACTTTTGGCTTTGTTCATGGCCTAGATCACTAAATGCTCACCAAAATCATAGTGCAATTCACATTCATGTTCGAGTTGTTCACCCATGAATTTCTTCATTAAATGATACGCGCCCAGAATCACAGATTTTTACATCAACATATTTTTTCTATTGCATCCAATGCTTACCACTGAGATTTGGAAGATTAGGGTATTATTCCTGTGGCCGAGATTATTATGGGTCGTATATAGTGACTTTCTTTATTTTCTAGAGTTTTTTTAATTTCGTCAGATAGGTCTTTGTATTTTGTTATTTTTGTACTGTATGTAGTGCCAATGTTGTTAGTGAGTGGAATTGCGACATCAATCAAGTGAATTTCTTTCTTTTGTCCAACAGCAGAATATCAGGACGATTTGCTGCGGTGGTGACATCAGTTCTAATTTTAGGGTTCGAATGTAGTTTTGTGTGGTTGTTTTCAATGACAGCCGGAGATTCATATTTGCAGAATGGATCTCTAGTAGTGTTGGTGTCTTTTCCTGCTAAATGTTGGTGTAAAATCCTCGCCACCGGCAAATGGAGGCGTGCACGGCGCGGTGAGCACAGCGAGTTGCCACGGCAATTAAAACAGTGAATATTCATAATTGATAGTTTCGGGAAGCTATGCGAGGTGAAAAGAGGTATAATTGGATATTAATAAGTGAAACATAATAGAACGAATGCAATGTGAATACAATATCATCGAAAGTGACTGTTCATTGCATTTGCAAGTTCGTGACTCAGTGAATACGAGGTGCCTATTAAACACGGCCATTCGGTGACAGTACGAGTGAATTACACAACGAAGTAATGAAGATGGATTGGACATGCTGTGGTAGTTCGTGAGAATGTGCTGTGTTGAGAATGCGTATGGCTGGGAAGAATGGTAGCGGGCACAGCGGCCTACGACGCGGCGGCGCGGTCTCATTACAGCAAGATGTTCAAGGTCAGCGCACGGCGGCTCGCGTCGCTTCAGTATCGAGGAGCGGACGGCGGGGTCCAGTTGGTCGCCTAAGATAAGTCTGAATAGATTCTTGTGTACGATTTATTAGGAAGGAGTGTGGTTTTCATTTGAATCAGAGGATGTAAACAGTGGGTATAAATGGGGAATGTAAACAGGCAGACAAGAGAGGGCGGAAGATTGAATGTTGAAAGACCTGATATCTTTTTTATCAAAGCACGTTGTTACATTGATGTTCATTTAAATGTAATATGTATTGGTTGGGGTAACGGGTAGCTCCCATTTAAATCATTTAATTCAATGAATTAAGGTAGAGGAATAATGGTATTTAATGATATATTTATTTGAAGTTAATAACAAACAATCAAGCATTTAATGATCAATAATTATCAGGAGTTAAATTTGTCTGTTATGTTTAATATCTTTGTAATAAATCATGTTTCACTGTTAGCAAAATCGATCCAATATCAGACATTCCAAGTACTGAATCAAGGTAAGTACGGTCACAATACACATTCTCATAAATATATCATTTAAACACGATTTACGGTTATTTTCAAGCACGTCTCTTCAAGAATTAATTTTTAGTAACGTATGCCTAAATGCAAGTTATAAAATCAACAATCCACAAAAAAATGTCGCACAAAAATTATTTTGCGGCGTTTAAAACACATTTGTTTGAGATAGGCAGGCATAAATTTGTGTAATGCGTGTTAAATGTAATTTAATGATCATTTTACTGTCATGAAAGTGATAAAACTCTCATCAACGCATAATATTTTGTGAGAAATACGTTTTAACGATATTTTAGTACCTATAAAAGAAAATGTAAATTTAACGAATGGCGGCAAGTGTCAACAAAGTGAAAAAAAATGCGTTCAACTAACGAAGTTTACAAATAAATTATAAATAAATGTTGTCAGATACTAAATCCCAAAACCGAGGAATACAAATCAGATGAAATGATACTTACGTTTCTCTCTTTTCCCTATTCACCAACCGGTCAAAGGAAAAAAAATCAAATCTTTCTAATAAAACCAGCTTGCAAGTATCATACTCCTGTGATGTATTCTACCTATTGTGGCTAAAATTTTGTGAACTTCTTTTAGAACTTGTAATATAGAATAAGTCTACTTTAGAAAGTTGTCATGGTCGTATAAAATACTTTACCAGGGCAGAAGAAACATTATAGGGATTGTTGAAATTGGGGAGAGAAGTTATAGAGAACGACTTGAGCTTAGAACCACTAGACTATTTTTTTTGGTGAAGCAGTAAAAATTTCATTTTGAAGAAGATATAGTTATGCATATCTTTTAACTTCCAATTCGTCTCTATAAACAATTTAATGTTTATGAATGTAGTGAAGAGGATATTAATATTGAATTCGAAGATTAAAATTTGAAGTAATCCAGATATATGATTATGAATTCAAATTTGCATGGATTTTTTCTCCGATTATTATGTTCTTTAACTTTTCGTGAAAGATCGAAGTTTTCTGTTGTATTTATATCTTCCCGTATGTAAAATGTTAAATCTATCAATTTTTAAGACATAAGTATTCTTTAAAAAACTATACCAAACGAATTCTACACTAAAGCACAGATGGGTAGTGAATGGGAACTCTCAGTAATCTATTGGACCATTCTAATTCCAATAGTACATTAACAAAATTGAAAATGCTCTATTCATTATAAAGAATTTATATCTAAATTGTGATAAATACTCATTACTTCCCAATTACACTTATGTACCACTCATTTTCAATTTCAGTGTATGCTTTTAATAACGTACTACTAATTAGTTATAATCATTAGTGAATTCGTGCATTGTTCAGTTGTGGAACAGCAGACTGTTTCATATTAAGTCATGATTACTGATTACAACTGAGCAAATTAGGAGAGAAATTTAATCATGTAGCATTCTCATTTCAATGTGATTGTGGTGGCAACATTTAATATTACGAGAGTATAACGCATCCCTTAAGCAGCCTTTTATTACCTTTGCAATTGGCTTGTAGTAACAGAAAATATCAACAAAAGAAAATCCATGTAATTGATTCCATTTGCGCACGTTGTTGAACCGGGTAGCGTGGTAACCACATAGAAACCCATAGATAAACCAACTTGCAGCGGTCTGGAAATACGTTGAGAATGGCAGCACGCAAATTCCAACATCCACCGATGCGGCTGAAAACAGCGGAGCAAGCTGAACAGACCATTCAGTTGTCGTCCGGGTGATTTTGGACGATTATTGGATTTGCTGGGTCCATTCTCGCTGTGCTGTTGCAGTGAGTTCATCAGCTTACACCCAGAGACGTACATCTGAGCCTCCATCCTGTTCGGTACAATTCATGTCTCATTGATAATCCTTCATAAATCACAAATGTAAAAGCTAGAGTACATTTGAAATTATTGTTCTTACTGTGGTCAACACTTCCAGCATGATTTATTGTTTTTTTTCACAAAGTACTCAAAGTTTAAGTATGTATGTTTTAGATGGTGGTTTCGTATGCCTTAAATACATTTCCAGATACGTATTGTTGGCCATTCCCTCTTCAATTCGAATGAATTATCAGGGCACTATTCTCCCTTATTCTGCATTATCAACTTACACATCTCTAACGAAAATCGAATTATTACGTTTCTATTGCCGGAATTATGAATGAGGTATGTAATTTTCATGAGCTCTCATGCTAGCACATAAAATGATATAACCTTATTGTGGTAGAGATCTAACATGGACACTACGAAAAGTTGGCAAACTGTTTAATGAAACTTGTGCTTTATGTGCAGCGAACATGCAAAGATAACTGCGCGTGGAGTGCGCACTCTATACGACGATCATAAACCAAAGCAATTGAGGCTTTTCGGCTCTAACCCTTTGCTTCCCTTTGCTGCATCACTGCACATTCGTTATTATGGCTGATCGTCTTTGCTGCGCCTTTTTCTTCAGGGCATTTTGATGCTTCAACCTCATCATTACTTTTGTAGCATTTAGAAATGCAAAAGTGTCAAGAACTTACGCATACAGAGGAGAATCAGGTATTCCCCTCAAAGCGAAGGAAATCAAATGAGTTTCCATACCATTCTCTGAATAGCTTGGACACCAAATCTCGAACGGATGCTTACTGAGAGTTGCCTATGGTTAATACTATAGTAAAGGGTGGAAACAAGGAATGAAGGGCACTTCCACATATAGAACTCAAAAAGAACTCAAAAGGTTTACAAAATTGGGTTGTAATGGTTACTACAAATTTATTTTAAATAAACATTTTTTGCAGACACTCAAGTTTAATATTTATTATACAAAACGATTATGACATGATTTATGAGAGGAAGGTATTACCTCTGGAGGGAGGAAGGGAGAGAGGGAGAGGGAGGTAGAGGAAGAGGGAGGGAGGGAGAGGAAGAGGGAGGGAGAGGGAGAGAGAAAAGCAAAAAAATGCTGCATTATGTGTACCTAAGTTAACAGGAATAAAGTATCAGATTATCAACGTATCAACGCATCAACACGCTATCAACGTATTTTTTGCCGGTGAACATGTTTATTAAATTACAAGCTTTTCATTAGGTAGTGTAAAGTGTTCAGAAACTCTGTCCCCAATTTTAGACTACTCATCTGTAAATACAGACAGAAACAAGTTGGGAGTAAAAGTACATCACCGTTTTTTCCTCAACATACTTGTATGTAACGCCATTTTGATAAGAAACTTTTCTTTGCTGCACATCTGTTTCTTAACTACAGTTCTTCCATAACCTTCATAAATGTGTCCTTCAAGGAATTCAAAGCACTGAGGATATTTACCCCCTATACTGCGAAAGAACAAATTACTTTCATCGGTTGCAAATGTCGAAAAATGGATTTTGTGAATTGACGGAATTGGAGAGCATATAATGACAATCCTGCATTCCGATTGTGACCGACCTCAGCTGACTGTCAGCATTTCAGTGCACTCACTGTTCGAAAATACGCAAATGCTCTCCTAAGCCTACAACAGTGCACTATGTGTCATACAGGCAGAGACAAAATTGAATTAACATTTACTGTGAAAATCTATTATTCTGAAACCAGAACGGTAAAGGAATTATCTACTGCAAATATTGTGAGGAACTGACATGTATTTGTGCTTCACCTACAAAAACTGTTTTGTAAATTATTCTCTCGTTTAATCCCTGACCTACATAAGAGGCTCAGAGCATCAACTTACGCCACTGCAGTGCCTCTGATAGACTGGTCATGGGGTTTGAGTCCCGACGGTGTCAGGATTTTCGACTCTGGCTTATCAGCTCGGTCGAATTCAGTCGCTGTCTGAAGGAGAATTTTAGCGTCCGGTTGCTCTGATTGGTTGTTTTCCGTGTTTCCGATCACCACCATACGAATGCCGGTGCTGGACGGGCAACGGACCTCGCAAGATCATTCCTTTCTCTTCCTTGTCCTTTCCTTACCCCTTACTTACACCCACTTACACACCCACTAGACTACTACCCATGTCGCGAGACAAGTGCTTAGAGTTTGATCCAACTGGGGCGGTGTCACGCTGGTGAGAGATGCCTGGTTGGGGGAAAATCGACGCATGTCGACGTAGGTCGCCACCGGATCTCACCAATCAGCGTTGTAAAATCACCGCCATATCCAGCGAAGAAACATGCACTACACTTTCGGGACTAATGACCTTAGCCGTTGACGCACCTGGAGCCACTAATCAATCAGTCAATTAATTTACCCTCCGACCGTTTCCGGAAGCGCTGTGCTACTGCTACGTCCGCTTCGATTCTCGTCGTCGCTCTCGGACAGGTGCGAAGCGGGTCGGCGCACGTAAGTGGGGCCTGGCGGTGGAGGCGGCGGTTGGGATGGACAGCGCGGGCGGCGTGGTGTGGCGCAGCGCAAGGGATGCGGAGGCGGGGGCGGGGGCGGGGCGGCTCCGGTAATTGCTCCGCCCAAGACGCGAGAGGCGGCAATCAATCACGGAGAGGCTGCTGACGCGACCGCCCCACCCCTCCTCCGCCGCTCACCGCTCCCCGCCCCGCCTCGCCCCGCTCCGCTCCGCCCGGCACCGCGCCATCACGCCCCGCCCGCACCGCCCCGCCCCGCCCCGCCGCGGGAAATAGATGAATTGTCGGCGAGCGCCGCCAGCTGCGGAGTGAGCTCAGCACCCTGTGCGAGGCCGCAGGGTTGGCAGCGCTGGCCAAGGGTGGCGGGAGCCGGCGACCAACTGCGTGCCTGGCGAGAACGTGCGTTTGGGTGCAAGGGGGGGGAGTACGGAGAATCAGAGGGCTGCGCGCCGCGCGGTGTGGAGACCAGTGTGCTGTCTTTTCTCCTCCAAGAACATAAGTTATAAGGAATTGAAACAAATAAAAGGGCAAAATTATCTTTTATCTTTCATTTTATATAGTTACTCCATTTACATTTTTCTGAATATTTCAACGACAAAGGTATCAGAGAGCCCTTCCTAATTGAGGACCTAAGATATAATCTACTGCTACCATCTACCACAGCAAACTGCTAGCGGAACGACAACAGAAGAGAGAAGAGCTGTAAGAACTTTTCTACTGCACGAATGCCATGATTGACAGGAGTTGGACAAAACCAAACCAGGAAATGAGAAGTGTAGTAAACAGATTAGCGGTGCATGGATTCCACCATAAACTCTGCAAGACAACCACATATCACACTGCCAGTGATCTATGCGTGTGCAAACTGCAACGAAAAGTGTACCAAGTATCATGTGCTTTCATGCAAGGAAAACAAGAAAACAATTACGGAGCTCAGCTCCGAAGACTGAACTGTAAATTCCATGCACACTTGTGCGCATTTCTTAACTATTATAAAGGTATCAGAAAATTCAGTAAGTTTCATTTTCTAACTTTGTCTCACATAAGAACAAACAATTTCTTGAAAATGATTCAAAGCCAATCAATACAACTCAGAAAAAGTACGAAATTTAAGGCGTTTGTATTGGTTTCATAAATATTTATAGATAAATTATTACATACAAAATTTTGAAAAAATGTCAGACAAAAGGTAAAGAATGTGGTAAAAGGTATGTGAAATGTAAAGGTTCTGACTCGCAAAATTAGTCAACTGCAGTTAAACAAAGATACGTGGGGTCACAAAAGACCCCGCGCCACCTCTCCCGGGTTAAATAAAGGAAGCCATAGCCACAGCATGGCGGCGGAGATGGAGAAAACACCAAGCTCCAGCTGAGGGGTTGGAGGATATTTCGACTCAGACGAGGGCTCTGAGAGTCAGGACGAGAGTGCCGAAGCTCACCAAAGGGGTCAAGTTTGTTTTTTGCATATTTTCACACTCAGGACTTCCGTTAAATCAAAGATGAACATTGGAATTAAGTGAGGAGCGTTCATGGAAATGACAGCATGTCCATCAAATCAGATTTTTCAGAAACAGCAAAAAGCTTGTTGACGAGTTGGCTTTTCAAAGAATGTAATATGCTGTACTGCTTACCAATATTGTTACAATAGTCTACGTATATCAAATCAATTATTTATAATTATGACGATATTTCAGATTGAATGTTGGACATATTTGCTTTTGCTTGAAAAATTTGGACATGTTTGATTTTTCATAAAATAGGGCTACTATTATCATCACATTTGATTGGGTTATTTTACTGCAGTTGGTATAATATTTTTTCTAAACAAACAAACTACTGAAACAATTTCTGTAGATAATGTTACCATTTTTGGCCTCTAAAAAAATTACAAAGAGCTAAAAAGAAATGATGAGCTTCTGAAAAATCTCCACTATCTTTCAGTTCTTGTCTATCCATTAAAATTTGATTTCCAGCCATTGGACCATCAAGAACAAAGGAATACCATGCCAAGCCAGGAGTATCTGAAGAATTCTCTCCATTTATCTCCTAAAAGTTAAGTCAATAGATTCCTTTTCCAATGGTATATCTCTTTCAAGTAACGTTCTGAAGACTAAATTGTACCGCATTTGTTAATGAAAAATCACATTTCCAAAGGATCAAAGTAGGAACTTCATCAAATCTAAAATATTGCTGTGGGAAAACTTGGACTGAATGAATTTTCTTCTCTTTATTTTCTGAATAATGATTCGCTTCACATTTCTAATGTTCTGTACATTCTTGCACGAATTACTGAATGTTTTTGTATCCTTGAGATCCCCAATCTTCTAATAAATAAAATAGGACGCTATGTGAAGACTCACAGACGGAATGAATTACGTGGCACGAGCAGCCACGTGATCGTGAATCTTGTCATCTTATTGGTTTCACGGACATGTTCTTTATTGATTGCAACAACCCCGAGCACATATTTTATTTTGCCTGAACCTCGTATATTTACAAGTAAAATTATCACTGATATATTCTATTTGCTTTTGCTCCTCCACATCAGGACAGAAGAAGCAGCTGACAGTCGTTAGTATTTCTGCAAAGCAAACTCAATTTTTTCCCCGAAGGACATGTTTGTTTTTGCACGAACGCTTCTCAAATGATAAAAGAATCAGAGACAAGCAATAAATTTACAATGCTCAACAAGAGATGAATTTACAGAATCCAGGAGACGACTGGTGCCAGACACCAGAGACACGAGCTACGATATCCGTGTCTCGCGGAGGCGACCGGGGAGAGGGGGGTGTCGAAGCGGACGAGGGATGTGGGGGTGGGGCGTGAGCGACGAGGGTTGCTGGGAAGAGGGAAGGGGTTAATGCGCGCTTCGCCAGCAACGGATGCAGATCCTCGGCACGCGGGGGCGGGCGGGCGGGTAGCGCTGGCGAGGCGAATCGGATCAGAACGGGGTGAGGCGGGACGTGGCGAATTGAGTTGCGGGGATCGGGTGGATCGAGGCGAGGAGCATGGAAGAATGGGAAAGGGCGATGTGGAGAGGGTCGAGAAATAGCGGGTTGAGGCGAGGAGGGGTAAGCTAGCGAGAGTGGTGGTATCAGGACGGGGCGAGGTGGGCTGAGAAAAGCGGGGAGAGACGGATTAAGGCGGGGCGGAGCGGACAGGGCGGGTAGGCGCGGAGTGGGAAATAGCGAGGCAAGGAGGGGCGGAACGACATGGAATGGAGCGGGTGGAGGGGAGGGGGAGATGTTGTGGGCGGGTTTTCCCGGAAAGCGAACAATGGCTGAGGGGTGGTGGAGTAGCGTCGTTACGCATCACCCTCGTAATGGTGAGCCGATCCGCGGGGACGAGGACGAGAGCGAGGACGGGGGACGGCGGAAGTGCAGGCAATGAGGATCAAAATGGCGGTGGCGAGGGAGCCTAGTGTTTTCCGAGGGGGCAAATGATGAATGGTGCCGCAGTGACGGTGGCTGAAGACTCGCTGGCGGCGGCAGCGGAGGTGGAAGTGGTGAATGATATCTCGGGTGTTGACGAGAGACGTGAGCATTTGACGAGACGGTTCCAGAGTGGTTTTATGGCCTGGTTTTAAGTGTTGTCGCGTGATACGTGTCACGCGGAGAGGGGAGAGTGAACATTTGTGTTGCAAGTGGAACAGCACTTGTGAAGAACACGCGGCAACGAGTAAATCTAGGCACTCTCGGGTTAGTTTTGCTTGACAAGCCTCCCTCACGCCAGAATCGTTACCACATTGTTCCCCTTATGGATCTACGAAGTAGGTATCAGCAGCGACATATTTACTAGCAGTGTCAGTCATGCAAATCAAGCAAATCTTCTCCTACTTCAGAGAGTGCGTATTTCAGTTCGTTAAAAGGAACTCATCTATAAAATGTGTGGGTAATACGGAATACGTGACTAGAGAGTCATTATGAAACAATATAAATATGAAGTGCTGTTATTTTTAATTGTAAGCAATTTCATATCTGATAGCTATTTTATTTTACAACCACTTGGAAAAACATGAAATTGAAAATGTTTGTAAAGAAATACTGATTTTAATAGAATCGTTTCAAAGTGTCATGGTGAGTCAAGACTTGGAAGCAATTATTCAATATTAAATATAATTCTTGAGATATAAATAGCTCAAACATTTTCAATAACCATCATTGGTCGCGACCAGAAACAATGTGAGAACAACAATAATATTTTGTTAGTACTACTAGCTCAACAGTGGGGTAAAATCAAACGTAACAATATAGCTATGAAAGAAACAATCCAGCAGAAAAGCAGTACAAAACTCACTCATCAATGATTGCATTCACAACCGAAACAACGACAGAAGTGCTGCTCGTAAACGTTTCACCGTTGGACGATCTACTCCCTGCGAGTGTTGCCTATTCCTCTGGTCGTTTTTACCGCGTCGTAGGTGGCGTGATATTCCCCGCAGCGCCGTCTCAGCAAGCGATGATTGAATACCGCGAACACGTTAGACGCGCGGTCGACTCGCGTTCTCGCGTCATTTGTTCGCTGTTCTCCTCTTTCCGAGAGGCGTCCGCAGCCTACACTCTTCGTGGCGATGCGCTTAACAGAAGGGCTAACTTGAACCCGCGCCAAGTTGGGCCGGCGTTCATCTATCTCCGCGTGTCATGTAATCCCCGACCGTCTTCGTCTTTCGAGGCATTGTCTGAATGATGCTTTGGTAAAAATTTGTCCGAAAAAGTTCAGTTAATGTCGGTATCTCTATATTTCTCCAGATGTGCTCTCTTTATGACAATAACTATTGCAATGGACAAACACATGAAATAGGGATTCCAAAGGCGGATGTTCTTTCACGATGCCAATAACACATTCACAAAAAAAATGGTCAGACCCAAAGACTTGACACATGTTTCTCTAAATACGTAGAAGCGCTGAACCCGAATTTGAAGCCAAAATTGTGCCATCACCTTCCAGTTAGCTTGTAATAACGAAAAATCACTGTGAAATTGCAAATAGTAAATTCAACGGTTGTTTTTTTCTGTTTAAAAAAAGGAATATGGTGGTAGAGTTCTGGCTTTGGATTCGAATTCAACGTGTCAACATACATAGAGAAACATGTGTCAAGCCTTTGAGACAGACAACAAGTCCCGAAAACAAAAGAAATAAAATGTCGCGATGGGGGGTTTGCGAAAAAAAAACAGGAGGGTGATGGCGCAATTATGGTTTCAGATTCGGATTCAGGATGTGGAAATACGTAGAGGCACATGTGTCAAGAGTTTGGGTCTGACAACTTTTTTATTTTGTGTGCTTGTGTAATTATTACAAGGAAAAACACGTATTGTTCTTGTATGACTATTCTAAAGGCGGTTATCCCTAGTGTTATTTCTTCTCTAGGTAGAATAAATGTGTTTATTACCAATCTTTGGTGTCGAGCTTTTCATTTATGAACATCTCTCTGATTGTTTTGATCTAAATTTTGTACTTTGTGATGAGGTATACTATTTTATCTTTGTGTTTACCCCATAGAGAGTATAAATAATTTCAATAATTAATATTTCTGCTCGGTTCTATTATTTCAAAACAAGAATAATATTATGTTTATTAACAAGGTTCTACTATTTTGAAGCTTTTCTATCATAAGCAAGCAATCTTCACACATTTACTACAGTTTCTCGACAATACTTCCATGATAAATAACCTCAAGGTTATTTTATTTTCATCTCATCAAATGAACAGATATCGTGGTCATTTTGTAATTTGAATTTAGTGCAGGCCGAAAGTTCTAAGAAGGCTTATAAGAGCCTCCGAGGATATCTTACTTATTTTCTTCGCCATTCTTCCTGATATAAATATTTGAGTGAATTGTTACCATTGTTTATAAAATCTACTCCGCGTTTCAACCAGCTTCCTAAGAAGCAGATCAGGGGCTGACGGTACCTCTACAATTCTTTGCGCATAAAGGTCTCTGTTCCAAATAAAGCAATTTATTGCACTTTCTAGTCTTTTGAAACGACGTGAGAGTTTATCCAAGTTGTTACACATATTTTGCGGAACAAATTCCAGAGCTCCAATAACTATCGAGACGACTATCAGAATTGATTTTACGTCCACACATTCGGCTGATCTTGATTTCCAAATTCTTGGATTTAAGACGTTTCTCTGCCTCCTTAATAACATTTTGGTTGTACGGCACATCAACATATCCAAGTAGATACCTTTTGTCTCTAAATCCCGAGTAAAAATATTCAGTTTGCCACTATCGCACGATCAGTTTGAATTTGTTGGTCCTACAATATTGTACACAGTCCAACAGACGTCACTAGTTTCGATGAATAATCGTACCACTTGGAGCGTGTGTTTGGAACTTCAAGGGCATTAAAAAGCTGCCAACAGAGGTAACCCGTGTCTTCTTAAGTATTCAGTCTTTGACAGAATTGGAGAAGCTGATACGATATCATCAATGGTTTCTAGTTGTTCCTGGCAAATGTGGGGTTTATCATCTAGGGAAATTTTGAGAACCGCTTTATCATAATGTCGTGTTCTGAACGCCTGATCTTAAGCAGCTATTACTGCGTACGATTTTGGCCTAATCCTTCCCTTTTAAGCCACATAAATGATTGATCTTTATTTATACGCACCTTGTCCATTTTTTTACATATTGTTCATAGAGTGGTTTGTATCTCCATGATTTCTTTTACATTTTTTGTCTTACATTTCATGTTACGTAGCATTAGAAGTTCAGTAACTGTGTTATTTTGCGTGTCTTGCTTAGTTTTCTTCGCAATGCTGTTTGCTACATTTCCAATGCCTCTGTTTCCTATTCTTAGGTCAGATTTAATTATTGCACTTTGAATATTATTACTATCATTATTATTATCATCATTATTATAATTATTATTATTATTCCACTACATCATGACTTAAGATATAATGAGTCGGCTGAAAATAAAATCTACTCCAGATTGCAACCAGCTTCCTAAGGAGCAGATCTAGGGACTGTCGGTTCCTGTACAATACTTTTCATGAAATGTGGGCCGTTTTATCATTATTTTTATCATTATTATTTTATTATTATCGCCTAATAATGAGTCGTTTAGAACGATTGTGATTTTTTACTCGTTGCTGAGCATGGAGAACAATCGTTTCAAGATTGGTGACCACATTGGAGGTTTGGCGTTGCCTTCCTCTGTACCTATGATGATAGAGTTATTATAAAAGGAAAATGATGTCTTTAGACCACCCTGTAGAATTTGTGATGAACTAAACGGGTTACCGAACAATTTTTTTGGAGACCGTTTTCAAAACAGCTTATTATTGTACTGTTTTGCGGGAAGAAAATTGTTCACTATACGACAATTCAGGCAAAAGCGACTTGCAATGAAATTTTCCTGACTCCACTGTCTCCAACTTATCACCTTTTAAATGCTGCCTACGAGGAACCAAGGAGCCTTGCATTAAATGAAAATTTCGTGTCTTAGTGTTGGTTAACCTGTTATAGATATCTTGTGTCAATGTATACAACTCCTTTTCTTGTAGCACCATTAGCAAGCCACGTATCAAAGGCTGCAAAGCGAGATCTCAATGAGAGGTTCCGGGGCTTCGGGATCCGAATCATTAAGGGTGTGAACGAATCTCTATGATTCTGAAACCTATGTTTTGGTTGAATGAAGGATTCAACAAATATTAATAACAATAATAATGATAATAATAAAAATAATAATCTAATAATAATAATAATAATAATAATAACAATAAAAGAAAAGTATATGATGGTTTGTAGGTACAAGAACACAAACATTTGACAACTAGTCTGAAAATGGGCATCTGTTAAATAGAATTCAAACCCACAACTATCCTCTTCGCATTTTTAAATTATGATTTATGCCTCTTTATCAAGGATGTCGACAGATTTATATAACAAGACAATAGACGTAATTCAACATAAATCTCTACTGTCACAAAAAAACACACCAAAATTCTCAATGGGATATTGGCAAAGTCAGAGTTGATTAAATGTGACACTAACGAATATTACATGAAGTAACTACGTGACAAATTAATCCAATTCTAGGCGTTCATTGCTCCTGAAAGGCTTTGTAAACGGAAGTGTTCATGCATTGCGAGTGGAGGAATAAAGGGTTTAGATGCGCATGCACGCCGTCTGTTTTTAATACACACCAGATACAAGGCATACATTCAGGGATCTAGAGGCTAAACGGTGATTGCTCATAATTTCCCTGGGGATATTACGAAAACGAGGAACTCTCGGATGTAATCGATTTTCGGACTCCATCGGGATTGCATGCTTTGTATCTCTTAAAAAGGTATTTGACAGCAATATAGAAGACAACAAAGGTCACAAGGGAGCGTTTCATAAACAAAAATGCTATTTAATAGGCTAAAGTGTTATCAAAAGGTAGAGGAACAGATTCAGCTAAAAATGTTTATTACCACAGGTTACAAATCTGAAAATATATGCTTTGTTCTCATTTTATCTTCGTCTGAAGTTAATACGAATACGAGTATTTTTGAAAATATTTTCTTTGAATTACTGAAGACGCTTTAAATGCAACACAATGTTGTTCTAGAATGCCAAATGATTTCAACTTTTGCTTTCGAATTTTGATATATTTTGTGCAAAAAGTATGCTGAAAATTCATAAAATAACTGCTGTTACATTTGATAGGGCTGAGCAGTTTTTACTCTCTCTCTCTCTCTCTCTCTCTCTCTCTCTCTCTCTCTCTCTCTCAGACATACAAAAACAAGATTACTCTAGCCGACCTGGAGAATCGAGTTCGCTGAGGCTGAAGAGCCGTATCTGCCTCGTGCTTGAAGGGTCGCGGGTTCGAAACCCGCCCGGGGCCTGGATGTTTGTGTGTGTCCGTAAATTACAATACGAATTCCTCTATTGTGACTACACCCCCAATGTTACTTACTGTGGGAGCAACATCACCTTAGTAGTTGAAAAGCGAACTTAAGTAAAAAAGAAACAAAGAAAGATTGATTTGTAAAAGCTATTCATCACTAAGTTTTGCAGGAGACATTTCATATATTACATAAGATTTTTATTGGCCAAGAGAGCTCAGGGTAACAACTGTTGCCACATCACTGCCTCTGACTGAGAGGTTCTAGAGTTTCAGTCCCGACGATGGCGCAGTTTCGAGAGTTATCTCGAATTCACCCGTTGCCTAGAGTAATTGTCTAGCGGCCGGCTGCACTCATCGGAGTTTTTTGTGGTTTCGTCGATTCGTCTGAATGCCGGAACAGAACATTCACAAGCGGGCTGACCACGATGATTTCTTCCTTAACCGTGGACTTTCTTTTTTAATACCTGCCAAAACTATACTCACATGTAGGACGTCACCACAAATGACAGTAAGCTTAGAGCTTGTCTCAGCTGGGGCGGTCCCCCGACGAGTAAGATGCCGCAAACTGTCATGTAGGTCGGGGCCGAAAACCTTTTTTTAATGATTGATGATTCCTGACGCGTCAATTGATAAGGTCATTAGTCTCGTAAGTGTAGTGCATATTTTTCCTCGAGACGTGTCTGCTATCCTCCCGAGCTCGATGGCGAGATCCGGCACCAACCTACCTGTGGGGGAGCGCGATTTGCCCCAACCACATAGCACCCACCAACGGGGCACCGCCCACGCTGGGACAAGTTCGAAGTTTCCGACCAGTCTCCCGACAAGTGGGGTAGTGTAGTATAGGATAGGGATAAGGACAAGGAAGGGGAAGGAAAGATCGCAAGCGGTTCATGGCCCGTTTGTTAGGGTACTGCTTCGGCATTCCCCTGGTACTGAGTCGGAGAAACTACAGAAAAGTACCGATCAGAGCAACCGGCCACCAGAATTCTCCTCCAGACAGGGACTGCACTCAACCTAGAAACCTTGCTAGAGTCGAAAATCCTGCCACCGTTGGGACTCGATCCTCCCGATCAGAGGCAATGCACTGAGCCGGGAGCCATCTAAGACAGGATATCTCACTCTAGAGGAAGAGGAACACCGCCACCTCCCTGGATGCTTTACACGAACGGAACTAATTACCACACCAGTTGATGCGGACGGAAGCAAAATCACCAATCCGTCATGAAATTGTTTGGATTTGGTGGTAAGAAAACATCCTTACAACATGTCGTTATTAAAAGTGACACTCACCAAGTCGGTATTACAAGTGAAACTCGTGTCTAAACATCATTTTTTGAGATTAATCAAGTTGAAGTATATTGTTTTGCCCTGTCCGTATCTTTTGTTAAAAGAGATAAAACCGATTTTCACCTGCCTGGATAGCCGAGAACGCTAAAGCTGAATGGCGTAGCTGCCTCGGCTCGAAGGACAGCGGGAACGAATTCCGCCTCGGGAATGGATGTTTGTGTGTTCATGTTGTCCTTACGTGTTCTTCCTACAGTTTCTACTGTAGTTAAAACAATCACAGAGGTCGCCAAGTTGTAAAAAGCGACCTTAACACATTTTCCTTCACACACTCAAATATGTTATATTGCTTTGAAAACAAACAAAAAACGCACGTTCTGATGGAGTCTTTCTGCACATTTTCACTGTTTTGTCATAGTTAAAAACAAAATAATCTGTAATTTAGAATTCCCAAACTTCAAGGCTTCAGATACCTCGCAAATCCATTGAACAAAAAAAAACGGAACATAGTGTTGAAAGTAAATAACTCAAAAATAACAAAAATGGAGTTAGTGAGTTTCACAAGTATTGCTATGATTTAATAAAATATTTTCAGTTTTTTTACGTGATCCTTCTAAAAGAACATTAATCTATTGCACCTTTATTATATGTTAAATAGCACCGTCAAAACGCGATGAATCATCTTGTGGAATTAGTCCAAACTCTGTTGCATACGATTAAACAATTTTTCGCAGAACAATCCTCTTCGATTTATACACAATAAAGTACTCAACTACTGTTTGTTTTTTCCTGATGATTTAACATGAATACCGAAACTTTGATTGGTATGGCTCCGATAATAATCATTAGTTCACAGTGGCTTTATTATCGGTGAGGTAGAAAATACCATGACCTGTTTTTTACATCTAGTTCCATTTACTGAACTTCAATCAGCTTCAATATCATGCTCAGTCGAGCAACAAATCCCTCATACTGTTCCAAACACAATTTCCGAACTGTGTCCCAAGCATTGCAGTAGCGCTTCTAAATCAAATCGTCATTGCCGATAATATCACATTCTTATGTACACGCCTTCAAACAGAATTGTATAAACGTGTAGAAATTAAAATTCTTATTATTTTTTAATTGTAATTTATTTCTTAAAAAACTGAAAGGTAAAGACATTTACAAAATTTTAAAAATCTTAATATAAGGTTTGCCTTAATTAGTTCCACTACTTTTAATTAAAATGTTTGTCGTAGGTTCTTCCGTGTTACTTGCATTGCTGATTGTCTTTAATTGATTTTCGTATTTAATATTCTGCATAGTATTTATGAATTATTATTGCAAACTCTTTCATATTTTCACCTTTCCAACACAACCTTGTTTTAAGGCTAGACTGTGTTAGCCACAAAAGGAAAGTAATTAATCATTTCCATTTCGGTTAAAAAATAAAAAATATATATATATTAATTGTGTATGTGTTTGAAGTAACTACTCTTCCAATCTCATTTACGTGGCGACCTCACGCCAAGCGTGGAGATTGTTTGTTATATATTTAAGTAGACTACTCACCTACAGTGATTCACGAGACTCGTAAATGTTTTATGGATCACTTTCACTAGGCGATCCAAATGTAACATTTACATTTTTTTAAAATTCAGTCAGAAACTAACGTTCTTTGTCACCAAACGTACAATATAACAGCTTCAAACTGTTCTACGGAAGTATTCAGAAGCTCCTTCTCAAAGCTTTCGTGACATTTACAACAAGTCGATGCTGAAAGGCGTCAGTTCGCGTGGCATTTCAACTTCCTTCTTCGGATTATAAAGTCGATTTCAGCGAATTACATGATGCTGCCCGCCTTTGTTGGGTGACCCCTATGGTTATGTTTGTCTGTGCTCTGCTGGGACTCACTCTAGATATGCACTTCGATGTATTGTGCCTGATTGTTTTATTTTTTTTTTACTAATTTTTATAATTGTTTTGGACGATATCACATTCCTCATCAATACTTTTGCATTGCAGTCACAGCATTCTTTTCAGTTTGAAATGGTTCTTGTGTACCTCTCGATAACTTTAAGGTGTGTCAGAGTATTATTTCAGATTATTTTATTTGCATAGAGTTTTAATATCATGAAATTATAAAACGTTTATATTAATTATAATATAAAATAAATTATATATAATTTTAATTAATAATTATAGTAATTATTTTTAAACTAAATTATTTAGGTCTTCCAAAGAAAATTATATAAAATCAGCAATATGACAAACATGATCAACATTTATAAATATTAATCGAGATGTCAAAATATTTCCTAAATAAAGAAGGATTTCTTCGTTCAGCGTTGCCTTCAATACCTAAGTAGTCAGGACACATGCAGTTTTCTAATCGAAAAGAAGTTAAAATTTCCTCAGGAAACTTTAGGTTTCCAAACCCACATGCACAATTTTTTGTCGATTAAAGAAGTTGTCCAGCGCTCGTTCGCCGGCTAGTGATTTTTGCGCCCTTCCCAAATGTTACGTACGAAGGGTAACTTCCGCGGACCCGCCCACACGAGAGCGAAATGTAATCCGCCCCGCGGGGGCGGGGGCGGGCGGCGATAGTGCAAGTTGTCGCCCCGAGGCGCGCCACCGCCGCCGCCGCCAACTGCAAACTCCCAGAGCCACCGCGGGGGCGCGGGCGGGCGCAGGTGCGCGCTGCGGCGGAGTTGGGGAACGTCTCGGCGGTGGAAGGGGCGGAGGTGGAGATCGTGAAAGAGACAGACCGGGCATTGACGAGGGCAGAGTGGTTAGGGTACGGGGGCGAGGAGGAGCTGCGGGATGGTGGATACGGTGGTGGCGGGAATGAGTGGCGGGGACAACGGTGGAAGAAGAGGTGATGATGGAGATTGCGAAAGCGGAAGACGGGGTATTGTCGCGGGCAGGGTGGTTGCGGTAAGGGGGCGAGTAGGAGTCTTGCTGGGTGGATGCGGGGCCGGCGAACGTGAGGGAAGGAGTTGGCCAGTCCAGCGGTGAAAGGGGCGGTGGTGCAGATTGCGGTGGCGGGATTCGGGGCTTTGGCGCGGCATTGACGAGGGTGGGGTGATTCCGGCAGTGTGAGGAGGAGAAGAGGTACAGTGGATGCGAAAGTGGGAGACGGGCTGTTGGATCGGCATTGATGGGGGAGGGGTGGTTGCGGAACCGTGGCGAGGAGTGGAGTAGGGAGGATGTGGGGGCAACCAGAATGGGGGAGTGACGAGGCCAGCGAGGGGACAGGAGGCGGTGGAGGTTGCGAAGGTGAGAGAGTGGGCATTGGCTTATCTGTGGCGCAGCGGGGACGGGGTGGTTACTGTACCGTGGCGAGGAGAAGCGGGAGCGCGATGGATGCGGTAGTGGCGTGCGCTAGTGGTGAGAGGGGACAGCGGTGGAAGGAGAAGCGGTGGAGATAGTGAAAGTGGGTGACGGGGTATTGGAATGGCATTACATGGTAAGGGTGGTTACGGAACGAGGGGGGAGCAGGGGCGGCGAGCGTGTGAGAAGGGGTTGGCAATGCCGGAGGTGGAAGAGGCGACAGTGGAGATTGCAAGAGGCCGGCCGATAGAGCTTGCAAGAACATGCGAGGTAGCGGGTGGGTTAGTGCGCGGATATTAGCAGGGCAGCGGAGAGAAAGGTGGAAATGTCAGGGCGGCGGACATGGTGGGGCGGCAGGCGGGGCGGGGTGGTAAGCGGGGAGTGGCGGTGGGCGGGGCGGGGCGGTGAGCTGGGCGGGGCTGTGGGCGGGACGGTGAACGGGGCGGGGCGTTGAATGGGTTGGGACGGCAGGCGAGGCGGGGCGGCCAGCGGGACGGAGCGGGTCGGCGGGTGGGGCGAAGTCGGGCAGCGGGCAGGACGAGGCGACGGGCGGGGCGGCGAGGGTGGCGGGGGTAGTGTCGAAACAGCGGGCGAGACGGCAACGGTGGTTTGGGAGAAAACGGCGAAGAGAAATGCAGGAATGGCTGGGCGGCGGGAGTGGTGAGTTGGCAGGTATGGCGGGGCGGTGGGTGAGACGAGGACGGCGATGGAGTTGTGAGAAGAGGAGCTGTAGACGAGGCGGGGCGGCGAACAGGACGACAGGATGAGCATTGCGGTAGGCGTGGCGGGGCGCGGGCGAGACGAGGACGACGGTGGAGGTAGCGGAATGTCGGGTGGTGCGGGGCGATGGTCCTGGCGAGGCAGAGGAGAGAACGGCAGGAGTGGCTGGACGGCGGGCGTGGCGAGCTGACAGGTGTGGCGGGGCGATGGGCGAGACGAGGGCGACGGTGGTAGTGTGGGTGGTAGAGTGGCGGAGAGAAAGGCAGGAATGGCTGGGCGACGGCCGTAGCGAGGTAGTTGGCATGGCGGGGGGGGGCAGGCGAGTCGAGGGCGGCGGTGGAGGCATGGGCGGCGGGCTGCGCGGCTGCGGCGAAAGGCGAAGGTGAGGGTGAAGCAAGCGGGTGAGCGACGCCCGTGTAAGCAACGGAGAAAGTGGCAAACTTGATGGCGGAGGCGGCTTCGTGCAGGAAATGGCCTGGTGTTACAGAGGTCGGTGCTACAGAAGACAAATAGTAAGACAGGGAAGGAGGGTTGCTGTGAATAAAAAGAAACTAGTAGCAGTGGTCGGCGAACGCATTGAAGAAAGACTGTCGGTGGTGATGGATTTGAAAGAAGAAAAAAGTAAATCAGAGTTTCGAACGCCACAAAGAATAAGAATTGCTGTGAGTCTAGTCACCGTTTGGATGTTAGAGGAAAGAGAAGCAAGCTACAAATAGAGACTTTGAGTAACTTCGAGAAAATAGAGGATATGAGTAATTGATATTGTCCGAATCAGAGTGACACAGGAAAATATAGTGTTTTTCATGTAAAAATCAGTTTAAAACTTTCTGAAAGAAACGATAAATAGAATTAACTGAGTAATACAACAAACAAGAAGTATAACTATCGAAAAGTAGAAACTGCTTGTGATGACGATTTGTCAAATGACTCGACATATCTAACTAATCTAAAGACTCGTCAGAAAATATAAAATGTTAAACAAGTATATTCAGTATTATGTCATCGCTCTTCTTTCGTGTGCTTCTTAATAAGCTATGTTTTGTATACTCCGTGGCAAATAGTTTGAATCGATTTCATTTCATATTTTTATTGGCCTTGTAAGTTACATGGATCAATACTACAGTTCTTTTACATATATTTATGGCGACTTAAGTTAATCTTCAAATCTAACTTAATTCTAAAACTAGCTACTCAGGGTAAAAGAGCTCATGAAGCGCCTTACTTATTCTCCAACTCGGTCTATATGTAAAAAAAAAAGCTTGAATTGGGAACCGGGTTTTAAGTCTTATGCAGGAATCTGGAATTTGAGCGAGGTTGAAATGTAATAGGTAGTCATTTTGATTGTATTAGTAGAATTTGCTAGAGATCTCGGTAATGAATGGAATTATGTATAAGATATTTAATTCATTGTGTAACTGTAGATTTAAAACGGACCATGGGCTTGAGTAATTGTTCTGAGGTATTTATTTTGCACGATTTGGTTTTTGTTTAAATTGTTTCTTGTGGCATTTAACCAGATGGGACTCGCGTAGAACATGATAGGTCGGATAATATGTTTAAATAGGGTTATTGCATTGATTAGAAATATTTATTTTTGTAATTAACGAGTGGTTTTAGTTGGAAGATCTTTATTTTTCCTTGATGCGTTTTTGCATTTTTATGGTATTTCCATTGTAGCTTCTTATCAAGTAGTCCAAGCTTGTAGTCCAAGGAATTAATTACTGGTTTAGAGAGGGGGAGGGGGAACATTTGTCTGAGTGTAAAGATTTTTGCATTAGATTTTTCGGCATTGAGTTTGAGTTTCCATTTTATGGATCATTCATCTATTATGTCTAGGTGCCCTTTCGTCTGTTTTTTGATGTTACATGAATAACTGAACCCGTATACAATTGTTTCGTCAGCGAATTGCCCGATGTTTGTGTTGAGTGTTACTGGGATGTCAGCTACGTAAATGATAAAAAGAGTGGGAGATAACGGAGATCCTTGGGGAAGGCCTGTTTGTATATTTCTGTTGTTTGATGTGTGATTGTCAATAGTAACCGCCAAAGTTCTGTCAGATAGAAAACTAGGTATTGTGTTTAGGAGAAATACTCGTACCGGGATGCCTAAAAATTTTAATTTGTGAATGAGTCCAATGTGACAGACTCTGTCGAAGGCGTGGTTTAGATCTAGACACGTGATGATTGTATAATGCTTTTTCTGGAAAGCTTCCTGGATGAATTCATTGATCCTTAGTAATTGGTGGGAGGTTAAAATGGTGTTAGTGAACCCAAATTGATGGTGGTGTTTGAATCCAGTACATTTTGTTTATCATTATTACGTCTGGTTCAAGAAACACATGAGATGTTGACATCTTTGATAGGCAGTACTTTTTCCTCTAGTAATATTTCTGGCAAGACAAGACCACAATGAAGTCAAAAAATAATGAAACAGACTTGAGATAAAAAGTACAGAAGTAAAAGAAAATTACCGAAATAATGTACGGCGCAAAATTATTATTGTCAAAATTTAATTGTTATTTTGAACCTTTTTACATACATTTCAATAAACATTGTACATCATAAACGTAAATTAAGTTGAATAATATTGAGGTAGCTTTTTAAAAAAAATGATATTGAGGTAACTCTCTTTATATTCAACTATTCTGAAAAAGGGGATTCTTTTCGTCTCCCCAACCGCTTCTCCGGATTCTCCGCGTCAGCATTTGCGTCCGCAGATGGGGCGGGGAGGGAGAAACGGTGCGACGGAGAGACTTGTCGCGGTAGGACTTCTCCCGAGTAGTTGAGCGGCGAGAGCGAGTGAGCGTCAGCAGGCGAGGCAGGGGCGGGGGTGGGGCGGGGCGGGGCGTGGGAAGGGCGGGGAGGGGACGGGGCGGGGGCGGGCAGGGCGGGGAGGGGAGGGGCGGGGCGAGGGCGGGCGGGGCGGGGGTGGAGGGACGCCCTCAGAATGACGCGCAGGTCGCGCACGCTCTGCGAGGCTCCGCCAACTGAGAACTTGCTATCGGCGGCTGGCAGCTCGTGATTAGAATTCTGCAGGCGACAGCACGCCAAGATTTACGGAGTGGTTTAATGGGAAGCACCCGCTCACTCCTACGTGACGCCACGTAATTAGTGTTATTTGTCGTGCTTTCAAACTTGTATCACCTGACGATTTTGTGATTTATTGCATTTAGTAATTAGGATGATATGTGAATTGCGAACACTGTTTGATTTTGCGGAAATAAATCGGAATAAAAATACTGATATATGTACACTTTGGATTTACAAAAGTCAATAGTTTTGATGTTAGAGAAGATTTTTGCAATTTTCACCCGTGCGAAATAATTATTCATTACACTAATTATCATTCATACAACATGTATTCCAATTCTTATAGAACTTAATTACGAGACTCATACAATGAAACATCGATAATTGGAATCAGCGAAATTACCGAAGATTTAAGTACCAAAGTTTAAAGAAGTAACAAGATTAATTGAAGCATTAGAGTTTTACATAGTAATTCAGATTAGTATAAGTCATATGCTCGTAGTTTATAATTAAAACTACTCATTTGCTTTAACACAAAAGTACTTACAAATCCTTTAGAAAATTGTCGAATTTTTTGCATAGAGAAGTGCTGTGTAAACGGAATTATCTTCCTCATGAGAGAATTTCAGCGCACGTCTTGCACCATTCGGTAAGTCGTTTGTGAGCGAGGCGCTCGGCAATGAATGCTTGGATATTTGCGATTTCATTCAGCTTCAAACTAATACATGTGGAGTGGATGCAGCGCGGTGTGAAGTCCGTGCTGCGAATGCAACTATATACAGGCTCAGAACGGATTTCAGGGGATTATTTCTTAGAGGCAAATGAAAGGCAATGCACTTGGGAATGAATTTAATTTAATTCTTGAAATATTGGTTAGTTTTACAAGTAGGTAATTAGGCAGTAAGCCGGAGGACCAATGAATGTTTATAGTTTAAGATTCTTCTTTCTTGAAGTTTACATTACTCACAGATTGATGAAAGTACAACAAACACCAACCCAGGTCAGACGGTTGAGTGTGTGTGCCGTCGGTTGAAATGGGCTGCGGATGATACGGCTGGTAGGCTGGATATCACCATTGGTGCGTACTCGACTACTGGAGCGGCCCGTACTGTTGACTTGGCCAGGTGAAGATTGATTCACGGGTGGCCCGAATGTGGATCGCGGCCAGCTAGCCGCGCTGATTGATTGCCAGAGCCTTGATAGGCAGAGCAAGGACAGCTGACTCGTTCGCAGGCTGTCTGACGAGTAGAGCGAGCATTGACACTCGTCCGATGTATTGACAAATGTGTCAATGATAGTCGATTGTCTCGTAGAAGTTGACTGAAGAAGTAACTGGCTAGTCTGACTGAAGAAGTTGCAGTAGTTTGTAGTAATGACTGAATAGTTTTCAGTAGCAGTGCAGAAATGGCTGAAGTTGTCGCTTGGAAGTTTGACTAAGAGTGACTGAGTAGTGAGTGAGTAGTGAGTAGTTTGACAGAGTTTGACTGAAGAGAGTAGTAGTGGCGGGTGGGTACGAAGTTGCCATATTTATTGAAACGTATGTTTCCGAGTGCAGAGGGGGAGGAGTCACGTGACATTTGCAGCTAGCCTATGACATGCAGTGAGACACAGTGTGCCGCGAGAGATGCTTGCTATTTGTTGTTATTTTCTGAAGTGTGTCACGTGACTTTGGCGCGGCACTGGCGGTGCCTGCGATGGCTGCATCTCATTAGCAAGGTTTGGTATTTTCTCACGGGAACCGCGGAGCCGGCAGAGAGGGGGGCGGAAAGGCGGGTGCGGGCGCGGCTGCCTTGCAGATGCGTTCGTTGTCGGCGAATACTAACGCCAATATTGGTGCGGGAGGCACGTAGCGATATTTATGAATGTTTGTAAACATCTGGCCGCCGAAGGCTGAGTACAAGGCAGGTAAACGGTTAAAGTACAAGGCAGGTAAACGGTCGAGGAAGAGGCCCCGCGCACCGGCGGAGGCCAAGCCCTGGGTAACTGACCCGTCGCCCTTTCTCCGGCTTACAGTACAATACGCGGTTTCGGCCCTCGCGGCCAAGAGAGCTCAACGAGAATTGTTTTGTTGCCTGAACATCTGTGTTTCAATTCTTATATTTTTGTATAGCCTTGCTAGAGCCGTGAGAAGCTTTGAAGGTGGGGTAGCCGAAGAATCTTGGCCGCGCGGGGGAAAGACAATTTGAGGCTGTTCCCTGCTGGCGAGTTTCCTCATGATTCTTCGCGAGATTGAACAACATGCTTTGTTCCGAAGGATAGGAAATAAAGTAGTTGAGAAAATATACACACGAAAGTTAAATGCCGATTAATTAAATTAGATTGCAAACTCCGTCCGTTGACTGTCCTATTTTCCAAATTCCCAGCGGAAGGTATTAGAACTTTCCAAAAGTGGGACGACACATCCTTAATAGAGCAAAAATTCAGTTTTTTCAGCTCTCACTCTTTCACATTACTTAATCATGTGGAGAAGAAACAAAAACTTCAGAATTAGAGTTATAATGGTTTGCATTATCAGTAAGTCAACGTATCTGATAATGTATGCGTTTCAAGAAGAACAAAATATTCGAAATGTCAAAATGCATTCAACATTTATTTTTGAAAGCATCCGTTCTTATAACCCATACAGTTAATGTCTACAATTCATTTCTCCTATTCTAGTATGTAACATGCGTTCTAAAATAAAAATGAAAAGCTACCAATAAAACTTCCCGAGTTATTTTAATTAATTTTTCAGTTCATGATGTCCATGTGCAGTTGTTTGGTGTAGAAAATAACTGACACAGAGGTAAAAGGTACATTAAATTAAAGTGAAATTAACATATCTAGTAATTTACTTCATAAATAAACATTGTTTCTCTTAATTTAGACTACAAAATTGTTTTCTTTCATCTTTTTTCTCCCGTCATAGATCAAACAGTGTACTCTATAATAATGATACTAGGAAAATATTTTTCTCTATGAATAGAAAGATATGTTTTAGCTAAAAGCAATAAATGAAAACTGATCCATTGCCAGGAAGAGTGTTCACCTTTCACATTTGGTCTGTATTCGAGCTATAAATTATTTCGCTTGGCTGCGTGTCATCGTTCAGCAAATAAACAAGGAAAGTACTCTATTCGTGCAAGCCTTCGACAGCGCCACGCGCCCACAGAAGCGAAGCGCGAGGCGGGAGGCAGGGAGATCCGGGGGCTAGGGCCAGGATGAGGGTGGGGCGGGACGGCTCGAAGCGGGGTGGAATGGGCAGCGCGGGGAGGAATGGGCGGGGAAAAGAGAGGGGCGGGCGACACTGGACGGACGGTGCAGGAGAGGTGCGCCGAGGTGGGCGTACGCGAAGTGGTGAAGGAAGTTGTGTGTGCAAAGAGGGATCAAATAAGCAAGGGCGAGACGGAACGGTACGGGACGGGTAGGGTCGGTCGGACTCGCAGGGCTAAGTTGTACAGTAGGGGATAGAACGGGATGGGAAGAGGTGATGCGTATATGGAAGAGAGGGGGACGGGAAGGCCTGGACGGACAGGACATGGTGGGAAGGGTGAGCCGAGGTGCTCCAGTTCGCTGGGATTTGGGCGTTCGCGGGGGTGTGGAGGAAGTAGAGTGTGCGAGATGGGGTGGACGCCTGACAAATAGTTCTAGGTGGGACGAAATGGAACGGGATGGGTAGATCCAGGCGATCAGGTTTCAACTGAACGAAACGGTTCATGAGGGGACGGGACGTGGCGGTCCGGGCCGGGAAGAGAGAGGGGTGGGCGGGACAGGACGGACGGGGCGTGGTGGGTGTGGTGACGAGGCGGGCCTAGGTGGGCGTACGCGGGATGTGTGGAGGAAGTAGAGTTTAGGAAGTGGGGCGGGCGCGTGCCAAATAGGCCAGAGCGGGCGGGCAGCGACGAGCGCGGGGTGGGGCTCAGCTGGAGGGGGATGGGTTGGGGTGGGGTGCGTGGGCGGGGGCGCGTCAGCGGTGGCGGCGCCGGCGGCGGCTTAGCGCGGGACAATGCGCCGGGCACAAAGCCCACGGCGCGGGATTACGCCGGCGGCGGGCGACGGCCGCACCCCGCCCCGCACGCGCACTCGTCGCGCCCGGCCACGCCCACCCACGCCCATTCGCCCCCCGCGGCGCGCGCCTCCCCGCCTGCACTAGCCCTCGCCTTCCTCTGCCTTGCTCCTATTTCACGCCACCTCCTTTCTCTTTTCTCCTTTCCGTTATACTCGTCTTCAACATTCTACTTCTACACCTCCGTTCCTAATATTTGCACATCCATCCTCCGTACACTCCATTATCCCGCCCCCACACCCTCCTACTTCTCCACCTCCACTCTATCCTCCTCCACCTATTGCATCCTCACCTTCTCCAACTCCACCGTATCCGCATCCACCACCAAACTCTCCGCTTCCACCTACACCCTCTCCACCTCCATTTCCGCCTCCACCACCACCCTCTCCGCCTCCACTACCATCCTCTCCAACTTTTCCACCTCCACCCTCCTTTTCCATCTCCACCTGCGCCCTCTCCGCCTCCCCCTTTTCCACCTCCACCACCACCCTCTCCACTACCATCCTCTCCACCTCCACTAGCACCCTCTCCGCCCTCTCCACTCCACCCTCTCTTCCTTCATCCTCTCCCCTCCAACATCTCTATCTCCATCCGCCTCTCCTCTCCCTCTTTGTCTTCACACTTGCTGCCTTCACGCACTACCTTCAGCCTACATGCCTTCATTCTCCGCGCCTCTACCAACCCTGACCGTCATCGTTAATCTTCACTAAATGTAACGCCACCCGACCCCCTTTCCTCTTTCTCTTCATCCCAGGAAGCCATTTCCCGGTCCCCGCTGCTTTCAGGTGAGGGATTCACTACAAGCGCTCGCCACACGTGCGGCCTACTTCGCGTTGCTTTGTTTGGCGCCGTATTAGGTTGGTTTGCGTTTCGTTTGTTGTTGTACATTAGTCTGCTTCACACATCGTAATGAAAGGCGCCCATGACGTAACATGAAGTTTCACGACATAACACCCTGCAACAGCCAAAGACCTTAATTGTAGCTCTTTGATCTGGAATCCTTTTTTTATGTAAGGGCCCGAAAGTATGTTTACAGCCAACGTTAAAATTCTGACTACATTTCCGTTCAGCGTTGATGTTCAAAATGTTTCGTCAACGCTAAAGACGCATTCCAGGAAATCGCAAATGTTGCATCGTATGGATTTTCACTGGAATTACTTTTTTCTGCTAAAATCCTTCTATAATAATAGGTACGTGCTCAAACCTTTTTCACTAAAGCATTTTTTCTGTTAGCTTTTCAAACTACATGTTACACTCCCTTAATCCCTCATTACTCTATCGCCCTCACTATTTTATTCTCTGTCTTTCTCGTTCTCTCTTTCTTTCTCTCTCACTCTCTCTGGTAAAATGGCTTCGTCTCTACACTCATTTACAGAATTATTATTGCAGCTGTCGCATGGTATCCTTAGCGTTTAACACCCTTCCTCCCAACGTAACTAATGACACTTTCGACCCTTTTACTGGCGTATCACATGCATTTAATTTTGTCTTCAGAAGTCATGTTGCTCCTTGAGGGCATTGCCACTAACTCTCCGTCACCAATCAAACTGTACACAGAGCGTTCACTCTTCTTACTTTCTCGCTACTACTACCGCAGTAGAGAGAAAGTAATGTAATGCTGCGCAAAAATAAGACGAATTTTCGGAAGTAAAACTCTTATTACAGAGCTATGCCAACGTAAAAGGGGATAAATCCACATGCTAAATTTTAAAAAATCCTCTAACACATGGTGAAGCTAGAATCCATGTTTTGTGGGTCCTTGATAGCGAAAAATCGATTGACGGCAAAGCGTCTGTCTGTGAACAACGCTAATGGCTAAACTGTTCAGTCGATTTTCTTCAAAATTGATATGCTGTATTCAATCTTGTTGATGCCGCGGCTTCTGGAATTGGAAACTGATATTTTAATTTTCGGGAGCACTTTGCACGAAGCCCCTGGGATATTTTCAAAATTTTCAGAAATATATCTCCTAAGTTTTTGATTAAACTTTATTATTGGAAAGTGTGAAGGGCATTTAAGAGAATGGCGTAGGTATGATATTCGTTGAAAACCCAAATTTTTCAAAAATTGAAAAAATTTAAAATTTTTTCCGCGTCTTCGTCAATTACAGTTACGAAGACAAATATTTTTTTCTTAATAAATTGTGTTAAACAGATCTAAAAATAATGTCTAGTTAAGTTGATCAAAATCGTGAGTATTTTTTGCAAAATTTTGTGTCAAACATATGCAATTTTTATTTTCTTTAAAACATTTTTTCTTAAAAGCGGCGCAAAATTCTTTGATTAAATTCACATCGTAGGCAGTGTTGAGGACGCTTAAGAGAATGGTGTGGGTCTCATGCTCGTTAAAACTCCTGATTTTTGTCAAAATTTAAAAGAATTTCGACATCTTCCTATACCTGCAATTGTGAAGATATAATTTTCTCTTAATCAAATGTGTTTATAAAAACAGATCTTCAAATAAGGTCATGTTGAATTTTTTGAAAATATGAGTATTTTTTGTGTATTTTTGCGACAAACATAATAGCTCCCTCCTAATTGACTTGTCTTCATCTTCGACGTCTTCCTACAGCTACAATTGCGAAGATACAATTTTTTTCGTAATGAAATGTTTTCATTAAAAATAAATCTTCAGATAAGGTCATGTTCAATTTTTTGAAAATATGAGTATTTCGTGAGTAATTTGTGAGAAAAAATAATCACCCGTTCCAAATGTACTGCGCTTTTTGAACGTAACACCAAATATTTGGATGCTTTGGAAGTTAGAATTTGTATATTATTACATATTTGTTTGTTCGTTTCTTACATTCGACCCTTTACACGCTAATCTTTTAGAAATTATTTAAAATCCATTTGAAATATATGAAATAAAATTTGCTTGCTTTCAGCGAATATCAGATTGGAATGCAACAATGACTCGACAACAATGACTCGGGTTCTAATTGTTGCGACTCGATTTTCCTGTATGGAAAGCCGTTATAATTGTCAAATGTTTGGATATTTGGACATGTATTTTAGATATGTTTTTAACTATATGAAGTAGATGTATTTAAGAAAAGAAATGTATAAATTACTTCTAATACTGACGAAAAAAAGCTAATTTAGACCCAGGAAATTTTTTTTTGATTCCGCTAGGGAATGAACCTCATTGAAACGAAAATTAAATCTCCGTTCAGCTGTTGAATTTGGATTCTCTTAATTTTTAAATATAAATCATTAAAATTGGCAATTATTCGGCAATTTAAAAAATCATTTATTCGTTATAACACAAGTTTATGTACATCCACGCCAGTTGAATGTTTTCCATCACAGTTTTAATATATTCGCCAACTAGGGGTTTATTGTCTGATGATTGATGTTTGAAAAATTAGTTATTTTAGAATGAAATTCCTTTTTTTTTTTGTTAGACAAATTTTTGCTATAATTTTATATTTGAAAATGCTAATACATATGGTTACAATATATTATCATCATATATATTATTAGTGTAAGGCAGTTTCGATTTAGAACTACTACGGATAAATTACGCGACCGATTTCGCTCGGGAAGCATTTTTCTTGAAGCTCTTTTTTCATTGCGTCGGCCCTGGGAATAACTTTTTAAATTCTTTTATTATAACAATAAATATTTGAAATAAAATGAGCAGACGGGCAATCAGTGCGATTCGATGGTGATCATTGATTCTCTTCAGAATCGATTCTTGAATCGACGGGAACAGCGGCATGAGAAAGCATGGCCGGCCCGGCCAGAGAGCAGTAGCATTACGCGGCGTGAAGCAAATATGACGTTGCACATTGGGACGAAAACTTATTGTACCGTGGCAGCATGCTTCAATACTTCGTAAATTCAAAGTATGTACGGATGAATTCACTTAGAATTTTACGTTTTGTATTACCAGTTTCACATTATATTTAACCATTTACTATTTCATGTTTTGAAACATTGCAGTTGCTGAATATTTTTCAGCAGCTTGCAAAAGCCACGAAAAATCCATTCGAGCGTGGCAATGAGCTTTGAAATTTGTGAATCCAAAATAGGTAGGAAAGGTACGTATTAATACAATTGGGATTTTATGTGTTATGGGTTTTATGTGTTACGTTCGCGCCTAACCAAACCTAACATAACCTAATTTTTTCAGTTGTATTTGTACAAGTAAATTTGTTTCAACTACGAAACCAAACTAATGTAAATAATTTATTCAAAGGAGTAACGGTGTTTCATTCCTTTTTTATAAAGATAAAAAGTAACTTATTGTATCCATAAATGTGCTTTTTGCACTATTTCCCCCTTGATTTATTCTGTTGATTATGTGCATTTATTGCAATATTTTTTTCTTGATTGATTGGTTTTTATTACATTAACATTTTCAGCTGTTGTCCATGTGAATTGGTTTCATCTACCAAACGTAACTAAAACATGTCTGTGCTGCAATAACGTTATCCAATAGTCTTACTATATAACTGAATTGTTATGATGTGTAACTTGTAGATAGATTGGCATGTATTTGTATACTGATATTGATGAATCATTTTCAGCAAAGTGCTAGGCCACTGACAAATTGTTTGTGTGGGAGTGCAGTATAACCTTTTTCAGCATTACATTTTTAAAGAAAAGAAAAATAGTAATTTACTTTACCCATAACTGTATTTCTTTTAATATTTTCTCTGATCAATACTGAAAATTACTAATAAATTAAAAAATATCACAATGCTGTAACATTGTTGGTGCTAATAATTTGTTAATATACAACTGAATTATTATGGTTGATCATTTGTAGATATATTCTATCTACAATGTAGTATCATTTGTAGTATTTGTATATTGATGTTGATGAATTATTTTTCAGAGACTTGCAAGGTCACTAACTAATTATTTATGTGTGGCTGTTTGTGGAGCTTTGGAAGTTCAAATTTGGAAGTTCAAAAGTACGCGTTAATTAATGAATGAAATGATATAAAATTGTGTGTTATGATACAGTATATTATCATTGCTACAGTAGCATTTGACACAAGTTTATTGTTAGGACATAACTGAGTTGATATGATTTGTAATTTGTAGCTACAATGGCATGTTAGAGGCGATTGACTTTGAAAAGCTAACGTAAAAAAAGGAAGAAAGATCAAAACAACAGAAACAGTCCTCCACGCCAAGTTAATGTGTTCAGAAGATCAGGGGAAGCAGATGTAGCAGTCTACAAATTAGTATACATAGTACAGCCAAACCGTAGTGTGAACAGGAAGGGTATGATGCACCAAACATATAACATGATGCACCAAAACGATAAAGATGTCCAGAAAGTTTATTTTGAAGAAATGTCTGTATTTTTTGAGTGCTTTAACTAGAGACATTTTGCCTCCGAAAAAGCATAAGGCGAGTTTATTAAGCCAAGCAAAATCTGATATTGTTTCCCCTATTGAGGTTCCTGAACTCCTAGGAAAATTAATTACAAAAAATGATGAAAGATCAAAACATTACTTGAGTAATATTAGAAGTTATTTGTACTAATGTCCTAGCATTTGTCTCTGTGCAAGCAAATCGTTTAACATTTAAAAACCATAGGCCGTACTGTTACGCATTCAAGGGCATATATACCATTCAGTGATACCTGTACATCTCAATAATGTCAATCCTTTAAAGTATGCAAATCTCTCTTTATTCGAGACTCGGACAATTCTTTACAGTTCAGAATAAATCAAGTTAGTAATAACGAATGCGAAGCAGATTTAATATTATTGATGGACAGGCTTCTCAATGTCAATCCGTATACCCAATTGTTTCAACATAAAGTTGATGTGAAACAAATTTGAAACAAACCTGTTCTAATTCTCTTCCTATTTACCATCTCATTTTTTCTGCGGAATACTTTTGATAAAAGATATTACGATCTATCAACAACTGTAGAAATTGCTTCTGTATTTCTAAGTGACGATAGAGGTCCCTCCAACAATATTTCTTTCACAATTCATTCTGAAGTATTTGGTCATCGAATGAAAATAATATCTGCTTTTGACTCGGATACTGAACCCATTTCTTATCCATTACTTTTTGTACGTAGAGAATCATTGCGGAAGCTTTGGATGAGTCTTGATTCTGTCCATACAACTTTGGTTTGTAATGTTGTTACTCAGTTGCAGTACTGTTCTTACCGCTTAGCAATAAGAGGTGGTTTTCAGCCCTTTGCCCAGTTCTGGAAGACTGTTCCAACAATATGTTGTAGATTCTTACATCAAAATTTTATCAAAAACAAAATAAACAAAATATTTAGCATCCCTTATAACTTTTTAGGTGCAAAATAATTCTGTATGGTGTTGAATTCCATTATATTCTTAAGTGTTTTCCGAAAATAATAAAATACGATGTGTAGAACAGTAATTGTGAATAGTTAAATAATTGAGTAATGTTTATTTAATATCTTCATGCATTTTGAGGACTATTAGTTAACATTTCACTTATAATACCAACATAGGCTCTTGCTTCTCTAGAGGAAATAAACATTTTTCCAGCTTGAAATTGAGTTGTTTCTGTGCCATTTCAGATAATCTCTCTGAATATTAATACCATGCATGCATACATTACAATAAAGAGGGAATGATTTAAACATATTTCAATATCGCGCATGGAACTACAAAATGTATCCCCCCTAAGAACTACATTGTACATTGCAGAGCTAAAAAAGTGTATGACCTGCAATTGTCTCAAGTTAGATTTAATTTTATAAAATTAAGAGGAAAAATATTGTTTTGGGAATACTATATTTTAGAGGATAGACAGTCCTGAGAGCTTAGACAATGGATGTGTTATTGTATCAATATAAATTTCAATACTTGCGTTGGTTACGTTTTCCACTTTGATGTGCAACGTATCATGTACCGGTAAACTGAAATTGAAGTTTTATGATACATTTATTCATGTTTTAAACTGAATGGATTTAAAAAGTGGTTTCACATGGATTTTATTCATAATTGCATAAGTTACGTTTTAACAATGAATACAATCACTTTAATGTAGTGGGCAAATAATAATGATTCACGTTCATTCATTACCATATATGTATGGTATATCGTAACAAATTCTTTACACGTAAAATTTTAATCACTCAAATAAATATAACTCACGTAAAATTTAATCACTCATATATCTAATATATCAAGAAATTGTTTAAAAACCATATGATAAATGTATTTTCATTGAATTGCAAAGTCATTTTTTAAATTTTGTAAACCTTTCAATCCTTCATCTGAAAAACATGCTTACTTTTGCAAGTTTCTTTTCTTTACCTGATCTCTTATGGAATGGAGAAAAAGAAAACCGCTCATTTAATGAGCGGGTATACCTCTAGTAATAGTTATTGTTCAGAAATTTGCATGACTGTGAATTACTAATTTACTGTAATTGTCAATTACAATACAATACATTGTTGCAATAAAAATATATAATACCAAATTATATATTTATAATATTTTGTTATTTAATGTATTTTAAATGCACGTATTTAGTATAAACGTAGAAAGTATTTAGCACATCAAGTCCTAATGTATTTAAATGCTTATTTATAATGTATTTTGGCGAAGTATTTAAATAGTAAATTTAAAGTGTTTTGCCCAACCCTAGTAATGCGTTTTACAAAAATGATCATTGAGATGCGTTAATTCGGAGAGACTTATTATTAAAGGCGAGAAAGCACGTGCTGTTTTAGCACCACTAGTTTCAAATTACAATGAATGTCTTTGAGTACATGAAAATGGGACGGAAGGATTTCCTCCCGCGTAATCAGAGCATTCACGTTGATTGCGGGGGCTTTCTTTCTGGATTGCGTATTTTTCAACGCATGATATGTATGGTACCAACATATGGGAATGGTATACAGCTTCCATCTTAAAATTAAAGCCGTGTACCATTCCCACCACCGTTTAATCGGCATTGCCCTTTCTTCCTCCCTACCTTCCGAGATCTCTCAACCGGTTCACATCTGTGCCGTCATCTTCATCGTTTTGCGTTTCGGTGCATCGACGCCATTCCAGTCGGCTGGTCTTCCCGTTGTCCCGGTCCCCAATCCGATCTCCAGTGACTCGCGAAATGTTCGGATTTCGCACAAAACAGAGGGCGCGTCGATCGCTCCTGAGTTTCTCCGTGGGGTCAAAGCACTGCGGGCGATGCGCGGCCGTCGAGCAGTGGGCGGAAACATCCGCCACAATTGCATCTCTTGTCGTTTTACAACTTTTCAGATGAACAAACTATTATATTATTCACATTAAATTTGTGTAGACGAGTTGTATATTTCAGCTAACGATAAAAACAGATTTCGATAATTTTCTGTAATGTTGTTGAATAGCTGTATTCCGCAATCGGCAGTGACTGTAAAGGATCTGTAGAAATAGAAAGTAGATGTCTTTGTTGGGCCATTATTCATGGATTACCAGTCTGCTATTGTTAAATACACGTTTCTAAACAAAGTCTATTATATTATTTCTATGGTACGTTAATGTCTCCCACTTTTTTAGTTAGTTTCAAAAGACATTGTCATATTGTTTCTCAGTATTTCACCTTAGGTTGCGTGAGTGACACGTCACGCGTTCTCATAATAATGGGGGACGTTAAGCATTTGTTAACAGTCATGTGGAAGACGATTAAGTTATTATAACAATTACAATAATTATAATAATTACACATTTCTCATTTAAATCAAAGAACTTAAACAGCAACATATTGACAAAGTAAATGAGCACGAATAGAGGAGCTTGAAGAAAGTCAAAATCTTTTACACGAATAATAATTTTACCAATAAGTATCATATAATTTCGAAGTTAAACTACAAAGTTCACGGTGTCCATGGGAACGGTTGTTGTGGGCTTGACGTCGTCGTCGAAGTTCATTGCTAAGGTTCTTTTCAAAATTATTTCTCAAGCCATTTTGATTTTTTAAAAATTTCTTCGTAATTTCCACTAAAAATTATGTTCATAATTTGGTAGTGGTTTGTTTAGTGGTGTTTGTGTGTGTGTGTGTGTGTGTAAGAAAAAATAAAAGAATGAGAGGTGAAAGGGAGAGAGAGAGAAAGAGACCTTCCTTAAAGGCAATTTCTAAGTAATATGCTCTACCTAGAAGGTATCTATAATACTGTTCAATGCTCAAAAAGCTTTATATATACATATATTTAGTGACTTGGCAAATAGTATTAACAAAAAGAAAAAATGAGAACACTTCAATGCTATCAAAAGTGCTATCAATCAATCAAAACTTAAGATTACTTCAATGCTATAATAGGTTTAAAGTTGCTATTTGATGAAATTAAAAACTAAGAGATTGTTGTAAATGCCGCAATGGGAAACGATGAGATTTACTAGGCGCCTGTAATATAGCAAAAAAGACAATAATGTATCACGCTGAAAGTTTCATAGATGTCACCTTTTTATTGCGGCAAAGACTGGAAACATAACACACTTCGTTTTCCTAATATAATTCAAAGAATAATGCATCATTTTATCATGGTACACAAGAGCCGCGTACTAGTTCTTTGAGACATCGAAAACAATATGATAAAAAGGTGATTTGAAACAGGAAAAAGACTAAAAAAACACTGAGAAAAAATAAAGAATGGCAGAAAATTCTAGTGGCGGATCTTGCCCCTTGTTGTCGGCCACCGCCTGTTGCTCTGATCCACAGTTTTCCGTGGTTTCTCCGAATAACACCACGCGAAGTCTAGAATTGTGCCGTAACAAACAAGCAACGAAACGCTTGCAATATTACTTTTTGCATTCTTGTACCCTCTTCTTCCTTTATTGACCCACATGCACATTCATACATACACACACACATACACACAGGCGCGCACGCAGTACACTAGAATGTATATTGGGAGACCAGTCGGGAGCTTAGAGGTTGCCTCGGTTGGTTCGGGGAACGCGGAGAGTGAGAATGCAAGTTCCATGTTGATGATCTCACGTTCCAACGGATCACCAACTCCTCTTCCCTCCACCTCCGCGGATACAACATACACTGCACTTACGATTATACAATCCTGAGTACTTGGCCTACTCGAAATCAACACCCTTTCACTCACAGTACTCTCGCATTTATGGAAAAATAACGGAGCCCGGCAGACGTTCTTCTGCCCTTAATATCCCTCTTTCTCCTTCCCTCTCCCTTTCTTTCTACGTCTCTCTCATCGTTTCTCTCTCCGTCTGTCCTTCTCTCACTCTCTCCGTCTCTCCTTCTTTCTCTCCGTCTCTCACCCCGCCTCTCTCTCCGTCTCTCATCCCGCCTCTCTCTCCGTCTCTCACCCCGCCTCTCTCTCTCTCCCCGTCACGCTCTGTGCCTGTCTCAGTTTTTCTGCCACTATGTGTGTCTCTCTGTGTCTGTCTCTGTCTCTGCCTCTCTCTGTCTTCATTCACATGTAGTTGCAGATTCTGCACATCTTTGAACAGGTGGGGTAATAATGCGAAGCGCCAGACTAGCCAAAATATAATAGAATGTTGAAGATCTAATCCTGTATATTATGGTGTAAGAAACGTTTCTTTGAAACCTTCTTCCTCAAAATTTTAGTTTTTAATGCCCTGGAACGCTTTGTTTATGAGTTATTTAACGATATAATTGAAAAATCCTATCGTGTCTAGCGGGTTGCGTTTGACATGAATATTTAGTTTTTGTTCTACAGCACCTCTAGCGCCATTTTTTCGATCTTTTAATAGTTATTTTGCTAATTGGGGTGGAGATGGATCCAACAAAACAGAGATAATTAAAATTGGTCCAGTCATTCTTCAGTTATAAATACTGTAACGAACCCGATTTTGTTTTATATCTAGAGAGAGATAACCGGACACCTTTCGTTTCACATGTGCGTCACCACCGAGACGTGCGTTGGCGCCCACAGCGCGCGGGAGCATCAACCGTCGTCCGAGAGACGGGCCCTCACTCCCCCCGCCCCCGCATCCCGACCTTGCCCCGCCGCCGCCAGCGGAACGCTGGACGGCCGTCTGCCGCCATTGAGCGCAGCTTTTGTGCGGAGGGTGAATAAAATAAAGCATTGTGCACAAAGACGCGATCGGTGGGATCCGTTTGGGGCGCCCATCGGAGTGGAAAGCAATGCGACGCGGCACCGCGCTACAGGGCACGGGTTCCGTCCCCGCCACCTCCCGCCGCCCCGTCATCCCCGTCCCCCCCTCCCGCCGCCGCCCGTCTGATCGCCCATCACATTGCTGTTACCGTCACCCGACCCGCCATAAATTTAAAAACACGAGAAATAAGTGCTTTTGAGAAAGATACTTTGAAGTATATCCATTAAAATACCACAAGTACCATGTACACAATTTTCGAGGTTTTATTGGTAAATGAATTATATGAAGATACTTATTGGATCATACCGGAAGAGATGGCTCAGGAATTCAACTGATGTCACTGCAGTGACTGACTGCCAGGGCCTAGGTTCGAGTCCCGAAGATGGCAGGATTTGCGACACTAGCATGTCAGCTAGGTCGAATTCAGTCGCTGTCTGGAGGAGAAATCAAGCGGCCGACTGCTCTGATCGGTAGTTTTCGTTGGTTTCTTCGATCAACACCAGGCGAATGTCGGCGCAGTACCCTTACAAATGAGAGCGAACTGCGTGTGATCTTTCCTTCCTCATCCATGTCCTATCCTTAGCCCTTACTTACTTACACACACACACACTAGCATGCACTACAGTACCACACATGGCAGGAGACCAGTCAGGAGCTTGCAGCCTTTCCCGACTGGGACGGTGCCCTGCGAGTGGGTGACACGTGGTTGGGGAAAACCCCGCTGCCCTACGATAGATCGGCGCCAAATCTAACCATCCAGCGGGGAAAGATCACAGCCATTTGCTGAGGATGAGAACATGACACTTACGGGACTAATGACCTTAGCAGCTGACATGCCCGGAATCACTATTCAATCAAAAAAATCTGTTACGGTGCACATTGCTATTACAGTCACCTGATCCTCCTTAGTCCGAACTTAGATGAATGAGAACTTTTAGTTAGAAAAATGAGAACTTTTGAGAAGCTACTTTAAAGTATCCACATTAAAATACCTCCAACACCAAATTCACAATTTTGGAGGTGTTGGCACATTTCATATTCATATTTGGCGCCGTGGCGGGAGATTGGTTTTTAATAACAATCTTTGGCCCTTTATTGCTAGCTCAGAATTTGCATTTTGAACGTACCGCGTTGGACTTATAAAAAATTCCCGCTAAAACCGCGCGCTAGGCACTAAAAGAGCGGGTATATAAAATTCCTTTGTTTTCTGTCGAAATTGCATTCGTCCTAGAGTCTCGTAATAGTTTCATCTGTCTTCGACAGGGGGCAGCACTTACTGGGGTTCCGTCCCAGGCAGTCTGAGGCAGAGGAAATTATTAAAGACACACCCCGAGCTCCGTTTTAACCAATGACAGCATTCCATTCACACAAATTCAAACAGCGAAACAGGTTTTTCAAAGTAGTCGCTCCGCCCAGTGATCTTCAGTGCGCTCGCATTAACGTTCCACGAGAACAGTTTAACTTAGCAAGGTTGGCATACCTGTCGCATTTTAGAAAGCCTTTCAAAGAAGCCATATTTTCGCGGGAAACTGCGCATTGCATGAGCAAATTTGTGTAATACAGTTTAAAAGAAGGCATTGCTTTTCGTGTGAGACTCAGGTAACGGGTTGAACGATTTATTCCCTGATTGCTTATTTATTTATACTATCTTCTAATAAGAAGGGTATACTGTGTCTTTTCAGAGATCGAACGAGCGAACGAGGATAACATAACATTTCGTCTCGCCGTAACCAAAAAATGATGACCGCTCTCCCAAATAATTGAACAATAACCCAAATCTGAAAAAGGAGCTATATCGCCGCCTTAACAGGAGGTTTTAATTATAGATGAATTATATGAAGACACTCATTGGACCATTAATATCAAAGCGGTTTTTTGCAGCGACCATTACTGCGGCACATTCACCTTCAATGCTGAGGCTTAAAAATATTCATACTACCACAAAAGTATCAATCGTGTAGCAAACAACTGATACACTCAACTGTTCATACTGATACAAAATTCAACTTTGTATTTTCAATCTAGATCTTAAAAACATTTGAGAATTAAAGACCTACACTTCTATCACCCATTATACCGGATATAGAGCTATAGATAATGAAAAGCTACTGCAATGTTTCTCAAAAGCAATCCCAATGAGGATTAAATAAAGTGATAAAAATCATTTAGACTCTTTAAAGATATAATTTACTATCTCAACTTCGATGCAAACTCGTAGATATGCAATATTACAGAATTTTTCAGGTGACAATGCTTTTCACTTTAACCCCAAAACATGTGATGACAGAAAAAACTTCTCTCATTTTTCACAATTCCTCTTCCTTGAATCGGATGCGTCATGTACAGCCGAGGGCCCTCTAATGTGTTGGTCCGAATAGACTTGGACTCACGTGTGGCGTCATGCAGGTTACAATAATACACAGACGAGAGTGGGTTTAACTTATTGCTGGTTTATTAATAATTAAATCCACCACCGAAAGAAACCTTATGTACAATCGTTAAATAACGAGATAAATCGACCCCACTACTAGGAGTGATATAAATTCTATGGCTATCACACCATCCACTTAACTATCGAATGAATCCGATCGTGTGAAACACCGCAGAATTCCTACAGGACTCGTCACTTGAGTCTCACTGCCTCACGGCAAACACATTGCCAGCTCTAGCCTCCGCACACGCGGTCTGCGCCCCCACCAAGCGGCTGCCTCTGAACTGCACAAATCGACTGCCTGAAGCGAAAAAGGGGCCGGTGAAGCGTCGCAGCGCCCTAGCTAGGCTCTCAGCGCCCTTTCACTCTGGGCTTTCCGACTACGTCACATCCTGTCGGCGAGCGCGTGGTCCTGAGGACCTCTCCTACCTCACGCGGTGGCCCTGTTGTCACATCTACGTGCACGACACTACGCACGTGTCACACACTTCTGTGCTCGCCAACACTTCGCCCACCCCGTTTCGCATTGGGTCCCCGAGTCGGATGCGAGTGCCATGAGAACGCGAGTTGCTCATGAAAAATTAGACACGGCACGTGACATAAATATTAATGGCACGTGAAAAGGTACAAAAAAGCTCGCCGCAACAATCCCCCGACAAAAGCTCATCAAATGTTTGTTCGTGGAATGCCAACGGGCGTGAATCGAGAATGAAATGGGAGAGGCAAAATCTGCTGCATTCAGTAAGTTTTGTTCGCTGCGAAGTAAAATCTTTTTTCATTTTCGGCTAGTGCAATCACGTGTGTACAATGACTGAGCAAATTTCATGTGGACGATGCAAGATTAATGAATTAACCGGTTGTCCTTTCTGGAACTAACTGAATATTTTTAGAAAACTCGAGTGAGAGAATGAGTGTTCTTTATTTCTCCGCCGTAAAATACTCACACTCTCTTTACGGTACATGTGTCATGTGGACCGGGAGTGGACCCGGGAGTTGGAGGGGTTCCTCTACCTTTGGAACGTGAGATCCGGACCTCTCCTACAGGCCGGCCTGTGGGAATTTTCCCTCTCAAGGTATCCCCTGCACGGGAAACTGCACCAGCCGTGACAACCTCTACGCTCCGGACTGATTTCGTGTCGAGTGTGGTAGTTTAGAGTGTATGTTTTAACGTTAAGGATGTGATTAGGAACGGTAAGAGAAGGAAGATTGCGCGCGATTCGTGGCACGTGTATTGGCAGCAGCTCCGATTTTAGTCTGGGGTTGTTCGTAGACAACTAGTGCTAGAGACATCTAGTGCTAGTTGTCTACGATCAATGTGGACATCTAGCGCTCAGAGAAACCATTCACTAGAATTCTGAAGAGAGCTGCTGAATTCTTCTCGGCTATCTTGTTGGTTTCGAATATCCGCCAATATGCGGACTCAAACCCTAGATCCCCTAGACAGAGTTTCTACAGATACTGCAGAGACAAAAGTATGAACTAAAGTCATTCGTATAATATACGAGGACAAGGACAGTGAGATAAGACGTAACGCCTGCCCTTCTGTCTTCAATTCCCACCACATGCATTCCCTGGTTCATAACATTTACATTGAGATAATGCCGAGGAAAATAAAACGTTTTAAAATGAATAACAAAACCATAACACATCGCAGATTTGCGTAATATATGGTAGTGTTGGGAGAGTATGGTACCCGGCTATGGCATTCTTTTTATCTTCTGTTCACACCATGCACATCCTCAAGTTTACATGATTTACTTAGATGTAACGAAAGGTGAAACATGCTCATTTTTATGTACACAAATTCTTAAATTTTACCTAAATAAGGGTAGTGGGGACAGACGTATCACCTCTTTTGCGGTTTCACTTCTCCCGCTCCCAGTTACATCAACCACAAAACCAATATGATTTACTTTTCCGCAATAGCGAAAAGACTGGCATTTCTTTTGAAATAAGTGCCAAAACCCATAAAATCCATGACTTTTTACCTACCGTATTGTACCAGGGACTGTGGGTTCGGCGGTCGAGTCATTGACTGTCAGACCGCTTCCGTTCTCTTTGCTTCTCATCCCATCGGTCATGAAGCCCATATGAAGCTGCTTGGGTGCTCGGGGAAAACATGTTAAATATCTATTACAGGCGTATTAGTTTTTCAGGTGGGAGAGGGGTGACACCATGCACGCGCCGGTACCACTAGACGTTGCTAGGGCACTGTTCATTCAATTACTGACAATGGTGAAATTTTTATAACAATCAGAACCAATATTGTTACAATCCATGCAAATCATAGCAACGTCCAAATTATCCTCGTAACATAATTCAAACGAAGAAGAATGTTGATATCACGCTGTTTTATTTGTTTACAAGTGTTCTTTTAAAATTACCATGGAAATTTCTTAAATTAAAAATATATTACTGTGGGATGTTTTCTCTATTAACTAATGTATATCAGCTAAGCACAAATATTTCAGATATGTTGCAAGTTATCGTACCTCCTCCTGGCAGATAAATATTAAGTTTTTACAGTGATTTACCAAGATGCTTCGTACAGTTCAAAAGTACATGATCAAAATTGAAATACATTTCTTTTTATCATTGCGCTTTTATTTAAAGAACAAGACCCGACCGAATGTCCTGCAATTATAAAGTATTTTTTGTCGGAAAATATGAATTCCTTGAAAATCTGGAATACAAATACAGAATAAAAATATATTTTAAAAATTTATTGAAACTGTTTTCTATTTAATTACATTTAGTCAGAAAATAAATAAAACAACTAATAAGTTAATGAAGTTACATTCGTTTGAATGTGCAAAATATGAGCTATAATGTGTGTAATGAAATAATTCAATAACGTACTTACAGTCTAAATTAAATTATACTCTAAATAGAAAAGAGAAATCTGAATACGACTAATTATTTACCATTGTTGTTTCAAAAAATGTAATGGTGAACTTGGCATGTTGTCAAATTCTTATCAGTAAAATCCCTTCCATGTCTATTCAACACTGCATAGTTATATAGCCGTACGCACAGACCCTATCCTGAAATATTGTTAACGATTTTTTTCTGTACCATGGATTCAATTATTTCAGGAACATTTTTCTAAGCATTAAATTTATTATCTTTTCATTAGGACATCATCACTTCTTTTCATAACAACGTAAATATATGTGTTCTCTGATCAGTGGTACGTCATATTGGTTTATATCAAGAAATGTCAAAAATACTAATTTTTCAGATTACGCTTTCTGGAACAAATCTCTTATAATCCCTGCGTGATTCTTGAAACAAGGTTTTACGGCTATAGGATGCATCCTTTCCGAGTAATAGTCTACGATTGGATGCATGAAAAAGAAAAACGATCGGTTGTACAGAAGAACCGTCTGTCTCTTTAAATAAGAATTAACGACTTGATGAAATAGAATTTACGTATGGTCTTTGAAAACCAGGCCAACTATATTGTTAAGTACACGTTATTTGTAAATATTGAGTGTAAGCAAATAAAGAAGTATCTTAGATACTTTGCGATTACACCACACTGTTTATTTATTAACGTTCTAATGAAGTAAAATAAACTATTTTGTGGTGGATACTCTCATAAAACTTTATCCATTGTCACGAACTTAAGTTTTTCACACAGTCCATGGAATTGGTATTAATCATTCTAGATAAAAACTATTTTAATTAATATATTTAAAAAAATAAAGAAATGAAAAGTAACATTTTTTGCATCATATTGTCACAAGAAATTATACTAAAAAGAGTTCTACTGTATTAATAAATAAGAATAATAACTTATACTAATAAACTACTATACTAATAAACCCTATAAATGCTAATAAATAAGTGTACTTTCAAACAAATTTCAAGATGTGCAAATAGTATATTCAAGTTGTGGCTGGTACAGGCATCTCACTTTTCACTTGTAATAGCGAGGCAGAAATGGTAATCTGAAATGCCGTTTGCATTGTACTCTCCGTAGTGCATAACAATTAGTTCATTAGCTCCATCACCCATTGCTTGCAATACACCTGCAATACTTTTGTGATTCAAACGCCTCCGTATGTTCATTTATTTATTTGGAAGTACTTTTAGGCGTCACTTCGTTTGACACCTCTGCCATCACCGCCAGCTAAGGTAATATTACTTACCCAAATCCTCATCTGTCATCAGCGGGGCCTGCTTTTTGGCGGGTTCCTTCCAAGGAAACACCACAGAGCGAGGGATAAAACTGAGGGGACGGAGAGCAAAATGGTCTTGAGGCTTACATTTTCTGGAGACTGACAATATTAAATGAATACATGTTCAGAAGTTGTATGTTATTCTTAATATAGTATGTTCTCGTCATGAAAATTTGCATTTATTAATTAATGTAATATTACAACTAAATATTAAAATTAATTTTCTGACATTTGATGCGCAATTACCATACACGTGAAATACGGTAACTAAAAACCAGAAAAATGGCATCAAAAGTTTATTGCGTGTTTCAGCATTATTACAGACATATCTATAGCAGTGAAACGGATATGATACAAAACAAAACTCAAAAACTCTATTTCACATCTATGTCGACAGTATTGTCGAAAACAATATTCTGCATTTTATAATTTCGGGCAGGTTAAAAATACCCTTTCATAATTTCCTTTATCTGGCGCGCACGCACCGCTCTCCTCCTTTCTCATTAAACTAAAATTCGAGCACGAAAAAAAAGGAGCATCAACTCCGCTCTTGGGCGCGATCTCCCGGCAAGAGAGCAGCTCTCTACTCTATCGCCACGCGGCGAGAGGGAGCTTCTACCAAATTGGATGGACGCGCGCAAGCGAGCGAGCGAGCGGGCGAACGAGCGAGCGGGACGGTCGTTCCGTAGGCGGTAACCGCCAAAAATCCATACGCAAATAACAATAACCGGTCGCCGCAGCTCGCGTTCTGCGGTGTGTCGAATTATCTAATTACTCTCAACGCCCGAGGCAGGAGATGGGGTTGGCTTTGCGGTTTGCAATCTCGCCGCCCGCCGCTGCCGGCGACGCGCGCGCCGCCCTCCGTGTGGAGCTCACTGCTCCGGAAAACCGGTTCTTTTTGCGGCCCTCGAGCGCCCTCGCCCGCCCGCGCGGCTTACCGCGCACAGTGGATGGATACGCGGTTCTTGCGAGCAGAAAAGGGACTGATTGGGTTCTAATTTTTTTCTTGATACTCCACAGTGGAGGACGCGGGGAAAGGTGGGTTTTGTCTGATTCACGACAGTGCAGTGCTGTCAAATTTGTCGACGGAAAACTCAGTGTAACAGCGCGTCTTTAACAGATGCGATACTAATCCCTCGCTTCTAGATCAGTCTTTAAACAAATGCTCTCTTTAAAGACCGTCTAGAGGCGCTAGGGACTGCTTTTACTTTGTCACGGTCACTAGAATCCACCACTTTAGCAATATTTTTTTTCTACCATTGCTATTAAATGTGTGGATTTTATGGCGCCAGTTGGTGTACGAAGTGTCTTAGGAGACGGTCCAGGAACTGCTTTGATTAATATAATCGAAAGTCCCAGAGTTATCCAAATACAAAGTCTTGGAGTCTTGCCAAACCAGTGAAAACAGATAGTCCCAAAATCCAAATCGTTAAGTGAAAAGAATACCAGAAAAATCGTCCAAAACTAGCTCAGTAATACACACAGCACGTACAGATAGTAACATGGAGAGAGAGAGAAAAGTAGAAAGCCCGTATGGTTAAGAAAGGTAGGCAGCACTGCAAGCTGAGCCGTGATGGCGATTTTACCGGGCCATGCGGTGTTGGGCTGCACGAGGACTAGGGTACTCGAGGACCAAGAGCGCATAATAGCCTCATCATTATATTTAGTTACTTTATCCGTTATTAACGTAACTATAGACGCCATATATGCGCGCAAATAGCGGATGCAGTGTAAACTGAACCGAAGTGTATTCTACTAAGTTGATTAAAAATAACCACGTTCTTTACTTGTGATATTGGTATAATGTCCTTGGAATGCTTTTCGTAATAACACGAAAATAGGGAAATTTAATAATAACAATAATAATAATAAATATAATAATAAAATAATAATAATAATAAAATTTCCGAAGTAATAATTTTGTTTGTACATAAACGTAGTAGTATTGATAATATTCGCAATGAGACCGAAAAATCTTAAACATTTAAATATTATGATGAAAATCGTCCACCTTATCTGGATCTTAAAGATAAAACAATTTTATGCTATTGCTGTTCTTAAAATAAAGCTGTACTGTATTCTGTTTATTGGGTATAAAATTGAATTTTCCACATTATTTTACATTCAAAATTTGTTTTTCTTGAAAATATTATTTGCAGTCTCTTTAGCAGTGTTGTATTTCTTCGTAAAAATCGAAGGCGTCTTTGAGTGTTTTTTCAGGTAACTGTCAATATTTTCTCACCTCCCTAGATTTTCTTCTTTACGTTCCCTTGTAAACTATATTACCTGATAGAAGATAACGCTAACACGAAATTTACCAAAAATAAATTTTGGTCTGAAGAATTGGTGCAATTTTAAACTTTAACGTTAGTGAAATATCATTAAAGAGTTCAGGGTTACCATTACCTTGCTCCCAGGCATAGAATTATTCTGCCTGAAATAAATATTTGGTTGATTTATTTTCGTGACCCTAACAGTATATAACTTAGTCAAATATTGGCTCTTGTCCTGAATTATAATTTTAGATTAACAATTAATATCTGAAATACTCTTAGAAAAGGATAATTAGAAATAGCATTAAGTGTCGGAATGCAATCAGATACTTTTAAGTGTTTGTCTTTTCTGGGTGAATATTATACTATAAAATATCATATACTAACCGCTTTATTCTCGATAAAATATCATAGACTAACCGATTAGGTTTCCATCACAAATACTCACCAGTTTTAAACGGGCCTTTCATCCAAAGAAATTGAATATTATCATGCAAAAACTGCATCCCAGCCTTCACCTGAGTCTGTGTTCGGTATTTTCTCGTCATTTTCAACCTGTGTGATCTAAACCGCCGCTGCCGCCAAAGCCACCGCCTTCTCTCTCCATGGCCCACGGCGCCACCAACTCGCGTACGCGTATTTAAAAGAAGACAATAACGCTTCATTAGCGATATTTCTCGAACGTTATCGATGAAATCGATACGCTGCTGACGTCACAGGCCGCCTCAGAGCTCTGAAGAGCCCAGGAGACGAGAACAGCTTAGGAAAGGAAGAATAAAAGAGGGGTGGCAAAAGAGCTTATTTGCTTTCCTTACAGAGGAGGCTCGGGTTTCCCTTGTTAGCTAAATAATAATTACGACCCGGTGCCAGGCCCGATTCAAACTTTCCCTTTTGCTCTTTTCTTTTTGTGTTATTCGCTAAACCTGAACCGTTTGTTACGAAAAATCAACGCTTTTACCAATATTGTTTTTATTTGGTGCCATCTTCGTATTTTCGAAGTTACACATCGCTTATTTTTTCAATAATTGGAAGCATTCTTACCCATTAATATCTGCTGGTGACGTACAACATAACTCATGTTTGGAGTGAAAATGAAATTTTAAAATCTCGATGTACAGAGGAAAGGGATATACATGTCAACCTTGCTTACTTTATTTCTCCCACAATTTCTTAATTTCAATACGTAGTGAATTTAATAGCAGTTAAGTTTTCAATGAACAAAGAAAAGGTATTTTCCTTTCACTGCTAGCGTGATGATTAAAGGCACTAATTTACGTCGTCTAAATTTCATTCCTTTGTTTCAACCAACCAAGAATTATACCAAATCCCGTACTTATATTTAGTGTGTATGTACGCATTGTAACCGAACGTGCTGTCGGTTTCGGGGGAACTTAGTGAGATCGTGGCTCATCAGAAGATTTCAAAATAAAAAAAACACGAAGTCGTGACCACAGAACAACATGTAATTTGATACGCGTTGAAGCGAAACCACAAAAAGAAACTTGCAGAATGACAATAACATTGACACTCAAAGAAAATACACAAACAAACAATCAAAATTGAACACTATTAAAAAATTCCAAAAGGGAGAATCAACTGCAAAGTTATCACGAATTGATTTTAAGATTTGCACAACTTAGAATCACAGCAATATCTTCAGTGACAAAACAAGTTGAAGATCAACACATGGAAAGAATGTAATCCCAGTTGGGCTGAGTGAAGGGCACATGCTTCTCGCAACTCGCGAGTCAATGTAGTAGTACCTTCCGTTTACGGAAATTGCAGTTAACTGTCTCTCATTATACACTGCATCAAGACACATATGCAAATAATTTCGTACACGAAATCCTCTAGAATCACAAAAAAATCTCCATTCAATTAAATGAACAAATATAATGCTTTTTTTTGAAAACACAGAATATTCAAAAGAAGTTTCTTTAAAAATTAAAGAAATGACATAACAAAAAGAATATCTTGTATTCTATTACAGTGAATAAACATAGTTTGTTGATATCACATGGTAGAAAAGGATTTTCTTAGAAAACTGTAAAAATATGTAATCATCAAAGAATATCTAGCATTCTGTTAACGTAAATAAATGCAGTTTTGTTTATAACACAGAATATTCAAAATAATTTTTCTTGAATAACTGTAAGAACGAAATCACAAAGAATATCTCGTATCCTATTAGAGTGAATAAATACCGCTTTTGATAATACAATGCTCCAAAGAAATCTTTTTGAAAAACTTAGTTCAGATCTGACTTCGTCCCAAAACAGCGGAAAGTTGCAGCGGGCAGGACGGTGATTGGGCACTCGCTTTGTATACGCGTCAGCGCCTCAGCAACTCTTTTTGCCGTCGCGGGGACACCGGGACACTCGAGCCGTGGCTCATGCCTCAACGGCAATTGTAGCTAGCACCATCGCGCCCCATAACTTAATCCAACTTCGCCATTTCGTGGCTACCACAAGACTACTTTGTTCTAACTTAACACTTCCGCGTCCCAGCACTTTCTGCCCCATCGTCCCGCACTCCCCTCTCTCTCCCCTGCCGCACACGTCACTACTCCAGATAAGAGTTGCACACCCCTTCTCCACCCCTCCCAGCTACCGATAAGAAAAACCGTTGGCCGCCCGGCGGCGCGCGAGCGATCGGGCGGGCATTGGATCTCGTACAACAGATGGCTGAAAATCGATTTAGCCAATATTTTGGGCTGATTGGTTGTATCATGTATGTATGTATGTGTGTGTGTGTGTGTGTGTGTGTGTATATATATATATATATATATATATATATATATATATATATATTGTTGCGAGCTCAGATTAGGCCCCAAACAAGAGTTTGCGAGATTCGCCGCACGCTCACGCTGCCGCGGCGGCGGTGACATTGCCTCCTTATCAGCGGTCGGTGGAGGGGAGTTTCAGGGGAAGAGTTGTCCCCCCTACACGGTGGTGACGTGCGCGGCGAAGGGGGGATTAACGGTCAGAGACGGACAGAAAGTTTCGAGAAGCCGAGTTGTGAGATTGGGGAGCTGGAGGTGTGGCTTCGAGCCCAGTCAGCGGAAATAGTATCACGTTAAAGCGGGCACCGGCATGTTCTTCAAGCACGCTTTGTTGTTTGAGCGAGCTAAATCTTCCAATGGACTAATGTCGGAATTTCGATTCTTATGCGCCACATCGGGTACATTCGACCCGAACCGCACGATTGTGTGTTCACGCCGTTCACCGTTGGAGATAATTCCATGGGCACAACCTCCGAATTAAGGTTGAGGTATGGTTCCCGTAGTTCACTCTCGGAGATTGTTTTGCCATTATAAAACGTGTTTAATGACTGGTATATCCGTTCCATGTGCATTCTCATAGTAACTTTGTAACATGTGCAGAAGATATTTGAAGTTAAGGAATTTTCGTGTGGGAGGACTTTACTGATTTTTGAAAGAATTTTGTCATGTTAATAAGCTGTAAGTGCAGTTTCTGTTTTTGAAAGAAGTATTATGGATGGTAGTGTTAAGTCGTAAATGTTTTGGAGCTATTTAAGAACCATTAAGAAAGTTATTAAATTATGTTTGCGATGAACTGTTGAAGAATCCAAGTGAACATAAACATTTCAAATAAATTGAAATTTGAATGCCTGTTGAGAAGAAATAGGGCATAATTTCAATTGCAACCAAAGGTGTACGCTGTAATAAATGTGTAAATAATGTTCTATAGTAGTTTGATGCAACCTATCTTGAATACTTCTGTGCTTTTCAAAACTATATTTTATTCAATTTGTTTGAATTTCAATTTAATTTTGTCACAGAGATTATTGATATCATTCTAATTAGTGCCAATTTTAAAATGATTCATGATAATTTTGTGTTTTGATATTGAGTAAAGTTGTGCCAAAGATAATTTCTGATGTAACTTCATGGTGAATTGTGAGCAAAGAAAGTACATATGAATGTTAATGCAATGTTGTTGAGGCACAGTTACGTTCAATGTTTGTAGGCAGAAGGTACTATGATATTCTGTTGTGCAAAATGCATGTGCTCTTCATTCTGATGTAACTTCATGGGTATGTTTCATCTCACTGGAGATTTTTTGCACCAATTTATTTAATTTCAATTTAATTATCACAGAGAATATTGATATGATTCTAATTTTTCCCAATTTAAAAAAAAGATTCATGATAATTTTTTTGTGTTTTAGTATTGAGTGAAATATGCAAAAGATGTTCTTTTTGTAATTCGAGAGAATTTCGTGCACGAAATTATATAAGAGAGTTGACGTAGTGTATGTTGAGGGATGAATTAACTGCAATTTTCATAAACAGAAAGCACTATGATACTCTGTCAGGTGAAATGCAAGTTCTCTTCCCTACGACATTACATGATCATCACCCTTCATTGCATCTGAGATCCCATTTGTTCAATTAATTAAATTTCAATTTCATTTAGCCACAGAAGATATTACTGTGATTCTCATTCGTATCAACTGCAAAAAAAATTATTTAAGGTAATTTTGCAGTTGATTTTAACTCTGATTTTCTTTCAATATTGTTAAATGTTATTCTTTTCTTTGTTTATTTATTTCTTTATGTTATTGTCATTCTGCAGTTTGTGGTTTGGTTTTTCTATGAGTATTCAATTATATTGATGTTTCAGGTTACAACTTTGTTTGTTTTTTTTTTCAAAATTTCAAACAGAGCCACGTTTCCACTGAAATTCCCCACAGCGGACCTTCACGTTCGGTTACAATATATATAGCAATGTTTTTATGGGTGGGACAGGTGATCTTTGTTCGCGAATGGGCTCTGGGTTTTGGCACATTCATCAGAAATACACACACACTGAAATATAAAGAACCTGGACAATACTTTATTTTACAGCGATTCATACACTCGGTGTGACACTTCTCCACTCTTCTAATATTACATGTTAACAAATCACAGCTGCGCTTTTCCTGTTTCTAACATTAACTGCTAACAAATCACAACTACACTTCCTTTTTCTAATATTAACCTTTAACAAATTACAACTGCATTTCCACTTTCTAATATTGACTGCTAACAAATCACAACCATACTTCCTCTTTATTCTTAAAACACTATTCCATACACAAAGGGAAAAAGAAAACCTGATATTTTATGTGAGCGATTCATTTAGCTTCCAGGCGAGGCAGGCGAGGCGCTGTCCCCCCTCCAGATCGGCATTGCTCGGCTGCCCTCGGTCGGCGTCGTTACCCGGAGCCACGGCCGGACGCCGCTGCTTGCAACTTGGGGCCCACGCGCCTCCGTACAATACTCCCTCCAAAACACTTTTCTTCCAAGCACTATTTATGTTTATTTTGTCCATGTCCTATTTATGTTTGTTTTGTTTGTACACTGTCTAGTCGGTGGACACACTGCTCATAAGCACTCAATTTCCAGTCCTCGCCGAATGTTTTATAATCACATGCACCGACACGTGGCGAAACTAGCTTCCCAACTGATATTTTGCACTTGCTCAGTTCTTCATATTTCGAACTTTGGTTAGCTGTCGAATATTCATCGTATTCATCTACACACTGTTATTACTATGTCCACGGTCCAATATTACACTTAACGTTTCCTCAGTCCCTAGATTACTATCCAAAATCACTCCAGCCAACGCGTCTGTCCGTATCTTACTGAGTTCTCTTACCCACTGACCATTCCATGACCGCACTCCCGCTCTCGCTGGCGCGCTCTCCTGACCCGTTCGGAACGGGTCAAGCGGCAACGGCCATAACTGCCGCGCTATTTTAACAGGGTCGGCCGCCGCTTCATTTTGCTAAACGTATTATAATAATAATATTATAATAATTCGTTTCAATATATATATATATATATATAATTTGTTTCTTATATATTAAATTGATTGTATTATCTAAAAGAGTAAACACCCGCAATAACAATAATTTAAGTGAAGGCATTTTGTTTATGCAGATCACAGGTTAAGTCATTGCGCCCTAGTGAGGAACTATATCGTCATAAGCAATTCTCTGCTACGCAGTTAACGGGATTCATCACCGTCACCCTGTTAATCTCACTCATACCACCCACTCTGTGGAGGTGTAATCAAGGTCTACACTACGCCCGTCATGTTGTCCCCGACAAGTGGTGGTTTGCTGTAGATTCCACTTCAGCGGGAAGGCAGGGGGATCGATAGCGCGTATCCAACGGAGCTTCATCAAGTACGGAGGGTCCCCAACCCTACCCCCCACCCCGTCCTTGTAGCCGGTCCTTCCCCCAACCCCCACCCTCACCACGCAACACGTACCCGCATCCGCCCATGCATCCGTATCTTTCTCCGTTTCCGTTCTCGCACCTTCATCGGGAGAGGTGGCTCAGGGCATCCAATGATGCCACTCCGTCTTATCCCACCGGGAGGTCCGAGGTTTGAGTCCCGATTGTAGCAGAATTTTAGAAAATAGCTTACTAGCGAGGTCGAATTTAGTTGCTGTCTGGAGGATAATTCTTGCGGCCGGCTGCTCTGATCGGTAGTTTTACGTGGTTTCTCCCATCAACACCAAGAGAATGCCGGAGCAGTACCCTGACAAAGTTTTTAAGTTCAAAGATTGTTTTTAATGCAGAGACAAATGCATGTTTACATGTAATTCCAGCAGTCGTTTGAAACATGTGTCCCTTTACAGAAACTTTTCACAGATTATTTGTGACTCATTAAGTTAAGGCGAGTAACAGAGGTTTCTAAAATTGTTCTCTACACAAACAGACATGTATATGTCGTGGTAATAAATAAACATTTCAACTTCATTTTCAAAAATTTGTTTAAGTCTCCGTTCGCAATGAATAGTGACTTTATGGTTCTAGAATTTGTAAAGCGTCCTCATTTCATTAGATTTGGAGGATAAGTATTGAACAAATAAAACATTTATGTTGTTCTGAATTTTTCGTATACAATTTAATATTTTCCTGTTGTAACTTTTCTACCGTTCTTTTATGCGATGCAATCTCAGAGATTTGATAGAGAATTAATAAATATTTCCGAGCAAATAGCTGAATGTACCTGTCTGCTCTTTTACCTTCTTATAATTGTCCTTGTCGTATGGCTCGACAGCCCACTACGGGCCTTGGCCGACCAGCGGTTTATAATTACGGCCCTGATATTTATGAATTATCACGATAGAATGAATTAGAAGAAAGGCATTCGAATTCACTTTATTTAGTTTTAAAGAATAAATTGTTGAATATCCTAACATATTAAACATCAACATAAACTTTTTTATTGCAGCTGTTTAGCAAATTATCAGAGTAACCTTATATTAGCAATAATTACCTTTTAAATGATTTCAATAAATATTAATTCTTCAAATGTATTTACTTTTACAGCTAAGCGTGTAAGTTAATTTACGAATATAATGTATATGAATGGATGTGTACGTCGCATTGTTTACACCATTAACAAGAAAATTACCAGACGTAAATAACTGAATGCACCTCTAAGCTCTTTTAGCTTCTTAAGAGCCCCGATTTTGATTTTCTTTTATTCGACAATTTTGAAATATTGATTCAACTCATTTTAGATTTTTTAATTTTTTCCTAATCATGTTAGTATCATTCTAACCAAAAAATAATAATTCTATCTCTTTACTGCTTTTCTGCAGACTTGCAATTTCTATTTGATCCAGAACGATACTTCAGTTTTGAAACTAACTAAGCCTTTTTGCTTTCAGGTAATGCCTCTCGGACTTGCGTACTAGATTATGGCGTCATTAAGGTAAGATGTCACTCATGCGTTTATCTCCATGTATTCTCTGATAAGAGTGTATTGATGTATTCAAGGTCCGCTTGTAATACTCCTCAATAAATTATAGTAATGAGTAAAACAGTTGAGGAAACCTTAACACCTACAAGACTACAAAACATCTTACTCCATTCCTTTTTCAGTCAAGATCTTGGGGGAAAACGACCATTGAACGACAGTTTCTCATTTATTAATGAAAAAGTCATATTCTGCACTTGAGCATATTATTCAGTCCACTATCATTTTGATAACACGATTTTTCTTTTTATGTTTCAATATATTCATGTTTCATTATCTAATATAGTGAAATTGCAATTCAAACAGCTTTGTTTCACATTCTGATATGGAATGAGTAATGAGAAAAAATTATGGTTATCGACAATGCGCAATATCAAAAAAATCCTTAAATCTATGTAGCAGTTTATTACTATCTGATTTTAAAAAAAAGCTTTACACCTAATGTTATTTATTTTACTGTGTATCTATGTGACATAATGTGTCATAGTATGTAATGTAGTAGTATGTAAATAGTATGTGTCATAGTATGTAAAGTATCAGAGTTATGTCACTCAATGTGACATAACTCTGATACTTTTAAACAAGTTAATATTTTCAGCATTTTCTTTATTTCTAATTTACGTGTCTAATTGAATAATATATCTTAACAGTAGAGTGACTCTCAGTATAGTACACGACCATACCGTATTTATGAGAAGCATTATCAGTATATTGCACAAAGTTATATTTCAGTAAGATGTAACTGACACATGAAATAATTAATCTGGGTAGCATGTATCTTTATTGCGTGGACATTGATGAAAGACCAAGGCCTGATCTGAACCGTAAGGAAATCAGAGAACTGAGAGAAAAAATTGTTCGTTTAAAGTTCCGTCCATTTGATGATCGGGAATTCGCTTCTACAGACCACTAGATATATAATAATTAAATGCGCCGTCAAATATTTTTAAATCAAATATTGAAATTCAATTATGTAACTTCCATGGCACAATTGCCTAATTATCTGCCGTTAATTTATTCTATCCTTAGGTTATACTCCAATTCTAGGAAAATTAATCAACTCGGAGAAGCAGGCCACAAAAGCATTTCAATTACGGAAGTACACACTTGTAATGCTGTTGCATTCTCTAACAGCTCTAGGAGCAAAGGACTGTTTGTTGTTTGTGTTTGAGTTCTCGGAATTTCAAATAAATTAATCAACTTGTTCTAACAACGTTCACAGGTTATTACGTTACACTTGCGATAATAGCAAATTCCTCACCACTATTACAAATCAAAACAATAATCATATATTGGCACTTCATTTCCGATAAAACAAACATTTTGCTTTGAACTATTTGCTTATACGTTTTAATTTCATATTCACAATGTGAAATATATGACTAGATATTTAAATAATGTTTTTTCTCCATATATTACAAATATTGTTAAACATGTCACAAATAATGTTTTAGTAATATCGATACAATAATAATGTTTAAGCAAAATATAATATAGCCAATGGTTTTCTCTAGGGTTTTATAATACTCTGTAAAGAAAATATGTAAAAAGGTGTCAATTAATTCACAATAGCGAAGATCATAAATTATGAATCAAGAGTTCATATTTTATTTTTGTAATATAAAACCGTTGTATCAAAGCCATAGAGACAAGGATGTTGCCACTCTTATAATGCAGCCGGAAGTGATTTGTATACCAACATTATAAACAATTTGTTATAGCACCGAAAATCGTATGAAAGTGGAGGATTATTAAACTAGTTCAATGATAGTAGTTTATGCAATTAATTTATAATGTTAAATTTTATTGCATGAGTATATGTATTGAAAATGAGTGACGTTAAGAGCAATTTTTCAAATTTATAGGAATGCACTAAAGCAAAATTATAAACGAGTTGCATACTTTATTTTTTCTATAACATTATAAATTTGTAGGAGAATCAAACTTAATTTTGTGAAACAACTTCCTTGTAACTTCTCAGGTATTTAACATCTCTGCGAAAAAATGGTGATCGGCTGTTCTTTTTATCTCAACCGCCCTCCCTCCTTTCGATTCCCTCACTACGATTGGCTGAATTTGTGATGACGCAATCATTCGTGCCATAAAATAGAATACGTCATCTGTGCCGTAAAATGCCCAATTATGGACGATATAATGCGACATAAAAGGTCGTTTATAATGCTGGTATACAAAAAAACGTCAGTCATACATACATATGTCATCAAACAATTGCCGGTTGTTTCACTTTTTATTTACTCATAAACAAGAGAAGAATACAAAGAAACAATACACTACATTACAGTAATGAATGAAAATTAAATTACCCCTAAGTTAAAAACACTCATTAATTGATATAAATGGAACGAACAATTTGAAACACGGGTGAAATAGAACACAAGATTTGTAGAAACAGTCGTTTCGTTTGTAGTGACTGTTTCGAAAGGTTCCCGTGCATACGGCGTCTCTCCAACAGATACAATTGCCTTGGTGATTCTAATCTCATTACATCCTGATTCCTCAATATACTACTCTACGACAGTAGATGGACACCGTTGTCCATTGCGTTTGAGAGCGGTTACGTCTCCTCCAATATTAACCAGTATGTGAACAAGTTAACCAGCATGTTAACAATCAAATATCAATAATTACGTATCCAAGAGCATTAGTCGAGAGTGTACCTAATGTACCACGCAAAACAAGTTCCAGTTTCAGTAATCATTTATCCCTTGTAATGCTTTTTTAACAAAAATTAACGTACGAAACCCTGTAATGCTGCTTAATTGGATTTGTATAAATCTGAAAGGTAGCTCCTAATATCGCTCGTTTTTCAAATCACGTACTTGCGCAATGGAGCATTTAATATTTAAATAGTTGCATAATATTCCTATTATTATCGTAAAAGTCCTCATAGCATCATTGCGTCTTCCTCAATTAACAATTCTTCCTACCCAACAGATTTTCTTTCTTCTCTGCCACCACACGACCCCAGCAATTTCACCTGTCCATTTTGCACCCTTCATTTCACTTACCCTGGCGTCCGAAGTGTTTGGAACCGTTCCTCCCCTCCACCGGCGCGCGTCTATTACCCCGGGCCCTCGCCGTCCGCCGCGTGCCGGTGTCGTGGCTGTCGAGATACAGCGAGCAGTCGGAATCCCGCTCGACACCGCCTGACACACTGCCGCCCCCATCGCCTTTGCGAGCGCCTCGCCCACACACGACCGCACCTCGCCTTCGCCCACGGCGATTCCCCTGTGCGGCGCCTCTGCAGCCACCTGCGTCCTTTCGGGGGCTGTAGTGGCCTTGTCATAGCCCCCGAAGGTGTAAGTTTGTTGTTGCGCTCATCCCTCCTCAGTATTAGACCGCAGTGCGCAATCTAAATAAAGAACTAGAGATAGTTGATATTAATGTACATCAGTATCCTAAAAGTGATCTCAACAGTAAAAGCGATGATTCTAGTAACTCGAATGGACTCTATTTTTTGGAAAACTATATTGATCTTTTGGTGGAGTCAATATTCAAGAGCAGCAAAGGCGAGCAGAAATGAAGTAGGCATATACAGCTTTAAACTAGTGGGAATGGGCGAAACTTTTATCGTAATATTATGAATAGCGATATCAATTTAATTTTTTTTTAAATCGAGATGTGTGTGGATACTTGGTTGATTGTAGGAAGCGCGGATGTATGTGGCACGCCTGTCAGATTAGAAGCTTTTGCAGAGAATGTAGGTAAAAACGTCAGAGGAAAGATTTCGTTGTGCATTTACGGAGATCATTAAGATATTGTGCGCCAGAAATGTTTCTCCGCAGTGGCACCACACTGATGAGAGTGCGATCAATACAAATTATCTTGGTATGACGTGCACTGTCCAATGCAAGTTTTTATGTAAAAAAAACAATTCTAGGTCACCAGTATTTCCTTTTACTTCTCCTTCCTGAACAATAATATATGGAGGAAAAGCACTGGAAACACTTCAACAATATAATCTCGACTTTTCTATATAAATTCTATTAAGTGGTAACTTCGCACACTCGTCAGCATTAAAGTTTATTAGTGCTGCCATGAAGATTGTTAAGATTGTCGCAGGTGAAGAGAATATTCATGCAATTGTGTACCTGTAACTCGAGATGTCTATGGATACATGGATGGGTATAGGGATAAAGGATGTGCTGTGTCACGCCTGTCAGATTAGAAGCTTTCACAGTGAATGAAGGTAAAAGCGTCAGAAGTAAGATTGAGTTGCAGTCCCGGAGATCATTAAAGTGGTGTTTATTTATTGGGTGCTTTACAATAAGCACATTTTCAAAACGTTGTGAAAAATGGCTACAGAATATTTACACTTTAATTTTTTCACGAATGGGAAAATGTTCATTTATACATAAGATAAAGTATTTCTATTAAAAATCTGTGGAGTTTGGAGAATTCAACATATTTAAATTTATTTTTGAACTTTTTGTACACATCCAATACTGAAGCAAGAGATGAAAGTAATATATTAAGCAATATAATTAAATTTAAGGTATTTAACCGTCGATTACAAAGACGTCGTCTGTCAGACGACGCATCTAGTGCCGAAAGCTTCCCCCACCCGCTTCCCCTTACTCCGCATTTCTGAAACTCTAGGTACCTTCATTGTGTGGCTGTACAGTGAAATAAACGTAACCTTGTGCGCGTGCATATTTCCACTCTACGCCATTTTAACACACGTCGTCCAGTAGACTACGGTTTTGTAGTTACGTCAGTGATATTTTTGACGCTATATTGGCTAATATATTGAATAATGAATACGAACTCTTGTCTTGTAGCATTTAAGTTTTGTTCTGAACATTTGGCAATCATAATTGGACGACGGCGGTCGCATGACGAGATACTTTTGCGAACGCTTCTCAAAATCCACGTTGGACAGCACCAAGCAGGTGTCTTCTGTGAAACTCAAGTTATTCCTATATATATTTTTAAAATGTATTATGTAACTCTATATCATTCCATTCCAGCCATTAGGTTTAGTGTTTCATTGTAAAAATAAGTTTTTCTTTATTTTTTCCCAAAGTAGTCTGTCAGAATACGCCTTTGTAATAATACTTGGTACAAGTCGCATTGTAATCTGGGGTTAAATAAAATCACGCACTTTTTTAAAATTGTTGATTATTGAAAATGTTTTCAAAAATCACTTTGTTGAATAATAATTCTAAGAGGAGGAAAGGTTTCGGTTGCCGCCCATTCCCACTAGTTTAAGGCTATATACGCCTACTTAATTTCTGTTCATCTTTGTTGATCTTGAATATTGACTCCGCCAAAAAATCAATGTAGTGTTCCAAAAAATAGTCCATTCGAGTTACTAGAATCACCGCTTTTACTGTTGTTATCACTCTTAGGGTACTGACTGAATTTATATCAACTACTTTTTTAAAATTTATTTATTGTTTGATAATACACAGTTCAGTAATAAATTACTGTATTGTGTTTTGATGGCTTATATTATAACTTAAATTAAACATAACACAACTACACCAAGAGTAGGAAACTACAAGAGCCGCTACTTTGAACAGTTTATGAAGAAAATTTGTAAGAAGGCTTCGAAAGGAAACCTGTTTTTTAATTCTAGTTGGGAGGTCATTTAACGAGACCAGGTTGTAATGGACTGCTTGGTTTATTGTATTTAGGTTGGAGTAAAAACTGTTCGAAAGGTGACCGTTGTGATAGATAATCGGTGATATATTAGGTACTTTATGAAGTTGGGCATATGAAATGTACCAAGGAACATGTGTTGCTATTCTGAGAAATCTATTTTGCACAATTTCAAGTTTATTCATGTTGGAGGTAGATGCGTTGCTCCAGATGGGGCATGCGTACAGCATGAATGGTCTCACTATTGCTTTGTAAAGCGTAATGGCATTTGTTAAGGATAGACAGCTTTTGAAGTTGATAAGGGGTTTTAGTTAAGCTATTTTTATTTTTGCTTGTTGTTTTAGAGTTATGTGTGTTTACCAGTTGAGTCTTTTGTCGAAGTTCAGCCCGAGATATTTTACTATTTGGTTTTGTGGTGTCCATGGAATTGTGTTTTTATTTATATGTAATGGAGGTGGGTGGACAAATGATCTTAGAGAAATTATTTTCGCCCTGTCTGGAACAAACTCTTCGCTCCTGACCAGTCTCCAGACATGCAGGTACGGATGGGTAGAGTAGTGCGAGTCTCTGGTAGAGTAGTGAATGTCTGTGGATGAGAGGGTAGAACAAGGAAGTGGAAGGAAACATCGCCGGGGAACCGTAGCCCTAGTGATAGGCAACCATCTGGTATTCGCCTGGTGTTGATTGGAGAAACTGGAAAACTACCGATCAGAGCAGACGGCGCCAATTCTACTCCAGCGGCTTAATTCTACCTACCTTTAGATGCAGCTAGTGTTGAAAATCCGCCACCGTCGGGAATCGATCCGGACAGAATCCAGAATTTTCCAGTCATAATCGGTACAGAGGCAGCGGTGATGTTGGTTATTAGATAAATTCAGCCTGTCTCCCGTACCAACGTCACCAGTGCCACCGTATGCACGTTTTCTTCCTCCACCGCCTCCATCTCCTCCACCTCCGATACATCTTCGCTCTAGTACTCCGCCTGATTCTCCTTCCCCTCCAATACCTCCACCTCCAGTTTCGATACTGACGTCATCCGTCCCATAAACCCCATCCTCCCATCCCCTTGGGTGTTGCCAATACTGCCAGCAGCGCGCTGATCCACCGCCAACGACGCCTCCGGTGGCTTCTGCGTAAACGCGAGCGTCGTGCGTGTTCCCGCCGACATCAACATTCACCGCGCGCCCGGCGCATCGACAGGCCATCAAGCGAAGCATCGGCGGCGGCGACGACGGCGGCGGGTGGCGCTGGCGGAGGCGGGTGGGGCGAGGGCGGGCGCGGGCGAGGGTCGTGAATTGAAAGGTCTCTCTCGCCCGCCACGCGGCCTTCCATGCATCCCCTGTCACACCGCCCACCGCCTCGCGCCGGACCGTCTTGTGCACATAGCCCCGGGATGCATCGCCGTGGGCGACGAGGCGAACGGCGTGTGGTGGGTGTCGGGCGGGCGGTGGCGAACGGCGGGCGGGGCGAACAGCGGGCGGGGCGAACGGCGGGCGGGGAGAGGTGGGCGGGGCGAGGCGGACGGGACGAGGCGGGCGGGGCGAACGGCGGGCGGGGAGAGCGGCGGGCGGGGCGAACGGCGGGCGGGGCGAACGGCGGGCGGGGCGAACGGCGGGCGGGGCGAACGGCGGGCGGGGCGAACGGTGGGTGGGGCGAAAGGCGGGCGGGGCGAACGGTGGGCGGGGCGTACGGTGGGTGGGGCGAAAGACGGGCAGAACGAACGGCGGGCGGGGCGAACAGCGGGCGGGGCGAACGGCGGGCGGGGAGAGGTGGGCGGGGCGAGGCGGACGGGACGAGGCGGGCGGGGCGAACGGCGGGCGGGGAGAGCGGCGGGCGGGGCGAACGGCGGGCGGGGCGAACGGCGGGCGGGGCGAACGGCGGGCGGGGCGAACGGCGGGCGGGGCGAACGGTGGGTGGGGCGAAAGGCGGGCGGGGCGAACGGTGGGCGGGGCGTACGGTGGGTGGGGCGAAAGACGGGCAGAACGAACGGCGGGCGGGGCGAACGGCGGGAGGAGGCGAACGGCGGGCCGGACAAGCAGTGGGAGGAGAACGGGCCAGCAGGCGGAGGTGAACGGGTAGAATGGGCCTGTGGCGAATGGGGTGGGAACGGGAAGAGGAGTAGAAGAGAGGGGGAATGGCGGACGTGTTGGAGTGAGACGAGACGAGGAGAGGTAAGGAGAGGCGAAGCGAGGCGATACGAGCTGAGGAGGAGTGAAGACAAGCAACGCAATGGGAGGTGGTTCAGAAACGGGTGTGTTGGGGGTGCGACGCGGGGCAGGGTTTGGCTGAGAGGAAGAGGCAAGCGGTGCTGGGAAGAGAGGAAAAGGGATATGGACACGGGGCGGGACTTAGTGGGGGACAGAGTGGGGCTGGCCGGGGCGGGGCGGGGAGGGACGGGGCGGGCGTTGACGCGCATCGTGTAGGGCGATAGAGTGATCGTCTATAGATACACAGGGAGAGGTGTGTGCACGGAGGAGACACGCTCGTCCGCCCACCCCAGAGACGCAAGGCCCCAGGAAACAGGAATGTAGTGCATGTAACAGTTACGCAGTAATGAAGACTTTCGTCTCCATTTATTCCATAAGGAGAATTTTTAAAATAATAACAATAATAATTATAATAATAGTAATAATAATAAAATACATACATGAAAATAGATATGAAAGTACCTAATCTAGAGAATATGGACGATTGATTGATAGGTTAATTAATGTTTTCGAGCACGAAAACTTCTATGGACACTTGCCCTGTTGTTGTAGTGAATGTTTTATCACGAGAGGTGCCGTTATTCTTACCCCACAGGATGGTGAGTTCCGGCACCGACCTATTGGTTCATTTTCCCCTCCCAGGTATCTTTCCCAGCGTGGCATTTCCTCGCCTGACACAAGTCCTTAACTTTCTCATGCTCTCCCGACATATGTGGTTGTGTAAATGTGTAAGTACAAAGGATAAGACAGAGAAGGGAAAGGAAAGATCACACGTGGTCCCTGGCCCGTTTGTTTGGGTACTGCTCCAGCACTCGCCTTGTATTTGATCGGAAAATCCATGGTAAACTAACCAAATTAGCTCGCCGCTGGCCAGCTGGCCGCTAGAATTCTCTTCCAGACAGCGACGGAACTCGACCTGGATAGTGTCAAAAATCCTGCAGTGGTGGGGCTAGCTGCGACCTGGTTTCGTGCCGTGGAACCTCAGGTTGCTGAAACAGCAGAGACACTCCCTATATTCTGGGTCGCTGGCCGCTCTCATGTAAGGCATCTCTCTTGAGACGCGAGTCCCCTCATCTCTCTCTCTCTCTCAGCTCCCTTGCTGCTCGCCACTCTGCCTCCACTCGCTTGTACGGCTACGTTGCTCAAGGGCGGGACCTCTTCAGTCTCCATGTGAGGTAATACAGCATTTTAAGCCGAATATGCGTATAATTTGTCGCCATGCCACATCCAGGGTTGCCAGATGCTTTGTATAAACATCCGCTATTAGATGGCTGTAAGTCTGCCCAATTCCGCTCAATAAGAAAAGGTCAAATTTCCAAGCGGGAAATTTGAATTTGCACTAAAATAATTTGAATTTGAAGGGTTCTTCTGAGGTAGTGACCCTATGAAATGCTTGATGAGTGTTTTTTGTTTGTGAACATTTACATTAATAATTTATGTAAAAACATTCTTTTTGTAATAATAATCTTAATATTTAAAAACTAATTATGCCTTTTCTTAATACTATAGCAGGTGGGAGAAATTATTTAAGGGATAAAGTAATGTACCCACTTTCCCATTTTCACTCTTCTTGCTCGTGTTAAATATACACGCGTAAAAAGATTAGAAATGCTTTCTTATTCACTATAGCTTAACGGAAAATGCTGGCAGTGATACTGCACTTCCAAAAGATGAATAATTTTGAATGGCGTGTTTTAAAATTAACTCTAAGTACTGCAAATGTGATATTATACACTCATGCTGTGCACGACGAAAACACTATGACTTTTAGAACACGCCACATACTAGAGATCTAAAAACTAACATTACTCACTTAGCAAAGTATATTTGAACGAATTAATAAATGGTTCATGAAAAAATACGTATAAAATAATAAACGAAACTCACCGTAATCTTCGTTGTTGTTTTTTTTGTTTGTTTGTTTTTTGTTGTTTTTTTTGAAAATTTTGTCGTAATCTGAAAATACATGTGTTGATATATTTCCACCCGTTGAGCGGTATTCCGCGATGTCAATTTTTGTCCCGCGAAAGAGAGCCGGTTTCCAGTCAAAAAAGCGGAATTCAGGTCAATCTGGCAACCCTGTGCACTTGCACCCTCCTCTCCTTCCCACCCCCAGTTCAATATAACGAATGTGACGACACTGCCACAGCAGGTACTCGGTCCCTTAGACATCCGGTCAGTGGCAATACTTGCTCTAAGCTAACTCCACCGGTCGATGTGGAAAAATATGATGGAATTGTGAGAGCCCACAAGTCCAACAAATATCCTGGTGAAATGCTGACTCTCAACTGTCAATGAACAGGTGGTGGGGGATGAGAGAACAGGAAAAAGAGACTGATCTTTCACGGAAACTGTAGAGGAATGAATTCCAAAAGAATCGTAAATAAGGCTCTCCGATTCAGGGAAATAGGAAAACAAACTTCATGGGTTAAATAATTCCATAAAGTGGTGGAGAAGTGTAGTTTTGCAGGAGAAATATTGTCAAAGTTTTGGTGTGTGAAATGGAAACTGACGGGTTTTCAAAACGATTGTGAAAGAGAAGTATTTGTCTCAGAAAAACCAGAATGTTATACACTGAGAAGCAGATCAATGGGGGAGGGAGTATTTGAGTATGTGGACAGAACGTGAGAATCTTCAGAGCCAAGAAAGTTACAAGCATATCGAATTGAGCCTCTGACCGTTCCAAATTCGTGTTTTTGCCAACAATAGATCTTTTTGTATTATTTGGAACGATTTATCCTTTTCTCATGAATTAAACTCAACATGCCTATCAATTCATTTGAAATTAATTCATGAATGTTCTCAGGCCACGTTTGTGTTCATTTCTACTAAATATGCTGCTTTATTTGAAAATTATTGGAATTACGATTTGATATGTCAACAATAACAATAATACAAATACATTTTAGAATTGTTTTCATTGTAGGTTATTCATTGCCATCATCGATTTTTGTATCTACGTGAAATGCAAATCATGTGATATAATAGAAACCCAATTTTGAAATTGTATTGCATACTTTAGAGATGACAATTGAAACAACATCCACATTCTCATTTTGTAAAAATATGGAATTGCAATATAATGTAAATGGAAGCTATTATTATGTGAGATTATCCGGCGCATTTCATTGATTCTGGGTATTAATTGTGTTAAACCAGAGGTGTAAACGAACATGAAAACCGCGTGTCTCACACATAGGAAGATCTCTTGTGAATTTGTAATTTAATTTACAGATGTTTAGAAACTTGATAATTGGTATAAAATTAAACTAGTAGTGCTATAGACTGCTCCAGACTTTCTCGCACTTATCTTCTTTATCTCTTTATTCTAGGCTAGTTTTCGGTTTTGCACCACCCTCTTTCCAGATAGATTTGAAATGTGGCTTTAAGAACATTACAATATAAGATTAAAGATTATACAAGAAAGAAATACATATTATATTAAAGAATATATATATATATATATACATATATACATATACATATATATATTAAAGAAATACAAGATTAAAATATAGTTCTGTGTTCACTGAAACATTTGTAGCCGTTCTTGGAAAAAGTAGCGAGCGATCAAAATGCGCAATAATGAGCTTATTATTATAGAAAACTATTTAATTTTGAAAAAACTTCAAAATAAATCCTTTCGAGCACTGGCGTTTACAAATGTAAGAATGTACAGAAAAAGTTAATGCAATGTGAATATTAACTACGTGAGAGATATTTAAAAAATCTTTGTGTAGTTTTGAAAAATCCAAAGAATGTATCAAAACAGCGTATATGTCATGTAATTCAATTTATTTAGCAGTATCCGCACATACAGTTTAAGAAATATGCGAGCATTCCTTCCACTTTGCATAGGTTTCAGATCTTCTTGTTCAATGCATGTAAAGTGAGTTGCTTCGTCACGGTACAGCAAAAAATCATTGTTTTAAAAATTAAATTATTGTCACTTGGAAGAAAAGGATTGTTATCATATAAAGATTCAATGTTGAAATATTTCTTTTTATTATTATTTATATAAAGGGAAATGTTTCGAGCTCGGAAGAGATATTTAGATATACAGGAAGGCAATTTGGACTCCAGATGGCGATGATGTGGTCAGAAATACTTCATTTTTTATTCACTCTTGTTTCATGAATAATGATTTTCGAATTAATAAGAGAGGTTTGAGAATAGATAAAGACTAATTTCACTGATTATATCTGAAAATTAATTTTTCTTTAGTATGAAGTGATACATTTACAAACTGTAGACGTATTATGTCAGATGAACAGAGTTGATTCACCGGCATTTCCCTTTCCAACCCAGTGAATTTACACAGTTTATGGTATACAAACCAAAGCAGCAAACAATTGTGACTTGTGGGGGATGATCACTAAGAAGATGTATGTCAATTTGTTTTTCGTCCAGTGGAAATATTGGGGAAGTACTGAAAACCGAGGGGATACTCTTGAAAAATGTAGCCGTGAACTACGCATCAGAATACGGCAGGTGTTAATCAAACGTCTGAATAATATTCTACCAAATGAGCTTGAAAGCAGTGGCCTGTACTATCTATTGAAAGTTAAGCATACAAATAAACGTATTTTGTACTATATGAATTGTAAAGTCAGTTATGTAAAAAGTAAATACTACCCGAAAAGAACAAAATGCCATTTAGAACATGTCCGTCATGAAACGGACATCAAGTTTCTATCGGTGCAAAGCAAACACAAATTTGTAATATATATGTTTGTTTAAATTAAATATTATTTAAAACTAATGATTAATATAAATAAAGTTGCTATAATGCCAGATAGTATGGGCAATGCAATGCAAAGGAAATATATTTTTCTCACATATGTGAAACTCGTATTACGTAAAATTAAAAGTTTATCACTAGAACGCCCAGAGGGGTCAAATTGACACTTTTCTGTTTTGAAATCTTATCTGCTTGTCACAGGACGATTCATGGAAGACTTGCTCTTCTGACTTTTATTCATTTTGGAGGAACATTCATTATTTAAAATATTCACACTTTTTCTATACTACAATTTGAGTTATATAAGGTTTTACCTTTAACGCCCAGAGGGGTCATATTGACCCTTTGAAGGTAATATGACTATTGAAATTAATTTGACTCAACAATGAACTTTTTTACATTATTCAAATCTTAAAATAGCATTGGTCATAATAACCAACAATAATGGGCACAAATACGAACAACAATGGTCATAATAAAAGTTATTTTGTCATTCACTTCAAAACTCAGTCATGTATATATGATTGGGCGCTGAAGCTGGAAATGTATCGGAAACGATATTTACGAAGAAGAGTTGCTTTCAGAGCTACTAAGAGTTCTCGATGATAATTCAGATGGAAGTGAACGTTTTTCTGATGACTCATATGAGTTTTTACCGCAAACAACTAGAGAAGTAGTAGATGCATCATCGAATGGTAATGATACGGATTCTTCAGATGTTGAAAATAAAAATTCACATTTTATTATGTATTATAATTATTACTGCCAATTTATTATAACTATAATTGTGTTAACTCCAAGTACACCTCTATAGTTACAATTTATGGCTTCAAAAGCTGGTAAGGGCAAAATTATTGGTTAGTAGTAAATGTTGATACCAAGTACGTTCTCAATGGTTTCTCTTATTTTGGTAAGGATAATGCAAGGTCCTAAAAAGTTTATCATTATGTAGAACAGCGTCCCATTTCTTTCTAAAGGCAGAAATGGCACTACTGATACTTATTGCCACTTGCCTCCATCCTGCCGAGAAATTGAAAGCGAAATCAATCTCCATCATGGGAACTGTGAATAGAGCGAGAAGGGATATACCATATGCAGTGAAGACTTCAAAGGCCCCTCTCTGTTGAACCAAAGTTTTGAAACATGATTTTTTCCTAACGAATTATCAAGGAAAAAAGCAAAAAATGTCCTGTGAATGAGTTCTCTCCATCCTACTGCTGCTGTAGATACAGACCACGAAAGAATTCCTGAAACTGTTAGTTATAACGAGACAAAATTTGGGATAAGCATAGTGAACAAAATGGTCAGGCAGTATTCTGTCAAAGCTTCTTCAATAAGATGGCCTGTATACTCGTTTTAAAATATCCTTGACCTATCTGGAAGAAATGTCTGAGTATTATTCAGGTCCATTACTGGAGAAAAATGTGAAAAAAGAAGAGAGAAAAATAAAATTTTTTTAGCAACTAGCAAAAGAAACACGATTTGAGTACTTGAAGAGTCACTCACATCCTAGGACAACAGATGATAATTAAGGCAAAGGTGATGACATCAAGGAGGAAATAACACCAAGACGGAGGAAATGTCAAATACTTAAATTCTGCAAATGTAATAAACATAGCTCTAAATGCACTGTAAATAAGAAAATGATTTGGTGAAAAAGCACAAACAAACTTCAATACAAATGTGTCAATTGTGTAAAAGGATGAACTATTTAGAACATAAAAATGAATACTTTCATGAATATATTCATTTAAAATTAAGTAAACTGGCCAATTACTTTCATTTGTTTCTTTTCAATGGACACTTATTTATAAGATATATAAGTATTGTACAAATAATGTGATTATGTTATTTGTATTTCTCTCAGTATTTATATACATTCCTCTACACTTAATTTACATGTAAGCAATGTGAAAGCATTAAAATATAATAAATAAATTTAATTTTTAAAATAATGAATAATAGTACATTTATACACCAGGGGTCAAATTGACCCCTCTGGGCGTTGGAGGGGTTATGAAAAAGCTGGGCGTCCTAGTGTTAAGAATGTATCTGAAATACTAGGAGACACTCTAAACATTTTTCAGCGTTGAAATATATGAAACAGAACCTACAAGAACGGGTCATTACCCAAAGAGTCGAAATGACGTCTCGCGGGCGTTCTAGGTAAATTTGACAATTTCTCATGAAATATGTATATTACACGAATCAGTTTTTAACATACTGTAAATAATTAAAATTGATGAAAAATCACGAAATAACAAAATTCTATCTTCAAAAATAAAGAAGTTACAAGGATTTAAAGAACGCTAGGAGTCGAAATGACGCCTCTGGGCATTCTAGTGTTAAAGGCAAAAAATGGGAGAGTTTTTACAAAATATCTTATAATTGAGTATTTCCGAAAATGCTCAGTTCTAAGCACTGAAAAATTTTGAGTTTTCGAAAAAATGTTTTTTGAAACCATTTGAAGCACTTATAATCACAAATTCAGTAGTGTATAAGAAAGGTTTAAACATCTAAAATAGTACATTATGAAACGGTGATGTAAAGATGGGTATTAATATACGAGTCTGATATTACGATGGGAGCGAAGGACGAGCGAGTATCGTAAACTTCACACGAGTGTAATAATACCCATTACATTGAGTTTCGTACGGTCCTTTTTCTACGACTTATGGTAACTTTTATAAGTTCACTTACATTGAATCGTTTCGTGGGAATTGACATGCAGGATTCGGCCAAGGCCACCTAGCGGACAGCTCCGTACCCACCGCAGGTGTCTTTGTTTTACCAGATCGCCTGCAAGGGAGTACATAAATTGCGGCAACAATTGCGACGTCACCATTTTTGCTTTTTCTCTTATTTATGGAGGTGTCAAGTCCACCTTTGATTCACTAGACATTTTAAACTAGACTTTTTTAAGGAGAACCACACGGCAGCAACATATAACCCAAAAATGACTTGCGTTCAGATCTTAACGTTTGTCAATTGCTCTCACCAATATCTACCCCTGCGCTAGTCAAATAGAATCAAGAGAAATTACGATTCAATTTATTTTAAATAACATTTCACGATAAAAATTACTAATAATAAAATAAATTAAAACTGAAAAGCAAAATATAATATTCAATAAATTTTAGTGTACACAATCGAACGAAACATTTAATAATAAGATTCTCAATGATTAATGAAGAAGCAATACTTGGTTTGTAAGCTTCTCTGTGATTGGTCAAGAACCTGTATCAAAATGAAACTGTTTCAAAATGGCTATCATGATGCAACGAGTTGCAGCCATCAAATTACAGCATTATACAAAGGGAGTAGAAAAGTATAATATAATAACGTTTGTGTCATTTGATTCACTGCATGTAGCGCAATCCGTACAAACCCTTCAATAAAAAAACCTTGGAGTCGTATTTTCAGAAAATCTTGTTTTAAATATTTCCTTCTTTGGCGCAAAACTACTAGAAAAAATTCATTTTCTGAAAAAATGTATACATCCGCAATTAAAGATATAATTTTGAAGAACAGATTTTATTAAGTGACAAAATCTCCATATTCAATACTGCAGTTATTAGAAGACTCCCAATAACGTTGGAACTATTACAATGTTTCAAGATCCTACTTTTTCAACGAAACTGAGAACTGCGCCATTCTTTAAGCCTCCTATATGCCATCCGATAAAAATGTTTTAAAAAAATTGGAACCATTTTTGAAAAAAAATTGAAAAAGTTATTGTGACTTCATGTAAAGTACCACCCAAAATTCAAATAATGTGTTCAAATTCAAGAGTCGGTGGTATCAGTCAGATTCATTGAGGAATATAAAATTTGGTGGAAATCCAGCTTGTGATTTAGCCACTAGCATTGTTCACACACTGGCTGACGTTTTTACTTTCCCCGTATACGTACGTATATGAGCCATTCCACGTCAAATCGCACGAGAGTTGACACGACATTTTTCAAAATGTGCGATAATTTTTTCTTAAGTCTGGGCATCAAAAAAAGAGACACGTATTTTTTTTTATTTGCCTGAAAATTGATTATTTGTGTAGGTATGGCTATATTAAATTTTGGAATTTACAGGTACTTCAGAAAATAAAATCAATTATCTCTCTGAATGTACTAAATATAAAAATTTCTGGTTTGTGTCATTTAATACTTCGAAATGTGTATTTTATTCCTCTCTAAATAAATTTTTCAATTTTTTTTCATTTTCAAAAATGTATTTTTTTCAAAAAAAGTAAAATTTCGATAAAAACTCGATGAGATACAAATTTGAAAAAATATAGGCGTGTTCCTTGTTCAATTTCCTATAAAATACAACAAGAAAAAAAGTGGGCACTTTTCACATACAGTTCTAAGAAAATCAATTCTAAGTATGAGGTCGCGCTTTGCCTACCCATGCACTAAGGAATTGTGTTTGGCCAGTCTTTGATGCAAGTGCTGAAGAACTAAAAAAAGAATGACCGTCTGCCTGATAAGGGTTTCAAGAGTTATTAGTATTTCAGATTTTTACTCTGCTCCCAGAATGTATGACATTATGTCATACATATTTTTGTGGGTGACTTGTGGGTCACCTATGTTCTTATGGGTGAAAGCGAAACGAATTGAAATACGAGCCATTCCACGTCAAATCTCACTAGAATTGGCACGACTATTTAAAAAAATAAATGACACGAATATATGGCATTCATTCTGGACATCAAAAAAAGATGCACGTGTTTCTTTATTTACCTGAAATTTGTTTATTTGTGTAGTTTTGCCTGTATTAAATTTTGAAATTTACGCGTACTTTGCAAAATATGATTAATTAACGCTCTGAATGTACTTGACATAAAAATTACTGGTTTGTTTCGTTTAATTTTTTGATATGTATATTTTATTCATCTGTAAATTACTTTCTCAAAAAATAAATATTTCATTAAAAAATTGTAATTATTTTTAAAAAACGAAAATTTCTTTATCAACTCTCTCATTAAAATTTGAAAAAATTGGCATATTTCTTGTTTAATTTTCTACAAAACATAACAAGAAACAATTAGGCACTCAACACGTATAGATAAAAAAAATTAATTGTAATTATAGTATTCGGGCGCGTGGTTCCTGCCCCTGCACTAACGAATTGTGTTCGATCAGTCTTGGATACTAATGCCGACGAACAATGAAAAGAATGGCCTTCTGCTTGATTTGGGTTTCAAGAAACATTAGTAAATTTATATTCACTCTTTCCCCAGAAGGGATGGGTGACAGCAAAACGAATGATTTTCCTCGTGTCAGCGAAACGAATTTTACTGCGAGTCCCTTTGCATCCTAGGGACGGGGTGCCCTCCTGACCTTGCTCGTGAAGTACAATCGACCATTTGTCGAGGGACATGGTAAAATTTTCTCAACATTAGTCGCAATACGCAATACTTATGAAGACAAGAGTGCTAGTATGTGTTCTATGAATCGTGTGTACACTGTGCAACATGAGTGACGATCAGCGTAAGAGATAGATGTTTCAATCCATTTAAACTTTCTGATCACGATTTTTAAAAAGAAAATCTCCAAGACGCGTAAACCACGATTTGCTGGTGAATTTACAGGAGTCATTAGATTGGCGAATTTGTGATTCATTTCGGAAGAAAGGGAATCGGCTTCCAAAACGACCTTTTCTTAATGAAGATAGCATCGAGATCAGTGGCTCCCGTGGCGTTAACGGAAGTAGCGGAATGTCGAGTGAAAAAAGTGGAAATCAAGGAAGTGACAATTTAAGCTCTTCAGATAGTTCGTAAAGTGTCTGCGAAATGAATGAAGAGAAGATAAACATGAGTTTAATTCCAATGGGAGAAACCCCCTCCACGAAAACACAATTGGAACAAATGGCATCCCCATGAGAAATTTTCGAAAGTACAAAGTGCCAACACAGATAAATTTTTTCACATTGAAGATCCTTCGACGTCCATCGAAAATCAGACAAAGATACTATTTAGTAACTTATCGATTACTTTCACTCGATGACATGACGTTGAAAATTTAAATTTTGACAATTTTTGAAAGTTGGACATACAATAAAATTAAACGACTTTTTGCAGCAACCGAACGCATGATAAAAGTGTGTCAAACGTTGGCTGAGGAAAATGGCATTTTGTTTAGTACTGAAGTAAATTCGGTAAGACATTAAAACTGTGCATTGTGACGAAAGTACAGGAATTCTATAGTACGCGAGTACTTGTATTTAAAGTTGTGAGGGACCAGAAAATTTCAAAATGTTAGTCAAAACCTGAATCAAGAATCCGTCATTTAATTATTTATAAATTTATAAATTATTTATAAATATATTAATATTATTTATATGTATATTAATACACATAAATATTATTATTTAAAAATTCAATCATGAAGTTTCACCACCTCAAAAGTACTTAAATTACCGCTTCATCCAAAGAAACCGACGACCAGTAACGCAAAAAATGTGTTTATTGCAGCAATCTAATACACACTAGTTCGTAAAATATTAATATCTTTTAAAGTTACTGAGATCCCACTTTGATTTTTTCTGGACTTATTATCAATACTCTAGTGCGTTTATAAATAATTTTTTAAAAATGTTAGCTCATCGAGTTTACAAAAATATTCAATTTTCAAAATTTCAGTTTTTTAAAAAAATGAAAATTCAAAAAATTAAATATTTTGCAAAATCTTCAAAATTAAACATGTTTTTAAGTTTCGAATGGAATTTGAACGGAATTTCTGTAATCGGTGTATTCAAATGTATGATATTTTTAAGTTAGTGATGCGCGTCATTTTTAGCAAATTTCATTATACAATATTTCCGAAAATAATAAAGTTAGAAAAAAATAAAAATACACGTGTTCACTTATTTGATCCATATAACAAATAGAAAAAATTAGAAAATAAATAAAAATATGAAGGTCAAATTTTTGTCTTTTTTGTGCGATTTGACGTGGAATGGCTCATATATGGAGTATTCGTAGTATAGGGAAAGTTATATAATGCTGCGCGAAAAGACGGCGGATTTTCGGCATAAGAAAATCATTGAAGGGCCCTGAAAATGAAAAAAGGGATAAATCCAGTTGCTAAATAAAAAAATCCCTAAAACGTGGTATAGCCAGAATCCCTCTTTTGTGAGTCCTTGATGCCAAAAAGCCAATTGAAAGGAAAACGTCCGTCTGTCCGTGTGAACACTACTAGCGCCTAAACCATCCGAAATATACTTTTCAAATTGAATAAATCCCTGTCGATCTGGTTCGAGTCGAAGGTTTGAGATTTTGAAGAAGATTCTATAAAATTTGGGGTACTTTACATAAAGACCCCCTGGCATTTTCAAAATTTTCTCAAAAACGACTTCAATATTTTCTTCAAACTTTTTGTAAGAATAGAGTAAATACACTTAAAGGTGGCATAATTTCACGGTTAACTCTGAATTTTCGAAAATTGTAAACGTTTGAATTTTTTTCGGCCTCTTCCGACAACTGTAAAATTAAAGACAGATTTTTTCTTCCAATAAAATTTGTTCTCCATAGTGAGTTATTTCGTCAACATCTTGTACATTAAAAAAAATTAGTAGTTTTTGCGCAATATAACTTGCACTATATGAAATTTAAAAAAAATACAAAAGCAATATTTTCTCGAAAATGGTTCCAATTTTTTTCTTTAAACCTTTAGTAAGGATAATACCTAATATACTATATGAGATGACATAAACGCCATATTGCTCTATTCTTTTGTTTTTCAAAAATTATAAAAATGTAATTTTGTTTCTTTGTCTCTCGCGTCGTTAATATGACATTAACGGCGATTTGTTCACCTTATTTTATTTGTGAACACATGTGCTATAAATCATGTCAAGTAAAGTTTCTCGAAAACTCAACTGTTTTCTGTGAAAACTAGCTCAAAATTCCACATTTCCAGAGACTCTCAAACACCATTTTCTCAAAAACGGCTTCAAATTTTTTTAAACTTTTCGTAAGGATAGTGCATTCTTGTATATGACGTAAATAGCATACCAAATTGCATTCTTGAATATGACGTAAAGTTCATTTTGGGGAATTTTTTATTTTTTCAAAAATTATATAAATGTCATTTTTTGAAAGATTCCATCCGTTAACATGTACATTTCCTGCAATTTGTAAACACTATTGTATTTGTGAGTTAAAGTGCTTCAAATTACTTCAAATTATGTATTTTGGAAACTCAAAAATTGTCTGTAATTATCTGTGAAAAGGAGCTTCAAATTTTGCATTAGAGTAGCGCTTAAACGCCATTTTCTTAAAATCGGCTCCAACGTTTTCAAAGTAAATTGCTATGCAGGTCAAGATTATTTAATATTCTTAAAATAATATTTCAATTCTACTATTAAGAAACCGAAAAATTAATAAAATACCAAAAAATATACTACTTTGGGCAGCGATAGATTGCATCTGGCAAGAGAATGTGACAACTCAGAATAGGTAACCGAGACAAAATGAAATATAAAACTAATACGGGAATGTATGAGCCATTTGTAGCGACACTAGTTTTTATTGATTTGCTGGTTGTACATAGGTGCTATCTTATATTTAAAACTTTCTTCTAACACTTAAATCTAATATAAAGTTGAGGATGCCCTATTGGGTCCTCTATTCAGGTTCGAATTCGGAGGTTTTTAGGAATATATTGTAGGGGTATCTGTTCTTTATTCTGATGTGGTTAGGATTTATTGCGAGTCTGAAGGTTGCAAAGGAAAGGATTTGGGGTAAATCATGGTAAAAGTTAGTGGCTAGGTATGTGATGTGATGTTCAATGTGTTCCAGGCTGAGTTCTTTATGAAGCTGATTGATGACAAACCACGGTGCATTGGATATTGTTCTGAGAAATTGGTTTGTAATTTTTTAGCTTGGTTTTTGCGGCATTTATCCAGATGGGACATGAAAGGTGGTCGTATGGACAGAGGGACAGACAGACGCATGGACAGACGTTTTGCCGGAAACCAACTTTTCGGTGTCAAGGATTCAAAATATGTTAATTGTGACTACACAACGTGTTAGGATAAACATTAACCACGTTTTCTGTGTATAGGATCAACAATACACATTTTTCTGTCGAAAAATTTTCGGTTTAATGCAACATTACATAACTTTCTCTACACCTTGTAGAGCGCAAGAAGATAATAATAATAATAATAATAATAATAATAATATTATTATTATTATTATTATTATTATAACAATAAATAAAAGTTGTGAAGACTATAAAATATAAATATGATAATGCTAACAAACCAATTTAATGCTCTAAGCTTTTCATAGTACTGAGATTTTTCAGCATTATAAAGTTTGTTGCCAGTATTTTCTCTACGTGTCTCTACCTCACTTACTTTGAACAAGAGTATTAAGTTAAAAGCTTTCGGTGTTTATCAATCGATAAACATACCCTGTAAGACAAGCATGCTCAGCATTACCTGTAAAGGGTGAATCGCACGTAGTAAGTGTAAACGGACTATGAGAGCTGCGATCGAAGGGAAAACTTCCGTCTGCAAACGTCTCACTTCAAATAGCACCTTCACTAAAGCTCCGCCTGTGTGCACGGTGACACCTGCAAACAGTACACTATCCTCCACATTGTCTTTACAACACACTCGTTTCTCATAAGTAATTTGTGACACTCCTAACTATAATGAAAGTGTGTTCTAAAATATTTGAACTATAATAATAGGAAAAGATACATTTGTTCTCATCGCCATGTGAAGTGGATATTTGACTAAATAATTTGTCCTCACATCCAAGTGAAGTAGAATTTTGTGAAGTTTGATTACTAAGAAAAAAAACAACGAAGTAAATATTGTCTCCTATGTTATTTCAGTCGTATGCATACCTTTTGTGGATCTCACACGCAACCAATCTTTATAAACGAGATCTCTAAAGAAAGAGTTTCATGGAGACGTGACGAACTTAATTTTGACTTCAAAAATGCGGAATATTTGATGAAAAAAGTCACCTAACTATTAATTTTGAATGCAACCCGCACCTCTCAGCAGCATTTTCTAAATCTGTAGAGTTAAATTATCCCTAAGGCATTAAAACTAGAAATTTTGAGGCTACAGACCTTAAAGAAATGTTTCTCTCATCATAACCTACAGTTATTCTTGGACCTTGTTTTGCATTTTTTGTGGTCCGGCGCTTATCGATATTATCTAATACCAACTATATTGCGCGGCACTGGAGGCGATGTTTGCTTGTGACGTCACGCTTAGAGGGGTTAGATATTTTTCTATCTTACGTGTACACCGTGGTTTGCGCCAACTGATGAGGTTTATTTACATAATCATTCATTCAAGATTATATAAATAAACCTAAATGCTTTCGCAGCAACAATTATAAGTATTATTTTTGCTTGATACCGATGAAGATTCCTTTTTATGTGTATAAGGCAACACTTCATTTAGCGAATATAGGTAGTGACATTCTTGTTTCTGTGAAAAGTTTGTGATAACATACAGTACTCAAGCACTTGGTATGTTACATCATATCTACTAATTATTAAACGCTCATTTTATCCTTATTCAAATATTTTTGTCTGTTTTTATCGCTCACCCTTCAAAATTCAAATTCTGCTAATTTAGGTCAATACACATTCATGGATAGAGAAGTTCAAGAGGGAAAATATTTTTTTTAAAAACATGAATTAAAAATGAAATTTGATGAAAGCATAGTTTTTTTCACAATATTGTTATTTTTTCTTCTGAGGTTGATTTTTTAAATAAAAATCAAATATAAGTAATTTAAGAGAAATAAGTTTTACCTTGTTTATTGAATCTTATTTGTTTCAAGGTGGGTGCACCTCACTTTGATAAATGGGAAATTCACTGCAAGTCCTCATGCTCTGATGAAAAGTCACGAAAGAAGCTATTGTGTACCATGGAACAAACGAGACTCAAGAAAGGAACCATCTCCACGAAATTACCAGGGTGTTCTGCGTGTGAATCCAAAAAGAAGGCAGAAGAAAATAAAATTTGAGAAGTGCATTATCAGAGAGTATAGAAACTAAATCGAACTATGATGGAAATTGCTCTTGCATCTTTTTATATTCTTAGTCAAAAAGACGAAAGAAACAATATTGTCAAAGAATGCATGACTGTGCAAAGTCAAGAATAAAACTGTGTCTTATTAGGATTGGTTTCTGTTTTATCTACGAGAGTATTTTCTTTATCAGCAGTGATTCGGTGAAATTTTTAAGTCATGATATTGCATTCAAAAAGCTGGGAAATAATACTTTTCCTGTGTGATTAATAATTTCAAAAAATTAATTTATTTCTTGGAAAAGTTGAAACATTTGCAACAAAACTAGGAGGACTATTATCGTAGTACATTGAGTACTGTAAATGCTCTTTTGAGCAGGTTAGTAAAAGATCTAGATGTTACATGCTAACAAGTTGAATTTATTATTAAACAGATCGATTTATTAATAATTGAAAATAGAAATACAGTTGGTGCAGCTAATGATCATCCAGCTGGTGCTACTTGGTGATGATTTGCAGTTGACTTTGAAAATGTGAAGGATTTGTTAAAAAAAAATATTCCTGTCAAATGCATCAAGCAACACGCGGGCAGCGTTATTAAAATCTATTTAGTTGAATAACTTCTACACGAACTGTTCTAGGGCCTTAAAATCTTTAAGTTTGAAGCCGAAACTAACAAAGAAACTTACTTGATATTCTAGGCGATTAAATTTCACACGGTGTCTCTAAGTTTCGTGTTAAAGTTAAATAATATTAGAAAAAGTAGGGTTATGCTTGCCCGATCCTGTATTTTTGCATGGACAATTTTAAGTAGGTTTCTCGAGAGTAAAAGGCTTTGAAATATTTTTGTGACTATCTAGAAAAGCGAAAAGCTAATTATCAAGGAAGATTGTACAAATACTTTAAGTGGTTTTAAGGAAGTGTGAATTGTTCCTAGAACATATCTACAGTACTAAATCAATCGTTATTTAAAATGTATTTCAAACATCAAATTCATTGTTATTTACTTTTATTTAAAGTCTATAAGTACATTGAAAGTTACTTTTTAATTTTTTTAAAGAAATAAACATGTTTCGTCAACACCTTTCCCACTTAATATGGAAAAGGAAAGATAGGGAAAAAGATGGAATTTAACTTGCGAGACTTCTCGCGTGGGTACACTAATTTTGTTATATTTTCTAACAAAATAATTATTTCTCCTAAAATATGTTGTCCGTGTAAGTATCGATCGATTGACTGATTTATTTGGTACGTTAACTGCTATGGTAATTAGTCCTGTTAGTATAGTAAATGTTTTGTCTTAATGTAGCGGTGTTCTTCCTCCTCTGTATAGTGAGATGGGGTATAGCCCCAGACGATACAAACTATAAGCTCCCGACTGTTCTGCCGCTAGCTTTTAGCACCGTTAATATATACAGGTTTTAATAAGGAATGCATTTTCCAATAAGCGAAGACACACGTTGAATTAACCCTTATCGCGGCAACCAGTGTCTGTTGGACACTATGGGTTATATTTGCTGTCATACAAAATAAACTAAAATGTTTCTGTGTTTACCCTTTCGCGACTTTGTTTCCGATCTACTGGAGCGTCTACGTATGATGTTCAACTAAAGGTCAATAAACAGAAGTGAAAGTAATTATTTTCTTTTAATGTAACCTAACCGGGCAAAAAGTGTCTAAAAGACACTGTATTCGTTCGGTAAGAGACAACGGTTGGTGATTTCCGTGTTGACGCAACAATTGAAATAACGTTAGTATTTTGTTTATTAAGTCTGTCAGTTGTCAAAAACTGGACATATTGTATTGCTCTGCGACAAATATGTTCTTTAGGTGAGAAAGAATGTTTGGCAATTTCCATTTTGTCACAACCGTGAGGTTCCGACTGAGTTTCCATGCTGGAGGCATGGTGGGGGTATGTGCCAACAGAATGTGGAACAGGTTTTATTGCTCACCTGTATAGGGAGCAACAATGGGACTCAAACGTTTTAAATGATTATTATTTTGCGATTTGATGACAAAACCACGCAGTCCGCAAGACGTTGGAATGATCAGTTTGCCTCTTTGAGGGACGTGTTGGAAAAGTTCAATGGACATTTGAAAAAGCATTACCATCCCGGAACAGACATTACTGTCAATGAAACGTTAATTCCATTGTAGGACAGATGCCCATTTGAACAGTACATATCAACTAGACCAGCCATGTATAGTATGATGGTGCGGTGGGCCTGCGTTGTTAGGACTATCCTCTACATTGCTTGCCATATAGCAGAAAGGAAAAGGGTTAAAAGAGCGCTTCCAGGTCTGAGTAGCAGAATGGTTCAAAATCTCACCGAACCTTATCAAAGAACTCACAGGAACGTCACGTGACAATTACGTCACGGACAAGCCCTTTCACAGGACGTCTTCTGATAAATGGCCTCACTCTTTGTCGGAAATGTTCAAAAGAACAAGAGAATTCATTCCTCCAGAATTCCAGCCCCATATATGTCGACCCGTGAATTCCAGGAAATTTACTTTGGTATCGTACATTTCGAAACAGAACAAAGCAAACCCTGCACAGACGACTCAGGTAATAAACCGATAATAATACTTTATTACAATTCTATGAAATGTAGAGTTGACGCTCTGGACCAGCTCGTACCCTCATACTCGTGTCAAAGAAAAACAAACATATGGCCATACGCAGTCCTCATGAAGTATGATGTTGCCGGAGTGTCGGCATTTGTTATCTGGTCAAATGCCCAGCCAACGTGGATTATGCGGAAACACAATACTCAAAATTAATTCTTACCTGACGTATCAGAGGAGTTCACACATTGAAAGAAATACTACGAGACTCAAGCAAAATACACTTTCAGCTCTAAAAGAAGTTAGACTGAAACTAAATTCTTCGAAGATGAATAGTTCTATACCGCGCTCATCAAGGGAAAAAAGATTTCACTTGTGTCGCTACGCGCGAGGTCATTTTCAAAAACAATATTGTAGCAAATGTCACTAGTCAGCCTGCAACGAGCATAGTGAGGTAACCCGTTTTGCAAGAATTGCAAATAATGAACTACTCTAATCAAAATACCTGAATTCATAGAGAAGAAAAGTTTAAACTTGCTCAATGTCCGTTGTATTCTTGAAAAAATGTTACACTCCATCATCACTTCTTGAAAGGTTTGGGGATGATAAAGGAATTATTTTCATTAATTATTTATTGTACGTCATTATACTGAAATCCTAAAACGATTAAAACATAGGTGTGGAAAAGTTGAAGAAGAGAATAATGGAAAACATTGATTGTACCTCAGTGGCTGCTGGACATTGCTTGCCCGGATATGTTACAAAAGTAACTTGCACGTAGAAGGGTAAATAAGGACAATTTAATAGTATACCCATACATTGTAAATGTGCAGATCTCCTACGATGAATTCTCTCTTTCATGCAATTTTTCTACTCGTGTCCTTCTTCAATCTGTCTCCTTTCCGTGCCTGTATTCAAGGTGATACTGTTCATATCACACCACTTTGAAATCTGACGCGTCATTGGAGGTTTCGGTCAAAATTCCTTGACCACCGATCAAGGTTTATGTTACCAAAAATATCCGTTTCCCTAATAGCGAAAACTCTCATGAGGCTAACCAAAGAAAGGTAACACTTAACAGTGTTCAAGGTATAAAATAATTTCATGGTATCTCTCCAGATGAGAATGGTTTAGAGGAGTTGGGTCTCGCTGTAAACGTTATTCCTCTAGCCCAAAATCTTCAGGAGGTGCTTTTACCCTATGTATTACTTAATATTAAAGTGAGTATTGTTTTAAATTATGGCTTTAAGGAAGGATTCATGACCCTTCGGGCATATTCTTGCTTTCTCAGAAATTCACAACTGCTTCGAGATAATGTAATTTTTCGATCATTTTTGTTAATTTTATTTTTCCAATGAAAACATACCGTAAATTTGTTTAGAAACTCTGAGCTTTGTATTGAAAATGTACGTACCTTAAGAGTGCGGATACAAACGCCAATATTGTTCTGTTTCCTGGATGGGACACAGTTGCAGCTTGAACTCTTTGTATACTTTCTTACCATATACCATAATTGTTTTCTTGCTTGTAAACTCCACCCAACTCTTTTAAACCATCTAAAAAGTGAAATTCTGTAACGAACAAGTATGGAATACATACATTTTTAACATACTCGTATGTGTAAACCGCACGATATTTTTGTAATACTAAATTTGTGTGCAGTAGTGGAGTAGTACTTAAAAGAAAGAAAAGTTTCATCACAATGGAAAATAATTTGTGTAACAGAGTATGCCACCACAAAGACTTGCGTTCTCGGTTCAAAGTTTGTAACTTCGGTATAGTTCATGTCTGAAGTTTAAATTTCTTTTGTGAAGCTTGGTGGTGTACAATGAGTAGAATTTGCGTACTAATGTAACAATTAATATCTAAAAAAGAAGTAAACCTTAGCTATAGTAAGAGAAAATGTCCTAATTTGGAAATAATTATTGTTTTTCATTGCCATGCAATCAACAAAGATTCGATTGATTCAAACTCTACCCCAAGGCACTCTACAATCTGTGTTCTTGGACTGTGAAATATGTTTTAATTACGTTTTTTCTGGTAAAGAAGAATGAGAAAAATGTGCAATGGGCCAAAATAGTGATTGCCTAATTTTAATTCATATTTGACCTTATGTTCTCCTAAGATGGATCTCAAAAGAAATGCACGAGCGATAATATACAAATTGATAATCTAATCCGATCATTAAAAAACTTTGTTCAGTATATACAAACGATGAAGTAAAACCTTATATCAAATTGTAACTATAAAATGAGAATTGTCATGTAATTACTCTCAGTGAGAAAGTTATAGTACTAGTAATACTTTTAATAGATACTTGACATTTTCTTAGGCATTCAGTTAATGTAGATATCTTCCCAAACCAACCAAATACCACATTTACGACAAAAAATTCTTCGTCGCTGTCTGGGGTAACTGGCAGCGACTTGTTACTCTGACCACGAAGTTCAGAACAAATGAGTAGCGCCTTTATTGCGCGTCGCTGAGCAATGAAATTGCTCCGCCACTGTCGCGGGGAACTAGTTTTTTCGTGGTGAAGGGGAGCTATCAATGACGACGATAGTCGTTGTCGAGCCATCTCGGAGGAAGAGGAAACCAACGTATATTGAGAGCGCGTCAGCCTCATCTTGTCTACAGATATTGCAAGTTTCTAAAGAGTTTGGAAAATTGCTTAGTAATTTCATTACAAATCAATCCGTGTCGAAGTTATTACTTATTCACCTCTTCATAATTCGGTACGTTTTCTGATTTATTTGAAATTGGATGTATTAATAGATCTGGAGGAGCGTTTATTCATATATTATTAATTTTCTTTGTAATGTATTGAGACACTAAATAACTTGAATTAGGAGACAAAAAAGTAGTGCATTATCCTTGATAAACATTGAAACGTCATTGAAGACTTTCGTGTTGTTATGAATTGAACCGATGTACAAGCGTTAACCACCTATTAATTTTAAAAATATGTATTTTAGTTACATTAAAGTTTGTGAAAATTTATATTTATATGAAAGTTGACTCATTCCCAGAATTTTACAATTCTCAAGCGATAAAACATTAAACATCAGTGATATCTTTTCCTAAAAACTCGAAAATCTTAAATACCAGTTCTTCCTTTTCTAGATTTCAACTAAACAAAATATCCCAGAAAAGCTTTTACGACTTCCCTTCTTTAAAGGCGTAGAGATAATGCTGAAGCACATGCACAATTCCATTCCTGGACTGCAGACGACGCACAAAGGAGAGCCTGAAACAAAAACGATCGGTGACAGCGCTGGCTTTGCAGCGGCAGATGTCTGCGACTGCTGTGCCGCGAACGACTGCGAAGCTTGAAAGAAAGATAAGAAAGCAAGCGCGCCATTTGAGACGATGTCGCCGGTTTGATTTTTCAAAGACGTCTGTGCTGGTATTTCTGGGTTAGTTATTGAAATTTTCCAGTACAATAATCATATATCACTGATGAAAAAACAGAGATTTTTTCACAAAGAATAATAAGAATGACAGTCGTTTGTTATTTTATCTGTTAAGTTTAGTCGAAATATAAATTAATAGTAAGTCTTCCAAAGCTGTATGCAAATTTAGTTATAAGATTTTTAGTTTTCGAAGGTTTTCCCACAATTTCAGTTTATTTTGTCACGTCTTCTGTCTTACTTCCTTTTCTGATCTCTCCTCCATCACCAAAGTCGCATCTATTCCCTTCTGAGGATAGACGCAGTGATGTGAAGAACAGTAGCTATCCAGAAGAAGAACAATATGATAGATTCACTCTGATCACTGAAAGCCAAGAACATTTTATAGCTTTCTTTCTTGCCTTAGACATTTTATTTTTTATACTTCATTTTTCCAAATCTTTGTATATACATTATTTAAAACTGTACTCAGCCAACCCTTAAGTTTTACTTGATGCTATTAACAGCAGTTCAACTTAAATCTTACAGTACGCTGCTGTGAAAGTTCAAATAGATCGGTTCTGTTAATAATATGTTTCGCCGCCAAAATATTACAGCTTTCGACTGCACTGAAGTAAGACGAATGAAACGATACATTTTACTCGTCCGCACCTTCGGGATGAGTATAGGGACTAGCATGCAGAGGGATGAAAATCATTCTCCACCTCATTGTATTCATAGGTCATAAGTACTGACGTAAAACCATGTCAGCATGTACATAAAGCTGAGAATACTTTCTAAAGATAGGCGCGTAGGTAATTTAAAATAAAGGCTTAGAAATAAGAAGTGTTCTCACAATAAAAACAATAGCTGTCTCAATTAGATAAAAAAAATCGATCAATTTCATGACAGAAGTCGGGTACCTTTCCTTAGAACGTAGTAGAAACATCGAAAATTTGTTGAAAATTAACCTAAATGACGATTACTAATGGAATTTACGTAGTTAAAATAGTGCATTTTCTATATGTTCTTTCTTGACTTTTAATTTTTTTCCAGGAGGCATTCAAGTCCACTTCTTAATCGTAAGAAATGAATTTGTTTCTAAAAAGACCTATAGGGTACGGATCCAGTGGGTCTGGAAGGAAAACCAAATTGCTTGATTGATTAGAGATTTTGGTCGCGTTAACTGCTAAGGTCTTTGGTGCCGTAAATGTGGTGCATGTGTTTTCCTCGAGAGATAGCAATTATCTTCCTCCGCTGGATGGTGACATTTGATTAAGCGGTTTTTCCCCATACCAGGTATCTCCTACCGGCGGGACACCAGAGCACTTAGTGCTGGGACAAGTTCTAAGCCCCCAACTGGTCTCCCGGCATGTGTGGTAATGTGGTGCATGGTAGTGTGTGTGTGTGTAAGGGACGAAAATAGGACAAGGAAGAGGAAGGAAAGATCGCGCGCGGTCCACGGTCCGTTTGTTAGGATACTGCTTCGACATTTGCCTGGTGTTGATCGGAGAAACCACAGGAAACCACCGATCAGAGCAGCCGGCCGCTAGAATGCTCCTCCAGTCAGCGACAGAATTTGCCATAGCTATCCTGCCAGTGTCGAAAATCTTGCCCCTGTGGAATCTAAGACCTCCCGGATAGAGACACAGCAGAGACATCAGTTGATGCCCTGAGCCACCTCTCCCAGTCCAAATTGCTTGACAATTCACCTCCCTCACCTCGCGTGAGCACCTGGCTGCTTGCGCGGGAGGTCCCCAGGGAGGCGCCGCCTGGTGCGTGGCTCCTGCAGAAGCGGGGCGGCGCCCGGGGCAGCGGCGGAGCCCACGTCCGGAGGCGACTCGCCACCGCCCCTGGGACCGCCCCGCCCCCGCGGGTTGGAGCGCCTGGGGGCGGGGGCGCGGGCGGAAGGCGCCGAGAGCGCGGGCGCCGCATTTTAATTAGGCGCGTGCGGAAACTCGGGGGAGGCGGCGGCGGTGGCGGGTCCTCGTCGCGTCCGGCACCGGGGCTACGAATGGGCCGGAAACACCGCCGCTCCCCTCCCCGTCGCCGCGCGCCTCTCGCGAGCGCGGCCCCGCGTCCGCGCTTAAACATTCACCGCCGCGTCCTGCCTCTCCCCGCCCCGCCCCGCCCCCGCGCCTCGCGCCGAGCCGCCCCGTGAGCTCGCCCGGGGGCGGGGAGAGGCGGGTCATCTTTACGAGCGGTGCGGAGGCGGTGGAGGCGGAAACGGGGGCGGCAGCGCTCGCGCAAAAACCGCGCCCCGGAAGCAGCGCTGAATAGAAAGTCAGGGGCGGGGGTGGGGCGGGGGCGGGGCGGCGCCGGCGGCGGCGGCGACGCAGGGACGGCACAATGGCGAGCCCGCAGACAAAAGTGGCGGCGGCAGTAAGTCAGCCCCACGCAGGTGGCGGCGAGGCGCGCGCCACTGTCGCCCCGCGTTGCCTCCCCCCACCCCCACCCGGAGGCGCGCTCTGCCGGAAGTTTTCGAACACTAGGGCGCCGGTGGGGGCTAAGCGCGCCACCGCCGCGTCGGCCGGGCCGGGCCGAGCCGAGCCGAGCCGGGCGGCGGAGTTCCCTTCTTGCGATAGAAGTTCGCGGCGGCTGGCTTTAATCTCGCGTGCTTTTGCTGACTTCTTGACAGATTCGAAATGGGTCGCTCCGCCGCGCCGCGGCTGTGGTGGGAGCTTTGCGTCGTGTATCTAGTGGGGAGAGAGAGAGCGCAGGAGGGCGCCGTGAGTATTAGGGATGCAACATCGATGGCGATGTTTTGAAAACATTGATGTTTTTATAACAGAATCGATGTTTTAAACATCGATATATTGAAGTCGTCGTTTTAAACATCGACGTATTGAAGTACAATTTTTTACGACAACGATATTTCGTGCTCATTTTTACGTTTTCTATGTTTTGTTCGTGGACGAAAAATTCCTGTAATCATAATTTCGAAAAAAAAATAATATATGGTATTGTAACTGACCTTTCTTTATGCTTTCAACCCACGACGTTATCAATCAGACTACTACTCGCCCGAAACGATCCAGATACCCTGCTATTTCTTTCGCCTTTACTCGTGATTCGCTCATGGAGAGGCGTTTTTAACTTTAATTATAATATCTCAGTTAAATTTTAATTATAAATTAATACACACGGACACTGTTTGGCAAAGTCAATGTTTCGTTTTCGATATCGCATTACTAATGTGACGTCGAACGTCATACCTGCAGCGCAGCCTGGCGCCTCGCGGTGGAAATGGCGCGTGCTCCAGGAGATCGTCACGGTTCGCGGCTCCGTTTTTATCTTTGTAAAATATTCGCGCGCCGTCAGATTTAATGTATGCTCTTTTCTCTTTTGTATTCAATCTAGCCCTCTTTTGTCCTATTTTCGTATGCGCCCCGGTTCCTCTGCGAAATTCGCACTGGTGTTGGAACGTGCTCCTGCGCTAAGACTCAGTCCGCGGCCAAAAAAATGAGATGTGATTTAAGCGCGGAAAGTTGCCCAATTGCTTCGATATTTCTTTGGAGTTCACCTGAATGCACCAGGATAAACATACGTAGTTTGAAGATATTCCATATGTTGGATTTGGCACTAAATAAACTTAGATTTGTTATGTTACTGAACAAATTAAAAATTTGCATATCACCTTCTATTTATTTTGCAAAAATTCTTAACATTTGTTCAGAATAAAACAAAATTATTCATTTAATGAATTCCTTTAATTTTAACACTGGTAAAAAGTATCATTGATAACTAATCTGTTTATACAAATTTGTTCATCTAAAAGAAGCATTTATTTTTCTGAAAAACGTACACCTAATATCTCGGGTTCCTTTTCTGAACATAGAAAATTATTATAACTGTCAGCTTTAGCCGGAATCCGATATTTTTTGTCGTTTTAGTTAATTACAAAAAAATAACGAATCAAGCGGATTGTTTGTAAAATGGCGTGTACTTACGTGAATCTGTTCATCACGGGCTAAATTCCACCGTGTATCCCGTTCGTGGTTGCATGGAGGGGATTTCGAAAGCGTCACGTACTGAGCTATTCAGTTCGCGACCTGGCCTCTTTAAAATTAATTTTGAGCGCTTCACGTAATCTCGTACTGGCGCTGGAATTGTATGCAATTCTATTTCCGTAGAAACGGTATTGCCTTCGTTTATATTCGCTCTCCAGTTGCGCCGTACTTTTGCTTCCACTGTTTCATCGCTAACTTCCTCGCGTTGCGCTGTGCAACTGGAGTTTACTTTCGGTGTTTCTCCCTTTTTTTGCTGGGTAGAAGCCTGCCGCTTTTGAAAAGCTGTCATTCGCCGTAGGCCGCATCCGTTACCTTCCCCACACCATGCAGAACATTTATTCTCGTTGCGTTGGCCAACACTGACGTACCGGGGTCATGACAAGATGCATGTGCTTCACATTTCTCTTGTTTCAGAACAGAGCCACTGAAGGTGACAGTAGCTAACGCTACAAGACTTTTCGTATTTAAGTAAACACAGTTATATATCTAAAAATGGTTCACGTAAGAGCAACAAGCAATTCAACTAATTTGTATTATCATCTCCTTGGATTCTTTCCAAATTAAATAACTAAATTACACAGAATCTTGAACTTGACCAGACAGGTGTGATGCGAAACATGAGATGTTCTTCCTTAACATGATAAAATTAAAGAACTTTTCGAATCTTCAAGTTAAATAATATATTTGGTCATCTCTTTGCAATGCAGATCAACTTATATTTGACGATTTCAAACATCAATGTTGAGGCAACAAATTCAGAAGATCCTGGTAACACTAAGGTGATTAGCGCTAGGAACATAATTTTTTTTCGAGGTTGGTTGTTCTTGATTACAAGTCAGCAAGCATACATGACTGTTATCTAGCCGGGTCACAGGAACGTGAAATTGTTGAAAGTACGTGAAAGTTTGGAACTTTTCATGCTGCTTCAATGTGGCTAGAGAATTTGTTTTCACTTGGGAGTGCAGTTCGTAAAACGAGGCGTTGCGCGCAAGAAATGCAAACCGACGAGACAAGTACATAACTGAATTTTATTTGCTGAAGGACTTCAAAAGTGTGGTACATTTCTTCTCCTGTTGTGTTCTTCAAAATTCGTTTGGCTTGTGCAACACTATGCAGTTAATATTGCTGTACACTCACTTAGAGTAGTGGAAGATGAAAGAAAACAATTATGATGTATAAGAATTCCTCAAAAGTGTGAATGGATGCATGATCATTCTGGCGTCTCACCTCCCCATTGTCTTGTTTTTTTATTGACCACCCGCAAACCGATTTTCAGAGAAAAAATATTTCTTTGCAAAAAACTAGAATACTTTTTATTAAAATTGGTATGAGTCCCTTATCAGAATTCACATTCTCTTATAATTGTATTCAATGGCTTGTATTTAACTTAACATCCAATTTTCACGGAGATTTTTTACAAATAAGGAGTAATCCAAACCGCATGAATCTGAGAATTTTCCACCTTATCTGTGTCGATATCTGATTATTTATTTTCAACTACTGCCCATTTCACCCCTTAGCGAGAGTATTTCACAAACGAGCAAATGACTACGCTATTCCGTGAAGCTCGAGTTTGGCGACCGAGGGAGTTGTCGAAGTGGAAGCGAATGCGGAGGCAGTCACGTACGAGGGGGCCACTGGGTCCACAACGGCTGCGGCGGAGAGGAGCCCTGCGGTTGTGGATTGAGGGAGGGGCAAGAAAGAGGTGCGGGTGATGGGCGATCGCGGTGGACGGCGTGGGCGTTGGCGGGGCGAGGAGGCGGGCGAGTGCTCGCTGAGGGCCTAAGTGGCCCCGAAGGCCTCCTTTCCTTTCTCTGCGGCCGCGCCAGCCCCCCGGAGACTCGCGCGTAACGGCCCGCGCAGGCGGAGCGTCCGAGAGAACCCTGCGGAACGCCCGCACCGCTCCCGCGACTCGCGGCTCGGTCATTGCGGCCGTAGGCCTCGCGGTTGTCATTGCTTTCGCCCTTCTCTTGCACTTGCCGCCCTCTCTAACCTCTCCGCTCTTCCCGCCCTCTCCGCCCTCTCCGCCCTCTCCGCCCTCTCCGCCCTCTCCGCTCTCTCCGCTCTCTCTGCCCTCTCTACCCTCTCTGCTCTCTCCAGCTTTCTCTCTCTACGCCCTATTAGCACTCCCAGCTTCTCCGTCCTCTCCATCCTCTCTGCCTCTCCACTATCGTATCCCTCTCCGCCCTCTCTGCGCACCCTACCCTCTCTGCCGTCTCTGTCCTCATCAATCTCTCCACTCTCTCCTTCCTCCCTTCTTACTCCCTTCTCTTTCTAACATCTCTCCCTCTCCCTCCTCTCTCCCCCTCTCTGCCCTCCCCACCTCTACGCCTCTCCCCTTCTTCGCCCCCATCCTCTCCATTCTCTCTCCTTCTGTTTTCTTACCCCTCTCCGCCCTCTCTCTACCTTGCCTTCTCTTTCGTTCCTTCTCTCTTCTCTTCTTGCCCTCTCTTCTCTTTCTCTCTACTCTCTTTACTCTCTGTTCTCTCTGCGCTCTCTCTTCTGACAAGCTCTCTGTTCCTGCCACCCACTTCACCCTTGCTACCAACTCCACCCATCATTCCCAGACTAATCCGCTCTTGTCACTCTCTCTGCTCCTGCCACTCATCATCCACACAAATATCTCTAACTTCGTTTTTTTCCGCCTCCACGCGTACTCGACCTTCTATTATATTGCTTAAAATGGATGTATCAAATATTCTTATTTGTACAGACATGTTTCTATGTTCACTTGTATCAAAATTTAATAATGCGTTAGAGAGGTGTGGCCTGAATATTCTGTCCTAAAAAAGAGAGGTCCTGAATATATTCTTACTTTAACAGAATGTTTATAACTACAGTCAACTCTCGTTATAGTGAACTCGGATTTAGTACACCCTCTGATATAATGAACTTAAGTCATTGGTCCCGTTTCACTAACGGCACAAATAGGCATAAGAATGTTCGGTTATAGTGAACCTAGCCTCGGCTATAGTGAACAAAGGAAAGACAAAGTCCTGGAAATTAATTCCTTCTTGTAAATAAATCGAGGCAGGGCTACAAATTCCAACACCATGCAGCTTGAAAAAAATATCCTCGGCCAAAGGTCATAATCGAAGACGTCTCCCCTGACGTGGCGGTAGCGGACCTGGAATGGGGACCGTACTGATGCTCTTATGACACTCAGTGTCACTGCGGAAACAAAGTCCGTGTCCTACATGGGCTATAACTGTCGGCAGTGATGCGCGATTCCCTGATTCAGTTTCAAGCTTGGTGTTATATGATATTCCGTGGGAAGCGCGTTATGCTCTGCATAGGTGACAGGATGCGCGCCATTGCCACAGTCGTTCAACATGACGACACCCCCGCGCCAGGAGGAAAAGCGATTAGTTTCATTAGCACATTGCACCATCCCGCTAGGGGACGATAGGATTTCGTATGTTATTAAGCGAGTAAAAGGGTGTTGGGAGAGTGCGGCTGTGTTCCAACGGTGCAAGGGGCATTAAAGGGTGTCAAGACTGCAATACGATACTAAGTGACAGTGGACAAAGCAGAAACAAGTATGGAGTGAGTACGAACCCTGGAGACGGATCTTGAGAAATTTGTAATGAAAAATGTAGAAAGCAAACAATTGAAAATAATTTCTAGAACTAGAAAAGGAATTTCTAGTTCGTGCTGTTAAAGTATTTTGCTGTATCTCAGTATTAATAAAATCAGTGTGATGAAATTCAGTTTAATTTGACTATCAGCGGATTTAGTGAACCTCTGATACAGAGAACCAGAAATATTAGTCCTCTGAAGTTCACTATAACCGGAGTCGTCTTTATTGGGCCATTTCAAGTGTTTAAAGAAAACTGCACTACATTTACCTTTATTTACAGATATATATTTTTGTTGGTAAATACATCAGAATTTGCTCACATGGCACGAAAATAAGACTGTCAGGGTACACCATCCTCCCAAAATTAATACATAGATGACTGTCGTGTAGCATATCTCGTAGAAACAGGCGATATTTGATATTTGTGATTATCACTGCACAGCCCAGAACACTAATAGCCACGTACAAAATATGCTCATTTGGATTTTAATAAAGAGAATTATTAAAATCAATTAAGGCGCACAGGACGAGATAACCATCGAAGATCGTTAGTCTATTTTTACAAAAAAAGAGGTTATCATTATCCACCCGCTTTGCAGAGATATTTAAACTAGTAGTGCTACAGAATGGCATAGACTTTCCCGTATTAGTTTTCTATTTTCTTGGGTCTTCGCTAGCTAATCGGAATTGCTACATATTCTTTCTTGCCAGCTGCCATCTATCACCACCAAAAGTACGTTTTTTGTCATTTTTTTATTTTTCCGTTTCCTATTGGTAGAACGGCAATATTCACTTTAGAATATTAAAGAACACAAAAACCTAGTCATAAATGGCAATTTTCTTTAAAAAAAATTATCTGCAGTTTAAAAGAAAATGGCGTTTTAGCGCTACTAAAAACGCGAAATTTGAAGCTTATTTTTGAAGAAAATTTTTGAGTTTTCAAAATACTTTGTTTGAAGTTATTTGAAGCGCTTACTCACAAATATGATAATGTATACAAATTGCTGGTAATGTGCATATTAAAGATGTGAGAGATCTTTCAAAAAAATTACATTTATGTAATTTTTGAAAAAACAAAAAAAACTTTCCTTTATATTAAAGAGTGTAATTAGTCCTCTCCGTTACAAAAGTTTGAAGAAAAATTTGCAGCCATATATATATGAGAAAATGGCGTTTGAGCGTTCCTGAAAATGCCGAAATTTGAGCGACATTTCACAGAAAACGGTTGTGCTTTCGATAAACTTCACTTGACATTATTTACAGCACATGTACTCGTAAATACAATAATGTGAAAAAATTGCCGATAGTGTAAATATGAACGACGTGAGAGACAAGTAAAAAATTACATTTTTCCAATTTTTGAAAAAACAAAAGAATAGAGCAATATGGCGTTTTTGTCATCTCATAAAATACACTAGGCACTATACCCACCAAAAGTTCAAAGATAAAATTGGGATCCGTTTTTGAGAAAATCTTGTTTTTGTAATTATTTAAAATTGTACATATTGCACGCAATATTGGTCGAAAAGTACTAAAATTTTCAAAAAAATGTACATGACCTAAAATAAAGAACTCACTATGAAGAAAACATTTTATTTGAAGGAAAAATTGCTATCTTCAATTTTGTAGTTCCAGAAAGACGAAAAAAATTTTAACTTTTGCAATTTTATTTTATCCGTGAAAATACGGTCTAGTTATCCGTGAAAATACGGTCTATGCCCCCTTAATAAGTGTATTTTACTCTATTCTTAAAAGAAATTTAAAGAAAAAATTAGAAGCTGTTTTTGAGAAAATTTTGAAAATGTCGGGGGCGAGGCTTCATGTAAAGTACCTCCAAATTTTAAAGAATCTTTTTCAAAATCTCAAAGCTTTGTCTAGAACCAGATTGATTGGGGAATATACATTTTGGAAGAAATCGTGCGTTTGGTTTAGGCGCTAGCAGTGTTCACAGACGGACGGACGGACGGACAGACGGACGGACAGACGGACGGACAGACGGACGGACAGACGGACGGACGGACGGACAGACGGACAGACGGACGTTTTCCTTTCAATTGGTTTTTCGGTATCAAGGACCCACAGAACAGGGTTTCTGGCTACACCACGTCTTAGGGGATTTTTTTCTTAATTTAGCAACTGGTTTTATCCACTTTTTCGTTATGACAGCCCGGCAATGAATATTTTTCCGCCGAAAATTGGGCATTTTTTCACACAGCATTACGTAACTTCCCCTATAATCCGTGTATACGTACGTATGCGAGAAAGTAAAAAATAACTAACCGTACACAAGCTGTTGCAGTCAGACTTCCCTGATAAAAATGCTCTTAAAGTGTTTGCTTTCTGCAATCGATTTCGATTCGATCGATTTGATCTCATTAATTCGTTTTATGGACATTTGTATCATTTGACACAATCATCGTCTACTTCCGTGACGCTTTTGTTGTCTTCGTACGAACTCTTTTAAGGATTCCTTTCTCATTTGCTTCTGATGAGATCTAGTAAACGGCCAGAAGAGTCCACGAATGTCCTTTTAAGTACACGTCCTTTAGGAAGAAAACAGCTAGTAATTCCAGACGAATGTAATTGATAGGATCTGTTCCTTCACTGAGTAAGAACTACGAGTAGACTACTCTCACAAAGCAGAAAAAATGTCTCTGGTAACACGTTTATTCTCCCGTTCGTGCCATTTGTTGCTGAAACAAGTGCACTTTTATCGAATTGCAGACCGTCCCTTGTCGTGAAGTGGACTGAACCGTGTCTGTCGCAACAGTACTTTCAATTGCCCTCCGGCGTTCTGCCTTGGATTGCCGTCGGTAGTGACGCTTTGAAGCGCCGTTTCATGCGCGCTCTGGTTTTTGTTGTCCGTATTATTGATTCAACTTGGCCGTCATTGTGATTGTTGGACAGAGGAAATAATTCCATATGCAAATGAAATCGAGTTCCAACTTCGAGAACTGCTAGTTGTTTATTTCAGAATCTTGGGTAATAAAACCCCGTACGGTAATCATCTTGTTCTAAACCATTCAGCAATTTTTCTTGCATTTAATGTTTTGCACAGCGTAGAATCATTTACAATGTTTAAAATAAGAATGAGTCATCAGAATCTCTCATCGTAATTCATTTTTAATGAACGTTCTTAGTTTCACCTTTCGATACAGTAATAGGGCAATATTTTTTGTTTGCATGATAATAAACACAATTTAAATCAACGAAAATGAAAAAAATTGTTAAAATGTGCAGCACAATTGCAATCGTCGAAATTATAAGATTTATGGCAATATTTTCAATAGTGTATAAAGTTTATTAAAAGTAATGTGAATCTGTTTAAAAACAATTAATCCTGATATTGAGATCTCTTTAACGTTACAAACTCGAATATTTAAATTTCTATTTAATTATTAAAGAAAATTAACTTTTTAATTATTTTCCTTTTGTAAGCCACCACTATTCATATCCCACCACGTAAATACCATATGCTGGTGTGACGTAATAGCAGTTGCGAAGCCTTGAAGAGTCCTCTTCATTACGTTTAATGTTTGTTTAGAGGTTATTGGGTGCAAGCCCGGGATCGATACGTGCCCCCGGTAATGTTTCCTCATCATCCTGACAGCCCCGGCAGCTTTCAGTACTTAGAGCGACTTCGCCGCAACAGCGTAAGTTACTCGGCGCGGGGCGGCGCGCGCCGCCGGGCCCGGCCGGGCGGCGCAGGTGGAGCGCGCGAGCAAAAAGGCAGCAATTGGAAGCGCTGCGGCTGCAAAAAGGGGGCGGGGCACTCGGGAGCGGGACCGAGGGGAGGCAAAGTGGGGTGGAGTGGTGGAATGGACAGACACAGGGAGGAACGGAGGTGGGATGAGGGCTACGGCAATGTAGAGTGAGGCTGAGGGGTGGGATGGGACAGGTGAGAGCATGGGGAAGCAGGGCGTGGTGGAGGGGAGGACAAACAAATGGGATGGGTTGGGTCAGAGCATGGGGAAGTAGGGTGTGGAAGTATAGGGTGGGACGTGATGGGGCGTTGTAAAAAGAAAGGTATGGAACAAGTCAGAGCATGAAGCAGGGCGTGAAGGAGGGCAGGGCAAACGGATGGGATGGGTCGGGTCAGAACATGGGAAAGTAGAGTGTGAAAGAATAGAGACGGACGTGACGGGATGAAGTGAAGAGGAATGGATAGAACAAGTCGGAGCATGGGGAAACAGGGCGTGAAAGAACACAGCGGGGCGTGAGGGAGTGGAGGGAGAAGCGATATGATGGATCAGGTCAGAACATGGAGGTGTGGAAGCTGTAGGTAGCAGCAGAGCGAGACAGGGCAGCGTAGGACATGGTGGCACGGGTCGGCGAAGAGCAACGCGTATCGAGGCCAGGAGAGCCGGCGGTCGTAGCAAGGGGTTTGGGCTCGAGGAGAGGAGTGGGGGCGGATCCGCAGGCGTCTGGCTGCAGCCGCCGGGAGTATATATCTCCCGGAGAGGAAAAGCTATCGCGACCCGGCTCCTCCGCTCCGCAGCTGCAGTTCTACTCGACGTAGTGGCCGCGGCGGCTGCGGCTCCCGCTTCTCGCTTTTATTAGATCTGGAAAAGAGCGCCCCATGCGGCGGCCCCGGGCACTTTGAGATCCTTCCTTCTCCCGGAGCCTCCCCGCCACGCCACGAACGCCGAGCCGCTCCGCTCCGCGCGCCCGCGCGGCCTTTCTTGGAGCGCGTCGCCCAGGCGAGCGCCTACCGAGGCGGTCCCTCTCTCGCCACGTCACGCCGCACCACACCACGCCACCCCATGCCAGTTACGTCAGGTCACGGCACGGCCCAGCACGCCACGTCAGGTCACGTCAAGCCACGTCAGGGCATACCAAGCCACTCAACGCCAAGCCACGTCACGTCACGTCACGCCATGCCGAGCAACGTCAGATCACGTCACAAGACGGCACATCACGCCACGCCACGCCACGACACGCCACGTCAGTTCATGTCACGTCACGCCAAGCCATACCGCGTCACGCCACGCCGTGTCGCGTCACGCCACCCCACGCCTTGTCACGTCACATCACGCCACCCCACGCCTCGCCTTGCCCTGCACCAGTTCACCTCGCCAGATCACACCATACCACGTCACGCCACGCCATGCCACGCACGGCACATCACGGATCCCTGACGTTCCATTGCCGCTCTGTGCAATGGAACTTCGCAAGGGAAAGTAGCGTCGGAACCCAATTATTTTGCATATTATTCCGAGCGTCGCATTCGTTCCACGGGCGCCTTCCTCTCCCCCTCTCCATCAATTTCTCCCCTCCCGCCGCCGCTCGACTGTTCTCGCCTGCACCTCCTTCCCTGTCGCCCGCTCTCTTCGGGCCGTGAAGTCTTCACTTTATGAACGACGCTTAAGATCTCTTTGTCCGGGGCGCCTCCTTTGAGCGCCGCCAGCGCCCCTGCCGAGCGGGCTGCGAACTGCGCGAACGCTCCTACTCGATGCGCTAACGGCTGCACGCAGGAGAGGCAGGTGTAGAGGGGACGATGGGGACGATAGGTCTCTCGGCCTACGAGAGCCCATGGGTCTCTCCTTTTTGCCGCGCCCTGCTTGGATTCTGCATTAATCGCTAGAGTTCAAAAAGAACATTAATCGGCTTCAGAAGAAGAGGCTTGCGTGTAGTAAATGTGAAGAATTGAATATTGAGATCGAAACCCTCATTATGCAAGGCAAACAGTGAAGTGCAATTCATTGCCATAAGGCCCGCAATCAGTTGCCAAGCATGTGATTATGCAACCTGCTCATTCAATCCATTTCCCGAATGTCAGTTGAGGATTGTACTTTTATTTATTTATTTATTTATTTTAATGCATCACATATGTGTGACTTAAAAATATTCCTTAAATCATATACTTTTTTCATATTTTTGGATCTGCGTTGACAGTTTCATATTTCAGCTCGTTACTGGCTTAAAGATCAATTTTGCTGGCTGTAGGAACACAAGCACTTCCTGCAGAATATTCCTCGTCGTGTAGATTTTTACTCGGTTGCCTTTGAATCACTGAGAACGAGTTTTGGAGAAACTTTAGACAGACAGGCTTACGTATGGGAAAGGCCATATGCCTATTAATAGATCGTTTGTTCTATTTGAAATTAATTTTCAGAATGGGGAGCTAGAGACTTGCTGACTGACTGGCATATACAATTTAACTCCATAATGAAAAGTTTCGGGACTATCGGACTGTTTAAAGTTCTTTCTCAAGAATTTTTCAATTTCACGGTTTATTAAGCATGAAAGCAAAATTTAACGTTATGTGTAATTCACTTGTTACAAAGAAAATACAAAGTAAATAATAAATTTATTTTAAAAAATTCATGCAAAGTGCACGCATCTTCGTTACAGCTTGGCGTATGAATAGCGTATTACGAGCGTTTTCATATTGACAGCTCTCATACATCTTAGATAATTTGATTATTTAATATTGACGTAATTACTCATCTTGACTGCATTTGGTGCGGGCATGACCGGAAATTCTGAGGTTTGATAGTAAAAAATAAGTCACTAAAACTCTAAAATTAAGTTCTGTGTAATTTAGTTCTCCATGAAAATTAACATTATGTCATTAGGATGCAAGGAGATGCTTAATGGAACTGAAATAATATTATAAATGTCTAGGGTCACATTTTTGTGGCAACAAAATTGTCAAGCAGACACCACTGCGAGCTATTTGTGAAACAGGGGTCAGTGTATACAGTAGCTAACTGTTAAGCGACGAATTAACAACATAACAAACATTCCGCGAAAGTGAATGTAAAGTTGCACTAAATTGTGTAACTCAATCCAAGTATGTCCCTTTGGAGTTAATTATATATTATCAAGTTGAGAGTCCAGGCTTTCATATTAACACATTTACACATTTACGCTATTGTTTCTGTAGTATTGCCGTCAATACTATTTGTATATTGCTCCATTATGTTAGTTCTGCGATTTGAATTTGTAAAGAATATTACCTAAAACAGAATGTAGTAAATGTTATTTTATAACGTTGACCCTTTTTTTCTACTATTTCGCAGTATTAGATACGTAAAATATCACCACCACTGTGAAAATAAATTTAAATATGAAAATAGGTAACCATAATTTAAGCAAGAAACTTTAATTAGTAACAATCAAATAAATTCAGAATTTGCCCTGCGTCATACTCGTCCATTTTTATCTGTAGTGAAACAACGTCCATTATTCGTGAGAGAAGATGTCTACAGTTATATGATTTTGACATTACACTCATATCGATCATGAATAAAAAATATTTTCCGCTTTTGTGGTGTTATAACTGTTTATTTGGAATTTTAAAATTATTTCAATAACATATATTATTATTATTATTATTATTATTATTATTATTGTCGGAAAATCATTGACTTTCCCTGTCAGGAATTGGAATTAGTTTTAAATGAGTTTTCACTTTTCAATACAACTTTTGCAGTTATTTGTTTCAACGTGTGTGTCAGGGAAAATAGATAGTTTTAAAAAATCTTACTTGTTTATTTTATCTACTTCAGTTTACGTTTTTTATTATTTTAATGTTTTTCGGAGTGTGCATGTGTGTTTAATTTGGCATTAAAATGCTTAGTCACAGTTGTATGCATTTTACCCTTCGAACTGCTCTATTTATTATTCTAGCATAGAAACGCAATGTATATTCTGACGCAAACCCGCCCCGAACACCCAAATTTATTTAAATTTGCTAATTCTCTCAACAATGGTTGAGCGTCTGGGCGGGTGCGCAGATATCTGCTCTTTCGAGCTTACTTATATCTCAGGGCAGCGGGATCTTTGGGGTGTAGAGAGCAATCCAAAACACAGGAACACAAATAACAGTAAAACAAAGTTTAATGATTTCAAAATAATAACTAATTCTACTACACACGTAACTCGTCATCATTCTCTTTCAACCTTCCAAATAAAATCATCAACTCACACCGTATCCTCTTTTAATCAAATAACCAAAACTCTTCAAATTCTAAACACAATTACTGTTCATGGAAAAATTAAGAATTCTTTTAAAATAAAATTGACTAAATTCTGCTTGCACTTTTGACTCAATCACTGCGTGCGCCTTACTAATCTCATTTCACATTCGCTTTAATTCTAACGCCTCTGAACAATAAACGTGCTCTGTAGCACAACTTCCTCCACACTTTGATACAATTAATACCACATCAATCTACTTTAACTCGTGTACAAAACCAACAGGTAACCAGGCGTCAAAATGGCTATTGCTTTTACAACTGCAACATGAAAGTTATTTCGCCTTCACAGTCTAGAACCTCCCCGTATAACTCCTAACATTTTCTTTACCTCGCCCTTCCTGGTGAGCTGTCCTTGTCTTTGGTCGCTCGCAATCGCGTTTGCTGCCGGCGCTTGCGCTCCGAGCCGCGGCCTCGTGCCTAGCGACCCGCCGCCTTCGTGCCTCCGTCTTCGGTCTTCAGCTCCCATCGCCGTCCTTCTTCCGTCTTCCTCTCCTGGTCCCGTTCTTCTTCTATCTTCCGCTCCCAGCTCCGTCGTCCTCTTCTGTCTCCCGTCCCGGTTCCGTCTCCTTCGTCCGATCTCGACCGATACTCGCCCGTCTCCAGATCTCGTTCGGCGCGTTCTTTTGCTCGCGCCACTGTGTTATTCGTACGCCGGCGAGAGGTTTGATTCTCGCCGCGTACTAGATCTCTCCCCCGTTCCAGCTGCAGATTTTATGGTTTAATCTGAGCGTCAACTAGTCGCAAATTTCAAGGCGACCTCTTTCACGGTGCCGTAATTGCAAAAATCTTTCTTGAATATTTTAACAAATTCACGGTGAACTAACTAGACGCCTTTCTGACGTCGGACACTCCTAACTAAAATGACGTTCTTTCGCATAATCTTTCAACATCGGCTACCGTTACTTCGGAGAGAAACTGCCGCATCTACCGACGAAAAACTTAAGAGAGAAGCTACCGCTTCTACTGACGAAAAACTAAAGAGGCCCTTCCGCTTGCGGATTAGCGTTTTATGCCCTCGGTTTGTAGGGGTAACGCGGCGCCTCCTCCTCCCCTCCAGTTAGTGCGCGTCATTTTCTCGCGACTTGCGATGAACGTTGCGGGCGGCAATTTCCTCTTCCGCGGGCGCGCCCCTTTTGAACTGCGCCGCGCTCTCTTCCCCGTTCTTTTATGGTGTTTTATGGGGCTCTGGCACCTGTGACGAACCTCTAAATTCACGTTCGTCACAATATCAACGAGCTAATTCTAGAATTTTTTAAAATTAATGACAGCAAAACAAGGACTAAAGCACACCAATCTAAATAAAATAATATGAGCATTCGTCAATAACAATTAAACACTTAAGGTGTGAGAATTACAAGTTGAAAAATTTAGGCAACTAAGCAACTTTTATCACGTTCAAACAGTCTTAAGATAACTACTACTGTAAAAAGTATTTTAGTTTCATAATATATCTACATGTTTATATTCTACAACATTAATTTCGTAATCATTCGTTAATTTTTTATTTTTGTCAAAATAATTTAAATTAAGTATTTCGTACCTTTTTCACAGTCAGTGTTAATATTTAACGCAATCCTCGCTATACAAAGACGTTCAATATTTGAAATGTTCTTTGAACAGTCAAAACATTTATAAAAAATCTTACTAGATTGAAACAAATTCCATCGTTTCGAACTGGTATCTTTCAACTGGATTCAGTGATTCATAGCTAATACCATTAAGTTTCCAGGTTTTTATAACGAGCATTTTTATTAGATAACTTAACCTTTTAAATGTATTAAACAGTAAACATTTTCAATCTCAAAGGTAATATTTTTTTCGTATTTTCCTAACCCAGGAGCTCCTCTTTAGAGTAATGTAATAATGTCTGTAAATTCAACCTGAATTAAAAATGTTCGCCGAACTTGAGAGTCTGAAATTTCGGGGAACTGCTTTACCTATCCGCGCCAACTGAGCCATGCCTCCATTGGTGCATCTCATTCGCCTTTCTTTGCACAAAGTCACTTTCCCGTGCGTTAAGGGCCTTTCAAAGGGAGTGATGCGCCTGGCTGACTGGGTATAATCATGCGAGGGAGAGAGACCATCATTCATTATCCCCGTGAAGCGGTCTGCAGCAGCCCCCCCTGTCCATTCAAAGCCAATTTGTAGCCGTTATTTCGCGCCGAGTTGCGCTCAAATATTACGAGGATATAATTACTTTCGTTACGTTCGAATAATTACGTTCGTTACATACAAATAATTAGGTTACCCTTCGTTGTTCTTCTGGACGCTTCGTTGCTTAGAACGTTGGAAACGCGTCCTGAGAATTATAGATTCTTTTTTTAAGCGTTAGTTGTTTTAATTTCAATTCTTTTTTGTTCTTTTTCTAATAATCCTTCTTGAAATTTACTTTGAAAACGCCCAAATACTTTCTGAATTGTAGCAAAATAATCTTTTTTTTTTTTCAGAAAAATCGAAAATATGTTAGAGGAAAGTGTCAGTTTCTTAATTTCAAACTGAAAAAAATATGCACTATTTGTTCCCTTCATTATATATTTTTCTCTTCGTTATGTATTTATTCCCTTCATTCCCTTTTACAATAAGATTGGTAACCTCTTAGATTTTTTGTATTCTCGTTATGAAAACAGTTGGGTCCCCGATATCTCTTCCGGAAGATAAAATATTTTTGCGTTTGAGTTAGGAAAGCATGCCCACACTTTAGGAAAAGTATAAAATAATGTAATTTGATATAAAAAATTTAAATTAGATGAAAAATCAATGAAATAAAAATTCAGGTAACTATTCTGGATACAAAAATATTTTCATTAAAGTAGTGAAAGGTGTTCTCTTTATTTTCAAAAATGCAAAATCATAAAGTTTGTGCGATCGCGTAAAAGTTGGTCATTGTATATTTAATTTAAGAGGGAGGCTTATGAGATGAAGTATCTCTGAGTTGGAGTTAACATTTCGCATAAGATTGGTTCACCGAATGATTGCATCTTCTTTGTTCAGTGAGGCATGCGTTAAATAATAACAGCTTGAAACGGATCTTTCAGGAAGAGGGAGAGGTCTGAGATAAATTCTGTTGTTCCAGTACCATAGAAGATAAATACTTAAAATGTAAAGGACGTTATAAATCATGGATGTTTTATATTCAACGAAAGTATACAATGGAAGAAATAAATTAAAATTAACCCAGGCAAAGAGTTTAATGAATGCACGAGTACATCACCCGGGAAATAAGCAGAGTCAAATAAATTTCAATTCCTCTGGAAAATTCTCCGATCTCGACCAATGCAACACCAGGGTATTGATGAATTGTTTTCTACCGGGATGTGAATTCACCCTCTAAAAAAACGTAGCGATTAACGTGTACCGTGAAGTTCACTATAACGTACGAATACATTGACACTAGTCACTAGTAACTAATGCGGTCAGACGAAAATATTTTGTTTTCCTTGTTGTATTCACAGATTTATCTAAGCACTGGAGCAACATCTTACTTTTAGCACTAGGGTTAAAAACTGAACTTTTAACACACTCAGAATACTCCGGAAGAACCGTTTTTAATAATTCCTGTCTAAAAACACTATTTTGAAACATACCTGAATGGTATTCTCAATTTTTAGTTTTTATTGAGGATTGAACATATTAGACACTGAATTGACACTTAAGGAAAGAGGTAAAATATATTTTCCTATTTTACTTGAGATATTGTTGCCTCGGAAAAGATATATGTTTACATATTTTTCATTATTTTATATGGAGAAACAATCACTCTATAACAAGCTATCAGTATAAAAACCTGCGTTTACCTGTAAAAATAAACTGAAAAAATGTTTAAAGATGAAGCTTATATAAATAAGCTCTTTCTCTTGGTTAAATCCCGCTCTTTTCCAGAATTCAACAAAATATATTAATTCTACGTCGTTGTAACTGAATTTAGTAATATCCTTATGTAACTAACGTTTCTGTTGTTTTGTTTTTTTTTTCAGAAAATAGATTTTCATCGAGGAATAGGCGAGGTAAAGGAAATTAGATTTTGTTCTTCCTAATATTTACAAGTATATATTCTGATATGCCTCGAAATAAATAAGGACATCATTACTTAATAATAACGAGAACCCTTAATAATGTGTATTTAAATATTATATGGTATTATGGTTGCACATTTTATACGGGATATTTTTAACCTACGTAACATTAATTATCCCGTGGACAAAAATTTTCACGAAGAAATTTCTGTTAATATCAAAATAACTACTAACACAACATAACTTATCTCGTAAGTAATTTTCCATGAACATTAATTATTTAGTTAGAAAGTGAATTGAACCATTTTGAAAAGCAGCGTGAAGATCTGTGACCATGTCTGTGAAATGAAAAGACGCCGTGGGTAGTCCTAGACGTGCGAGAGGAACAGCTTGCGTATTGAGGCAGGCAGTTACTTAAAAGGCTGTCTCCGAGTTAATCCTCTTTCTCCCAGAATAAACGGGCTTCTGGGAGAATTATGTGTTTGCGTTGGGGCGGTGACGGCGACCGCGATGTAGGTGGCGAAGGCACAGCTGTGAGAGCACCACCTCTTGGGCTTTCCCTCCTGATGCCTCTCCCTGTTGATACTCCTAGCCAATCCTTTCTCTTTCTCTTCGTCTCTATTCCCCTCCTTCATCTTCTCCTTCCTACAATCCTTCCTCAGACTACCTATCTATTAGTCTCTCTCTCCCTCTCACTCCCTCACTCTCTCCCTCTCTCTCTTTCTTTCTCTCTCCTTCTCTCTCCCCCTGCCCCACTGCTTTGTCCTTCTCAGATCACCGGTTCTTGGTTTCCATTCTCTCTCTTTTCGTATCCATTCCCTTCTACTTCTATATTTCTCTTTATCTATTTCTATGTTTATCTTTCATTGTCTCATTTCAAGGTTGTTGTTTTCTATTTCGGGTCTTTTTTAAGACAATAAGTTACTGCACATTCGTTCTAATCACCTGTATGTTGACTGCACAGCTTTTAGCATTTGGGAACCTCGATATGATATTGTTCATTACTTATAGTAAGTTTCAGTGTTCTCCCCTAGTACTCACTTGAGTTTTTGTGAAGTAAACATTGGTGCACCACTTCCCATTTGCACGAAGAAAGAAGACACTTTAGTAATTCTTTTTTTATAATCTAAATGTGTACTAAAAGCTAAAATCTTTAGAAGATTTTCAGAACAGTGTAGGTGCAATATTTTTCCTCAAAGGGTTACCAGTGAATTGAACCATTAAAAAACAGACTATCAAGCATGTAGGATGAGAAAAGTGTTAGATGCCCTGTATCGTCCATTACTGTGCAAGTCCGTGCCCTGAAGTTTTCAGAGTATTTTTCATAGAGTACACATCTTGTCACATCTACTTACTATCTGTTTGGTCCACTCAAAAACGCTTTAAGAGGCCGAAAATTTGCCTCCCTCTAATAGGTGAGGTGCATTCATGGCTTGCAGCTCAATCGAAAATCCTTTTTTCTGAGAATATCACAAAGCGCCTATTACGATGGACCAAGTACTTCGAAAAACTTGAAGCCTATGTTGAAAATTGGTTTAATGGTACATTTTATACTGTTATAACCAATTAAAAACGTTGAGGCAGATACTCGTACACTTCTTCCTTCAATACTCTAGACATAGCTCTTTATCTTTTTCATACTGTCTTTTCGTACTCGTCTTCCTCTTCTTCTCTCTCTCCCTCTCTCTTTCTCTCCCACTCTCTCCATCTCTCTCCCTTTCTCCCCCTTTCTCCCTCCCTCTTTCTTTCTCTCTCTCTTTCTCACTCTTTCTTTCTCTCTCTCTCCCTGAGTTTGTGACTTCTTCAAATTGTCATGTTGTCAATTGTCGATTTCGTCAACAAAAGTGACGTGTAAAGACGCTCATGAAAGTAAAAGAACGAATATTAAATATACTGATAAGTGGATGTAGAAGTACGATTATACTTCGATTTATTTGTAGTGGTACTTGACGTAAATCAGCTTTTACGGTGTCATTCAATCGGGAGCTTGAACGTCACCACAGTGACGTTACTGTGGTGACGTTTAAGCTCCCGATTGGACACCGTAACAGCTGATTTACGTCAAGTGCCACTGCAAATAAATCGAAGTATATTTGCATAGGAGAAAGGCATGGTGTAAGGTTTTTCTAAAAATATATTTTTAAATGTTTATTGTGATGCAAGTGATTAATAAAAAAATGTTATCAAATATACAACTAATCGGCAAAGATAGGTTCCAGATTTTCAGACGTGTTTGCATTGAGTTACATAACACATTTTCGTTGATTGATTGATTAGTGCATGTTAGATTAACTGGGTGTGCAGGGGTTGAGGATAGGACAAGGTAGAGAAAGGAAAGATCATGCACGGTCCGTGGCCCGTTTGTTAGGGAACTGCTCCGGTATTCGCCTGGTATTGATCGGAGAAACCACGGAAAACTACATATCACAGCAGACGGCCGCTAGAATTCTCCTCCAGACAGCGACTGAGCTCGACCTAGCAAAGTAGTTAGTATCGAAAATCTTGAAACTATCGGGACTCGAACCTAGGACCTCCAGTTAGAGGCTCTGCTGGGACCTCATATGATGCTTTAAGCCACCTCTCCCGGCATTTATTGCACTTGCACGCACTTGCATTTTCTTGAAGGTTGTTTAAACTGAGTTTTTGTAATCCATAGTAAAACTATATCCCTATAAAAGAAAAGTTCTGAAAGAGTTACGTTTATTGACAGACTGGGAATTAACCGAGAAAAGTACGGATTCTAATAACCTACTTCTTTATCTTAGATGTTTGAACTTTTCAAACGTAAAATCCAGTTTCTTGCTCAGAGCTGTAGTTCTTGTAGCTTGTGATTTACACCATGCTTCTTCACCAAACAATGTTTCTAAACATCTAACCATTGCATGTCCATGCTTGCCGTTTATTTCAGAAAGTAGCTGTTCGTAATTCAGTTTTCCAAATTAAAATAACTAAACAAAAATTTAATTAACATTCAGGCCCTAATATTTTTAAAGCCAACTATATTTTTTATAATACAACACACTTATACATATAAGTCTTTACAACACTGCATCAAGTAACTTGTATAAGTAACTCACATACATGCTTACTTACATATAAGTTACACATAAGTAACTTATTCGTATCTTGTATGTATAAATGTGTTGTGTTTTAATAAATATAGTTGTCTTTAAAAAGATCGAAGCCTGAATGTTGATTAAATTTATTCGTAGACAACAGGATGTAATACAAAAACAACAACAAACAAAACCTTTTTTTTCGACACAAAACGTGTTCATCTCTTAAAACACAATCCGTGCTTAATCGAAGTTCGTTGTACAACCTCCTGCCTGTTGTCCAGACGCGAGTGGCATTCGCGCGTCGCCGCAACAATTTGCAAGCTGATCCCCGCGCCGAGAATGCGGCGCCGCTACCGCCGGCTGAGCGATGCGGCGCGCCCCGAGGAAGTGGGGCTCACGCGGCGCGGCGCCCGCCGCGGCGCGCCGCCGCGCCGCCTGGGTTGAGCGACGGAAAGCAATAGAGCCGGGGGAGAGGCTGTTGCGGCGAGCGGCGACGTCGGCCGGGAAGACAGTTGTGACGGCTGGGCTGCCCCCGCCTGGTGGTGGTGAAGGCAAGTGTCCGGGCGCTGACAGTTGGGCGGAACGGGCAGGAAAGGAAAGCGGTGAAAAAAGTAGGAACAATGTTGGAATAGGGCTCTTATAAAGCGTCCCAAGCTCTACCACTGTCCTCTGATCGGTAGTTTTCCGTGGTTGCTCCGATCAATACCAGGTCAATGCCGGAGCAGTACCCTAACAAACAGGCTATGGACCGCGCGCGATCTTTCCTTCCTTTATCCTCACCCCTTACTTACACTCACACGTATATGCCGGGAGACCGGTCAGAGACTTAGAACTTGTTCCGGCTGGGGAGGTGCCCCGCTGGTAGGAGATACCTGGTTCGTAAAACCCTGCTAGTCGATAGTAGGTCGGTGCTAGATATCGCATCAGCAGGGGAAGATCACCGCCACCTTCCGATGAAAACATGAACTACACTTAGGAGACTAATGGCCTCAGTAGTTGACGCACCCGGAATCACTAACAATCAATCAATTTACCATTGACCAAATGCCTTACCAGATCTGACGGCTGAATAGTGACACAGAAGCACGTGTAAGAATCGCATATGTAGAAATGCTACCTGGCGACCTTGACAATTGACTACACTTACAGTTACTCTACAGTTGGGACCTTAAATAAACCAAACAAAAAATATTGAAATAAGGAAGAGAGGATCTGGTAAAATGGAAATTACGATGGGGGCAAAGAGTATGATTTAGATTTTCAAATGTTTGCGTGAATTTGCAAAATGTGAGCAAGGATAAAATCTATAGAAAGACGTTTGAAGAAGAGATATGGGAGAAAATAGCGACAAAACAGGATCTAAAAAGAACCAGTGGGAGGGAAGGTCTAGTACGAATATCGGTAATGGAAACGGGGAAAGGAAGGAATTGAGAGAAGACAAAGCTGAAAGGCCAGAAAAGAAACAATGAAGATGAAAGGTTGGAGGATTGCCTGAGGCAAGAAAGAGAAAATACATCAAAGCGAAGAGACACAAACGAGATAAAAGCTGGAAAGAAAAACGGTCGGGCAAAACCAATACGAAGCTTCAGGACTGGAACAATAAACACGATACTTCTAAGGGCATACACATGGTCCCATGACCTATCAAGACGGTCACTATATAAACAGAAAATTGGCGTATATACTAAATAAAGAATGGATGTGGGGAGTAGACAGAAAATTAAAAGGAAAATCTTTAGAAAAGAGGCCAAAACGTAATGTGTGGTTGGAAATGAACAGCAGGGTATAAAGGGTTGTTAAGGAAAAGAGAAAAATCATAGAGGTCAGAACTAAATGCTCAAGAAAACAACAATGATAAAATGACGGAGTGAGAAAGAGCGAAGACAGCAAAAGCGAAACAAACTAAATAAGAAAACAAATGGGCTGGAACGTGCCACAAGTATTTAACATATAACATTTATTTGAACTGCAATTGGGTATGACCCGTGGCAGTTGAATACGACCTAGTGGCAGTATTGCTTACGAACGAAGCGGCTGGTGGCACACATTCTGCTCGAGGATCGCCCACGGCGGAGGCTGTGAGAACGAATGCCATAGGCAGGGGGTGAAGGGCGACGGGGTGCAGTAGGCGCCAAGGGCAGGCGTGACGGGGCGGGACGGAGCGGGGCGAAGTGGGGCAGGGCGGAGCAGGGCCGTGCGGAGCGGGGCAGGGAGGGGCGTGACGGGGGCAGGCGAGGAAGGTCGGTACGAGGCGTGGCGTGGCGTGGCGGAGCGGGTCGAGGCGTGAGGGTGCGGGGAGGGGCGGGACGGGGGCTGGGCGGGGCGGGGCGGGATGGGACGAGATGGTGGCGTGGGAGGGTGCGGCGGGGCTGGGCGGGACGGGCGGGACGGGGCGAGAAGGGACGGGGCGAGGCGTGGCGTGGCGGAGTGAAGCGGGGCGTGGCGTTGTGGAGCGAGGCGGGGTGCGGCGGGGTGGGGCAGGGTGCGGCGGGGCGGGCGGGACGAGACGGAGCGTGGCGAGGGTGGGTGCGGTGGGGCTGGGCGGGACTTGGTGGGTCGAGGCGGGCCGGGACGGGCAGAGTCGGAAGGGGCGGAGCGGGGCGGGGCGGGGCGCGGGCGGCGGGCGGGCGGTGGGCGGGCGGGGCACAGTGGGGCGGGGGCGTAGCGTCCGGGAGAGTGGATTGCGGCGATGAGGCTTCCGGGGATTTGGCGCGGCGAGCGACGGGTAGCGCGGCGCTGTAGGCGCTGACGTTGATGGCAGGCCCGCGACGGCGACGCAGCTGTTGATACCCCATGGCGCGGAAAAAGACGCCGATGAAAAGAGCGGTTGGTGGGAGACGGAACTCTCAATTTACCTTCGCTCCGGAATAGCCTGTTTACTTCTTCGACCGAGTGCTCTTTTTTTTCCATCGTCACCTCCTGAAGAATTTTTTGCGTGGCCTACTGAGAAATTCTGTCATAACACCAAATAATATAATTAGGGTTTGAAAATTAAAGATATAATATAACATGAAAGAAACAATAAAAAATAATGACAATCAAAATGAATACATCCACACAATATAGTACTTCTACACAGAATTTTTAAGGTCCATTTTATATACATATATTTGTTGCAAACCGTTCGAAATAAAAATTATATATATTCAGGACTGGAACAATAAACACGATACTTCTAAGGGCATACCCATGGTCCCATGACCTATCAAGACGGTCACTATATAAACAGAAAATAGGCGTAGATACTAAATAAAGAATGGATGTGGGGAGTAGACAGAAAATTAAAAGGAAAATCTTTAGAAAAGAGACCAAAACGTCATGTGTGGTTGGAAATGAACGGCAGGGTATAAAGGGTTGTTAAGGAAAAGAGGAAAATCATAGAGGTCAAAACTAAATGCTCAAGAAAACAACAATGATAAAATGACGGAGTGAGAATGCGTTTTTTGTTTGCAGCAAAAATTAAAATAACATGCCTGAATGCATTTAATTTTAATTTGTTAGACGACACATAATGTAATCGTCAAATTTAAAAGATATTTGTTTGCGATTTCCACATTTGTGTAGATAATTGTAAACATTCTAGGGAATTTTTAAGTATAAGTTATTTCATTATAGGCTCTAATTTCTTTCAAGATCAACAACGTCTTTTTAAAGGCAGAATTACTCTTCTTCATTCATTTCTAATCTGATTTTATTGATAGTGTGCTTCTTTATTTTAAAAATTGTGAGATAATTTCTTATTCATATTTAAATTATATGATTTTGTAAGAATATTTTATTTGTTTATACAAATAAATAAGTTTCACTAGACTCTTTCAAGCTACACTCATGGAATGAGTGTTTTAAAATATTGCATTCTAAAATGAAATGTCTGAAATAGAGTAATAATCACATCTATACTAATATATAAAGACCAAAGTACGCTGGCTTACACCGCAATAATCTCTTAATCAACTGAACCAATACCAATGAAACCTTTGTGCTAGCTTGCTTTAAAGGTCTGGTACTATAGGCTATGATTTTTAACCATAAATCTTAATTTATTTACAAAATAAATACTTTTCCGGACACTTTTCGCCTGGCTTTACATCAAAGATTTAATAGTGGATCAATGTCAATAGTTTAGCTGTGCGCCACCAGAGGATGACGTCTGAGATCTAAGGATTTCATCAACGTCTAGAATTATTATGAAATTCATTGGGGTTTGAATAACGCTACGTAAAGTCCGTGAGTGAACGTTGGTGATTTGTTATTTTTATACGTTGGTGGAACATTTGAACGAAAGCCATGCTGAAAGTAGTAAAGAACGTCAATGTACATTGTCCTTAGTTCGTGATGGATACAAATTGTGGCAAGAAAACATGTGAATTTGAAAGTATTTAGAGAGAGTTAAAAGTACAAATATGTACAGTAATGTACAATGTAGAATATGTAGATGTCGTATAAGAGGTATCGTATATTTTCTAAACAACCTCTTCTTTTACAAAAATTTGTGAACATTAAATTGTTTGAAACAACGCCGAAACGGAAGTTACAGTCGTCAGAACAGAATACAAGTGCTAAGAGATGGGCAGCCTATTAAAATTCTGAATCGGCTACTCAGAGGCGAGAGCGACTTGCTGAAGAACACGCACCATTGAAAACAATACTCTAAAGAAGGAAGCAAATGTGATTAATTCTCTAGGAAGCAGGGCATATTTTCGTTATTACTCTCGATTTGACTATTTACACATTTCCCATGTTCAAATTGGTAAAATGGAAAATATTTGTATTTTTTGGTCAACCTTGTTGAACGTTTTTCTTCAATATGGGCAGGGATCTATACAGTGGTATGTAATTAAGCAATGGTCCTTTACATACTAAAACTAACTTGTGCTGTTGTTTCGCGTGTCAGTTGCTCCCATGAATTAATTAATCTATTTTTCTATAAAAAACAGGCAAAAATTAATTTATCTAAAATATGTATGTCTTATCTAATAACAAACTTCTGAGGCTCCTTGGTTCCCTATTATTCACATTTCAAACTCCATAGTATCTAGCACTTCAAATTAAATAATGAAGCTAATATTGTTTTGTTATGTGGTTCAGTAAACTGTCAATTTATTTTGTATATATAATGTACAGGTTAGTGGATCAATATTGCTGTTATGTTGCGGTGATATGATGAATTTATTTACCTGAATAAATTAGTTTTATACTACATGTTGCTAGCACATAGGTCTTTAAACTCACATATTTTTGTCGTCTTCAAAATAATTATAGAAACCGGTAATTACATTTCAGCATAGATATTTTCATTTACTTTAATGATTATGATTCATCAAATACATTACGACATCTATATCTATTTGTCCGGATCTATCAACTGGCGTACCCATGTGACAACTCTCGGATGTTTCGTATACTCCGCTTAAAACTCTTCAAGTCCCTTCAAGGGTTGGCAGGTGATACATTTTTAATCTTTCTTTATAAATACGATAGATGAAGAATATAAAAAATTGTTAGTTTTACAATTTGGCAATTTATTGGAAGTATCGGCATAATGTATAAAATTCCCTCGACAGCCTGCTACGGGCCTTATCTGACCAGTGGTAACGGCCTTTCGGCCGTGGGTAAGGAATTTGAGTGGTTAGCACGAGGACATTCCTTTACTGTATACACCGCTCTTCTTAACCTGAGGATTGCCTTTCTCATCACACAGCAATCGATAATGAGACATTTGTAAGATACGAGCACAGTTCTAATTTACCCAGCCGGGAATCGAACTTGGGGTTGCGCTGTGGAAAGCGAGCACGCTAACCAATGAGACATCGAGGGCGAGGCATAAAACTCCACAAAAAGAATATGTGAGTCTACAAGTATTTTGTAGTAATAGTCTAGATTTGTTTATTGTTTTTAGTTATAAAATGAGGAGTGTTTGTGAGCTGAAACTCCCAATAAGAAAAATGTGAACTTTCTTTAGTAAGAAAGTGATCGAGGCATACCGGAAATTTCCAAATAGGGGCAGACAAGATAGGATAAGGCTAGCTTCGCGGAGCAGATATACAATGGGAGAGAAGTAGACCCAACTGCAGGGCATGAATAAATGCAATTCCTCTTCCAGGCTAAACAGTTACTGAATAAATGCTTGGGCAACGTCAGGTAGTTCAGCTAGTATGAAATAAAAGTCAAAGTTTGGTTATATTTTGATAATTACTTTTCCGTGAATACACGTTGCTAGCAAATAAGTCATTTGCAGCAACCTTCCCCCGCTTTCAAGTATCCTTTTGGGTTTTCTTGCCTTTGTAACTGTCTTCCCTACAGAAATATTTTCTTTCCAGAAAAGGTATTTTTTAATTGTACTGTTGCTACAAATATACTTTGATTTAAATGATTTGTATATAATAATTTTGTCAAAAGTTTTAATACTTAATTACTTATATTCTCAATCCATTACTTGTTAATAAAATTGGGTATATTTGTGACGAGAATATGTATATCTGAGGTAAAATGACATTACCGGTCGTGTTTCCAATCGGATGTATAATTCAATAAATTACGTATTTCCAATGTTCGACATTTTCCTATGTTTGATTAGGTCCCAGGATAACAGACCCAGATAGGGAGACACGTTGACCTCAAAAACATATTTCACACAAACGAGAAGGTAGACTAAAAACAAAGAATAAGTCACGCAACATGCTATAACGTATTACACACAGCGGTACCGTTCCCCGTGAATTTATGGCACGGTGGTGGAACAAACCGCGACTATCTCAAACGACCCGGAATCGAAAAGAGATACGGGCGAAAAAAGAGACCGAAGCGCGACGCGCGTCCTCACTACGGGCAGGGCGAGTTCGGGCCAGGCGAGGACGCGTAGGTGGGGACGGGGTCGAGCGTAGCAGAGTTCGCAGTCGGTGAGGACTGAAGGCGGAGCGGGAGTGCGGGGATGCATGAGGACAGCGGAAGAAAGCGGGGCGATGTGAGAAAAAGTATGAAACGCATGGGAGTGATTTATTCTTATTTATAGTCTGAAGATGCGCTGGGTGAGACTTCAGGGACCGCAGTTCCGACGGATGAAACCACGGATTGAATGCATATATAAAAATAACAGCTTTGTGATTTTTCAGGATGGTAGATGGTGCATTCACCACCATTAGGTAGTCGTAGATTGATTATTAATAAGGGGTTGATATGTTTGATACCGAGTTTAACATTATGATGATTTTTACTTAGATCTTTCAATGTATTGTCATATAAATAAAAGAGTTCATGTCTTGAAGCATAATAGTTCACAAACGTGAAACTAAATGAAATATTGATACAAGTATTCAATTTTGCCCTCAGTAATACAGTAATCAGCAAATATGCGATTATTGTGCGCAGTAATGCAAATGTACAAATGTGGGAAGAGATTTTTGATTGGTGATGTAGAGGAAAGTGCAACAAATGATCTCAAAAACACTGACGAAGTATGCAGCTATGCGCCATGTGATAACTTTTTTCCACTTGACTGTAATTGTGTAGATAATTAAAAAACTTAAGATTAACATTTTTTTAAAACTTCGCTCAGATTGAAAGGTTGAAAGCAACTCTCATCTTTCAAAATCGATAGAATAAAAATCACTAGGTGATAATTACAGTGAAAAGATGGACTGTATATGAAGTTGAGGATCCCTGTAGAGAACTAACAAATTATAGTGTTATTGTTGAGTTACAAGTTACGAGTAATCGTGAAAATAGACGTTGTACTGAAGAGTAATAACGTTGAAAAATAATAATAAAATATAAGTAAGATTCGAATGTTATTATTTAATTGTAAGACAAGAAAAGTGACTGAACAGAAAAGTAAGAGGGAAAAGTACTAAATAGATCGTGAAACGGAACTGTGCTCACAAAAACACTCGAAATCTAACGTCTTTCTTCTTAGAACGGCGAAAAGTACTCAAATTGTCAGAAAATTACAACACATTATTTCAAAATCTATCTTTAATGAACTGATTTCATTCGGGGTAAAAAACTTCTACCTTCATAATTGTAGTTGTAGGAAGACGCCCAAAAAAATGTTGAACTTTTGCAATTTTCAAAAAATAAGGTTCTCAACGAACATTACACCTGTTCTACTATATTAAACGTCCTTTACACTATCCAACAACAAATAATAATAAAAAACGATGGGGGCATTTTTTGAAAATTTTGGAAACGTCCCAGAGGTTTAATGTAAAGTACCTCTAAAAATTAAAATATCGGTTTGAAATTCAAAGGGCTGCGAAAACAGCCAGATAGATTGAGGAATATTAATTTTGGAGAAAATCGGCTGAATGGTTTAGCCGCTAGCGTCGTTCACAGACCGTCAGACAGACAAACAGATGATCAGACGTTTTGCCGTCATTCTATTTTTCGCTGTCAAGGGCCTACAAAATATGTATTCTGGCAACACCACGTCTTGAGGATTTTTTCTGTATTTAGCAACTTGATTTATCCACATTTTCGCTACTACGACCTTGCAATAAATGTTTTTTTTCTGTAGAAAATTTGCCATTTTTTCGCGCAGCTTTACATAACATTCTCCCTACTCCGTAGCGAGAAACTAAAAAGACACTCGACAGTATTTCACTGCGAGAATTGTACTGAGGTCATTGTCTTAACTTTCTCTTAGATATCATTGCTCTGAAAGTTGAGTTCTCTCTGCTTACCTTCCACCATCTCTGCACACACACACACACACACACACACACACACACACACACACACACACACACACACACACACTTACGACACATACATACACACACAAACACAAGTCTCTCTCTCTCACACACAAACACAGTCTCTCTCTTTCTCTCTCTCTCTCTCTCTATCTCTCTCTCTCTCACACACACACATCCTATACCCTTTGAAACGAACTTTTCTTTTTGCACTCTTGTTACTTCCAATGAATTACATCTGCCACGCACCTCTCCCGCACTTAGCCTTTTTAGTTTCAAGAAAATGTCTTCCGCAACTCTTTTCCCCCGTTTCTATTTTCACCCTTGAACACCATCACATTACTAATTTACCCTTCACTCAGTTACCAATCATAAAAGTCGCTAATGCTTAGTCCCTTTTTGTTCCTAAAGACACGTCCGACGCATCTGCTCCGCCTAAGTGATGCTATTGCCGCATTCTGCGCCAGCTTGTGCACACACTTTCTTTTTATTCCCATCCTTCTCTCTTCCCTTCCTGCCTCCCTGCCTTGCCCCATTCCTTTCTCGCTACCTTCCTCCCTTCCTTATTCTCTTCCACCCTTTCTCCTTCCCTACCTCCCACCTTTCCCACTTTTCCCTTTCTTCCTTTCCACCCTACTTCCCTTTCATCCTCCCTCCTTTCCACCATTTATTTTTTCTTTCTTCCTTTTCTCATTTCTTACTTTTATCATTCGTTATTTTCCTTCCTCCTTTTCTCTTTTATTTCCTTCCTTCTTCCTTCCGTCAATTCCTTCCTTCCAGACTTTTGCCCGCCCGCCAAACACAGCACTTCTCTCGACGCGTCGTCCTGCCTGCCTCTCCCTTCTTGTACTCGCGCTTTTCCGCAGTAGGTCAATAGCTCGTCGCAGACGATCTCGCCAGAAGGTTTTCCTTCGCGGCTGCGCGGAGACTTCGGCTGCTGCGATTGCGGCGGCGACACTGCTGTTTGTGTCCCGGAGCTTAATCCGAATTTGCAATTCGACCCTGACAGTTTCTTTCTTCTCATTACGTAAATACAGAATCCCGAGAGCTCCTCTCTGATAGTCCCTACTGTAGACACTTAAGTTCTTTCATCCCTTGGGACGCTGCAAGTATTCGTCCTTTCTGGGTCGTGTTCGTTCCTCTTGGTTCCCTCACCCCCGTCCCAAGTGCTTCCTTTATCTCAACGTTCTCACTCGAACTCCTGCTTCTATTTTTACATAATCCGTGCGAGCCACACCTTCCTTTTTTAGTTGTTTTCATCCTCATTAACGATCTAGAACGAAAAAGGCCTTTCGAAATAATCATGTTATGATGCCCTTCCTTTTCTTAAAAGAAAAATAAAGATCAAGGAAACACAAGAAGATCTGTTTTCAATAAATTGTTGCGAGAGAGCTCCGTGAGTCATGTGTACATCATTTTACGAAGTAACGAAAAAAAAGCTGTGTTTCCTGAAGTGTTACTAGTAAGAATAACATTTTCAATTACAATTTTTCATGGGTATATAATTCTCTAATTTTGTCTGATAATGTGGGAATATATTAGATTTCGCGTAATTTTTCTGATCACAGCTTCATTCTTAAATATATCCTGTTTGTTTGATGAAATAAAAAGATTAATACAGTTTTACACTTAGAACTTATCGCTTAGGATTTTTAGAGCAGTATAAAAATATTCAGAATTTTCAAACGATGAAAATTGCTTTTGCACGATATTGAGTTATAAACGTTCCATTTCAATTATTCGCAACAGAGTTTTGAAATTGAAAGCTTCAATGTAATTTAAATCCCAACCTGCATTGGTTTTATTTGAAATTTTAGTTCGAATTCACTGAGTTCTCTTGCAATGAAAAACTGACAGATAAATTAACGCATGCCCGTCAAAGTAGATTGAAGAACAACTCTGCACCGCCTCTCCGTTTTTCATGCTCCATCATAAACTACACCAAGAAGAACAAAGAAATCGCCTGTGATTGGCTAAAAGCGTGGTCGTCATAAAATCTGAGGCACAAAATTGTGTTTATGTCGCTATTCATCTCCTGTGGCCTGTAAATGTACAACAAATGAGAAAATATTTAGCGAGTAAGGGTATTTCATTTCTCAAATGTCGCCCGTCATAAAATGCCTTGAACTCTTAAGTCTACGAGGCTTTGGTGAACACCGTCACCTAAACCCTTCCCTCCTCCCCTCAGTTCAGTTGCCTTTACAACCCCTGCATTCTCCATTTTCTCTACCGCATTCTCGCTTCTCTTCGCAGTAAATTTCTCCATCATCGTCACCTCCCTTTTTTCCCATTCGCCTTAGCCGCAGTATCCCAAACATTTTATCGTTTGCCATCTTCTTCATGGTCTCCATTTTCAACAACCCGCCTCCTTTCACATCGACACCCCCTTCCTTCTCTCCCACTGCAGTATACTTCACCGTCACTTCCTAACCGAGTTCTTTCTCCACATACACTCGTTCCCTCCAACCGTGGGAACCTCCAGCCAGCTCCATCTCTTCCGCCTCGCGCCCTCGCAGTTCACTGGGTCTGAGGCGGGGGGGGGAGCGGAGGAAAGCGACGTGGAGCGGGCGGCGCCTATAGCCGCGTTGCGAGATGGATTGCCACGTTAGCGACGTATAATATTGTTACTCCAAACATAAATCGTCGTTGGCAACGGTGGTTGGGCCTGCGGTCGCGCCGCGTTGTATCGCTCGTGCGGAGCCGCCGGGGGCTTCGAGAGCGGTGAAAGCGGCGCGCCGGCGAGGGTGGAGTGGGTGGGGATGGTGGAAAGGGGTGGTGGGAACGACGAGAGAGGCGAAGGTACTGTAGATGGCAGTGTGTGTTGGTGTGGTGACGGAGGCAGCGGAGGTTGTGGGGACGGCGGGGAAAGCGGGGAGGCAGGGCGGCGGGGACGGCGAACCGGTCGGGCGGGGGGAGGGCAAAAGTGGTAGAGGCTGCGGGGGTAGTCGAGGTGGCCGGGATGGTGGGGGTGGCGAGGAAAGTGGAATGGAGGGCAGGCTGGGGCGGCGAGGGTGGCAGCGCGGCGGGAGCGGAGGGACTGCGGGGGAGGCTAGGGGGGCGGCGGGGAGGCGTGGACGATGGGGGTAGTAAGGGTGGCTGAGGTGGTGGGGGCGGCGAAGGCGGCGGGGTGGCGAGGGTGGTGGAGGTGGCAGGGCGACGGGGGCGGCGGGACCGTGGGAACGGGGAGTGGCGGGGAGACTGAAGGAAGGCGAGGGCGGCGTGGGCGGTGGGAGTAGTGGGAGCGACTGGGGGGGGGGAGTCAGACAGCGGGAGGGGTTAGGGCGGAGGGGTGTCGAGGGCGGTAGAAGTGAAGGACGGCAGGGGTGGCGGGGAAACTGAAAGGCGCGGAGGCGAGGGCGGTGGGGGTGGCGGGGACGTTTGTCTACGGGTGAAGGAGGGTGAACGAAGAGGACGGAAGTTGCGCCAGCCCCGATGGGAGGAACGAGGTCGTGCGGGGGCGGAGACGAGGGACACGGGGTGGGAGCTGGAAAAAGAAGGCGCTGCTTGCAGGCGGGGTGGAGGCTCGTGAGATGAACGCCGAGCCCCAGAAGCGACAGAAGAAATGGGAGACGAGAATAAAAGGAGGATGGGACGGAAGCCGGGAACCAGTTGTGTTTATGACTAGCAGACATCAAGACAAAAAGGCGGGTGGTGCAATGGAAAGTGTGATCATACCACAAAAGAGGACAGTAGAGTGAGGCTAATAATTACTAATAATGTGTGCAAGGAAATTTAGAACAATTAGAGTCTGTTTCCTCATAATTGATGTGGATAAGGAGTGAAGATAACTGAGAAGACAGAGAGAGAGAGAGAGAGAAACTGAGCTTAATATGAAAACTAGCAACAATAATGAAAGTAGTACAGTGCCCGGGGCGTCGACATTGTGCATGAAAATACGATCATTATGAACAACAGTGTCTTAACGCCAAGTCTTCTCTGAAAGGCTTACGCATTATACAAGGTAGGACGGCGGTCAACCGGGTGGATAAGCAAGATGAGCTTCACAGGATGACAAGGCACTGCAAACAGATGAGCGAGCACCTTTGTAAAGCAACACAAGCGGAGATGGATCGCAGAAGTTGCTTGTCGGACTGGTCGCCAAAAACGTATGCGTTCGGGTGCCAGAGGCGACGGAGAGGCGGAGACGATGTCGCCGGCCAGTCGTGTCGGTTGCCTGGCGCACGGTAGCAGCAACGGAGACGACTACGAAAACTACGGGGTGTGAATGGGGGAAATGGAGGAGGAAATGACGGATGTGATGGTTGCGATGGAGACGTTTGGGGGTAACGGAAGTGACGGGTAGTGGTCGTGGAAGTGGAGATGATATGGCGGAATGGAGTGTGGATATTACGTGGGGGCGAGTGGAGCCATGCATTTATGGCAGAGGTGTGGGAGGTAGGTGGCAGCGATGACGGCAGTGACTCTGAAGCCGGCTTCATGTTGGCATGGAGTCATGGTGGCTACAGTATCGGTGGAGGTGGTGATGGTGGTGGCGGCGGAGACGTGTAGAGAGTGCGGAGTGGCGGAGGCGAACGATAGCGGCAGCGGCGGCGTCGACGAAGGTGACTGCGGAGAAGCCGGTGTTGGAGGTGTGCGACTGTGGGAAAAGTGTTGTAGACTAAAAGTAGCAATGTCGGAAACCACTGCGGAGACGCAGGTGGATGGTAGCGGTGACGGAGGCGAGTGTGGAGGCTGTGGGGGGAGAGCGGCATTGGTGCAGGCGTGTGCTTGGCAGAAGTGTCGGATGCGGACGGTAACGGTGACGGAGGTGACTTTGATGACGGCGGTGGCAGCGATTGAGGTGGGGATGGTGATGGCGATGGAGAGAGATGAATGAAGTGCCTGAAAAGGGGTAGGTGGTGGGGGCAGCAACGGAGGTGGAGGCGGGGCTGGAGACGGAGACGGAGGCGGAGGTGCCTGCGAAGTCGACAACTGTGGAGACGGTGGAGGGTGGGGCGGGCGGAGGTAGAGGCGGGATGTCGTTGGTGGAGGGCCCGTGGCGGGGGCGTGGTCGAGTCAGCAGCGGGGCCGGCAGCCTGCGGGTTCGAGTGGCATGGAACAGCATGCGAGGACGTGCCTAGATTCAGGGGCCGGCGCGCCGGTTGCCGATGGTGTGGGCGGGACAGCGAGGCGCAGCGTGCGGGATACTACTTTGTGGGTCAATAGTGCCGCATTCCTCCGAGGTGAGAATAGCGCGCTTGGTCTACCGCACAGCGCTAAGATAGTCCATCCATGACGCAAACCAGAAATTCATGTAGTCTACTTCTTATTTGTGTGTCTGTGTGTGTGTGAACATATTGGAAATAAATGCATGAATTAAAATAAACAGCACTTTTTCTTCAACATTAGATGCGCCTCGATGGTATATTTTCATTCATGAAATTTGTAATCCACGAAATTTCAAAGCATATAAAACGATTAACGCTTAAAATATTAATGTCGTATTTTGATATTTCTAAATTCAAATTTTTATACAATAGGCCAAGTCATCCAAATCTTTAATAACTATCCTATAATCCGGAGAATTATTTCTCCTCATGAATGTAATGTGTAACTGTCTTCTGAACATTTTTTTAATTTATTTAGATTATGTTGGTCTCATAGATAAATATTGTACCCTTTGCAATTTTTATTCTTCTAAAACGGTGTTCTCCTAGGAACTCTCTTCGTTTTCTTCTGCTGGTCAGAAAACGTGCAGTGGGAGACTGCATGAAGAGTTAATCTCCAATTCTCGGCTAATGCTGATATGTGTGGTAAATTGCAGTTTTGTACCAGTCATTTAGATTATTACATGTACATTGTAGAATGAAAACAAAAGGAAGCTGGAGAATTAGTACCTTTCCGGTTCAGTAAATTTGAGAGTAATTGCTGCTTTCCAAACATTTAGATTTTCAACTGATATTTAGCACTTTTCACATAATAATCACAATTATTGTAATTATTACTATTATTGTTATTATTATAGTTGCACAAAACAACCTCTTAAGAACTTGTATATGAGGACTAGCAAATGTGTATTATTTTAAATATCACCCTTCTTCTGGTTGACTACGTCCTTCAGCTTCCGAATCTCTCTACCTGTAATATTTTCAGTCATGGAGAAAACTGTTAACAATTCATCCGTTTCAAGAGAATACTCGGAGTCAAAAGTGATATTTTGGTTTATATCGCAACAAAATGTAATGAAGATCTTAGTAAATGAATGAATATAATATGTGGAATCTATTTGATATCGGGTCTGCAATATTTTGCCACTTTTGCCACTGAGAGCGTTTCATTTTTCACCAATCACCAAGTTAACACAAGACTGTATAGTTATACTTTCAGATTTATTAGGAATGAAGAACAGTAAGAACAAGATATATTCCCGAACTCATATAAACTTGTAAATTACAGGAAGTTTTCTAGATATGAAAACAAATTTTTTCGTTGAAGTTTCTAATAGCGCACTTACTGATTAAATAATGAATATATTATTGAATCAATTTTAAGGTTTGATCTTAATTATGTTATTTTTTCTCCAAAAAATCGATCAAACATTTTAATTGAAAACGAAAACCTACCAGGAAATGAAATGGAACGTTAATTTCATTGGAAATTAATTTTTATAAAATGATGAATCTCTGATGGCAGAAACCTGAGTTTTCTGCAAGGAATCAGAATTCCCTGACAATTCTGTCAATATTTTCACAAATAAACTGTCGGTCACGTTCGTAGTATGAAATTTCATGCAGAGATGAAATGTGGAAAGTGAAACAACTGCTGCAAAAAACAAACCACATGCATCAATTCACATCGCTAGAAATTACTCCAATTTGTGGCTAGCAGATTAATTTGTATGTACCGCGAATAAATCTAAAAGTCGTGGCTCACTAGCAATGTGGCTTCCGTCTCTCGTCTCGTAAGTCCTGATTACATTTTTTAGTGCCTAAACTGTCATTTCATTCAAAGCTTATTTTACAAAATCCAATTTTACTATGGTCTCTTTTCTTTTGCGAAACAAAATCTTACTAAATTAAAATTAATATTTTATGGACGAGTCAATACCGACTTTGTACCTTTTTCCGGAATAATTTCAGTGTTCTAGTTTACTTTGACATAACAGGTTTTATGCATCATGAATCTTTTTATTCTTCGCAACTGATAAAACATCTAAACAGGTAGTACATGCTCAGTTTCTTAGAGTTTGGGATTCGCTGAAAAGGGTGTTGGAGCCACATTTAGGGCACAAGCCTTGGTTCGAATGTTAAGTAGCTTGTTGACTTACATGATTGAACGTATTTTTAGCTGTTGGGTTATTAAAGACCATTCCAACATCGGGAAAATATTCAAGTCCATATATTCAGCAAAGCAACTGAATCATGTTAAAATGCAAAGCAGTTGACACATGCTAAAAAAGAGTCGAGAAAACATGATTCAATAAAAACCAGTCGAAGTTATTAACACCCAAATAAAGCGATCATAATTTAATGTTCTTAGAAATCGAAAGTAGTCGAGATGAATATTGATACCCAAAAATGGATAGTAGATAGATAAATGTTATTTCCAACAAATTCAGTGGTGGCTGAAGAATTTCATGTTATTCATTAATTTACTCCATAATTCAATACATTATTACTAATATTCACGTTTAATGGTTATTTCGTTCACATGGATAATGATGTCAGTGATCATGTTGTGGCATCTGAGACCAGATATATCATGGTCGATTTTTCGGTCTCTATGGCAGATTATTTGCTCGAAAATAATATTTATTATTCTCTTGTATTGGTACTGCATTTCACACTTGATCTCGTAAATGAGAAGAGTAAACATAAATACAATTCTAATGAACCAGCATGGATCCAATCATATAGCAGAACCCAGCAGACGTTCCCCGATATCTCTTTCTCTCGGTCTCTTTCTCACCTCTCTCTTTTCCTTTTATCTATTGTTGGCTCTCTCTCTTTTCTCTTCCCTGTCTTGTTGCCTCTCTCGTTCTTCTCTTACGCACATATTGCCTCTCTTTCCCTCCCTCTTTCTTTTTCATTCTCTCTCCCCTCTCTCTAGCAGACCTCGGTAGACGTCCTGCTCTCTCTCCTCTCTTTCTCTCAGGTTCTCTCTCTTTCCCCTTCTCTCATCCTTTTTCTCTTTCTCTCTTTTCTCTTTCTCTATTTCCTTCTCTCTCTTTTCCCTCTCTTTTTCGTCTCTCTCTTATACCTTTTCTCTCTTCTTCCCTCTTTCCCTCTTCCCTCTCTTTCTTTCGTTTCATTCTTTTTCCATTTCTCTTTTCTCCTTCTCCCCTTTCTCTCTCTTTTCCCCCTCCCTCTTGTTCCCTTTCTCCGATTTTCCCTCTCTTTTTCCCTCTATCTCTTCTTCCCTTTCATTCCCATTTCCCCATCTCTTCCTTGTTCCCTTTCACTCTCCTTTCCCTCTCTCCCTCTCCCCTCGCCATCCGTCCGCTCTTCCTGTCCCCGACTTCGCCCTCGCATCACACGGCAATGCCCCGTAGCAATGAAGCCCATATGGATTGGGAATTGCCTTTAACTGAAGTGCCATCTAGCGGATTTAAAACACAATTAACAGCATAAAAACCATTTCCATAAAAAAATCATGGAGATGTTCCAACATTTATGAAGAGCGGTCACACGGTGTCAGAGTTAATCGATCTGATACATATCAACATCCCTTTTATATATAGATTACTATTTGTATTAATATAAATAAGTAAAGACTATATCTTGAAATTCCTCAAACGTTCCACTGTTAAGGTAACAACTGAATCACGCTGAAACGTCTAGTTTCAGATAACACTTAACTTAAAATTAGTTAATACGATTATGTGGCGTTTCAGTTAGTAAGAGCAAATTCAACTTTCTATCACTCTTCTAATACATTATCGTGAAGTACACCTGTGATACCCAAAAGTGTTTTACGTGAAATTCGTCCCCATTTCTCTCAGAAAATACATTTCTCATAAAAGAATTGTGTTGGGTATGGCGTGTTTCGAAAATATTATAATACATTTACCTTGAAGCTTTTATTTACTGATTTCGACCTTCCCATTCGGAAAGCCTAACATACAAAACCTTTCGTAGGAGATTTTGTCATGCACCTCACGCACTCTCAAGCACACTTATGTTCCTCGTGCACCTTTTTACTGAACAAATTCAAGGGCGTTCAAGGACCCCGAACCCAAGGCGGCGGGGTAATGTGCATTCGGGAAGCCAGCTCTGCCGCCGCGCGAGCCCTTGACGCCCCCTGTGCGACTTCCCAGCGCTGCGGGCGGGCGGCACCAGCCAAAGGGCGCGCGTGGGGGGCGAGGACAGGGCGGCGGCAGGGCGCACGTGACGGCCGTCCGTCCGTCCGCCGTCCGGCGGGGGGCGGTAGCGGCGGGATTACGTCCGCCGCCGCCATACATCACCGCGTAAGCCCGCGCCCGACGGGAAAAAACCCCCCGTAAGTGATTAGACGGGCGCGGGGCGGGGAGACGGGCGCGGTGAGTGGGCGGGGGGGATTGGGCTGTGGGTGGGGCGCGGGCGGGGCGTGGAGCGGTGCCGTGAATAAGAGATGACTGCGAGGCGCAAACCTCGGCGCCCCGCCCCCAGCCCTCGCCACTGTGCGCCTCCCGCTCGCTTCCTTAGATTGCACTCCGCTTTCGCCGCCGGAGGCTGCGATCGCCACCGCCCGCTTCACTAACGCCATTGCAGCCAACCACCTCCCACTGGGCCCCAATTGTAGGTCCGTTACCACACGTCCCGAGGACCACCCCGTCTCATCTTTCTTCTGTAACGTCGCTACTGCCAGCTTCAACATCCTTCACCAACCTTCCTCTACTTCTAGAACATCCGGCTTACGGTGCCATCAGCCTTGTTGCCGCCACCCTCCCCAACACATTTCACAAAATGTGCCGCTTCTCAATTGCCGCCTCTTACCCCACAGCCCTCGCCACTACATTGCCACTCCCAATCATCACCGCCCCCTTCCACGGCTTCTATTTACCTCCTCTCGCAGGCCTCGGCGTCCCTTTCGCTTTCTCTCGTGCCGCGCGGTTTCTTTGCAATCCCTGGGGAACCCCATCTTTTCCTCCATTTCCGTTGGGCACGCTTTCACTTTCTCTCCCTTATCTTAGCCTCTATCCTCTCCGCCCTTGATTTCTCCACACTTTATCGAGTGTCTTATGCAGGCCTGTTCTTTTGTGATCCCTGGGAAATTCCACCTTTTTAACACGCGTTTCCGTCGAGTACACTTTCCTTTCTTCTCCGTTGTCTTAGTTTCTCTCCTCTTTGCTCTTGGTTTCTCCACTCTCCACCTTTTATCGGCGGGTTCTGTAGGCCTGGGCCGGGGCAGGCGGGTTCTTTGCGATCCCTGGGGAACACCACCTTTTCCTCGCGTGTTTCTGTCGGACACGCTTTCCCTTCTTCTCAATTGTCTTAGCCTCTCTCCTCTCCTCCCTTGATTTCTGCACCCTCTACCTTTCACCAGGGGCCTGCTGAAGGCCTGGGGCGCGGCGCGCGGGCGGTCAGCGGGTTCCCGCAGCCACCGGAAGTCGTAAGAGCGGCGCTCGCCCCTCACACTTCCATCCGAATGAAAGGCGCTTGGCTAGTTAATTTTATCTATCAAGGCTCACGCGCAGTTTCTCTCCAACTTACACCGCCATTAGGCCGCCAATCGCTCTTTCGATTACCGGATGAGAGGCGGGGAAGTTCTTCGCTATTATCTCGTGTGGCCGTAATTGATTCGTCTTCAGGAGCATGATCCGTTGGAAGTGGCTCGACGTTCTGCAGCGGAATCCGGCTTTCAACATTCTCGCGTTGCAAGGAAGCAGTTGTTTTATAAAATATTTTAAAATATTTTATTTGCATTGCTTTTGTTTCCAAATGAATTTTAATATTGTAAGAAGCTAAATTTTGAAATCAAAAATCCTTTCATTAATTGTTAAATTGTCGATAGTATTTGTACTTTTTATTTGCTACGTTTCGTCAGCCACTACACATAAATATTGTTAATTATTTTCAAAGCACCGAATATTTAAGATGAAAACGTTGTCTACGGTGGAGAGGTTTTAAAAGTTAAATTGACGTGTTAGGAGAAAATTAGTTTCACAACATCCGAAGAGCACCTTTGTTAACCTGGAATGTAGTTAAAACTCTATTTAAGCAACATTTTTATCCTCTTACTACATCGACAAAATCTTCTTATATTTCTTCTTTCACCTTCTCGATCTTGTTCGAGAAAGTAAATTTATCGGTTTTAAATGCAGCCGTAACTTTATGTTCAACTGTTTCCTGTCCCCGGTAGAAAAATTCTCCTCCCATCCTCCGACTCCACATTATCCCTACGTCCTCCAACAAGCAATTCTCTATCAAAATCACACCGTGTATTCTGCAGGCAGCGGCACTGGCGGAGGCGGCACAAGTATTGATAGCTCCTCCGTTCTAATACGGCTACCACCGAGTAATGGCCACCCGGTCGTTACTGGGATTCGATAAAAGCTCGCGTTGGCTCCGCTGCCTCGGCGCACGCCGACCCGTTTCTTTCCAACATCCTCTGCCTCCTCCTCCTGCTACCTTTCTTCCCACTCCCTAGGAGCGCTGCATCCGCGGCGGCCCGGCCCCGGCCCCGGCCCCGCCTCCTCGCTGCTCTCGCAGAGCTCCCCCTGCCCTGCTTCTGCGCCTCCCCGGATCCTCCGCGCGTATTGAGCTTCCGGACACCGTCGTGTTAGCCCGCGTCACCGTATCCGCCGCTGACTCGGCTACCGTCTCCTGTACCACGCTGCCGCGAGCTCCTCCACACCGTCCAGTCCGTCTTACCTGTCCCCATCTGCTTTGTGTTGCTCGAATTCGCCCTGCAACCCATCCAACCAGTTCTGCCGCGCTGCGCCCCCAACCCCGCCCATCCCACCATACTCTGCCCCGCTCTACTCCCACGCCCCGCAGCAAATCCGATCCTGTTCTTACCATCTATGACACCCTTTTTCGTTCCACCCCACCACGCTCAACTACGCGGCACTTAACCCATTCCCTCATTTCAATTTATTTGAGTCCATCCGGGCCTGTTTACTTGCAAATCTTTCCTTACTCTATTTCGTTATCTACCCCTTTCCTCCTACTTAAACTCCTCACTACATATTTGGTTCCCTCATCATTCCTTCCTACACCCACCTCCCTCCCAGTCCTCTTACGTCTGATTCCCGAGAATCCGCCTCCATTTCTATCCCTTCACCTTGTACTACCGCCTTCATCGTCACTCTCGTCCCGCCCCTTTCCATTCCCTCGCAGCCCCCGCTCTCACGGCGATCGTCATTGCCACCATTATTCTCTCACCCAACACCATTCCTCAATGCCTAGACCCACCCGTGGAGCCTAGTCTAATCTCTACGCCTGGAGCCCAGTCTTTCGCTGGCATAGTCAACATCTCCCCCCGAGCGCCTCAATTCCCTCGTTCGCCGCCAGAGATTTTTTTCACCACCATCTCCACTGGCAGTGGCACCACCGCTACTGCCACTTTCAATACCACCACTTTCACTGCAACTACCATAATTGTCAATTCAATAACCATCACTACCAAAGCGTCTCAATCTAGCCGCTGTCTATGCCACCACTGCCACTGTGAATTTCACTACTGCCACTCTCAATTCTATCACTACCACCACCACTGCCACCATCTTCACTCTTAATGACACCACTGCCACTGCTAATGCCAACGTTGTCACCGCTACCGTCATCGCCACCACTACCATAGCCACGCCGCCACCGTCGCCAACCTTACTGCCACCCTCATCACTCCGAACATCGTCACCGCCTCCGCTGTCACCACAGCCTCCTCCGCCGCCAGCGCCTCCGGGCCCGGCAACTCTTCGCACGGATGCATTCTTAGAGCGCCTGGCGCCACCCGCTCCTCGCCTTGCAGCCGCTTTTCGGGCGGCCGCCGCCGGCCCAGCGTCTCCCGCAGTTTCCGTTTCCTTCAGAGTCCTCCTCCTTCACTGCTCGCTCTCATCCGCAGTTTTCTGACGTCTTTTTTTCCCTTCTAGTCTGTTCCCTTCCATCGATTTCCTTCACTTTCATCTTATTTGTTTTCACGATTTTTGTATTGTCTTGCTCGGGCAATTTATAGCCCCATTTTCTCGGTACTCCACCACACTCTTTGGTCTTTCTTGACATAATCTCCTTATTGTCGTCAGTCTTTTCTTAACTGGTATGTGCTCTCATTACTGTCATGTCGCTGTGTGTGAGTATCTTTTCTGCTGTAACTTTTGGAAGAAAGGTACTATTTTTTTCAGAAACAAGCCCGTACTTAAAATGTGCAAAAAACAGATAGACCACGAAATCGCTCGAAATTGTGAACGATATAAGAAGTGTTCTTTGTTATCATTTAGCCATTCCCGCTTTCACGGACGATGTTCTACAATTAGTGAGCGTAGCTTCATATGTCCACAACAGAATGGAGTAATCTTTGTGCTTTCGAATCAATATATCATATTCAAACCTGTTGAAGTAAACTAAAAACAGCCTACAGAAACATTGCTTCTAGATATCATGCAACTTCGTAGCCGAAATCTAAAAGCATATTTGTTCAAAGATATTGCTCTCTTTGATGTGTAAACATTACTTTGTAAAAATATTCTAAGTTATTTTTTGTTCGCCATTTTGTCAGACTACAACAAAAAGAATTTTATTTACCTATTCGTTTTTACTTTCCCGTATACGTACGTATACACGGAGTGATATACGTAGTAAAGGGAAAGGTATGTAATGCTGTTCGAAAAAATGGCCAATTTTCGGCGGAAAAAATTCATTGCCGGTCCGTGACAACGAAAAAGTGGATAAAACCAGGTGCTAAATTAAGAAAAAAATCCCCTAACACATGGTGTAGCCAGAAACCCGGTTTTGTGGGTTCTTGATAACGAAAAACCAATTGAAAGGAAAACGTCCGTCTGTCCGTCTGAGAACACTGCTAGCGCCTAAACCATACGTACGATTTCTTCCAAAATGAATATTCCCCGGTCAATCTGGTTCTAGTCAAAGTTTTGAGATTTTGAAAAAGATTCTGTAAAATTTGGGGGTATTTTACATGAAGCCCCCCGGAAATTTTCAAACTTTTCTAAAAAAAGGCTCCAATTTTTTCTTTAAATTTCTTGTGAGAATAGAGTAAAATACACTTATTCAGGAAGCAAAGGTCCGATTTTCACGGATATCTCTGAATTTTCAAAAATTGCAAAAGTTTTAAATTTTTTCGGTGTCTTTCTGGGACTACAAAACTGAAGATAGAGATTTTTTCTTCAAATAAAATTTGTTCTCCATATTGAGTTCTTTCATAAAAGTGATGTAAATGTTTTTCAACATTTTAGTAGTTTTCGTGCAATATTGCGTGCAATATGTCCAATTTTAAAAAATACAAAAACAAGATTTTCTCAAAAACGGTTCCAAATGTTCTCTTTAAACTTTTGGTAGGGATAGTGGTAAATGTACTCTATCAGATGACATAAAAGCCATATTGCTCTATAGGTTGTTTTTTTTCAAAAATTACAAAAATGTCAATTTTTTCACGTTTCTCACGTCGATAATATTTACATTAGCGGTGATTTTTTCACTTAATTATATTTACAAGTACATGAGCTTTAAATAATGTCAAGTAAAGTTTCTCGAAAACACAACCGTTTTCTGTGAACAGAAGCTCAAACTTCCGCAATTTCAGAAACGCTCAAATGCCATTTTCTCATAAATAGCTGAAAAACTTCTTCAAAATTTTCGATCAGATAGTGCTAAATGCACTCTTTGATATGACGTAAGGTTTATTTTGAGGTATTTCTTAGATTTTTCAAAAATTATACAAATGTAGTTGTTTTGAAAGATCTCTCACATCTTTAATATGCGCTTTACCAGTCATTTGTAAATATTATTATGTTTGGGAATGTAAGTGCTTCAAATAACTTCAAATAAAGTATTTTGAAAACTCAAAAATGTTCTGTGAAAATGAGCTTCAAATTTCGCAATCTTAGTAGCGCTAAAACATCATTTTCTCTTAAACGGCACGTAATTTTTAAAAGAAAATTGCCATTGATGACTAGGTTTTTGTGTTCTTTAATATTCTAAAATTAATATTTTCGTTCTACCAATAGGAAACCAAAAAATTAAGAAAATGACAAAAAAATGTACATTTGGCGGTGATAAATGACAGCTGGCAAGGAAGAGTATACGGCAATTCCGAATAGCTAGCGAAGACTCAAGGAAATAGCACACTAATACGGGAAAGTCTGTGCCATTCTGTAGCACCAATAGTTTCTGATGTTTGAGAGTTTTTCTCTGTCCAAATGTCAACAAAGTGTTTGCTTCAAAGTTCAGTTGGTTTCCTAGAAAATTGCATCTTCTCCTTTCCAAATATAAATATTAAGAAAAGCATTTTAGTGCAATCCATACTTGTTACAATGAATGGAAAAAAGGGGAAAAATAAAGTGTACATGTAATTAGCAACCTTCAGTTTGACAAAGAATAGCAGACTTCATCAGGTTCTTTTACTTTCCTGCTCGAAATTAACAAAAACGTTGAAGTTTATTTCATGCAAATTGGCAGAAGTGAAAATGAGTGGTGATAAGCTGTTTTATTCTAGTTGGGATTGCTCAACGAATTTCTTTAAGTAGAGAGAGCAGTTTTAACTTATTCAGACTTGCCCTAATGAACATGACACTCTTTGTGTCCATTCTTTCAGATTTGTCTTCCACGCTGAGTAAATATACTACTATAATCATGTTGATATTATAGTATTATTATAGGTGCACATTAATATTTAGTATAATCTTCCCTATTCTCAAAGCAATAGTGTCCTTCCTCTCTTAATCTCCTTACTTCATTTAGTTCCTATCTGAAATCTTTCTTTAAAATCATTTACAGTGATTTAAAACTTTTTATTTCATTGAAAGTTTTACTGTAACTGTATTTCGTCGCAAGAATTCGCAATGTTTCTTTTTTCAGCGACCCTCTTTTTCTCCTTTCACACAGAAAACGAATTTAGTCGGACAATTGCGAAATCAATTCCGACACACGTACCCAAAGTCTCTGTTATGTCAAAAAGGAACTCTCTCTTTAATTGTGTTGTCACATTACAGATTTTACTCTCAATGGCTAAATTTGTCACAATATATTTAATGAAATCGTACATTTAAAATGTAGCTTAAAATAAGTTACTCCTTGCAACGTGCAGTTCGTTGACATATGGATAAAGCGCATTTTCTGATCTTTCATTACAAATTCATGGTAATGTTAGGTTTGCTTTTCACATAATTAAGAACTTGTTATGCAAAATGATGTGACCGAAAATGACGTGATGATGGGTCATTACAGGTTTCATGGTCTATACTTTTTGGGTTGGGGATTTTAGAATTCTGACGCAACCAGAATATAAGTTTCTTTGTGAATCGTGAAAGAACGTTTCTTAGGACCTGACTCTTTTGAAAAGTTTCTTGGCAATGCTAGCGGTCATTATTTGGAATTAATGAGTACTTAGTGTCCGGAAAGTGGAGTACATGTTTTACTATGGAGGATTGTGATGATCTATTCTAGCTGGAATGTGAAATCTGTCGTAGGCTTGAGCTTTCGTTCTTTTCGGGTATCCTCCCCGGTGGAGCACTGTTCCAAACAGGACAAGCTGTAAGCCCTGGACTGGTCACGCGACGTGTGTCAAAATGAAGTGCTGTCTATACAAGTGTGTGTGTGTGTGTGTGTGTGTGTGAGTGTGTAATGGCGGATTGGGAGAGCACAAGTTGAGGAAGGAAAGATCGCGTGCGGTTCATGGCCCGTTTTATAAGAACTGCTTTGTAAAGCGCCTGATATTGTTCAGAGAAAACTCGGTAAACTACAGATCAGAACACCGGCAGCCAGAATCCTTCTCCAGACAGCGACTGAACTCGACTTACGTTGCGAGTGTTGAAAATGAGCCCCCATCAGGATTCGAACCATAGGATCTCCCTCTGAGTGACACTATAACAGCAACTATCAGTGAGCTGTCTATATACGTGACAGTCAACTTTCCGAATAAAAGTATTTAAGGGCGATATGAAGTGCAATCTAGGCGCCGCCCCCGCGCCGCCCCCGCGCCGCCCCCGCGCCGCCCCCGCGCCGCCCCCACGCCGCCCCGCCCCGTCCCCGCGCCGCCCCAGCGCCGCCCCCGCACCGCCCCCGCGCCGTCCCCGCGCCGCCCCCGCGCCGTCCGCACGCCGCCCCCGCGTCGCCCCCGCACCGCCCCCGCGCCGTCCCCCCGCCGCCCCCGCACCGTCCGCACGCCGCCCCCGCGCCGCCCCCGCGCCGCCCCCGCGCCACCCCCGCACCGCTCCCGCGCCGTCCCCGCGCCGCCCCCGCGCCGCCCCCGCGCCGCCCCCGCGCCGCCCCCGCGCCGCCCCCGCGCCGCCCCCGCGCCGCCCCCACGCCGCCCCGCCCCGTCCCCGCGCCGCCCCAGCGCCGCCCCCGCACCGCCCCCGCGCCGTCCCCGCGCCGCCCCCGCGCCGTCCGCACGCCGCCCCCGCGCCGCCCCCGCGCCGTCCCCGCGCCGCCCCCGCGCCACCCCCGCACCGCCCCCGCGCCGTCCCCGCGCCGCCCCCGCGCCGCCCCCGCGCCGCCCCCGCGCCGCCCCCGCGCCGCCCCCGCGCCGTCCCCGCGCCACCCCCGCGCCGCCCCCACGTCGCCCCGCCCCGTCCCCGCGCCGCCCCAGCGCCGCCCCCGCACCGCCCCCGCGCCGTCCCCGCGCCGCCCCCGCGCCGTCCGCACGCCGCCCCCGCGTCGCCCCCGCACCGCCCCCGCGCCGTCCCCCCGCCGCCCCCGCGCCGTCCGCACGCCGCCCCCGCGCCGCGCCGCCCCCGCGCCACCCCCGCACCGCCCCCGCGCCGTCCCCGCGCCGCCCCCGCGCCGCCCCCGCGCCGCCCCCGCGCCGCCCCCGCGCCGTCCCCGCGCCGCCCCCGCGCCGCCCCCACGCCGCCCCGCCCCGTCCCCGCGCCGCCACAGCGCCGCCCCCGCACCGCCCCCGCGCCGTCCCCGCGCCGCCCCCGCGCCGTCCGCACGCCGCCCCCGCGTCGCCCCCGCACCGCCCCCGCGCCGTCCCCCCGCCGCCCCCGCGCCGTCCGCACGCCGCCCCCGCGCCGCCCCCGCGCCGCCCCCGCGCCACCCCCGCACCGCTCCCGCGCCGTCCCCGCGCCGCCCCCGCGCCGCCCCCGCGCCGCCCCCGCGCCGCCCCCGCGCCGCCCCCGCGCCGTCCCCGCGCCGCCCCCGCGCCGCCCCCACGCCGCCCCGCCCCGTCCCCGCGCCGCCCCAGCGCCGCCCCCGCACCGCCCCCGCGCCGTCCCCGCGCCGCCCCCGCGCCGTCCGCACGCCGCCCCCGCGTCGCCCCCGCACCGCCCCCGCGCCGTCCCCCCGCCGCCCCCGCGCCGTCCGCACGCCGCCCCCGCGCCGCGCCGCCTTCGCGCCACCCCCGCACCGCCCCCGCGCCGTCCCGCACCTTCCATGCCTTCACCTCGGACGCTCCCCCGCTCGCCCCTCACGCCGCCCTCATGCCATCCCCTCGCCTCCCCGCCCCAACCCCGCACCTCCCTCCCTTTCACCCCGGGCGCCGCCCCCAGGACGGCCGTGGCCCACGCCCCTGCGCCCACCCATCATCCCAATGACCCACTTCCTCCCCCGCCGCTCGCCGGTCGGCGCCTCCGCGGCCGCGCAGCCTACGGTGGCCCTGGGGCGACCCCGCGATGCCCCCTCGATTACTTCGCAATTACCCGGGGTGACCCTGGTCCCTCGGCGACCACTTGCAGGGTCCCAATTCCGGCATGTGCTTACGCGCTCCTAGCAGATGATAAAGTCGCCGAAACTCTGTGGCATTATCGTGGGCATATGAGCATAAACCGGTAGTTGATTTACAAGTTTACCCCGGAACATAATAATCATTTAATTTCTAATTCATATTAAATATTCAGTTCTATTGCTTTGTTTCGTTTAATTTAAAAAAGATTGTCAACATCATTATATTCTCAATATCATTTTCAGTACACTCTCTAATTTTTAATTGAATTTGAGAGGTTTGAATCAAGCTATAACAAAGCGTGGTTTTTTTGTGAAATAGGAAAAATTTTGAATTTCTTCGCTCACTTTCAAATTTTTGAATTAACAAATTATTCCCAAAACATTAGTTTCTATTGCTGGAATATTCAGTGCAATACTCTATAAAAAGGAAAGTTATATTAGCGCAAATTTAAATGATACTCCTGTCGATCATGTTAAAGTATGTTATCAATAAAATATTTATTAATAATATCAAGGTTAACCTTAAGGATTACATGTGCTTGAACTTGTAGATCGGTTCAAATGATTAAAATGAGAAGTCTTTCCTAAAACGTAGAACTAAAAACTCTAAGAAATGAAGTACATCAAATTAAATAAATTAGCACTTAATTGAGCTCACAAGTTATTACACAACATGTCATACATATGTAACCAAATATTGTTTAATACGACTACAAATATATTCAAATGTACTGCACTGGGTGCTGCACGCAAGTGGTAGTGCTAGCGTCTTCTGTGAGCCTACCGGACGGATGAACGTGTTTTTGTCTGTCAGCAAAAGTAAATAAAAAGTCATGAAGTAAACAAGTTCTTAACTGGGTTCCGGAAATTTATGTCATTTCAGAGAAAGTTGTTCTTGGTATTGATAAAAAGAAGTTATTTTTTCAAGTATGAAATAAAAATTTTATTAATTAACATAATAACGATAATAAAGTTAAAATTTGAAATATATACTGACGGGAACAATAGTGTTTTCCAATTGTTCTCCTGCCCCAGTCTATTACTCTACAGTAGTTATCGATTCGTGAAAGATTTTTAGCTCTGGTTTCCGCATTTGCCAGCACAAAATGCTCAAATGTACTCAAGGAAAAGAGAAACTTGGGACTGAATGTAACTCAAGAGCAGGTATAAAATGCAAAAACATCAACAATACCTCACAATTGCCTCGCGAAAACCAGCTCGTTATAAAACTTGATTACTAAAACAATCAATAATTCCCTCAAAATATCCTCTAAAGTAAATAATACGTTCTGTGATTCATCAAAATCTTTTGCAAAGAACGTTTATAACTACAGTTCAATTTCTGTAAAAAAATCTGAAATTGTTTATAATGAAATACTGAAAGAACTAAAAAGGTATATATTAGAACGTATTTGGTAGATTTCTTTTGGCACAAGCAAGGAAGAAACCTATTCATTAGTTAAATGTTGTGCGAGTGTTCTTCGTGAATAAACAATGCCAGAGTTATCTAACCTGCAAATAACAGGGTTGCCTAAATTGATGTTCTAATTAGTGGTTGTAACGTCATTAATTTGATATGTAACTAACGAGTTCGCTCCATTTAGACGAAATGAGGATGTCTACAAATTACGCAAGCTGCGAGAAGCTACTATTTAGTCGACAAAATTATCCATTAAAAATAACATTGTTATAATTAACTGACAAGGGTCGAACCCAAGTTATATTGCTTCTGAAATAATAGTCAGTTTCACAATTTTGTTAATTCACTAGAAAATTTTAATTAAGCTATATCCACAGCGTTATCATTTTGAATTCCTTAAAACGAAATATTCCTAAATACGGGTACACGACCAACAAAGGTGGCTCAAGGCATTAACTGATGTCGGTGCCTTTGACTAAGAGGCTCGACTGTTCGAATTCCGACGGTACCAGGAATTTCGACACCAGCTTTAAAGCTAGGTCGAACTTAGAGGCTGTATGAAAGAGCCGACCGGCTGCTCTGATCGGTATTTTCCGTGTTTTCTCCTGTCAGTACTGGGCGAATGCCGGAGCAGTACCATAACATATGCGCCGTGTACCGCGCTTCCCCCCCTCTTTTTTGTCCTATCCTCACGCTTATACTTACTCTCATATGCACTACATTACCATACATGTTGGGAGGCTAGTCGGGAGCTGAGAGCTTGTCCCGGCTGGGGCGATACCACACTGGTGGGAGATACCTGAGTGGGAAAAATTTCTGCAAGCCGACGTAGGTCGGCTCCGGATCTCGCCATATAGCTAGAGAAAATCACCGTCACCTTCCGCGATAAAAGCATGCACTACACTTACGGTAGTAGTTGTCGCGCCCGGAATCACTAATCAAGCATTCTTAAAACAGGAAGAAATGATGTTTGAATCACTAGGAGTGGCACAAACATATCTCCTAAAATTACGTATTGACATCGCGACTAAGCAATAACCAATTATAATTACAAAGAAAAAAGTTAATTTGCGATACTTTTTCCGAAGAAGAATTAGCGTGCCTTGCGGAAAGCTTTTCCAGTGAGCCGTGAGATGGGAATGGGACGTGACGGAGTGGAAGTGATGAAGGAGCGTGATCTTCTCTGCGCTCTGGAAAATTCCTCGCCCTAACGAGCGTATTGCGTGCAGTTTACGTCCGCAAGATCGCTTTAATTTGTATTGTTTCTGAGAATGCGTCTGTTGTAATGCGCATACTTCTGCAGTGAGTTATGATCTACGATAAGTAATTTTATTATGTTTCCATGTCGAAGAAATTTTACGTCTTTTTCACATCTACATCATAAAATGCAGCAAATAACTCTGCTGCCAATGCATATTCGCTTCTAAAAATATGTACATGTAGTAAACAAAGTAATGAACAGACGATGTATGTTTATATATCTGAAGCTAGTGCGCTATTAAATATAGTGCTTTCCTGCATATTTTCTTCTATTGAAGTTTTACGGAAATTATAGAGCTTGGCACAAGGATTTTCCAACTTGCAAGTGTCTGTCATCGAATTGTGCTGAAATTAGTTTTGCTGTTATAACGAGAATCTTTCTCTGGTCCCATAATGAGAGCCAGTACTAGCCATTGCACTGTTCTTGGCATCGAAAAAGTAGTTTTTCCCAAATCTGCTGGCTCTCTAGGGGTCTGTAAACAACGTTAAAGCTAAAATTGAACACAAGGTTCTCCAAAATATAGATATCCCTTGATGAACGTGGCAGATATGGCGACCCATGAAATTTGGAGAGGATCTTTTAATTTGGGATAACTTGAAGTCCTTAGAAATTTTTGAAATTTTCTCAAAATTTTTTCTTTACTTTTTCTTCAAATATACTATAAGAATCCGTAAAATCTCTGTTGTTTTATGAAAAATGCCCTAATTATTCCAATTGTATGTCATTTTTTCCCATTATTTTCACTCACTTGGATGTAAGTATATATTTAGATACCATATTATGTGAACCTATTGATGCTAAATAACTCAAAAACAGAAGAAAATTCATTGTTTTTAAATATAAAGTAACACGAATATTCACGTTCTTCTTACGACAACGGTCGGTCGGTCAACACGTTTGGTTCACTTATATCGACTTTGGTGAATGACTGAATACATAATATATAACATAAATGTATTATACTTTTTATAAGTTAGTAACTCACTTGTTGAATACGTAAATGTAAAAATTTGAAAAAAAATTGTCAACTCCGTAAAGAAAATTTTGTTCCTAAAATCGTGATTGTGCATTTCTCCAGAAATGGTCTTCACTAAAAAAACGTTCTTTTGCGACTGGTCACCGATAAAATCCTACCAGTATGATGTACACTGCTAGTCAATACCCCCAACTCCGAATTCCTCGAATTAAAATTCACTAACTCGTAGAATCATACGAAAACTGATCACGCAACATTCAATGCTTATGTGCGTCCGCTAGATTTTTGTGGATATATGCCTTAGATTTTCGAAAACGTTTGACATGACATCTAGTTGAGTATCGCTATGCAGCGTCTACAAGTGTAAATTGGCTCATGGTCTTGCAAACATTGATCGATATTATTTATCTGTAGTGCTTCCATGAACCCCAATTATGCGACAACCTACTGTTCAGAGAATAGATGAAGGCGATTTAGAGCGCGTTCAAAATAGATTAACATATTCCAGTACTCATATTACTTTCCCCTTTGCACTCATTCATCGGTCAATTATAAGCTACTGATGTACAGTGACTCTGTCACTAATGGTTGCAGGGATCAAAGTAATTTTTTGCGAGATTACGATTTAAAATTAATAATTTGAAGATATATTCATTGTTTTACATAAGCGGCATGTGATATAAATAAATCATGTAATGGGTACCACTTCCACTTAATTTAGATATTTTTAATATTTTTAAATAAAATATTGCTTTTATATTTACAATTGTGCTTATTAGATGCATAAACGCTTAAATGATTGTCTTTGAACCTTAGCATTAAATTGCAACAAATGCTCTTTTTAGATTTCAAATCCACATTGGCATCAAAAGCTATGGAGAGACTGGCGGCCTGAAACTGAGAAGTAAAAGAACAATAGAGTAAATAGTGTCCTATCTGGAAATAACCTGCAAAAGTCTTCCGCTGTAATATTTGTGGATACTTACTAAATTGCGCACAAGAATTTTTTTGCACACCCATGTATTCTCTAGAGGTTAAATAGGACCGGACAAGAAAATCCCCTCGTTTAGAAAATAAAGGAGAAGCGAGTTTCGTTTATTTACCTTTACACCGCGTGCGGACTTTCGTTCCCGCTTCATGATTTTCTCATCGTTCTGACGTTGTACTGGAGAGAGAAACGCTAATTTGCTTTCAAAGAAAATACATGTCATATCCGCGAACTATGGCGAGGTTTTAAATAAGAATATAACGCTTTTGACCATTGACCTAGCACCAAATGTAACGCAGCAATAGTTGTTTGGAATTTTTTTTTTCATTTTTGTAGTAGAGATGTGAGAGCGTGTATGCTTTGTTTTTTATGTAAATGAGAAAAAATAATACGAATGACTTTGTAAAAGAGTTTGATGAAATGTTTTTGGATTTATCTTTTGTATAAGAAACATTAGTGACATTTCTTACTAAGAAATTGGGTGCAGATATTTTATTTACATAAAGTAAAATATAATAAATATTAAATCAAAGTTCCCGAATGAGGAATACTGTTCAAATTTTCAACTTCACAAATAAGCGCAAATTTGAAGACTAATGTAAATAATTACTTAAGCTGGTCATTTATGAACACGTGTGGCTAATATTATTCATATAAATCTATTAGAAATTGAAGATATTTCGTAATTAAAAAAGATCTACATCTATTCCACATTAGGCATACCCTGTTCCTAAAGTGGAAGGTGAATGATTTTTCTTTTCAGCAAATAATAAATGCAATAACGTCTACAACAAAGTTTATTTAAGCAAACAAATATTTGGTTTAATATTACAGACAGCTCCTTCATACGAAATTCTTTTTTCGATTACCTGCACATGGGACACGAGTCCCGTTTTCATTCTTCTGACACTGACTTTAATCATTTGAGTTCTTGGACCATACACCTCCACAGTACGATCTTGAAAGTCAACATTAATATGTTAGAAAATGCAACATAATGTATACAGCCAAAAGAACAAATTACATTTTACATTCAAAAGCAATGCGAAATATTCTACAATAGGACAATGCTCGTATTCCACATTAGGGACTTAGCGGTCATATTACTTTCGAGCTGTCATGCGTTCAAAATCTGCATCAATGTTCTTTATATATTCTGTGATATATATTTTCTCAGATATGTATATAACACATACTACATACATAATTATTCTAATATTTACGGCACCTGAATCACAATTCTTTTGTTTACTTCTCCAATAGTTTTGTTGACACTGAATAAAACATGCTACGCTAATTTACTCAAGAGATTAAAAAAACATTTTCTACGCTCAAACAGAGAGATGCCTTTTTAAAGTAATTCCCAAATTTTGTCTCGAGATGTCAGCTCAGTACAGGTCCGATACTTTGGATTTTTACATTAGCAACGTATTATCACAACATTTTGCAATCACTGGCCTTTTAACGAAAGGGAGCTGAAGAAGTCTATTACACATGCTTTTACAGCACATAAAATAGCTTTATGCCAACAGATGCTTGTTCGAAAAATTTGAATAAGATTTTTCTGTTTAATATCTTGGTTGATGAGCAGATGATATGCCGAAGCCTGCCACAAGTCACAAATTATTTAGTGCTACGAAATAATTATCAATTGCTGGGAAACAAGGCAATAGTGATAACTCATCAAAACATAGTACAGCTTAAGCTCTGAATTCTTGGTGAAAAGGTAGACGCTTTTTTCAGGAAATACATTTTTATTAAGCTACAACCTGACTTGTAACTTTATGTTTTTTAAAGACACCACAAAATAAATATTGAAGAAAAAATTCATAAACAAAACTAAGTGAATTTGGTTAATATATGTTTGCTATTATTTTCAAATTCAATGAAATACAGTTATTTGTAGAATATTATATTTATATATTAATTTATTATGTATTAGTTTCAAATTCATCAATTGAATACATTTCCTTCTCATCACCAATAATACTTTCTATCAGTTATCATTACTCTGCAATATTCGGAACATGTATGATGTACTGTGTGTGTGTTGTAAATAAACAAGTTTCTGAAGTGATGGAACTTTTAGTAAACCTAGCAAAGGATTTTCAGAGCAAATGCAATGGATCGTGCAACTTGCTCTCCGCTTCCTAGTCCACTCAACGAGAACAATTGAATAAGGTGAACGGGTGTGTTTGTGTATGCGCTTCCGTTAGCGGAAGGCTTTGTTAGCTGACCGTCTCTGCCCTTACCGTTACTCACCCACTGACATTGCCATCTCTCCGCCCCTTCGCGTTTGCCATTCCAGTTTACAGTCACCAAATGTGTCTCAATTCAATTCTCCGCTTCTCCGTCACCCCCTCACTGTCACCCTCACCGCCACAGTCTCCGCCTAGCTTCTAGCATCAGTACAATAAATTCATTGTCCCCCCCCCACCTTCGATCCCACTATCACCCCTACCCATGACACCGATCCCATTCCTCCGAAACTCCGACACCACACGGCACCGGACCGCATCGCGCCCATAGCAATTGCCACCGCAGTTGCCGTGTTCAACAGCACCGTTGTTCTTTACCGAATTGCCACCGTCCCTGCCCCACGTTGGCCCCCGCACTCACCTCTCCCTTTCCATCACAGTCGACCCACCTCAGTGCCTGATTCCCCCTCTACCTTCTACCACATCCCTGGCACCGCCAACCAGGCGCATGCCGGAGCAGTACCCTAACAAACGGGCCACGGACCGCGCGCGATCTTTCCTTCCTCGTCTTTGTCCTATATTCACCTCCTACACACACACTAACATGCACTACACTACCACACATCCCGGGAGATCGGTCGGGAACTTAGAGCTTGCCCCGGCTGGGGCAGTGCCCCGCTGGTGGGAGATACCTGCTTGAGAGAAAAACCCCCGCTAGTCGACGGTAGGTTTGCGCCGGATCTCGCCATCAGGGGATCGCCGTCACCTTCAGAGATATAAAAACACTCTCTACACTTACGGGACTAATGACCTAAATCGTTGACGTGCCCGAAAACACGAACAATCCATCAATCTAGCTACGCCAACACCAGCGCCATCGTCACCATACTCCCACATCATACCATCCCGCAACATCGGCTCCGTCTCTAACCTCACCATCAACTTCCCCAACTCGCACCTGTGATCTCGTGTTGCCTGACTACGGACGTATAATGTCGCCCGGTGCTGCAACGACGGCTGACCTCGTTCACTCTCCTCATCGCAACCAAACATCGTTCTTAGAGCTCCTAACACGCGCGGTGTGATGGCTACGACCAAACACTTTTTACTGCGTCCCACGTGATTCCAAGGCTCACACCGACGCGCAGTGGAGCGCACGCGCTGCCTGTCTTGCAAGGCTCGACGACTTCTTGTGCGCAACAGCTTCGCACGCGCAACAACTTCTTGTGCGCGAATATCTGCAGCCACCTCGGGAGCAGAATGCTCGTTATCGTTTCAACGTGCGCAAATTTTCATGCATTCGCCCCATAATAGATATTATGCATCTAGTTCGGTTTACCACTACCACCCCATGATTCTCTCCCTGCGATTGGCTGAATGTGTGATGTCGCAATTATTAAAGCCATAATAATTGAGCCATAACGGAAAATACGCCATAATCTGTGCCTTAAAATTTCATTTTGCGAACGATTTCTTGCTACTGAAAAGGTCGTTTATAAAGCTGTAATACGAACAAATTCGTAACACCTTAATTAGATTGCACATTTTTGGCAGATCGTAGGTTACGTTTTAATATTTTGATTTTTATCCTATATATTTTTAAGTAAGTTATAACACTTTTGAATCTCTCTCTTGTAAAAACTGACGTCGATATTTTTGAAGGCCGTGCACATTTAGTTTTCATGTACGCGTTTTTCATACTCGTGAATTTGTTCAAACTTTAGTTCCTTCTATTTTTCCTTAAAAGGTATATATTTCCTACCATTATTCTTTTAGATTAGTTTTCTTTATTTTAAATATCCATGAAATAATAGAGAAAAACAAACTATTTAATGCTAATGCTGTCATCAAATATTTCAACGAAATCCCAAAGAATACACACTTTGATTTTTTTTCTTTTCATTTCAGCTTATTATTGTAAATTTTCGGTACTAGGAATGGCAAATCATAAACTGAATAAATTATTGGACTAAACAAGAGATATTTATACCGTTTACCAGTAAATTAGTAGTAAAAAAACTTAGTGAAATATTACAGCACATTTCAAGACCGTTTCTAAAGAAAACCTCTTCATCTCAAGAGCGTCTCCACCGCCCCAACTTTCCATGAAGGGTTGGGATATCGAACAGCTTTACTAAAGAATGTCTCTTGAAGGAAATGAACTTTGTTCTCAATAATTTCCTAGTACTTCACCACTTAAACTTTTGAAATGTTTGTGGTTCCGGTCTCGATTTCTAACGCAAGCAAAGTAAAATACTAACAACGCAGTATCTTTGAAATACAGATAATCGATTTTGCTATTGCAACAAACATTTACAATACAAAAAATTTCTTAGAATGAAATAAAACGATAGAAAATGCTCAAGTAAGATAACTACTACTATTTACAGGAAGAGTTTGTATTATATTACGTACATTTTCTTAATGAATCATTTGTGATTAAAAGTAATAAAATTATTAGAATTAAAAATGAAATGTACTTTGATTTCAGAAATAGTACTTAATCGCAATTGAAGTACTTAATGACAATGTAAAAAATACCTCTAGCCTTTCTCCCACTGAATGAACATTAGGGGTAAGTGTGCATACATACGGCATCTTTTCTCAAACTCTGCACGTAATTAAAAGTTTGAAAACATAAAAATCATCTACTATACATTCATTTTTACGTCATTCATTCCGTCGAAAGAACTTTTACATTATTTTGGAATTAATAGCGTCCGTAAATATTGAATCAGTAACGAATTGGAATTTCAGAATTATATCAATATTGTCCCTGATATTCAAAAGTTATTTTTAAAGTTTAAAAAAAACTCTACTACGAACCGTAACGCATTTTTACGATTTCATTACATTTTTATCTTCTGCAAACAAAAGCGGATAATAAAATAACGACCAGCGCCAAAAGCAGTGGCGTAAAGTAATACTCACCCCTGACGCGTTATTCCCGACTTCCCCTTTTCCTCGCTTGTTTCCGGAAATGTCAAGCGGCAACTCTAGCGTCGCCTTCCGCCGAGGTAAGAGCAGGCGAATCTAAGAGCGTGGCGTGCGAGGGGAAGGGAGCGCTGTATCATTTGCATCGTAATGGCCGGCGCGAAGGAGAGAAACTCTCCCAGGCGTCGTTGGACGCGGGATTTGAACCTCGACGCCGCGGCGAACGAGAGACTGACACGCCACGCCCACCTGAGAGGAAGACACAGTGTTGCCAGGTGGTCTCAAGCATTTCCCATTAGTTAGAGCTCGAAAACCACCAAAACATTAAAAAAACACTGAGTTCAACAAATGATTATTTCATGTTTAAAATATTTGAGGATTAAAAGAAATATGAAAAACTTTAATTGTTTATAATAATATTTATATTTTATAGTCGACACCAATATTTGTAAAATATAAAAAGATATACGAGTATAACAACATTTATATAATAATGCACTTTATAAATTAGCACACTGTATAAGTTTTGTTTTAAGAAGTTACGAAACGTAAGAGGTATCTTTGTCTCACTTTTTATAACGACTGAAAAAGAGATAACGGTACCTCTTTTTAAAAACTTTCCTTTACCCTAAATCATTCCACTACTTGTTTATTATTGTGATTTGTTTTTTTAATCAAATGTGATGTCCTCTTCTACCAATATCTGGTTGTGACAAATAACCGCCTAATTGTAAACGAGGGAACTCATTGAAATGAACTGAAGCGCCTATAAGCGTTTTTACTGTGCTTAGTTATATTTGAATAAATGTACCTGTACTAATCACAGAGACCTCTTCTTGGGCTTTGTGGTTTTGTAATACACAATAGACACTTTTCAAAAAAAATAACATTTAAAAAACTAAACCAAAATTCCTAACAAAAACTCCCTCATAAATTGGCCCCTAAAACATCCACTAAACAGAAAAAGAACTAAATTTAGGGGGAAACCCCCTCATCTGGCAACACTGGGAAGACAATGGAAGGCGGCAGGGCAGCCACTAGGCCAGCGCCGAAGCTCCCGCACTTACCCTCCGCCCGGCCGAGCGAGGAGCCCTGTAAAACTGTAGACAGACTAAAGGCGCCCTAAAGCAGCCTCTGCACCGCCCTACGTCCTCGTAAAGCAAAGAAAGCGCCGCTGAGATATTGCGACCGTTCGCGGTTTAAATGGCTTTTTTCTTTTGTTTCTAATGACTCAATTTCCTGCGTTACCTTTTCGGCCAGTGTTTTGTGAAATTGGAGTAGACCACGTCGAGCTGCAAGAGAGTTGTGCATTTAATTAGCAGGGATTGAATGTAGTAACATTTCCCTCGTTTAAACAGTCTCTGTTGATTCCGTGCTGTGTAAGTACACAGCTCAAGTGAAGCGGGGGCATTGAAATGAATAGAAATAGGATAAAAATATTTTCTTTCTATTTAAATAAGATATTATTGTTTTCTGTTTCATTATTGACATTAATTCTTCGGATATTAAGTTTCATTTATATTCAGCGACTCTTTTAATTCAATAATTGCGTTAAACTGAACACTAGTAGAATGTTGTAGTTTCTTAAAAAGTAAAAATTTGACAGTAAGAGCAAATGCAAAAATGAAAATAGCTGCAAAACTAGATATTACCAAGAGAAGAAGCAAAACAATTATAAATTATAAATGAAAATTATAAATGACCAGTCTGATGAAATTATTGAAAACAACGTGTTTTCTTTTGCCATTGATTATATGCAGAACCTATCTTTACCAAAAATCCCTCGGCAAGAATTATTTGAGACAGTTAACAGTCAACATAGTTTGCATTTACAATATAAATATAACTGACAAATTTATGATTTATATTTACTACGCAAAGCAAGGGAAGGTCATTATTTACAGTTTTAAAAGCTGGTGGACGAAATACGACAGGAAAAATTCAATGTAGAGACTGCCAATCAAGAGAAGTAAAAAGATATATTTTGGTATTAGTATCTCGTGCCACTTTATTTATGACCAAAGGTTTCCAGGGGTCCTTACTGCTTTGCCATTTATCATTGGAGTGTCTTCTCACACTTGAGTCTCATGTCATAATACAATCACGTCAGTTCAAATAACAAATGAAATTACCTAATTAAGAGAAAAATGTAGTATAAAGATACAAAAATCTTGTAATATAATGAACGTAATTCCATACACTAAGATTCCTACTAGAAGTTTCAAATGTGGCCACAAGAGTGATCAGGAGCAAATGTAATTCCATCCATGCTGCGGGCATAAAATATGTTTCAATAAAAACAGTTTTTCTCAAAATCAATAGCTTTTGTTGAAAAACATATATTTCCTGAAATAAAACAACTATTTTTTTAAATAGCATACGTTCACCCCTTTGAATTACATCTAGAAGAGTATTTTCTATTAGATTTTTATGTATGCTGTCCTGAAATGTGAGTTTAGTAAACAGTTTGATCTTGAATGCAACAGACATTTTCAAAAATTAATAGAATAAAAAAGTGTTTTTGTTTCTTCTCTACAATTCACTCCTTTTTACTTTATATCCATTCTTCATTTTCTTATTCCACACATATCTGCAACTACCATCTGCCTACGTAGTATACCTACAATATTGTTCTTCTTTCTACCTTACCACATTACTTGTCTTTGTACACTTGTTCATTAACATTTTTTTCTAACATTTTTTTATTTATCAATGATAAAGTGTTGTAAATTAATGCTGTGTATTCATTTCTGCCATAACAAATCAATTTTTAAAATATTTCTATTTAATTTCAATTAAATGTTTGTGTAATTGTAATTGCCAAAAACAACGTAATTTTCGATACATATTACTAGCATTTTTGCATTTCTCTATCTCCATTATGCCCACTCCATTTAGTAGTGTTTAAAACGCTGCAGATAGAGAGAATAATCCACAAATAATAATCAAATGCATCCTCACTTGCATCGTAAATACGACGTGGATGGTAGAACATAGTATTGTGTTAAGTAAACGGAATGTGCAAGCATGAAAAGTAAAGGTAAAAGTGTGGGTTTACACTCATGAGAAGCAGCACAAAAATAGATTATAAACAGATTTTTTATTAATAAATGAATATATATCTAATATTTACAAAACTTACACTTATATTCAAACGTTCAAATCAAGTTTGTAAACAACTGAAGATAGCAGTTTTACTTTGCCTCTGACTTCTCAGAAAGTTTTAAAGTGCAGGGAAAGCATTGCCAAAGATTTTGATATTAACTTAATACTCGTTTATGACTTAACAATCCCAATTTCATCGCTTCCCAACTTCAAAATTCTCCACCATAGGAGTCTCCTGCGGGCTGTAAGAATCTACTCCTATCTCGTATACGACTTCGCAAGTTAGCTTCCGAATGTTCCATCTCGTGTACGCATGCGAACCCACAGTTACAAGAACATGGGCGGAACATATGCCTGTGTTTATTATAGAAACAGAGGCAGAAGCACGAACTGCAGCCCTGTTGACTCTCAACACCACGAACATTGCTATCACTATCGAATTCCATGCCGTTGTTCCCACTGCCGCCGCCACTCCTGTCGCAGCCGTCCCTGCCACCAGTGACTTCCCCGCCGAAACCTACGAGATAACGATTCTTACATCTTTCCGATATCGTTACTGTCACTGTCACCATCACCGTCTCAGTTACCTGCACCTTCTCTGACAGTCTCCGACACTGTCACCGCCATTGTAACCGACAGCCACCGACACTGTCACTGACACTGTCACTGACACTGTCACTGACACTGTCATCGGCACTGCCACCGGCACTGTCGCCGGCACTATCACCGACACCGTTACCGACACCATCACCCAACCGTCACCAGTCAACCAACCGTCACTCAACCGTCACCGTCACCGTCACCGTCACCGACACCGACACCGACACCGACCACATTCACTTACACTGCCTTTGCCATCGACAGTGTACCGACATCTACATTTGTTTAACCCTTGTCAACATGCCTGGAGTCTCCACCACATCAATAACATTGCCGCTGGCGTCATAACCATCAACCCTGCCACTGAGTTTATCTCTCCGCCACATCCACCAGTGCCGCTAAGGCAGCCTCTCCCTAGCGCCTTCTCTGTGGCTCGCCTTGTCGCCGCCTCGCTCCCACCCCTTCCTCCGCCTGCGGCGGCGGCGACCCGCCTAAAAAAGCGTGCCACAGTCTCCCACCCGAGATTTGAACCTTGGGCCCGTGGAATAGGAAGCTGCGGCGCGCAAACAGTAGCGCTGTCTCTGTCGCGCGCTTTCTCGTCCGCTAAACCGCCACCGCGCGGGCCACGCGGATTTGTGCAGCGGCGCGGCAGCGGCGGCGACGGCGACGGCGGCGGCGGCGACGGCGCCGACCTCGCTCTCTGTCTGTCTGTCTCTCTCTCTCTGTCTGTCTTTCGCTCTCTGTCGGTGGCTCTCGCTCTCTGGCGCTAGCGTTGGCGTTTGCTGCCTCGCGCGCGGACCAACGACGTTGTCACCCGAACTAAGGTCGCGACATCGATGTCGATGTTTTCATGAAATCATCAATGTATTAACATCGATTTTTTAAGCAGATGTTTTGAGATCACTGTTTTACGTGATCGATAGTTTTAAATAAAGAAAGGTCTATCATGGCAAAGCTATATTTATGTTCTGATACACAAAAAAGTCCTCAAGAGAGGAATGTATATTAAAATTGAGTTTTTGTCAATACAAGGCCTATACTATTTTGTATTATCGACTCAGGTATTCCATATTTCATTAATTTATCCTAATTATTTTTTATTTACTTTTTACAGTTAAATCTTAATTAAAAGTTAATACAACACAACTTTCAAATTAAGTCCCCCGTGTGAACATCAGCTTCTCCGTAAAACGAATATGGGCTGAAAGGCGTAACACGAATTCAGCATTCCCTTAATGTTTAGATAATTTTAATATATCATGATTGAAATAATTAAGCTACAGTCAATAGTGCTCTCAGACTGAATTCAGATACATTGTTCAATTTTTGAGACCTAGTTAAATAATCATCGTTTACACGTTTGAAATGTTAGAGAAAGAAAGGAATAGATTCTTATACAGGTTTTATTAATGCATTTTTATACAGTAGAAATAAACCCTTATACTGACATTTGATGATTTTGATGGCACAGTGAGTTGCGGGTGCTTGTAAAGTGAGTATATTGCACATTTTAAGCGATGCAGGCCGTGAAGAACACTGCACCCCACTCTATGCAACTTTCATTAGTATAGCAACAACATATCATCAGTGAATATCATCAGCAAATACAGTTTCAGCAGCAGTACCTCCAACAAATGCAACAACAACTTCAAAAGCGAGTACAAAACATTCAATATTTTAATTGGCCGCCCTTGGAGCACGAAGTAGGCCAATGCTGCCCTTCCGTAAACCAGGGAAAAATCCAAAAGATCCTGCCAACTGTAGAACAATAATCCTGCAACCCTCAATGTTGAAACTACTAGTGAAACTGATATTAAAGCTATTAATAAAAAATTCTGATAAACCAAGCACGTAATTTCAGATACACAATTTCGATGCAGGTCTTATCACTCTACAACACTCCAAATATTACGATTAACCAAATACATAACGCAAAAATTCGTTGCCCAATAATACACTATTTCTATATTCCTAGACATAACTGAAGCCTTCAACAAAATAAGGCATCAAAGTCTTCTCTACAAGCTCAGACAAATAGACACTACAGACTACTTATAACAAAAAATTAAAAGTTTTGTAAATCAAAGAAAATTCGAAGTCCAAGTTAATGAATCCATATCACCCTTACGCCAAGTTTGAGCAGGAGTGTCATCAAGTTTCTTCTTATTCCACGTTTTATACAATTTATGTATTTGTAATTTTTTCCATTTAATAGGTTTGCAAATAGCATTTTACTCTGAAGACACTGACTGTTTTACAAAACATGTGGGTATAATACCAGGTAGGAATAATTTTCACCTCGACCTCGTCACAAAATATGAAAAAATCGTAAATTTAAAATTAATCCAGATAAAACGTAGACAAAATTTTTCACCCTAAGATATCCTAATACCCCATCTCAGTTAATTACGTAATGAAAATATTTCCTTGGTTCCAAATCAAGCTGAAGCAAGTATCTAGGAATACAACTAGATATAAAAGTAAGTTGGAAATCACAGCTTCGCGTAAAAGGAACTAAAACACAAGCAACTCTATGTAGTAATTAAAAGAAATCTTCCCTTAAAATCGAGTCAGGTACGCAAATTTACAAATCGTTAATTAGACCAACAAAGACATACGGTTGCCCAATATGAGGAAATGCAACCTAATTCAATAAAAAAAATTCTGCAAACTACACAGAATAAAGCTCTAAGAATTATTATTAAATCTCCACTATTCATCTGCAACAAACAGCTAAATTTTATATAAAATATCTGCAAACACAGGAGAATAAAACTCTAAGAATTTAATTATAGTTCTTCTCTTTACGTTGCTCTTGTTTTCCGATAGTAGTTATTTTTATACAATTAAGAAATGCGCACAAGTGTGCATGAAGTTTACAGTTCAGTCTTCGGAGCTGAGCTCCGTAATTGTTTTCTTATTTTCCTTGCATGAAAGCACTACAATCTACTAAGCACTATAATCTACTGCTACCATCTACCACAGCATACAACAAACTGCTAGCGGAAAGACAACAGAAGAGAGAAGAGGGGGAAGAACTTTTCTACTGCACAAGTGACATAATTGACAGGAGTTGGACAAAACCAAACCAGGAAATGAGAAGTGTAGTAAACAGATTAGCGGTGCATGGATTCCACCATAAACTGTGCAAGAAAACCACATATCACACCGCTAGTAGTTATTTTTCCGATATAGTTATTTTTCGCTCATTCTTCTTTACAGGAAATAAACCAAGCAACCAAAATTCAAGTCTACTCAATCACCCCCATTTTCGAGGTTAACTAGCAAATCGACTTACTTTACCTCTTAGTTTTGTACCACTACTCCATTTTTATACCACTTCTTTAATGAAGGCCCTTTTAATAGCCAATAACTTGCCTCTTATGATTGAACACATGCACGTGAGTTCAAACTTATTTTCACATACTAAGTTTTCCTTCATCAAAACATTTCAAGTACATATTTATAAATATTTAGTGCTCTAACACTCTGAAGTGGTAGACAAGTAACAAAACTAGTATGATGTTGCTGCTGCAACATTTGCAATTCGAGCCCTTTGCCTCCAAAGAACTAAGAATTCCTCTTGAACAGCATTTGTGAGATCACGCCGAAACAAACGCTCCTGTGTACACGGCGTGCCCCCCACTCCTGTCCAGCAGCAATAGCCAGTGCATTTGGCTGCGCGCTCCGCGCCGCTTTGCCAGCGCGCCTCGCCACCCGCCGCTTTCGCCGCCGGGGCCGTGCGCCGGCCACGCGGCTTCCGCCCGCGCCGCGTCGCCGCGCCCCTTCCGCTCCGCCGCTCGCGCTCTCGCTTCCGCCTCGGGCGGCATGCGCCCGCCACGCTGCACCCGCCCCACGTCCACGCCACCACACCGGGCCACGCTGCTCCTCGGCCCACACCACGGACTACCTCCCCGACCTCACTCTTCCCGTTCTCCCGACTCACCCAACCCACGCCCATGCCGCCACCACCGCTACTACAGCTGGCCACGCTGCTCCTCGGCCCACACCACGGACTACCTCCCCGCCTCTGTCCCCCCGACCTCACTCTTCCCGTTCTCCCGACTCACCCAACCCACGCCCATGCCGCTACCACAGCTGGCCACGCTGCTCCTCGGCCCGCTCCGCGGCCTACCTCCCGCATGTGTCACGCCTACTCCCTTCTCTTGCCCCGCCCCTTTTCCCCTACGCCACCCCGACCTGACTCCTCCCGTTGCCCCGACTCATCCACCCCACGTCCATGCTACCATCACAACCACCACCACCACAATTTCCAACGCAGACCCCATCGCTCTATGTTCGTTCGGCCCACTCCCCGTCCTGCTGCTACGCCTCCGTTCCGCCCCGTCCCATCCCCGCCCTCATCTCATAACCGCCCTGCTCTGAACCTCGCACCACCCCCGCACCGCAACGCACTGCCATCACCTTCCAAAACACGCCTTCACCCCTACGACCCGCCCACATCCACGCAATCGTCAGCGCCCCGCCACCATCCCACCTCCGGTGCATATCTCTCCCGTGCTTCCTCTCCCACTGGTTCCCTCGCTATTTCCATTAGCTTCTCAGCACCACTCTCGCCTCAGCTGGTGCCTCTGTCACCATCTCCGGGTCACATTGCGCCCCGCCTCAACCTGTCCTGCTCCACCTTCTTCTCTCCACCGTCAACTCTGCCACTCCCACTCCTTCAGTCTCCAACGTCGCCGTCCTGATTTCCGTTCACCGTGCCCCGTCGCCCCCTCCACTTCCCCACGTCCCTCGCCCTCCTCTCCCTCCCATCCACCAGCTACACCAGCTCCCCATCTCCAGCGGCGCCTCCCCCTCCCCCGTGTTGCCCGCCGCCGGCGGACGCCGCGTGGCGCGCTGGCCGGCGAGCGCAACCGGAGCGCTGCGCGGGGGCGGGGGCGTCCGGGGGCGGTCCTCTACATAATAAATTAAATTCCCTGAGCCTCCGCCGCCGCTGCCGGGAGGCGGTGGCGCTGGCGGCGGCGGCGGCAGCGGCGGGCGCCGGCGGATGGCGCAAACACAGAAACTTTTAAAGGCAAGGAAAGAGGGCGGCGGCGCGCCCCGAGTATACACAAGATTTATAATTTCGCAAAACATTCCGCTCAGCCAAGTTGGTCGGTTTTAAAGCCGCCGCTGTCTCTGGGTCGGTCCTCGACCGGGCCGCGGTCGGGCGTCGCGCGAGCAGAGAGCCCCCCGGACGAGGACCAAGGCGCGACGCCGCGCCGGGGGCGTTCGCTGGAGAGGCCGCTGGGAGCGCTGGCGGAGTGGAGCTCGAGACAAATGAATATCGACGACGACGGCGGCGGCGGCGGCAACGCGAGCGGACTCTGATCCGGCTCTCCTCTCCTTTCCCCTAATCTCCTTTCGCGCCCCCTTCCTCCTTTCTCCTCGCTCTCCTCCTCCTCTTGCGCCCGTTTGCCCGCGTCAGGCGTGGGACGGAGGGAGCGCTCGTGTGTACTCAGCAGTGAAATGTTTCAATGGAATGAAAGAAAAACGGCGAGGCGTAGCGCTCCGGACGGAAATAAATATCTGGCGATGCGGCGGAGGCGGCGGTGGCGGCGACGTGGCGCGGGTGGGGGGTGGGGGGCGGGGACGGAGCAGCCGTGGCGCGTCCGCCCCCCGCGGAGGACTTCGCCGAAATATTCTCTTGTCGCCACGGCCCAGCCCAGGCAGCGCTCTCGTCTTGCCCCTGCTCGGCCGCGGACGTGCATGCAACAAGCAGTGGGAAGCACGAAGAATTTCAATATCACCCCCGAGGAGCTCCTCGACCGCCGACGCTGCACCCGTGCCCCTTGCACTGCTATCAGCTCCGGGCTGCGCTTCGTGGATTCCGCTGCAGCGCCGATCCCGCTTGCGTAACCAACTAGACTTCGACGCTACCACCTCTGGATGTTCCGCGCCTTTTGCTTCTGCCAGAACAAATCTTTGCCTTTGCCGTCGCTTGTGCACACATTGCCAACTTTCAGCGATATTCCCAAAGCTTCCGTCATGCCATCACAGTCGCGGGTACCTCCTCCGCCTTCCCGCCATCTCCGACGCCGCAGAAGCCCCCGTCGCGTGCACCACACCTGACGCCCCCACCACATCTGACCCCAAGCCACACACACAACGTCCGAGCCACACAGGACGCCCCCGCCACACCCCTCCGCCACTCACCGTGTCCCCGCCACTTCGCCGCACCCCACGTCCTCACACCACCCGCCGCTGCCTTGCCATTCTGCTTTAGCCGCCGATCTCGCCACTCCCACCGTTCTTGCCGCTCACAACACGTTCGTCGCCCTCTCTGTTTTCGTTCCCTCTGTCGGCCTTCACAGTTGCCCATGCCACCGGCTACAAACAACAATCCCCAGCATCCCTTGCCTGCACCTCCAGCCGCCGCAGCAGCACTCGAAGTTGTGTGGGAACGCACAAGTCTCGTGCACTCGGTGAGCCACTTTCTCTCTTACCTTCCTTGCCCACCCCCGCCCACCCACTTTCTGCGAATTCCGCGCGGCGACAAAATAACTTTTTTAAAAGCCCCTCGGCGCGGTGTGTGCGCCGCGCGATTAGCGAAGGAAAGCTCACGACGGGTGGAGTGGGAAAGAATCCAGAATGGGAAGTGTCTCGGTGTGGGAAGTGTCTCGGAGGGCGAAGGATCTAGAAATAGGAAATCTCGGGGTGGGAAAGGTCTCGAAATGGAAAGGGTGTCAGAATTGGATAATGTTTCAGGGTGAAAAGGATCTCGAAATATGAAGGGTCTGTTAGTGGGAAGAGTCTCACAATAGGAAGTCACGGAGTAGGACGGACCTGGGAGTTGGAAGGTTCGCGGATTACGAAGTCTCGGAGTGGGAAGGATGTCGGAGTGAGAAGGATGTCGGAGTGGGAAGGATGTCGGAGTGGGAAGGATGTCGGAGTGGGAAGGATGTCGGAGTGGGAAGGATGTCGGTATGGGAAGGATGTCGGAGTGCGAAGGGAATCGGAACGGGAAGGGTCTTGGAGGAGGAGGAAGGTTGGTTTTTGGAAAGAGGTAGTTGTGACGAAGTTAGAAATGTACGGCAAGAAAGGTTCGTGCAGGCGAGAAACGAGTAGGAAAGGTGGGGAGAGGCAGAGTAGAATGAGTAGCTGTAGAGTCGGGGATGGTGGCGGACGGCGGTTGGGCGAGGAAGAGGTTTAGATTAAACAGGAGAGCAGATATGGAGTCAGGCTGAGATTGAAAAATGCGGAGATTTAACCCAGCGTGGAAGGAGTCGTCGGGGCTGGAGCGGAGTGCGCGGTCGTCCACAGAACAAAAGAAGCGTTCTTCCCGAGGTCGCAATGGAGGTGTTGCGCGGATGGCCGGAAGGCGGGCGGGGGAGGAGGAGCTGCGAAGTGGACACCGCCCAACCGAGAACTTAATTTCCAGAGAAGGCTGGGGCTGGCCGAGCGTTGAATAGCGCGCGCTCGTGGCGCCGCGCGAAACGGACCCTTGTGGAACTGTCACGTTCGCGTCGCTTCACTGGGCACACTCAGAGTTTGTTGTGGATGGTCTGTTCGTGTCTCTTGGCCACGCGTAAAAATGATACGTTTCTTTCCTTTGTATTTGTAGAGCGGTAGATATGGAGAATTGTTTTCGGGCTTTGCAAAAGATGTGTTCTTCAAACATAAAAATATGGTAACGTTTAACAAATATTCATAATTAAATGAATTTCCACATTTTTGACATGACAAAAAACGTTGGTGGGTTGATGATGTGTGGCATATTTCTGAGATATCTTTCGTAAACGAGTTTATGTCATCTGACTTTATCAGAACCCTTTGAATCGTAATGTTAAAGGAATTCTGTGTGAACTTGTCATTTTTCTTCACTAAAACGCAGAAATAACCGCCACCGACTCACGCTAGAGAATGGTACGTGCACTTCACTCACCGAACATCTCTCTCAATGTGCTTAAACGACGTGTACCAGGAATTTCCACATCTGTATCTTCTTTGAGCTGAAACGAACGGTGCTTAATGTGCAAATAAAAGGAACTGACTTTATCGACTGGCAGGATATATACGCCGAACTGCTCCATTCATTCTTCCCAATCTCTACATCTACGTGGAACATTTATGATCTTGCGGTCGCGTGGAATTCTGCCAGAATATTACCGTGCTTGATGAGGCATGCTGTGCAGTCGTCACATTCAAATGGCTTGTGAGATGCGCAACGCTTCCTGCTCTTGAGAATCGAAAGTAAAAGTTCGTCTGCACCAGAAAGGAAGAAACGTTGCTTGCATTGGCATTGGAAATGAGAATGAAAATGCTCTGACCATTGTTGAAGTAAATGTTGTTCATTACATTAAAATCGGTGTTATGACATAAAATGAAATCACAGATCCATATAAAATAATGTTCATCAGTTATAAATGTAAAAATAGTACGTAAAGTTCGTTTGTGACATTGCTTTACTGAATTTTTTAACGAGAAATTAAGGACAGAAACGAAAATTTTCATTTGGTTTTTTAAAGGTTGAACCCGAAATTATCTCAAAAATAAATTAATGGATCACAGTTTTTGAAATACTACGCATTGGCATCACTCTCCAATGTATTTATTTATGTATTTACTGAATTATATTTATTTGTAAGATTGAAGAAACGCTGTCATTGTATCACAAGGAGTAGACGTCAGTCTTCATTTAAAAGCCGAGACACAACAATTTTATATCTCGTCAAAAATGAAGAATCAGTTTCTCGGAATAGCTCTTTGGATGCATAAAAATAACTCCGTAGCGTAACTGCCGCAAGGGTTTACAGAACGTCCGTGGACTTTCAGTACGACATCTCTTGCAGAAATGTCAAAATGTTGACATGTATCCATTAGTGATGCGTTTTGTTGTCGTTGTGGCAAAGACAGCCAGGGAGTGAGAAAGAAGGAAGTACTGAGAATTCATTTCACACTAAACACAAAAATTCAGTTTCAATTTACCTAAGGTAAATTTACGTTTTTGTTTAAGAAATAGATTTGGCGCAACATCATAAGCGACAGTGGATTCTCATTTCAGTTCTTTTTGTAAGTCAGTAAAAGGTTACACTAGACCTTTTACGTTTACTTAGCTACAACGTCATCTATTAGAGTTAAATTTCATTAACCTTTTCATTTGTTGAATGACTGAAGCTTTTACAATAAGTATTAAGTATATTGCGAGCCAGTTTGTAAAGGTCACTCTGCTAATTACCTGTCTGAAAGGTATTGGTTATCACAAGATGCATAAGGCATGTAAGTAAACACTGGTAAGGAAGCACGGGAGTCATTGACAATACGCTTTTGAATATTAAATTACGAATGATACAGCCAACACGCGAAGGTTTATGTGGGGCTCGTCACGTCGCCCCGTGGCTTGTTTTTGATACGAAGGGTCTCTGAATGGGCAAAGCATCGACGCAGGGGTTGGTAGGACCTGTATGAAAGAAATATGACATGTCATTGCCATAATGTAGTCGGTTCTACGCAAAAAATATACCCGTTTGTGATAAAAATTTACAATGTAATCTAATAACAATATTATTCTCAAAGCTAATTAAATTATACACTCAAATTAAAGCACCAAGGTATCTCAACTATACTGTCACAATCTAACTCGTTATCTTGAATTCAACAGTGATAATGAGACAACGTCAAGACTACTGACCATTCTCCGAACTTTTAATATTCTCCGTTTGAACAGTGGCAATTAGAAAATATCTTTCGGCGATTTAACATTGTGTACACGTTCAAACATTTTCGTGGTGCAATTCAGAGCAGCAGCTCACTTTGCTGCGAACATCGTCTATTGATGATTGCTGATTTTATAGTTTTTTTCGTGTTTCCGGGCGCGCCAACTATGTTAAATAGTTTCGTCAGTGTAGTACATATTTTATGAAAATGTGACGGAGTGCTTCTCCGCTGAATGGTGATATCCGGGATCTATCTTCATGTCGGCTTACGGGGGTTTCCCCAACCAGGTACCTTCCACCAGCAGGGCACTGCTCCAGTCGGAACAAGCTATAAACTCCCGCCATGTGTGATAATGTATTGCATATAAGTGTGTATGTAAGTAAGGGATGAGTATAGAACAAGGTAGAGGAAGGAAAGATCGCGCGCGGTCCATGGACCGTTTGTTAGGATACCGGACCAGCATTCACCTGGTGTCGATCGGAGAAACCTCGGAAAACTACCGATCAGAGCAGCTGGCCGCTAGAACGTCCTCCAGATAGCGTCTGAATTCAACGTAGCTATTTAGGTAGTGTCGAAAAAACCTTCCACCGTCGGGACTCGAACCCTAGGGCCTCCCGGTGAGAGGCACCGCAGTCCCTGGCGAAAATCGGTGTGTACGCTAAACGTACGCCAATGTAGGGCAAACGTACACGGAATGCGCATCTGCTAGGTACGGATGTGAACAAGAGCTTGTCACGATATGCGTTTTTGTGTACCAAACGTGTACTTTGGCCCAAATGAATGTACGCTTGAGCTGAATTGGAACGTACACGACGTCACGTGTACACGATGTACAGACGATGTACGTGTACCATTACCAATCGATGCGTGCACCTAGGTTACGAAAACTAACCTAACATATTTACAGTGGAATGCGTTCCAGTAGAAAATCTTTCATGATTCTGCCTAGATTTTCTTCCGGAAAAATTCTCATGAGAACCGAATGTTTCTCAGAGATACATTTTCTACTGAAGGTTCCACAAAAAAAATATATCCAAACAGAATTGTGCAAAAGATTACTACTGAAACTGTCCGCGTAAAGGACTCACTAGTTTGATGTTGCATCAAGTACATTCAAATGTGATATATCATGGAAGATGACTTTTGATACTTAACAAAACAGCAGTCACACAATGTAAATAAACACATTTCTATGAATGAATTTTAATATCTCATAACCTCATTCTTACAAATTGATTGTGTTACTGGTGGTAGATGGGAACAGAAGAATGTTTTGCTCGTAAATGGATTACCTTGAATTAACTACAGCCCTTCTATCAAACATTGCTTCTCGCAGGTGGGGTGCATTGAAAGAATCAACAAAACAAAATTAAGTTTAAACAAAAACTTCCTTTATTAACTCTTATCGCTATTCACAACCTCATCTGCTGCTCTTGGGCTGTAAAGGAGAAGTTTACATATAACACAGGAATGAATTTCAGTATCTGGCCTTAATCTCAGTAATAGTACTCTTAAAATTTGCTTGTTTTAAAGGTAGTTGGGAATAGGAAGAGATGAATAATACACTCACTCTGGTGATATTATATTCTTTTTACCTGAGAATACAGGAAAAAATAAAGAGAATTTTGGAACATTTAACATCATAATCAACTTAAACCTCGAGTTCCAATTCATGAAATAATTGTTGTGATAAGAAGTATTCTAATGAACATAGAATTTTCATTTAATGAGGTAATTTATCAATGATTGACTGGAACTCCAATTGGTGGTTAACTTAGTTCAGTGTTTCCAGAAATTGTTAAGCGTAGACTTGAAGAATCAATCCTACCTGGCCTGTTAAATTGTTTTGTACAAAAGATATATGGATTATTATTATATGGAACTATTAATTATAGTTGATGAAAATGACACATTAAATTTTCTCAATATGTTTAATTCTTGTGATGAATCCAGTTCACTTTAGAAAAAAAAAATCAATCTATAAACTTCCAAAATATCTATATCAAACATGACAACGGAAAAATATCAACAAATTGGTACAGAAAAGGTAATGCTGCTAATTGTATCCTTAATTACTTACCTGAACATCCCATACAGCTAAGAGAGGCATTGTTTATGGCCTCGTAGATAGAGCAATAAAATGTTCCCATCCCATACACCAGGAATGTCATATAAAAATAGTACATGATATATTTATTTTTAAAAAATCCTGTTGAGTTTATAAAAAAGCACATAAAGAAGAAGAGAGCAATGCTATGTGGAATGTTTAATATCATACCTGATCAACCCTATTCCAAAACCTTAGCTGTTAACAAAACTATAGTTTTGCCATATGTACCTAAAATTACTAACAAAATAATAAAAAATTTAAAATATAATATCTAGACATATATTAACAAACAAACAATCTTATTAGAAATGTTAAAGATGTAATTCCAGCTTCTGAAGTGGAAAAAGGAAACTGTATCCGTTGCCAACAAATCATGTATTGGCCAAACAAAACGAAGAATAAAACAAAGAATACATGAGCATAAAAATAACTTAGAGAAATTCATTAAAAACAATTTCAAAGCACAGAATTCAGCATTCACTTAAATTTGATTTTGAAAATCTATCAATTTTAGACCAGAACCAAGAATATATGCCAGGTTAATTTCCCAACGTTATTTATCAAAATTAATAAAATAATAAATTCAAATCAAGAGGGTAATCTTCTTACTACTTCCTATTCCACTTACTACTTTAAATAAAATAAATCACAAATTTTTTTGAAAACATCTTAAGATGAGTCTCTCTCCATAATTGTATTTTGTATTTGCATGTGTTGCTGGTAGTTTTATCATTAAAAAATATAACTGTTATTTTTAAAATAATTTTGCAGTATTTACAGAACTTATGCCTGAAGATAATTTATTTTTATAGTTTTCAGAATCTTATGTTTTAATACAATCAGTAGTCCTGTTTATTACGCAATCAGTAAATTGTATTTGATGTAATTCCAATGATTGAAATATATTTGTTTTTATTGGAAGCACATTTCACAAAGTAATTGTTCACTACTTCAGGTACATACATGTACCTGAAGAAAATCTTGTTTTTAGAAAATAGTTAGAAATATCTTATTTTTATTGGGCTTCCAATGAAAACAAGATATTTCTATAATTGGAATTACATCAAATACTGATTGCATATAAAGCAGTACTACTGATTGTCTTCAGACATAAGATATTGAAAACTATCGAAAGAAATTATATTCATTCAATTATACACAATAGACAACATTAACCAAATTGGTGTAAAAATTAGCATATGATAGCACATTTTATTAGCATATTGCAAGAATGTTAACTAATAGTGTAGTATTTTTGGGCATTCATTATGAAAACTTGAAAAATTAGCTAATGTGAAGTAAAATACTTCAGTTAAAAAAATATCAAAAACATCCAATTGGAAACCTGTCGTAACGTATTGCATGTAGCACAATTCAATTAACATGTAGGCTTACTAGTCATAATAACTCGAAGATATCTTGGTTTCTTGAAAGAGTCAAGGGAAATTATTCTTAAGTTTAATTTTTAAGAAAATCATTAGTTAAAAAAAATAAAAGCTATGGAGCAACACAATATATTATACTTTATAGCACTAATTTGCACACTTTGCTATACCACTTGAAAATCAAACAAGTTATTTCACTTTCTAACAAAATTATTTTATCTGCTATAAGTTAAAAAAAACAACCTATCACACGAATGAAAACATATTTTCTCTGTGTCAATATATGTGTTGTTGTTTCATTGAAATACACACGCAATTTTCGAAATTGACCAAATCACTGCCTATGAACTGGTGGAACTTAATCTTCATAGTGTGGTCAATTTATAAACAGCCAGCATTTGAATATCCTAGATCATACATTGTATTTAGTTTTCTTTTCTACCTCATCAATAATCAGATTATGACCACTCGACACGTTGGTGAAGGTAACCCTAATTTTTTAGGGGTTATTTCTGAAACAATAAATATACTATTATTATGTGTGTATTAAATTTAGTCACAATTAAAGAAATGTATTCGCTTACCATTAAACATGATTGTGTTAGGATTATTTCATGCGTTAACTCTTTACGGGCCATCGATGACGATACGAAGAGAGTTTGTTTGCCACAAGTAAACATACTGGTGTTTGGTAATTTCAAGAGCAGACATTCGATGGGACACACATCCACAAAGAAATTAGAAATGAAATTATGCGATTTCCACAGAAAATTGCCGCTTACTTCACGAAATCCGCACACTGACCACTGATTAATATATAACTAAACTGCAATCTTCTAAAAGGGCGCGAACTCACCCAACCAAACCTATAACCAATACTAACCAACTTTGTTTGTGCACACCTTATTTTGTATACAAATGGTACGCTTTATACGGTTTGTGCACACCTCTGGCACACCTTATACAAACGGTTTCAAACTAAGCGTACAAGAGATATGGACTACTGCAGAGCAGGGACGGTGCACAGTAGGCACACAGTATGCTACACTACAGGAACAAGGCACGAAATGAAAAACACGTACAACACAGCTGCTATACAGACCCTCACAACACGGATTTTCGCCAGGGGTGCCATCAGTCGATGCCCTGAGCCACCTAAGCCGGCGCCGTCGTCGTCGATGTGCGCGCCGCCAGCGGCGTCGAGGTTGAGGGAGCGCGCGCCGGGGGCGGCCGGAGAGTGACGCGGCGCTCGCGCGGGCGGGAAACGGGCGACGAGGGACGCGCCCGGGTCGCGCCACGCCGCGCGCAGCTCCGGCGCAGGCCAGGCCCCTGGGGAACGCCCCAGCGACGCCCGCCGCGCCGCTCTGTGCCTTGTCCCCGCTTGTTCGTTGCTGGGACACGGCCCTCTGCTTGTTGCCTTGCTCTTTCGCTTGCTTTTTGAGGATATCATTTTTATTTTCTGGCTCTTGCGTAGTATAGAGAAAGAATATACACGGAGTAAAATCCGGACTGTAGAGAAAGTTATGTATGGCTGCAAAAAATTGATTTTGAAACTTCAACGGACATTTTGGGATCCTTGATACAGAAAAAGTGGTTGTTTTAAAAACGTCAGTCTGCCCATAGTATAGAGAAAGAATATACACGGAGTAATATATGGAGTGTAGAGAATGTGATGTAATGCTGCGAAAAATTTGTTTTTGAAATTGCAATGGATGTTCACGGTTTGGGATTCTTGATAAAGAAAAAGTGGTTGTTTTAAAAACGTCCGTCTGCCCGTCTGTGAACGGCAGTAGCACATAAACTATTCGTAGCATTTTTCCCAAAACCAATATTCCGCAATCCACCTGACCTGACTCGAAACTTTGCAATTTTGGGAAACATTCTTTGAATTTTGGAGAGGCTGTACTTAAAGCTTCTGGCATTTTCATAATTTTCGAACAAGTAGCATCAAATCTCAAAAGTATTCTGTAAAGATGAGCTCAAAATAGGGCATTTTCAGAAACGGTCAAATGACATTTCCTCAATGACGACTTCAAAATTTTCAACTAAAATTGGCATATAGGACCAGATTTTACTCTTCTGGATATTCTTGAGGTCACATTTTAGTTCTGGAATTAGGAAAGGAAAAATTTGGGAAACTGTGAAAAAGGTCTTTAGGTTGCCGTAGAAGGCAGCTAGAAAGAGGGTGGTGCAAAACCGAAAAGCTAGCCTGGTCGAAAGAGATATAATACTAAATAGAAAGAGATTGCTGTACCATTTTGTAGAACCACTAATTACCTTTTTCGTAAGCTGAGGTCGTGACTTGTTCACTAATATTCGGTATAGGCTGACGATTTGTATCGATTTCATGATTTCTCTTATGCATTTTCACCATTTAGATTTGATCTGTTGTCCATTGTGCGCATTCATTCATCTGCCCATTCCATTCACTGAACATCTCACTCATTCTCATCCATCTTCCTCTCTTACTTACCAGCCCTCCTCTTAGGTCAATACCGCCACTCGTGAATTCCCTTCGGCTATCAATTCCAACCACTATTCGTTCATTTTACTTTCCTCTCTGATTTTAAAGCTCCCTGGTTTTCCACGCCGGAAGAGTTGGCTCGAAGTTAGAAATTCCCGCTGTCTCTGCGGTGACTCTGACAAGATCGTCTTAGGGTTGGAGCAACGGGAACGAATTTCCGAATTCAGATGCTGCCTGGAAGAGCATTCGGCGGCCTGACGGCGGCCGACTGCGCTGATCAGAATTTTTCCATGTTTTCTTCGATCAACACCAGAAGAATGCTGTAACGGGCCACGGATCGGGCGCAATCTTTCTTTTCTCTCCTTATCTCATCACATGCCCTTACTTTCAAGCGTGTATACTACAGAACCACACATGTCACGATCTTAGAGCTTGTTCCAGTGGAGGCGGTGCCCTATTGGGGAGATACGTGGAGGGGAAACCCATCGCAAGCCGACGTATGTCAGCACAGGAATCTCACCACCCAGTGGGGGAGATTCACCGCCTCCTCCCGGGATAAAGCATGCTACAATTTCGGGACTAATTGGAAGCGTTATTTTAATAGTGGTACAACTCCGTGACACCCATTACGGGATATTGAGCTCTATAATGAGTTACATAATTATAAAAAAATCGTTGATGGAATTAGACAGAAAATTGTATTTCGAAAATATTTACTTATTCGTCTGAAGATATAAATAAGCACACTGTATGCTTCGTGGAAGATTGGGGGTGTAAAGGAGTTATACCACCACCACCGTAAAAATAAGGTTGGGGGCCAAATCGGTAGATGCTGTTCTAAGAAAAGTTGGCAATGTAGGCAATATCTATTTATTAAAATATATTAAATATTACTTGAACGTTACATTCAGTTTTGACATATATTGACGCACATTCAGTTTTCTTCATCTTCTTGGAATTGTGCGGTTTCTACCTGCAGTTCGGTAAAATAAGCGTGATTAACGCATGAAATGAATGGAAACAAATCAAGCATATCCTGTTTCTTCTCATTAACCTTCCTTTATTGTGATTGTAGAAGCGGGATATTTAAGGTTTTGAAAAACTTAGTTGTTCTTCATCCTGGTGTTTTAAATGTTTACTGAGTAAAAAAACATTTGCGTGGACCTGAAAAAAGGGGTTAATTCAATTTCTAAAAAAAGGGGAGCTGTACCACTATTAAAATATTGCCTCCAATTATCATAGCAATTGACGCGTTCTGAAACATCAATCAGTCAATTATTCTCCGCCCCCAAGCACATTGTCACCTCTGTTCTCGCTTTCCTGCAACTGCAGATCCACTCAACAATCATGTCTCTTTTCTGGATCTTATTTCTTCACTTCTCTTTTCGTCCCTTCTCCCAGCACAACTCTTTTCTTGGGTGGTTCATTCCATTTGCCCTGCGTTCATTCCCGTTGCGTTTTCCGTGGCTCGCTCGGCCTCTCTGTATTCGGGGCCGATGAGCTCCGTTCCCTTAGAGACGTCGCGCTCGTTTGCCGCCGCGCCCTCTGCGCGAGGAGCTCTCGCTTGATGGAGCGCGGGACTTTCGCTCCCCGAGCGCCCACGCCGCAGCGCCTCGCCCTGTGGACACGCGCGCCCGGAGACGCCGCACTGCTGCCAACCGACGGCCTCCAACCCCCTTTCATTCCGATTGCTCACGAGGGTCATGCAATTGCAATCAAACAATGGCGAATGCCAGACGCAAACGGAAAGAAAAAATATTACAGGTTGCCCTTGTACACAAGGTAAACTACTGGTGCTACAGAATGGCGCAGACTTTCGCGTACTAGTTTCCTTTTCTTCATTCGTCCCCACCGTCTTCTCAGTTGCCATATATTTTGCGCATAAATGTCATTTTTTCACGTTCTCTCAATTTGTTGGCTTTCTAATTATACAATTAAAATATGAAACTACTATATTATATAATGGTAAAATACGTTCCTAGAAAATCTCATGAATAGTTTAGACGCTAGGGTTGTTCATAGACGGACGGACGAACGTTTTCAAAAAACAATTTGTTTGGTATCATGGGACCCGAAAATGTGTATCCGTTTAAAATTTTGAAATCGATTTTCCGCAGCATTACACAACTTTCTCTGTACTACGTATATTACTCCGTATATACGTATGTAGACAACTTGTAAAAATGTGAAAATAAGGAACAGGACAAAAATATACGAAAAAGCTAACATGTTGTAATGGAAAAGCGGAGAATATGTTACACACATCCAACAAGAGCTTTGGACTCGTTGCTTAAGATCGTGAAACCCATAGAAAAGCAGTAGGAATATAACAAGACAGAGAAGAAAATGGGCAGACGACTTCAAAGAGTTACTAGACGGACAAAGGACGAGACTAACAAAAGACCGGGAAGCACGGAAATCTTGGTGCGAATTATTCTCAAACCAATAAACAGTCAGTATGTTAAGAGAACAAGTGATGAAAATACAAACTCAAGAACTGATTAATGATTATTAATAACAAATGGTGTTAAAATCAAGTGACTTGTGTTAGTAAATAAGAAATACTCTTCTCGAAGTGGCTGCTCAAGAAACTTTTTTCTAAGTAAGCTACCCTGCATAGCAGGAGACCCTTGCCCATACGCGATGCTACTGACTAATAATTAAAACAATTGGCGGGTGGTTCGTAAGAGTAGCGCCCACCTCCAAAAATTAATCACGGAAAAAAATTGAGGCGGTCGACATAAAAAGGGCACATAAGCTTATAGGCCCTTTTTACGCAGAATGGCTATTCGCGTTCGCCGTGTTCTTTAGTGAATGTGGTTGAAGTTTCATTTGTATATCTTGAAAACTGAGGTTTGTACCGACCTTTGAAAGCAGCTGTGCAGAGTACATGAGAAGCAGGTAGCTGCAAATGTGAAGGTATTATCGCTTTTTTGTTTAGAACGAAATGAGTGATAATAGTGACATAAATGATTTACGAGTTGGTCGTGCTCCTATATCAAAAAGATCCATTTCATGTTGTAATGGAGAAGGATTTTGCTTCAAGAGTTACATCATTTTTCTATGAAAAGCCTATTTGTAGATGTAAATTCCATTCGGGATAATTAATTATGTGCTTATAAAATTTATTATAAATTTATCTGTTCTGTGTTCTCGTACATACTCCAAACTTCCTAGAGTATACCTGGTATACAAGGATATGATACACTACTGGAAAATCTCTACGCCCAGATGTAAATCATATGAAAGTTGCTGATGTAAAATGTGTATGCAGATTTCTAGTTTAAGAGGATCTTAACTTATAGAAAATATGATAAGTTTTTGAAAAGAATGAGCCTTTTTCCTTCATGTTCTCGTACTTTTTGTTGTCAAGGAAAATGTCCTTGTTGCAAACAAAACATTTAAGCTTGTTGTGCAGAATGGTCTGATATATTTCTAAAAGCTATTGCGCACTATGTATTAAGACATTATTCCATATATTTGATGCTTTTCTTCCATTTTATTGCCTAAAATTTGTTCTACGTAAAAAGTGTTCAAAACCCCATGCTTGAAAATTATTGGTTTCAAATAAGGCATGAGTTGTTCCTTTCTTTTTATGCATATAACATGAGTTTAATAACTATTTTTTATATTTCAGTTATTATTATCTCCTTATCAAAAATCACAAACTTTATATCCACAAACGAAACTTTGAACACCGTTTTTCTCAAAACAGCTTCTTTGCATATGTGCCCTTTTTACGTCGACCGCCTCAATTGCAGAACGTATTTCTCTTACTCTAAATTGTTTAATTTCAACTAAATTTCTTACTCTAAATTGTAAACTTTAATTTTAGCATACCCACCAGCGTACGTTTTGGCGAACATAATTGTATGTTATGTATAAGCGAATAATCAATGTTTTCAAGATGACCCGGTTAGCAGACTGTCTTCGCCGTCTCAGACGTTGCATTCTAGGCAATGGATGCATGAGAAAGAATAGGTGTACTGGAAGGTGTCGCAAGGCATTGCTAGTATTGTTTTGTAAGGTAGAATCCGGAAATATTTCATAAATTACAGTTTGTTTGCTGCAAATCCTTTTAAAAATATAATTTTCACTTGCATCTGATGTTATCAATATAAAGATTGACTTAGACTAGGATTTAAATCCCACTGCTCTTAGATCGGTCGTATGTTTTAGTTTTCCCGTGTTGAATAAATATTCTGGAGAAACAAAATGATTGAATATAATCTTGAATATTACGTTAACATTATATTCATCTTCATTACTATCCCGATCGTTCAACATTGCAAAGTAACATTTTCGTACTTCAGGGTATTTTGTTCAGATTATTTTCCAGTGACATCAAAGTATGTATTTTTATATCACATGTTGAGGGATCATCGTCATTGTCATAGTAAAATACGGAAACAATAAAAATCAAAACATGCTTCATGTGAGAAGAACGGTGGATCAAAATGGCGATATTCTTTCATTCAAACGATCCTCATTTCCTACCGTCATTGATAGTTGAAATTGAGTAGATACTGATCAGAATGGCTTATACCTACCATCCTCCCTCTTCTACCTACTTCGTTAACGCATATTTTCTCTTTAATCCAATGAGCCATGTAATCCTGAATTCAGTCAACTGCCCACAACACATTCTCTCATTCATCAAAGGTTTCCACAGTCCCCAGTAACGTCCATTTGTAGTTAATCCTTTCACGCCTCGTCCATCCACGCACTCGTCCACGCCTCACCCGTCCACAGTTCATTCCTCCACACTTCGCCCGTCCACACTTCCGTCCACATTTCACTCGTCCACACTTCACCTATCCATACTTCACTCGTCCACACTTCACCCGTCCACACTCCACTCGTCCACACTTCACCTATTCATTCACACCGTTTACACTTCACCCGACTATGCCTCGCCCCCACCTCCCCATCACTCATTCACGTCACCTCATCCATCCACGCAGCCTCGTCTAAACTCGCCGCTTCTCCTCTCCACACCCTTGCATTCATCCGCGCCCCTTTACCCATCCACGCTCCATTCGTTCTTTATGAACAGAAAGATTTGAAATGCATGACTTAGTACCGATCATGATCGATTTGATGTCAAGAATATCATTGCAGAACCCTTCTTGTAATACGCAATGCATCAACAGTGCTGTCTGTTGACATTTAAATTCTGTGTTTTTTCTGAGAGGGGGAATGAGACCTCAAAGCCCAACAACATCGTCAATTCTCAGCTCTTCCCTCCTCTAAGTCCCTCCCCTTGTAGCAGCTTTGTCGCCGCCGCAGCCTGGGCCGCCGTCACGAGCAAGGGCCTCCCACGGGGGCTGCGAGCGCGCGCGTGCGGAAGTGCGTGGCCCCCCACCGCCCTCTGTCACTCGAGTCCTCCCTTCCCCTTCACTCGGCCCTCGCCAAAGAATCCGTCCTCCCTTTCCCTCATCCGCACGACATGGTTCATATCTCTTTGACACCGCAGGCAGCCAACTAACGCCAGCAGTGCCCAAAAACCTATCTCAACCAAATCACATTTAAAATTTAAGGCTAATTTTAAGCCGTTTAAATTATATATTTCCAAATTTTAGAAAAATCACATCCCTGGAAAAAATATGATTTTGGAAAATATGGACAAGACCAATTTTGTTCCCAGAGCCTAAAATTATCCTTTTATTTGGGTGCTATTTCGTTGTCTTGCAATGATAGGGGAGTGAAATTTCTAGGTGAGCGCTCTTAACCTTAGACTAAAGCTAGCAGCGTCCACGATTTTGGGGAATCCAAAAGAGCCTAGAATTCGGGAATAGAGCATTTGATTAGTCTAAAATTAGTCTTTAATTTTGGATGTGATTTGGTGGAAGTTGGGTTTTGGGCGCTGCTACATTTAGATGGCTACCGTAGGCGCCTTTGGAAGGCACCAGTACCATCTTCGTTTTGGTTGGTACTCCCACAACCTTTTTTCCGCTTCCTGCAATCCTGTCCCCGCCATCGATTTCCGTCCCCTGCTGCCCAGTCTATATTGCGGCAGCCGTTGCAGTAACAACTTCCGCTAGATAAATCCTTCTTTGCACTCATCCGTCTTGTTCTGCGTATGTTCGTCATTGGAACAAGAGATCGTTCTGATCATGTGTGTTCACCTCTTACATGCAGGATGTGGAACTTGAGGTGTTATTTGGGTTATGCCCTCTATTAAATGTCTACAGAAACAATAATTGCAATTCTGCTGTGATTTACTGCTCGTTGTTGAAATGATTAGCTAATTGAATGTTCAAACACAAACCTCAGCACATGGTTTTGTCAATTACAGAGTATTCGTTGAATTAGGACACAGAAATGTAGATACGTGATCGATTTGAGATAATCCAAAGAAGTGAGTCGCGAAAAAGTGATGATTTACGAGAAAGCAAGAATCCAAATATTATGATAAATCAATTCAGTATCTTTGCAGTCAGTTTCATTTCATTGATACATATTAATAATTTCTTTTATCAATGTTTTCTTATCTTTATGTTCATCTCGAGAAGCTCACTAAGATAGACTCGGCGCTGCGAATGGGATAGAAAACGTAGTAACGAAACGAAAGGATTCCCGGCGACTGGTGGCCTGTTTTATTATGTGTTACTTCTGCATTTCCTTAAGAGATCAGAAAGAGCACGAAACCCGTCGTTCAGAATGCAATTGCTGTAGCAGCCACAAACTTCCTGATGTTTGACGCATTAAACAAATTTCCGGCACCTACCGGGGATCGAAAGCGCGATCTGTCAATACTCCAGCACTCAATCGTCACATTCCCACAAAAACTCCAAACTGCCTGAACTAGTTGCTTTTAAATTAAACACAAAGGAATTGAGTTTCTGGGAAATTCCATCAACGTTTCATGAGCAGGAATTTGTTCTTATACCGCACACATCCGTCCGTTCTCCCTCGCATTCAGGGAGGCGTATTCTTTAGCCGGGGAGAGTGTGTGGGCGGTGGGGATCCGTGCGGTTTCTCCTCCCACCCTTCCCATCACCCATCCCGTCCTCTTCATCCCGCCCTTCCCCGCCACCTACGCTCGGCCGCACATCGCTGTTGGTCGGTCGCTCGTCGGCCCGGAAGAATCCTGCCTTTCTGGTCCCTGCGCCCGCAATGCATAGAGACTGCGTTGAAAACACGCGCTTTTATTGCTGCTCTTCACTCTTATTGAAGCGTTCAACAGGAACTCGTTGTAATGCTTCCTAGAAATATTTTTGATAAACGTGTGTTTCTTGCATATTTTCTTGGAAGCGGTGTTTAGTATTTGCGTACTCTTTAATTGAATGGATCGGAGAATGTCTCATCTTGTAGACGATGATGTGAAAAATGCTTCTTTGAGGCCTTCGGCCTCAAAATTTTACTTTTTAAGGCTATAAAACTCTTTGTTTATGAGTTATTTGCCAACGTAGGTTGACATGTGATGCGGGTTGCATTTTACATGAATATTTCGATGCGTTTTTTTTATGCATATTTTTAAAGTCAAAGTGAAATTCGTCAAGTCTCCGTGAAATTCTCTTTCTTTAGAGCCCTCATTTATAAAGATTTGTTGCGTGTGAGAGCCGGAACCCAATGGTATACTACTGAAATAATACAGGAGACGATACTAAAATAAAGTATATATTTAACTTGATTATATTTATTGTAAAATATCACTCTACAAAATTTAATGAAAGAACTAAGTGTAGTTTATCCCAGTTTAAACTTTTCTGGGGGAAATATTATTTACATTCAACGATTCTCTCTTTATATACAATACTCTAAAGAATTATAATACTCTCTCCATAAGAAACCGTGGACAACATAACGTCGTAAGTGCATCACTGTTCGCTAGGCAATACACTTAGTATCTAACTTATTTAAGACGAAAGACAAGTTCGTAGATTATGGCAAATTTGGATAATCAGACACACATGCAACCCGCAATACAGTACGAACGGATCGGGAGAGGGCGCGAGCGAGAGCGGGCGCGTGGTCACCGAATAGAGACTGTGTGAGAGAACTCGGTAGGAGACGGGGCGGACGCGTTGGCTCGAGTGATCTTGATAGTAGTCGAGGAACTCAGGGAACATTACGTGTGATATCGGACAGTGGACATAGTAGTGACCTGCGTGTGGATGAATACGATGAACAATATTCGACATCTAACCGGAGTTCGCAACATAAAGAACTGAGCAAGTGCGAAATATCAATCGGGAAGCGAGTTTCGCCACGTGTCGGTGCAGATGATGATGGAACATCTGGCGAAGACTGGAGTTAGAGTGTTTATGATTAGCGTGTTCACCGAATAGACAGTGTGCGAGGGGTGGACAAAAATAAAACATAAATAGTGCCTGAAAGAAAAGTGTTTTGGAGAGATCATCGTATGAAGGCGCGTGGGCCCCGAGCTGCATGCAGCGGCTGTCGCCCGTGGCTTCGGGTAACGACGGGGACCGAGGGCAGCCGAGTAATGCCGAGCTGGAGGGAGACGGCGCCTCGCCTGGAAGCTAAACGAATCGCCCATATAAATATCAGGTTTTCTTTTTCCTTTGTGTATGAAATAGTGTCTTACAAATAAATGGGAAGTGTAACTGTGATTTGTTAATATTTAATATTAGAAAAATGGGGAGTTTAACTGTGATTTGTTAGCATTTAATATTAGACTAGTGGTGCTACAGAATGGCACAGACTTCCCCGTATTAGTTTTCTATTTTCTATGGTTTTCACTAGCTATTCGGAATTGCCACATACTCTTTCTTGCCAGCTGTCATCTATCACCGCCAAAAGTAAATTTTTTTGTCATTTTCTTAATTTTTCAGTTTCCTATTGGTAGAACGAAAATATTAATTTTAGAATATTAAAACACACAAAAATCTAGTCGTAAATGGCAATTTTCTTTTAAAAATTATGTGCCGTTTAAGAGAAAATGGCGTTTTAGCACTACTAAAAATGCGAAATTTGAAGCTCATTTTCACAAAAAATGAGTTTTCAAAATACTTTATTTGAAGTTATTTGAAGCACTTGCACTCACAAATATAATAATCTTTACAAATTGCGGATAATGTGCATATTAAAGATGTGAGAGATCTTTCAAAAAAATTACAGTTATGTAATTTTTGAAAAACCGAAAAAATAACTCTTACGCTATAGTAAAGAGTGTAAAGTAAAAATAAGCTTTACGCTATAGTAAAGAGTGTAATTAGCACTATCCGTTACAAAAGTTTCAAGAAAAACTTTGCAGCCATATACGATAAAATGGCGTTTGAGCATTACTGAAAATGCCGAAATTTGAGCTACTTTTCACAGAAAACGGTAGTGTTTTCGAGAAACTTTACTTGACATTATTTAAAGCATATATACTCGTAAATATAATAATGTGAAAAAATCGCCGATAATGTAAATATTAGAGACGAGTAAAAAAATTACATTTTTGTAATTTTTGAAAAAACCAACCGATAGACCAAAATGGCTTTTATGTCATTGATAGAGTACATTTACCACTATCCCTATCAAAAGTTTAAAGAAAAAATGTGGAGCCATTTTTGAGAAAATCTTGTTTTTGTAAATTTTAAAAATTGCACATATTGCACGCAATATTGCACGAAACTAACCAAAATTTTGAAAAACATTTACATGACCTTTATTAAAGAACTCAATATGCAGAACAAATTTTATTTGAAGAAAAAATCTCTATCTTCAATTTTCTAGTTGGAGAAAGTCTCCGAAAAAAAGTCTAACTTTCACAATTTTCGAAAATTCAGAGCTGTACGTGAAAATCGGACCTATGCCATGTTAAAAAGTGTATTTTACTCTATTCATACAAGAAATTTAAAGAAAAAATTTGGAGCCGTTTTTGAGATAATTTTGAAAATCCCCGGGGGCTTCATATAAAGTACCCCCAAATTTTGAAGAATCTTTTTCAAAATCTCAAAGCTTTGACTAGAATCAGATCGACCGGGGAATATCCATTTTGGAAGAAATCGTACGTATGGTTTAGGCGCTAGCAGTGTGCACAGACGGACAGACGGGCGGACGGACGGACGGACGGACGGACGTTTTCCTTTCAATTGGGTTTTCGGTATTAAGGACCTAGAAAACAGATTTTCTGGCTACGCCACGTGTTAGGGGATTTATTTTCTTAATTTAGCAACTGGTTTTATCCACTTCTTCGTTTTCACGGCCCGGCAATTATTTTTTTCCGCCGAAAATTGGCCATTTTTTCGCGCAGCATTACATAATTTTCCCTATACTACGTATATCACTCCGTGTATCCGTACGTATACGGGAAAGTAAAAAGTGGGAAGTGTCACACAGTATACTGAATCGCAATGAAATAAAGTATTGTTCATGTTCTTTGTGTTTCAATGTGTATTTCTGATGAATGTGCCAAAAACCCAGAGGCCATTCGCGAACGAAGATCACCTGTCCCACCACCCATATCTCATAAAATCAATGTTGAAATGAACCCAAAAGAGGAACGTTTCAATATATATATATATATATATATATATATATATATATATATATATATATATATATATATATATATATATAAGAACACGTTGAGGAAAATTTAGAGGAATATATGGGAGCACATGTGGGGAAATTTAGGGGGATATTTGGGAGCACACGTGGGAAAAGTTAAGGGAATATTTGTAACCACATGTGGATAAAAATTAGAAAAACGTGGGGAACATTTGGGGAAATATTTTCATAAGCATTTGAGAAACATCTGGAAACAAATGTGTGCAAAATGTTAGAGAACATGTAGGGAACATTTTGAGAACGTGTGAGAACTTGTGATGAACATGTGAGGGTACCATACGGCCAATGTGTGAACTGAACATACAAAAAAAAATTGATAAAAGTGATGATGAACATCCTAAGGAATATGCTGTGAATATGCGAGGTGAATATATCAAGGATCATGTACGGAAACATGTGAGGCGAATAATTAAGTGTATTTTTATCTCTTCTGGTAACTTGTTCTCCGTAGAAGAGAGCCCAGAAACAAAGACCAGAAATCTATGTAAAATAAAAATTACTTAATTTGACTATCAGAACGGACCTACAATGCTTCAGTGCACATTCTAGGTTCTGGTCTGAAGTTATACGAAGCTATTTTTACGTCCAAAACAATTATATACAATTTATTAAATGTTCGCGTGTGTTAATATTAGGTATTTGACAAAGTACATTTAAAAACTTTCTACTCGTTACTACGATACAAATGAAATTGGAAAAACGTGTGCATCGTCTATTTTTTAGTTAATTTCTATAAGTTAGAAAGATCACGCATGAAAAATACAGGTATTCATGAATTTTTTAGAAAATCATTTCATAACAAGTCTTGCACTCAGATCCTTTAACCGTATAAAAATATTTAATTTATGTTTCCCAAAATATTGCAACCCGAGGATCCCATTCCTTATTTCATAGAATGAAATGCTTCTCGTGCATGCGTTGGCCAATTAACGTATTTTGCTCCAAATACAATTCTCTGACAGATGATATCCTTTCATTCGCCATTCCATATCACCCGGTTTTATTACAACGAAAACAAAATCCTCTAAAGCTTGTAATTATTTCATACTTTTCGAGAAACGAAATAGCAGTTATTACAAACTACACAGGCATACAACCTTTCACAAAAAATCTCACATTCCGAAAATCCAGAAAATAAAGAAAGGTACCCGCTAAAATATTCCAGGCACACTATTGTTTTAACATCACAATATGTTTACATTATTCTCTGAACTGGCAATATCAAAACTTCTCTATTGTAACATATTTTTGCAATAGTTTTTCTCGCTACAGTCTAAGAATCACGAAGTAACACGTAACAAACTGAAGAATTTTGAGAATAACGATGAATGTCACATTTTCAATACTGTCACATCTTTTAATTTTAAAGTTATGAATCCTTTATATAAACATATTTAAACATATTTTTCACTGTGAGCGTATCCGTTTTTCACATTTCATGTAATTATGATTATAGAAAAATAAACGTGTACTACACAAGACAGATAACATCATAATCTAAAATTAATAAAAAATGAACTTTCATCGTTATTTTACCCAGCTCTTCATTTTTTTATGATGGTGCGGTAGGACAAATCTCCCTGGGGGAGGCGCGAAAATTAAACGCGTAGTTCTCTCTGGGACCACATTCAGCTATGGCTGCGCTGCTACGAGAAGCAATGCACCGCGAAAACATTGGTGAAACACTAAGGGAACAGTACGAAAACATTAAGGGGGAAACATTAGGGAGAACATTTTCGAGGGAACATTTTGGAAGAAATTTTTGGGGAAACATTTTCGGGAGAACATTTTCAAAAAAAAAAACCTTTTTGGGAATTACTTTTGAAGGAACGTATTTTGAGGGAAATTGAGAGGACATGTGAAGGAATATTTGGAGAAAAATTTGGGGTACATCTGGAGACACGTGAATATCTCGTATTTGTGTAGTTAAATGCAACAGAAAAATGGGCAAACGATTATGATAGTGGCCATCAAATCAAGCAATTGAAGAGTTCAATTTACTCGCAATTGAATTCATACATAAAGACATATTTGCATACCTTATTGAAGACTAAGTATTGTTGAAAAAAATTGGACAGTATCAATGATTATAACTAAAATAATTATAAACTCAGAAAATCACCAATCATAATTATGATTACATGTAACATTAAGTTTAATGTAAATGAAACTCAACCCAAACTGCTACACAAAACTATTATATGCATAAGTAATGTAATATAGGTCAGCCCACCGATATTCAAATGTTTCGTTCATCCGTTTTATGCTTATATTTGCTACATTTGTCATAAAAATGTATTTCAATTAATTTCTCTATATTATATAAATTTTACCTCAGAGTTTGCCGGGGAATATACATGGACATTGGAAGTCTTATCTAAATCGCTCTCGTTATGTAAATTTTGTTTTTGACTTCTCGCATAAGTTTACTTCCGACACCTCGTTCCTGATATCACGTGTGCATATGTCTACCCTACCTCCAACTTTTATTCTATCTGCAAAGTTTTTTCTGTGCTCAATACTCGGGAAGTGTGGAAGAAGAAATAAATGTATTTGGCATTTTGGGTCAACTGTGCGACTTTAAGGCTAAGTAACGGTGACCCCCATGCCTAGAACTAGTTTAATTCCCACCCTTGGGGGAAAAGAGAAACAGGTGGCGAACATAACGTATTCGTTCATTCCGCCTGCCTGTGTTTTTCTTCGACAGCTACAGGAACTGAGGCGATTTTCAAGGAAAGCTACAACTATTTTAGCCCTGACATGGACTGGAACCCGAGATTGGCTCCCGGGAAGCCAGTACGCTACCCATCAGCCACCCTAGGGGTAAAGAAGAAGAGTCTTAGTAAATTTGTTTCGGTCCGGTGGTGTTTCCAATCCCAACCGTTGATAGCGCCTCGCACGAGAGAGAAAGCGTGCGAATCGTCGTCGCTCCACCCTGGCGGCCCCAGCACTATTTGATTGATTGATTGGTTGTTAGTGATTCTGGGAGCGTCAGCTGAGGTCATTAGTTCCGTAAGTTTAGTGCGTGTTTTTCCTCGAAAGATGGCGGTGGTCTTCCCCCTCTGGATGGAGAGATCCGGCACCGACCTAGCGTCGGCTAATGGAGGATTTCCTAATCAGGCATCTCCCACCAGCGGGGCGCCGCCTCACCCGGGATAAGGTTTATGCTCCCTGCATGTGTATTAGTGTAGTGCGTGTTAGTATAACTGTAAGTAAGGGGTGATTATAGGAAAAGGAAGAGGGAGGAAAGATCACGCGCGATCCGTGGCCCGTTCGTGAGGGTACTGCTCCGGCATTCTCCTGGTGTTGATTGGAGAAACCACGGAAAATGTCGATCACAGCAGCCATCAGCTAGAATTGTTCTCCAGAGTTGAATTCGGTCTAAAATCCGGCCTCCTTTGGAATTCGAACGTAGGACCTCCCTTCAGAGGCACTGCAGAGACATCAGTTGATGCCTTGAGCCACCTCTTCCGGTCCCAGCGCGAAGCGTCGTCTGCATGTCGGTGCGAGGTGGAAGTCCTACATCCCCACCCCTCCATCCCTTTCCCACCCTTGCTCCCCGCCACCGCCGCCGCGCGGGCGTGGCCATCACTCGCGCGCGCTGCCCCCGCCGCCCCCGGCGCCGTCCGTCGCTGCCACCGCCGCCGCCGCCGCCCCCGCCGGTGCACACGCCTGCGCGCTTACGGACGGCGGTAGCCCGTCACCCCGACACGCCGCCCATCCATACGCCCCCGCCCCCCTGTCCGCCTGCACGCCCGCCCGCCGGACGCGGCCGCCCGTCCATCGTCGCCCCGCCGCGCGTTCGCCCTTCCGAACGCCCGTCACCCGGGTAGAGCTCGGCCACGCTCTCATGAGCCCCAGCGACAGCTTACTCTAATTCTTCTTCTTCTTCTTCTTGTTTTATTATACTCCGATTTGTTTGTAGTAGCACTTAAAGGAAGTTTGCTGAGATGTTGTCATCCAATCGGGTACTTGACGGAAGTTTGCTGAGATGGTGTCATCCAATCGGGAGCTAGAACTGTCACTACCGTCGCATCACTATGGTGACGTTCAAGCTTCCGATCGAAGGAAAACGTAACATTTAAAGGTCAAGTTCCATTATAAGTAAATCGAAGTGTATTCTTACTCATCTGCCTGTCCTTCCACCTCTCTTCGATCCCTTTCCTTTCTTCTCTTTTTTCCTCTTCTTTGTCTCTATCGCCCATTATTTTCCTCCTTCGTCTTTCTTTTCTTATTTTTCTTATTCCTCTAATAGTTTTTTATTCTTCTACTTCTATTTATTTTCCTTTTCTTCTTATTTTTTCTTCTCTCCTTCCCTTTTACTCTTCTTCTTCTCTTCTCTCTGTTTCCTCTTTCTCTTATGTTTCCCTCGGAAGAAAAAAATTCGTGTTGTGGACTCCTTTAAAAATTGTGATGAGCATTCACCAAGTTCATCATGTGCTTTTAGTCGATCAGCTGATCTCTCCAATCCTTTTGAGGAAATTTTATAATGTTTGTTTACGGTGTTTAGAAATGAAACATTCATGTTCATTTTGAAGAATCTCGTACTCTGTGTAAACATGGTAATGGAGCTTGCGTCGAACATGATCCCACGTGAACTTTTGGAAACCTTTATTGAAACAAAATGCATTTCAGTGTCATTAGTTCAAGTTTAATTAATCACATTAGTAATTAGCTGTATCTCCTATATTGTTGCGGAAATTTGATAAAATATACTAATTGTGTTTAGAAATGGAACACTGATTTTAATTTGAAAGCATCTGGAACTATTTACGCATCACCAATGTTTTAAATAAATAAATAATTATTTAACTTCCCTTCCCAATAGAAACTTCTTATATTCTCTGGTGCCAATTACCCAAATAGGTATTGTTGAATTTCACCAGATGACCAGTCATCAATGTCGGAATTTGTGGTGGCTTATTCATTTTCTTGATTTCTGAGCCAAATATAATGACATTCATAATGACATTTTCAATAATGCCAAATAGCGAATAATTCAGTGAAAATATTAATTCCTGGTCTTACCAAAAAAACTTACATTTTAGTATCATTGAAGTTATCGTACTGACTGTTATCTTTTACTGTTTTCAAACTTATTTGTTTTCTTCAAATCAGTAACAGAATGTTGCTTCATAAAGAATGCATGTTTATGATAGCCTCTATCCAAATACGTAGTTTTAAATGCTCTTGGACGTCGATAGAGAGACGATCTATAAAACAATATTTTTTCAACAATGACTTGCTTGAAAGCTACGTGAATGAAATATTATCGTTGTCTGTATATAAAAAAGGAAAATACTATTTAATTAAACTTGTGATGTGCCAATTAAACTTTCGTTGAGTCAGTATAAAGAAAAATAATAACATTGGCCACCCCGCCCTATTTGTAATGGGAAACACGCATTAAAACAAAAAACTTTACAACTGATTGATTAATTAACCGATTGTTTACCAATATTTCGTATTTCCGGACGCGTTACCTACTGTGGTCATTAGTCCTGTAGGTGTAGTACATGTCATATACCTGGAGGTGGCGGTGTTCTTCCTTTGCAGGAATGTGAGATCCCAGTCGACGTACACGTCGGCTTGCAGTGTATGTATGGTATATGTGTGTGCGTTTGTATAAGAAAAGAAGAGGGGTCAAGCATGAAGAAGGGGCTATAATGCAGGATCGTGGACTGTTTGTTAAGGCACTACCACAGTATATGCCTTTTATTGACCGGAGATACATTATCAATCACAGAAGCAGACCACGAGAGTTCTCCTGCAGATTATATCTGAATTTGATCTAGCTATGAAAGCTATTAGGCTAGTGACAAAACTCCGCTGTCATCGGCACTCGACCCCAGGATACGCAGTGAAAGCAGCTGCGGCAATTGTTACCACAGCCGGCTAGCCATCGTTGACCCTCGACAATAAAATGCTACATGTACTACCCACTTGTATAAAAATTCGAATGAGTCTCTGACGTGGTCCAAATTGCTTGGCCAAGCGATAGCAAGAGCGCTAGATGTCGCTTCCCTCGGGTAATACCAAGGCAACCTGCCCTCTCGTGCATCCTGCGAACATTGACGGAGGGGCCAGCGCGGGGCACGCGTATCTCTGCACGAGACAGACTTATAGCGTGGTACACAGTACACGTATGGCTGTGTAATTGTGAACAAATGTTGTGTGAAAGGCGATGATTGTTATAGTCACATTTCTTTACTCTTCCTACTTTCTCGCATACTACGTGCGCAGCATAGAGAAATGTGTGTAACGCTGCAAAGAGAAACGGCAATTTTTTAACAGAAAAATTTGTCTTGTCTGATTGCCTACCTGATTCCGAAAAAGTATATAATTTTTGTTCCTTACGTAGTAAATTTCCTTCCTCTTAATACATTCTGTAGGTAGAATCCACGTTTTGTGGGTCCATGATGTCGAAAACTTGTTTTCAGCATATCGTCTCTGTCCATTTGTAATCCCCTCTAGCAGCTAAAACATGTTCACCGACCCATCTCGTTGATGTTGCGGCCAGTTGAATTCGAAACGTATATTGTTTGGTGGGGAGGGGGGGGGCAATTTACGTGAAGATCCAACATTTTCATTTTTGCTCAAAAATTGCTCCAATTTTGTCTGTAATCCTCTTCTCAGAACTCTGTCTGTAATACCCTTCTCCCTCTCTCTCTCTCTGGTTATGAAGTTGCAATCTAACAATAGGAACGCCGCAATACGGCGTAAAGTTCAGAGAATAATCTTTCATCGTCAGATGGTGTTTCAATTCGTAAAAGCGTGTTTCTTGTGAAAAAAAGATGATATCAACAATCAGGACATAGTGGATGTGAATTGTGGGTTTAAATTTTGTATTTCTGATGTTAATATAAGAAAAGGTGGAAAGAGCTTGGAGACTGTCATTCAAATCTTGAAAACAAAAATTTCCTTGTCTACCAATACTTCCTTGCCTGAGTAATGTGAAAATGCGTTGGTAAATTGCACAACACCACCATGTCCGTGAAATTGATAGTACTGTGTGGCACTCATTCCCTTTTGAGTTGTTTGTGTGGACAATGCAGAAATAATTAATGCTTCTAGTAAAATGAAGTTTCTGCATCATATAATTCGCAAAGAATACAATTACTTAGGACCTCATTCATAAAGGTATAACGTATAGTCGGAAAGAAAATCTTTAAGAGAGTGTGGAAGTGTGATTTTCAAGAGGTGTGATTTTAGAGGTGTTTTGAAGCAGTTGCATGCTCTGTAAGTTAGAATTTGTATATTATTTCATATTTCTTTGTTCGTTTCTTCGTCGAGCTTTCGTTATAAGTTTTAAAATTCATCTTTTAGAAATAACTTAAAATCTATTTTAAATTGCGTCCTTTAATTTAATTAAATGTGAAAACGAATACATTATTTTGCTTTGCTTAGTAAGAAGTGGGAATGAAAAGAAATGCTTGTAAAAACCGAGTAATTTTGATGAATATAAATATAATATTTTTCTATTCCTTTTTATTTTCTTGCTAATCAACAATGCTAATTGACAATATGTGTATTCCATACGAATTACCGGTCATTGTTACTTGTAAGCTATTGCTTTTTTTCGCGTTAATGCGAGTATAAACTAATTACTTTATTTACTACTAAAAGACGCATCGTGCGTCGTTAATATTTTTATGAAGAATGTGAATGTACAGAATTCAATGGTATAAAGCTGTTTTCGTTTAAGCATTTGAATTTATATATATTTAATATATTTAAAAAATATATGTATTTTTTAGACTTTGTTAAAGAATTTTTCAAATGGTTGCTGAAGTGTAAGACAGAAATTGTCATATTATAATATTACATCGTCATTAACCATATCGCGAGGATGTACGTGCTGTTGTAGCACCACTAGTGCCATTTTATTTAAAAACAAAAATATAAAAATTAGGAAATTCAAGAGGTAAAAAAAATTATGACTACTGTACGGCGTACTGATCGTTGTAGTATCCCATGCAACAGTCTTGCAATGCTCTACTGTTAATTCAAATTCCAGATATGTAATTAAACCTTCCAGTGCCATTAAAACAAATAGTGATTATATCCCACGGTTAGAGGTTTCCTCTCAAATTCTATTTTGTTAATTGTACTTTGGATAAATGCTTCATACAATTATGTTCATTAATGACAATTATTAGCTGACTAGGTACCTTTGACGAAAATGCTCGCGAATTTTGCAACGTTAATTACTAATGATATGATTATTCGTAATTGAAATGAACTACGTAATAAGTAAGCAGCGTATTACAGATAAACTAATATTTTCTAATATATGCACTTCCAAGGGGTTAACCATTCTTCAATAAAACATACGTCCTATAATTGTATTGAAAAAGCTTCTGAATATTATCACCAGCATTCATGTTGTTCTGATAATACAACTGGAAATGTTTTTCACCGGAAAATTGACTTTGCATTCTCATATTCTAATATTTAAGTAATATGTAATGATAAAAATATCAATTGAGATTTGTAAGTTCCTGATCCCTAAGTCTGTAAATCCCAGATACCCAAAATCTTTTCAACTAGGACTTAAAACGTACATAAAATTTTTCCTCCAAATTGAAAGTCTTGCATGCATTGTGCCGAAATTAAAACCCTAGCAATTCGAAACGCATCGTTTAGTGTTTGGGGATACTTATTACAGGTGAAAATTCTGAAGTATAGCTTCACATGGGCTTATTTGTTTTATATTCAAAAAACAAAGACTTTATCGAAAATAATATATCAATTTTCTGTTGTAATTTGCATGTTTGCACAGCCATAGCCTTGGTTAACATAGCTAAAATCTCACTCTCACACACTTGCCCGAGCCATGTGATGAAATAACGATCGACAGAAACTCTTAAAACAAATTAACGAACAAATGATAGCAGATAGGTGTTCATTCTATTAATTTTACGATTTTATTGAAATTTATCGTTTATACTATATAACCGGTCAATGTGTGAAGCTATAATACGCCTAAGACCCACTACCTTTTATTTAATGGAGACATTATAAAATTTGATTTAGGAGAAGGCTCGAATTGTGTTCGAAAACCTTAATGATTTAAATTTAAAGATTATTACTGTTATTTTGGTTACTGTTATTATTTTAATTATTGTTGTCATTATTATTACTATTATTATTATGTTAGAGGCAGCCTTGTAAATCGTACTTTGTATGTTGTGTTAAAACTCGAACACGCACTGTGCGCACGGTATGCAACCATAACACAATTTGAGCCCCGCCCCCCTCCATCACTTGGAAGTGCTCGACCCGTCATCTGCAGAGCGCCTCCTATCCGCCAGATGTTTGCCGACCCTCCAGCCTACTTGACCCGGTTAGGCAGCCCCTTCCCACGCGCCCACTTCCACCCACGACACGCACTTGCGGCCCTGTGGCCCATGTGAACCCTGCAGCGGGTTGCACTTCGTGTTACCATTGGGTGTGTATTCTTAAATTCAGGAATTTTTCCTACGAGGTGGAAAAGAAAATGTGGTAGCAGTTGCGTAGTTACAGGGGGCAGAGAGGTGGTCCGCCCAAAAGTCACCATATTAAGGGTGACACCAAATGGAAAATTTTGCAGTTGGAATTATATATTTATTTATTTAAAAATTATATTTCAATTATTATGAATTAGAAACAGTTTTTAATATATTATAAATAAATGTGATGTGCAAATAAACTTTTATTTTTATTAATTATGTATACACAATTCAGTAATAAGATAGTTTTATATTTAATTTATGAAGGGGGGTGATACCATTACTTTTGTTCCGGGGGACACTATCTGAAGCTACGCCACTGTGTGATAGTCTTAATTTCAGTTTTTTCACTGTTTTGCAGTAATATTATCAACTGCTCTGGAAAATTGAACTCTTGATTTCTATAGGTGAACCTAATTCTCAAAAACCGCAATTCAGGAATTTTTCCAAAAAGTATAATATAATTTAGCGAAGAAACACATTTGTAGTAAAAAAAGTGGAACATCTGTGTTGAGTTAGTTGATTTTCATGAAATACTTTCCAGAAACAAACTCATTAATTATACAAGAACTAATTTAAATCGGCCTAAAGCGAATTTCTGTATTGAAACAGAAAAATATCATCGCCTTCACCTAATTAACAAATGTGGTCATAGTAGAGATTTCATCAATTGTCCATATTATTTAATGTTTTATAATTGAAAGTATGTAACCCGATTTTTTCTGCTTTTTATCGCAAGCTGTCGTTTAAAGCGTTTTCGCAGAGATAAATCAATGAATTTTTGCCTGAAAGTAATTCCGTCTCTAAGGGCAGAAAAAAGTATCTTAGCGTCGCAGCTTAAACGAGTGGAGCGAAAGTGCTCCCTGTAAGTATCACTCGTTATTTTTGAGTTCTCCGTTCCACTCGGTCTCCGGCCCGCCGCTCTTGACCGCCCGGACACCCGGACACTCTGCACAAATATCCACCATTCTCCAAACGCCCTCTCTGAAGTCGCACACCTCTAGAGTTCCTCTCGTCTCTCATCTCATCCGCACCTCCCGTTTCCGACTGGCTGGCAACTTTGCGTTTCTTCTTTACTGGCGTTCCTCTTTACAATTTGTAGGAGATGTATTTTTTTTTATTTTTCGCGTCGTGAGAAAGGACCGACAAATTAAGAACTGAGCGTTAATTGTCGCTTTTGCTTTAATTTCTGCCTCTTGTTGTTTACGCGGCACTGCGCGCTCCGCGAAGCTTCGCTGAGAAGCGTCCAAGGGGGGAGAAGGGGTTGGGAGAGGAGGGGTGGCGGAGGGTGGCGGGGGAAGGGGAAAATAATGGCGGCTACGTTTTTCTCTTCATAAAGCTTCCTTCTGCGCCCTGTCCTTTTGCATTGCTGACGCTCCTCCACCACTGATCTCTGATCTCGCTGATGCAGCCTTGCTCGCCTCTATCTTGCTAACTCGGACTCCTAATCCCCCATTTCGCTCCTTTCTTTCGTAGTGCAACTGTGCTCTACACGAAAACGCAGTCAAAAAGAAATTAAATAGTCGGTGTCGTGTTTGTTTGGCACCGCTGGGTTAAGACGTAAATAAATTGGTGGTGGCATTTCAATTGTGAGAATCTGGAAGCCATAACTATGTCAATATTGTGGCTCTCCGACGTTGCCACATTTGCTGTAGCGTCGAAGCTGTACTTTGTTGTTCATAGAAATAAGTTGAGAAATATTGATGTATCTTTATAACATTTTCATGCAATTTAAAACTGGAAAACACTTTTAAATAGGTTAAATTCGAGTTAGTATCAGGCGTAGTGTTATTAATATAGTGTCTGATGTTTGATCAAAAATTCGAATTGATCCTTTTGGCCAGAACATTCTCAGGTCTTTTGTACGAAAATTGTTTAATACAACTCTCTAAGATCTTGCTCTAATAACATTGAAGTGCCTTTAAGCAAGAAATTAAATTAAATACTGTTTGTCTTTCAAATAAATAACTCTTTCCAAGTAAGAGTATAATTTCATTTTAGTTTTATGTAATTAATATAAGAAACGGATCTACAATATTAACAAAGAAAAGTGTTATAATACTTACAAATTTCTGTCAAAAGATATCTTATAAGACAACTTCGAATCTTTGGCTTATCCAAATTACTACCAACCTTCCCAGTAAAGGGTGCAAGCTTCGTCGACAAATTCGCCCTTTAAATTCCCAAGTCAGTTATTATCAATTATGTTACCCATATTTTGTAGTAACGAGACTTTGTTAATGTCACAAATAATGTTCCAGAATAACGTTCAATTTCCTAGTGATTATTTTGTCTTAATCTAGGATATTACGTAGACACTAGTATTCGCCTTGAAAGTTCCCATTATTCTTTTGTTTCAACATACGATTACCTCCTGTAGACTGTACTCAAGTGCTGTAGAACATCAAGAATTCATCACAGACATCAAATCGTAGTGATTATTACGTCTCCTTACGAGATTTTAAGAGGACGCCCGTATTCCCCTCGAAACTTCCCATTACTCCTTTGTTTCTAACGGCTGTTACGTTCTTACGGTTTCCCCCCTCCGGCTGCCCTAACGTGCCGTGGAGCACGAAGCGTTTATTACAGACATGCGGTGTATCACTGTCAGGGAGAAACTTCTCGAAGTCGGTAGCTCGTTGGCGGGAAGGGCTTCCGTCGGCAGGCGTCGCGCCACTCACGTCACGTCCCGAAAATCGGAAACGACGCCGCGAGAGCTCGTACGTGTCGGACGCGGAGGCCCTCGCGCCGAGTCGTCGCCTATTACCAGGCGGAGCGGAAGTCGCGCGGAGTTTTGCCACTCGCTAACAGGAGAAGCGGGGCGGAATAAAAGTCCTCGGTGCGGCGCGGCGTCCCGGAAGTCGCAGGGTGGGGGTGGAAGAGCCCACACATCCGGGGTTGCAAACCGGATGAGTTTTGCTCGGAGATGACATTACCGTGGACTGTAGCAACTCTGTCCGGGAAGTCCTAGGGTTGCAGACCCAACCACGGCGGATTTTTGCTAAATAGCTATGGAGTCGCTGTCTGGAGAAAAACTATAGTGTACAGCTGTTTTCAGTGGTTTCTCCGTTCAGTACCATGCTGGAATAGTACCCTAACAAAAGGGCTATGCACCGCACGCAATATTCTCTTCCTCTTCCTTTTATTATGCTCTCTCTTTACACACACACACATGCACTACATTAAACATGTCGAAAGGTGAATTGGGAAACTAGAGCTTGTCCTGACTGTAGTGGTGCCCGCTGCGGGAGATATCTGAAGAGGTATATCCCCCGCAAGCCGACATGTAGGTCACCATCGGCACTCAGAAAAAAACACCTCCGTGATCAAAATTTCTGCTACGAAGAAAGTCGCTTGACACACACTCTTGTCCGTACCTCTCTCCCTTACGTTTTCATTTTCATCATTTTTTCTCCGTCCAGTTATTCTTCTACCCGTTCTCTTACCAATTTTATCAGATCCTTACCCTGTAAAGTCACTCCACACCAGCAAAAGGGATTTCGAGGCATCTTCAATCGAAAGTATGTTTTGCCGTATTTTTCTAGAAGACAACGTAGTTTTTGAATTATGTGTATATGTTTCATTGGTTTTTCAAAATACTTTATTTCACGATTTTTTCTTTCTAAATTCTGAATTTTTGCAAAGGGATACATAGAGATTTATTTGGATAGCAAATTCTTTGCCTAATTTTGTTCTGTGTTGTTATATTAAATGATTGGGATAATTGTTGTAAATAACAATTTTAATAATTAACAAATATCTGTATAGTCCGTTTCCGCTATTTAACCTCGTACATTTGTTGTATCACTCTTACACACACGTTTTTTAACAGACAAGAATGTGTTCCTAACCTGAACGCGACAAGTTATTGCAAATATAGCTCTCCTAAGTAAAAGAAATTACGAAATCAATATCCTTCCAAGATTTTACTCTCAGTGGATAAATTTGAATATGAGTAATGTATTTCATTTTACCTTTACATTTTCATTAACAAATTTTGTAGTGAAGGAAATGGGAATTAATATTGCTAAATTTCTGTAATGTCTGTCACACGACTTCTCCAAAAGACTCTTGTGGGCCTGATAGTTAACGCCAATCCAAAGAAATTAATCCTTACTTTTAAACTTTCCGGAAATTACTCTGGGCGCAGTGCCTGCAAACTCTAGGAAGCTAGTTACCTTTCCTGCGACCTTGACATGTCTGGTTTAGAACAAGGCAGACGCGTTGTTGCTCATTAGACCGACCTTTAGACGCACCGGACCTCCTGCTCACTCGATAACTTACACAAAAGCTTCCTTTTCCCTTTGCATCAGCTATCCGGCTTTCTCGTTAGAACATCCACGGGCGAGAATGGAGAATTGTACGAAACATCTCCGAATAGAGAATTACTCTGTTAACACAAAGTGTGAGCATAATTATAACAGTATATGACTTCTATCCTCGCTTGAGCAAACTATACTTAGACAGTGCAACCATTAAAACATGACTGTCACGAACAGTTTTCTGTCCATTCTTACTTTGATGATCTTAGTTTTTTTCAACTGGTTATACAGGTGCAAAACAAATAGGAATCTTCTAAAAAATAATTATATTTTAGTGAAATGAAGAAATATGTACACAGAATATATGACTTTTTCTAGTAAACATTTCGTTAAGATAGTTCACATGACAACTAGAATATAAAGGAAAACACGTATTATTAGCGGCACAAGAAACTGTTTCACGACACTTAAAACCATTACTCTGCAAAATGACATTTTTAGGTAAGTTCACTTTTCTTGTGCACAGACGACATATAACAGCGGACATTTTTACTAAGCAGTTACCCCTCGGCACTTTTTATGTTCACCGCCAGTTTCGTTTCTAACCTTGAAACCAACGCCTTCCCAAGAAAATTACTCCCTCCCATGAACTATGATCTACAATCGCCCTTCCCACTCGGCACCGCAAGTCTCTACTCGAGCGAGACCCTTTCCCGTCCGCCCTGACCGCCGTCGGTCTCCCCCACCTCCGCCGCCGCCCGCACCAATCGCAGCGCGAGCCATCAAAAAGTTTCGCGCGGGCTCCGCGTGGTGCGCTGGCGGACGGCAGTCGTAACGGGCGTCGTTACTCAACTGTTGATGGCGCGCGTAAAGCCGGGCTGGGCCCCACGGTGGCGGTGGCAAGAGCGGCCGCGGTGGCTCGGCGGCCCGGGGGCTTGCGACGAAATCGCCGTCGCCTTCGCCGACAGAGCCGTCGCCGCCGCCGCCGCTGCCGAGCCCCCGCTGGCAGATTGAGAGTCGTAGGATAATATCCTTAAAGCGAATGGCGCTCCTGCGAAGCACGAGTCGTACATTGTGGGTTACTAGACGGAACGTCGCTTCTAGTCTGATGTTTTCATTCTGCCGCGGCAAGAGAGGTAGATGTTAACTCTGAGTCTGGTCTCACGGCAATGCCGATACGTCTTCTTCACTACTGAAGTCTCGGACCGACATATTGAATTTAAGAAATCAAATATCATTTCATGTATTCCATTTAAAAAATATTCTTATATTAATAAGCAACGAGTAATGGGAATTACGTAATTTCTATATTGTATGTGTTTTAAGAATATAGATCTCAGCTTGGAAAGCTTGAAAAGCTTGGAAAGAAAATCGTCAGTATGTAATTTTAAATTCTGTACCATGTTTTCCCAAAGTTTATTTTTGTTAAATTTGTCCAAGATATACTCGTACACCGACAATACGTGGTGAATGAGGTTTATCATGCCAAATAGAATTGTTCTGCGCCCTTATAAGACATTAGTGGATGAAGAAAAGAGAGACGTTTATTCTCAAAAGTATTTTTTAAAATTATCTGATCCTAATCCAGGACCAATTACGTTTTGTAAATAAGATAAAAAATATTGCATTTTAATACTCTCCAAGTCCAATTATCCACTGTTTTAACTCCTAGACTTATTGCACGTAAATAATTTGTAATAATATTAAAAGAAACTTCGATTAACAACTAATTAACAGTAATACTGAACCTAATTTTAATGGGACGATAAGATACAAGGAAACAATTTTCTCCATTTAAATGACAGTTTTCATATTCCGTTTTAATATATTTTTAAAATTGTTAAAACTGAGATTAAAAAAAGCTGAGATAGAATCCTGAGTTTTTTCTGCATTTCGAAATATTAATAATTTCGTGGCAAAGAGACTGTTTTGAAATTCTTTAATAATATTCCACTTGTTTTGAAAACTTTAAGGACCATTGAGCTTATAATTACTTTTAAATGTGGATTTCTATATTTAGTTATAATTGACCCAATTATAAAAAGTACATTTGTACGGCAGTGTTAAGAAATATTAAGTGCGAAAAGTAGCAATGCAGGCCTAGAATTGCAAATATACTAATCACAGTGACGTAGTTGGTCGTAAAAATCGCATTTGGATAGAATTAAAATAAGTCATTAGGACTCTAAATATCAAATGACCTAATCTCAAGATGATCACAACGATGATGAATTTACAACGCTCTAATAAAGATCGTAAACATACATTCTCCTTGAAAAAGCTGTTTAGATTCACGCAGGTTTATACAACATTAAAGCCTAGTCACATAAACAGAACGTATTACAATGTCCTGTTACGAGAGGTTGTCTACTTAATCGCCCTAATTCATCGAGTGGATTTTATGCGACAAACGCACTGATCAGTTTTCGCGCGAGTGCTTTAGTGGGGCGCTTCAAAGGCCCGGGGCCCAGCCGGGACCCCCCGCCCCCGCCCCCTCCGCCACCCGCCACTGCCCCCCCCCTCCAGTCAGCACAGCGCGCAGATTTTCCCAACCGACTGCCTCCGCGAACAGTTTAAAAGAGGTTACGTTCAGACAAACAAACATAACGTGATTTTCGTCGGCTGGGGACCGGCGAGGTCGATTTTGTCGGGTGGCGAGCGAGGGGTCCAGAGCAGCTGCCAGGCTGCGACATCGCCTTCGTGACAGAAAGCGCTCTTTCATACCCGATGACGTCACGAATGTGGGCAAATGTAGTCAGAGTGCCATATTGCTTGTCACATTCTTGAATGTTCCTAAAAGTATTGTTTATTAGAACATTAACATTTCTTAAATACAATTTTAACAATATTATTTGCTTAAAATTTTCCTATGATTTTTCTCGGGTTTCTTTTCATCCGCTGAGAAATATTTGTGTTCAAATCGCCTTAATCATTATTTTAAAACTATTACTTAAAACCAAAAACATGTATAGTTAAATCGCTTTCAAAATGTTAATAATACACTCGTATCTATTTCACAAAAAATATATGTATATTCATTGAAAAACAAGTTTTTCCCTCGTGTTGTCCATGTGAATGTCGAAATGTTCTGGTCATTTTACATAGAAGCTCTAGAAGATATCACTGTTCAAAAATCAAATTGAAACAAATAATTCGGATAGCTTTGGAACTCATGTCACGACATTTTATGAGTCATTGTAGCTCTATGAGATTCATCAATAGATAATAGTTGAAAATTCTCATCCCCTACAAAGTCCAAGAAGCAAGAACTAAAATAATGGAACTGATTCAGGAAGTTCGCCCAGTTCAAAAGTCAAAAGTGCAAAGAGCCCAACTCTGCACACTCTCGGAAACCAGTCTTCGGCCTTTGCTTGCGGAGCGAGCATCCGGCATGGCGACCCTCGCAACATGACGAGCAACGGCCGGCGCGGCAGCGACGAGCGCCAGCGGAGCGGAAGGGTCGGTGCGGATGAGGGCCTAAAAATCAGAAAAACGCAATTACCGAATTGTGCCCGCTTCCCGTGAGGGCGCCTCTCGCTTCCGCGCCTCCCTAATTACCGCTTCGCCGTCCACTTGGCGCGCCCTGCCTCAAGTGGACGGCGATTTGTTTCGTCAACTCGTTCTGCTCTGACCGGCTGAGGTGACCCACGGCATTAATTGATGTCATTGCAGTGCCTCTAAACGGGACGTCCTAGGGACGCCCAAAGGTGGTCGGGTTTTCCACACTAGCTAAATAGGTAGGTTGAATTCAGTCGTTGTCTGGAGGAGAATTCTAGCGGGCTTCCGCTCTGATCCGTAGTTTCCGTAGTTTCTCCGATCAACACCAGGTGAATGTCAGTGCAGTAACGTAATAAACTACCCGCGCGCGATCTTTCCTTCCTCATTCTTGTCCTATTCTCACCCCTTACACACACACACACACACACACACACACACTAACATGTACTGCAGTACCACACATACTGACCTCACCATCCAGCGGGAGATTACCGACACCTCCCGACGAAAACACATGCACTACACTTACGGGATCATTGACCTGATCCGTTGGCGCGCCGAAAGACACTAATCATTCAGAAAATCATTCTGCTCTGAATTACAGCTACGCGTGCCTTAAGCCACGTTGAAGATTCAATACGTTGGATTTGCAAATCGAGTACTAGTTTTTTTCTCACACTGACTTGCAATTTCGTTCTAATCACTTGTTTCTTTCGTTGTAATATGAATGCTTTGGTTTTCATTAGTCATTTATTTTGTATTGTCATTCGAGAATACGAAACAACTATGCCAAATATTAAATCATTAGATTTTATCTTTGAAAAGTTGAAAATTCTTTGAATTCAGTATTCGTTCTGAAGCTCCCGACTATTATAATTTTCTCTTAAGCTTCTAAATTTTTTTCATTGATTTAATATGAAGTCAATGTTTTGAATATGAAAATACTGTTTTGATTGTAGATTCCCCTTTATGAAATACAAATATATTATTTCATTGCAATCAAAAACGAAAAGAAATCCACTCAGGTTTCACATGTTTTGTGATCGTATCATTATATAGTCAATTACAACTGAGTAAAGCACACCAATCATCAATTAAATGTTTGTAACAGGAAAACGTGAAGTGACAAGAGAACAATATTTCCAAACCTATTAAAGTTTTCTACTTTTCATTTATCATACTCCATATCATATTTTATTATTTCCATGTATCCCCGGGTATTAACTTTTATACAATTAAAAGCAAATGCGTTCTACAGATCGCCCTGAAAATAAAATCTCTTAAATAAATTTTTTACAAAAATTAATAAAAAACTTTTAAAAAACGTGAACTTTAAACCCCGCATCTTAAACCAAAAGTGGACTGAAGGGCCAACTTGAAAACATCTCATTGTTCTTCCACGCAGACGTTTGAGAAAATGCGCCTATAATATTTCCGCAATAAACACCGTTCCGCATAAAAGCAGCGCCGTAAACGCGCGACCATAAACGTGGCTTCTGCGCCTCTGGGCCGCGCTGCGCTGGCCTGCGATTGGCTGCGCTAAGCTGCGCAACCGGGAGAGGTGTCTCAGGGCTCAACCGAGATGCCTCTGACCGGGAAGTCCGAGGTTCGAGTCCCGACGGTGGCACGGTTTTCCTTGCTAGCAAGGTAGTATTTGTGCCTAGAAGCACGTTCGCCAGCTGGTGCGGAGGCCGAACGAAGCATGGGAGGCTTCATCCACAGGCAGGTCCGGTCTTCAAGGCCCAGAACCACGAAGCAAATAGCAAATTGGAGCCTTTTTTTTGAACGTAAATGAACAGTGAACAATATATATAATATTTAAATTAATGATGTAAAATAAACATTTATTTTAGAGAATGAGTTTTCTAAATTTAAGTTTTTATGTATTATTTTTCTCATAGTGTCAGGTCTCAAATTAGAAAACACCCTCAGTATAATACGTATAATGCTAATAATTATAAATAATAACTTAACAGAATATTTTTTGTTTGTTATTATTAATACTGTCGTGCTTGCAATATCGTGTAGGATAAAAAGTTTATTTATTACAGTATTATTACATTATTACAATAATCCAAATATTTCAGATTTTTAATGAAATAAATATATTTAAAATGTTTTAACTTGTAAAATAATTAAAACTTGCTTTTCCATATTTATGAACCGAAATAACATTTTGCATTAAATTTATTGGGGACTCTGCTTTATTTTCTTACTACCACCTGGAGTCCTCTTCACGTTGGGTACCTAGGAAGCTGCTTAGTTTGTGTAAGCGAAAGTCCGCCCTAGTCCTCAACGTCAGGGGTGATCCTGATGTAGCGCAGGGTAGCGCGCCTGGATTGCACTGGGCAACCGCTCACGCTGCTGTGGCCTGTTGTTCGGTAACTCAACCCACTAAGAGGAGACGAGAGGGGCGCTGCTCTCATTTCTTTTAGAAGGCAAACTGTTAAGTGGTAGTTAACACTGAGTAGTGAAGCTTCATTTCTTTATTACTGTTAACCGTGTGTACAAACCAAGCAATGCTGATTACTCAAGGTATCTATAAAAAAAAGATTACTCACACCTTGAAGTTAAATAAACGGCTAGTTCTTACGATTATCTTTTATTTCTTCTCGATTCAGAAGCGGTTTGCAAAAAACATTCGCCGGAAGCACCACAGATTACAAACACAAACAACTGACGACGGGAGGTGAGATAACGAATTAACAGAAGCAGCCTTCACGTCGCCTTGTGGAAGGAGAATACACGATATGTGAGCAAATGCGGGTGCTACCAGCTCTAGTCTAGTCGATGGTGAGTTTCCGCGAATAATCTGGCCACAATACTTCCTTTTGAGCAAGAGTGGTGCAGCGGTCAAACCACTCAACCTGCACCGCGGGGACTGAGGACCCACTAATCGCAAATGGAAGGCAAGCAGGCTTACCATTACACCACCGGCCGACATTTAGCACAATTAGACACAGTTCCACCCCAGATCAAAATTTTGATACTTGTTTGTCTTTCTGGGAACGAGTTCATTTTTTTGCAGAGTAGCAGATTTCGATGTGGAATTAATTTGAAGTGTGTCATAACTTGACGTCAACTCCTTCAGTTTAGATACATTGAACACAAATTTGCAGATTAAACCAACCTAACTTATACCTAATAATCTGGAAATAAAAAATATACGCAATCATGCAATTTTGCAATATATGTCACGAACTTTTAGAATTCGCTTAACTTTCTCCAAATTATTTGTCTATTTTCGTAAAGGCATATATCAAAGAGTGAAACTACCATTGACTACCAAAATAACTGAGATCCTTGTGTGTGATGATAAGTACTAAGACCGCATGTGCCTCTTGCCCAATATTTCAAAGTTGTACAAATTTTTTCATTAGTTGAATGTTAATAATGTTGATCTGCAAAGTGCAGATGTGAAGAAGCATCCATACGTACCATGTTAGCTAGTTAAATCGCCATAAATCTTTCTACGTACAATAAAATGAGTGATAATATTTGAATAAAATATTGATGGTGGATTACAAAATAATTGTTTAATGTTTTGTCTCTACAAAGATGACATGACAGATTTAATTTCTGATATTCAATGAATGTATATGAATGCACGTAACAAACTTCGTAAGATTTGATACAGAACGTACTGAATATACATTTTTTTGTTCTCAACCTACTTCCATTGAAGTACTACATCCAACGGATGTTCACCATTTAGCACCCCATTCGCTCGGTATTTAGATACGTAGTCAATGGTGACAACCAATATCTTTAGAATTAAATCTATTGGTGCCGAGGCTTTGTCAGAAGCTGTCAAGGTTTGGCTGGAAAATTAAATTTGGGTTGACTAAAACTGCATTTATAATTATTGTAATAGCAGTAGATATTTTGAAACATTGTCTCAATCTCAGATCAGAATAAATCTTTCCCGATTGAAGTGTTGCATCTGCCAATAGTAGAAATTTTACACTTATCTGGCGACAAAACCCATCTAAGTAGTAAGTACTCAATAAGTACTCTTAACTAGTTTTATTATTTCTTTTACATCACATTGACAGAACGTAAATGAAACTATTGTACAAAATGTATTGTCTCTGATGATTTCTCTTATGCTCTCATATTTTGGTTATCCAAGATTGAGGTTAATAATTTCCAAGCTTGAGTAAACATGCCCCTACTGGTTACCCGAGATAGCGAAGTGTAGAATGTAGAACAATCACGTTTCAAATTGATTGCTTTCGCGTTTCAGTGTTTCGAAAAGTAGCTACACGGAAGTGCACAAATTACGTGTATAGTATATTCAACAACAATTCATTTCTTAGCATACGAATGTTACGTAGATCACTCTCTAGATTTCTGAATGTCTTTAATAACTTGCCTTAATGTATTGTAGACTACAACCGACAAAATATTTCGGAACGTACGGTACTTAAGCAATTCACAGGGTGGGGGTAGCACTGACAGGGGAACAAGTGTACTAACAGTAGAAGTAAAGAGAAGTGTTGTCAACGAAAACTTGTCCCGTGATGTAGAGATGCGTCCGAGATGCGTTGCTTGCTGTGCGCAGCAGCGGGGACGACGGTTGCGGCAGTTCCACGGGTGCGGCGTCGGAGACTGTGACGAAGCGACGGGCGCGGTGTCACCAACGCGCGAGATGGCGCTGGTGGCGGCCCTGGCGGCGCAGGCGGTGGCGCGCCGGTGCGTCTGCGGGCGTCGCGGCGGCGCCGCCGCCGCCGCCACCATTATAATTTCATTAAGAAGTTGTCTCGCCGGAAAGAAGCGGGCTTGCTCAACTTCCGCCGTTAGCGCGCCGGCCGTCATCTGCATGTGGGCGCGCCGCCTCCGTCGCCCCTTCGCAGCAGCACTCCCACTACCAACTCGGTCACGCCCACACTCACCGCCGCCCACACCGACTCCGTTCCCTCGCACTCGCTCTCATATCGCCCACTCCCTCCTCGACCCGCCCCAGTCCTTCTCAGCAGCACTCGCTCGCAAGCCGCCCACTCGCCCCCGACCACGCCCACTCTCGCACGTGCGCGCTCGCTTCCTTCGCAGCAGCACTCGCTTGCTCTCAACCCGCCCACTCCTTCCTCGACCACGCCCACTCCCACCCCAGTCCTTCTCGACAGCACACGCTCGCAAGCTGCCCACTTTCATCTCGGCCGTGCTACTCCCGCCTATGCCCACTCATATCCTCCACGTCGGCACTCGCTCGCATCCCACCCGCCCCTCAACCACGCCCACTCTGGCACGGGCCCGCTCGCGTCACTCGTAGCAGCAATTGCTCGCTCGTAACACGCTCACTCCCACGCCCAACACGCCCACTCTCCGCACCGCCGATAGGCCTGAGTTCGCCCGCCCCGCCTTCTACGAACCGTCGCCCTTAAGCTGTTCCTCGAACTGCCCGCGCTAGCTCTCGCCCTTCAACCCCTCGCTGCCACTTACCGCCCCTTGTTGACTCTCGCCACCCCTACCGCCCTCTGGTACCCCCCGGCATTTCCGGCCACCACAGCCACTCCCTAATGTATCCTGTCCATCCCGTCCAGTCGCTGCTTCTCCCTGCTCTTTTCTTCCAGTTCCTGCCATTTTCCATCACACCATGAGATTCCCTGCCTCTGCCTTTCAGTTCCATCACTCCCTATTACTCCTTGCCACTGCCTTTTGCTCCTCACCACCCTCTAGCATTCCGTGATCCCCTGTCACCACCTACCACTCCCTGCAAATCCCTTCTACTCGCTGCTAATCTCTGTTATTCCCCTTCTGCTTCGACTGCTTTCATCGCCCAGCCATCCATCGTATTCTCTCAAAATCCACCCATGCGCAAACGCACTTGCTCAGCTGCTTCTGCCTTCCCTCGCTTGTACTCTCCGTGGTCTGCCTTCGCCACTTCGACCGCCCATCCTCACCCACTTCTTCAGTCACCGCTAGCGAAACATACTCATCCCCCTCGCCGCTACCAGACGGCGCTCTTTGCCGTCTCTGGTGTACTCCTGTAGCTTTTACTCCATTGTTTCTTTGGTATTGTCTGGTTCTTCCTTTACTTCACAAACTACCTTTTGAACATTTTCCGATACCAAGCTTGCAGCTTTTGGTGTCTTTGTTTTGTGGAAGTCTCGTATACTTTGATATTCTCTTTCAACATTCATGTGTTACCTTCTTTGTAATGTCCCCATTCCTTAACTCTTGATCCACATGCCTTGCGAAATCCTTTTTGTGTTTTAATTTAAGAACTATCATTTCCAACACCCTTTCCACAAAGTCCCATGCGGTTTTATCAATACACTTCACTTGATTGGCTTTCGCTTCTCACGATATCCGCCGTACTTCGCCAGTTAAATTGTATTGTTCTGTCCCAACTACAATTGTATTTGTCCCAACTACAATTGTTATTCCTGTAACTATAATTATAACAAGTCTCCAAGCCCTGCGTGGAGACGTTGCACAGTAGCTATTTCCATCGCTTCTCACTTCCACTTCCACCTCTCCGCACAACTCGTCGCCCAGCCGGCTACCGTTTTCATTACGCGGCAGGCTCTGCGCTTAATTATTGGCGCAGCCTCGCTGTTGGACTCCACCCCCACACCACCACCCTCTCTCTTATCCCTCCACCCACTTTCCTATCCCTCCACCCTCTTTCCTATCCCTCCGCCCTCTTTCCTATCCCCCCACCCTCTTTCCTATCCCTCCACCCTCTTTCCTATTCATCCCTCTCCTTTCCTATCCCTCCACCCTCTTTCTTATCCCTTCACCCTCTAGGAAAGAGGGTGGGGTAGGAAATCCCTCCACCCTCTTTCCTATCCATCCATCCTCTTTCCTATCCCTCCACCTTCTCTACCACCCCTCACTCCCGTCTCCCACTATCTCCTGCACCCCTTCCCCGTCTGCTCAGCAGCTCTCTTCTCCTCTTCCCCAACTCTTTATCTCTCCCCGTTTCCCCTCCTCTAACTCCTCCTCTGGGCGCATTGCGTGCTCTGAGACCACCCACCACGCAGCAGCTGGTTCGAGGCCACCACGCATCTCCGCATTGCGTGGGTGCTGCCACTGACGCCATTGCTGCTGCTGCTGCCGCGTTTATTGAGTTCCTTTGCGCTTTTCATATATGAAGAAGCTGCAACTTTATGAGTTTTTCTTGTCTGTTTTCGCTCCTACCGAATTTACATTCATTCATATGCTGTATATATTTGCTAATAAAGTTAATGTTACGTTGATACACATGCCAAATGTAATTTGAAAAGGGTTCTGCAAAATTGTGACAAGAAGAAAAGAGATGTTAAATTCAATAGAGAAAGCAACGATGAAAGTATGTTATGCTCTTGTTTTTAGTCATGAATAATCATCTAGTAGAATACTCAGAAATTACGAACAAAAACACAATCCCATTACGTCCTCCACAAGACCTATTTTCTAAATCGCTCACTTATATATTCAAATAGATGAGATTACGAAACTGCAAAATGTCTAAATTTCTATTAGAATAAACAGTTTGTGAAATAAATTAGCGACCGTGTTCTGTTCTATTTACATGCTATGCTATTAAGCCAAACCAAAGAATTTCAGGTCAGTTTAATGTTTTACGCAACACAGTTCTCACATATTCATATTATTTATTCGTAGGATTTATATGCTTACGTTAAAGCCTCGTAATTGACATTATGTGATGTTTCTAATAATAAAATAAAACTATCTATTGATTTTGTAATGTTCCTACTGAATCTCTATATTCTACTTGGGTTTTTATTTCTTGGCGCGTGAGGGCCTGTCTTCACGATGGAATTTCTCACAGCATTTCGCATCTTTATCGGCCGTGTCGCTAGATGTCACATGATCGCCAGCACTGCTCGATATGGTCACAATCATGCGACATCTAGCGGTACGACAGAGGAAGAACCGAAATGCAATGAGATATATTCATTGTTAAGTCAGGCTCTCACGAGCCAAAAAATAAAAACCGAAATATATTATATTTTAATATTGGAATATTAAAATATATATTTTAATATATATTTTACGGGCACGCTTGGGCACGCTATTAAAACACACTTTATTTTAATCTATAAATATTTCTGTAATTAATTTGCCCTGCCATGCTCAAAAATTTACCCTACACTGAAATTTTGATTATATTGATTCTGTTACCTTTTATTTGTGGGTATCTAGTATGCTAGCATCTTACCTGTCTTCCTTCTTGAAGCTGACTATTTGATATGAATATTACTGTTCTTCCTACCGTAACATCTCCCAATGTCAAATTCTAGTTAAAAATGTCACCCGGGATATCGTTAGTTCGTTACTGGGTCGACAAATACACTAATTGTACTAATTTATCATGCGTCTACGAACTTCCTCTATTTTATATCACGTGTGAGTTCCCGTTCGCGACTTCTTAATGTCAACACGAATTGTTGAATGCAAGAAACATCTACGATTCAATCCTATCCTAAATTTCGTTCCAAATATAAATCTATTTTAAATTCTAATAGACATTTAAAATACTTGCAACATTTTTATTTTTTACGTTAACACTGAAAATAACTAACCCAAATCTGTATTATACTCTTCCTTCTGATTGAAATAATATTCACAATCCTAACACTTCGCGTCCTCGCTGATGGCGATCGTACAGAACCAGCCGGTGGGTCTTCTGGCAATCGAAAGAAATTGCACTGCTGGCAATCGAAAGAAAGAATGAATACTAAAACCTTCGTTTGACTTGCACCCTCCAACATATCTCGTTTCTTTTCATTTAACGGGGCCGTGCTACTTCCCGTTCCGTCATATTGCCATGTTCGTGTCCACAAGACATAGTTTTATTTACTGGCCACCGTGACAACTTGTACTCCTTGACTTAGTCTGTATTCCGTGTGCGTAAATTGCATGTACTGACATTCTATTTCCAAATATCCCGACGCTGTTTACATTAATATAAACGGGGAGCTTCCTGTCTTATGACAATACACTTGAAGATATCGTGTTATCGGCAATAACATGTTATGCCGCTATACGTATGCTTTGAGAAAGAGGAAAATAAGGTTCAGGCAATGCATTCTACACATCGGGATAAAGAACATTAATTTATGAATTACACTGCCATCTTGCGGCGAATATTTAAAATTAAAAACCCAACATATAGTTACATCAATGGGGCGTTGAAGTACACTAATTTCATCAGAAATGTGGCATAGGGTATTATTGTTCCTAGGTTTTCATTTGAATTTACACTTATATATAATAATGAATTCGTTGTTTCATGGTAAAATAATTTGCAACATGAGTGACTTACATTCTATATTTTCCATTAAATCACATATTCAGCAAATTAAAACAAATTCAATTAAAACAATATGGACTGGACCTCTAAGAACGATTTCCACATAAATGCAATATAAATGCTTTCATTTGCCGCGAAATCGAAGTGATCTAACGTTGGAAGCAAAAGGCTCTTGGGGATGAAGCAGCGCTGGCCTGGAAAGCTCGTAAGCGCGATCATTACAGACTCCGACCGCGAGCGACGTCGCTGTGGGCGCCTGTGGCCGGGCGCCGCGGGCGGTCCTCGCCACAACACCTCGTGCACTGAGCCGAAAGCTGGGAGAGGTGGCTCACTGCAGTGCCTCTAAACGGGAGCTCCTAGGTCTGAGTCCCGACACTGCGCCGACACTAGCTTGTCAGCTAGGTCGAATCTAGTCGCTGTCTGGAGAAGAATTCTTGTGGCCGGCTGCTTTGATCGGTAGTTTTCTGTGATTTCTCCAATCAACACCAGGCGAATGCCGGAGCAGTACCCCAACAAACGGACCACGGACGGCAATCTTGCCTTCCTCTTCCTTGTCCTATCCTCACCCCTTACACAAACACACTTAAAACACATTACATTACCACACACGACGGGAGACCGATCGGGGACTTAGAGCTTGTCCCGGCTGGGGCAGTGCCCCGCTGGTGGGAGATACCTATTTGGGGCAAGCCTCGTTAACCAACGGTAGGTCGGCGCCGATTCTCGCCACCCAGCAGGGGATCACCTCCCGATTTTCAACTCCCGATGAAAAAACATGTACGACACTTTCCGGACTAACCTCTGTAGTTTCAATTTGAGCCGAACTCAAGAGCGCAAGAGTGGACGTGCATCCAAGCAAAATCAGTTATTGAAATCTTCCTGGTTAAAGTGTGATAAAAATGAAGATATAATTTATGTTTGACAAACAAAACCATAACATTTAAATTAGTTTAATGTTGATTCTTCCACTCATGAAATTAATACCGATAGCGTTTAGCAATATCGCTGGTATGCCTGAAGGAATGTGGTATATTAAAAAATATCTCTATCAGATTTATCTCTTCTCCCTATTGTTTGCTCCTCAGCAGCGATTCATCACTTACAGGCGGCGAGGTGCATTCAAGGCGTGAACTTCATGAATATAATTAACTAGCGTCCCCGTGCGAGAACTCTCGCATGTTAAATTCCACCCTTTCCTTCTCCATTTGTCTGTCCTTTCCATAAAGGAGAGTAACTACTAATGTACTTACAGAATATCAAACAAAATAACAATGCTATTGATGTTTGAAACATTTTCAATAAAGGTTTATTCAGCATTATACAGAGATGTTCTTGTAACAATTCATACTTCTTTAAAAACAACATTTGAAGAAATTTTTCAATCTTCCTTGAGAGTGAGCTTTTCGCTTTCCTTGATAGTCACAAAAATAATAGAAAAGGTTTTTACTCTTGAGAAAGCCAAGTAAAGTAGTGCAAAAATACCGGATCGGGCAAGTACAGACCTACTCATTGCAATATTATTTAACCTTCCTTGATTTATTATGAAGAACCGAGTGGGTTTTGGAAATTCAGGATGCCAGCTTGCTGGGGCGCGAAAATTGAAAAATTATTTATATACTAAAAAGTATTGGATTATTTTCTGCGTCCTTACGTACCTCAAGAAAAGCAATTCCGAGCCAAAATATAATCAAACTAATATTTTCCCCTTTGAATAAATTTGAAGTAAATATTCAATATTCTTTGACAGTTAGCTTTTAGCTTTTCGTGATTAGCACAAAAAGTTTGCTTTTTACTTTTGAGAAAGTTACGTGTCTGAACTCGCTGGCTTGAAAATTTTATCTAATAATAACGAAAATATTGGTACAGCTAAAACACAAACACAGTCTTCACTCTTCATTCAACACCCACATACCTCCACAATTAAGTACACAGCACTTACAGACCAATTGCAAAACGTTAATTGAATATTTTCACTACACGCATAAGAAACAAACTTCATAGGTATCAAGCAACTATAATAGTACTTCTAGTTGTTGCTGGAGAGCAAATCTTGAATTAATGATTACGCAAATAAACCTAATCAGACTGCACAAACCACGAAGTGAACAGAAATCATAAATATAAGATTGAGGAATCTAAGACTTCTAAGCGCGTCGTCACAAAAATAGCTACCAGCATAAAGGGTCCGAAATACTGAGGAGGTCTTGATAGTATGGAAGCGCGAAGCCGAAAATTTAATTGAATGTCGAGAAATGTCTCATCTTATAGATTATAACGTAAAAAACATTTCTTTGAGGCCTTTGGTCGTTTTAGAGCCTTAAAATCGCATGGTTGAGGAGTTATTTGACGAAAACTTTGGCAAGTGTTGCAGGTTGCATTTGACTTGAATATTTAGATGCGTTTTTTTAACGTATTTTTAAAGTCAAAGTGCAATTCATCATGTCTCCGTGAAATTCTCTTTCTTTAGAGACCTCATTTACAGGTTGCGTGTGAGAGCCGCAACGGAAAGGTATACAACTGAAATAATGCAGGAGACGATAATTTCATTCACTTGTTTATTTAGTTACTGTCGACTTTCTTTCGTTTAACTTTTCCCATACATTTGTGACCACCATTCTGTGCATTACTCAATCCTTTTGTTTACCTAGCTTCTCATCTCTCATGGATTGCGGCTTCCACGCCGACGGGAACTTAAATACGACACTCTTCACTCTGCACATAACTCTACACAACTCGCCAGGTTCCATTTCCCGTTTCCGAAGTAGCCCGTAAGCCTTTCTTCTGCAATCACCTTTTCATATTTTCCGAGGTAGCCCATGGGACCATCTCGGTACTGTCACTTCTACAGAAGTCTGGTCAGAGAAGACGCCATTCGGTTGGATATAGGCAGAACAATGTATTAACTGTTTACGAGCATTCCATTAGGTAAAAAGAGGAGAATGGAAGGAAGAAGGTTGAATTAATTGTTGAGAAAGCAACATTAGACCTCAGTACAAGCAAACAACCATGTTCGAAATAGGATTCGAAAGCATCCCTTTTTTTAGAACAAGCTCTTGCATTGGGCCGCAGAACGTCGTCCCAGTCGCAGTGGTTTGAGCTCACTGTGTGGTGCACATTTGGTTGAATATATTGAGAACATACCATAATGGATTAACAGTTTACGAGCATTTCATAATGTAAAAAGAGGAGAATGGATGGAAGAAGGTTGAATTCATTGTTGAGAAAGCAAAACTAGACCTCAGTACAAGCAAACATCCATGTATGAAGTAGGATTCGAACGCACCCCTCATTTTTTTTAGAATAAAACGCTTGCATTGGGCCGCAGAACATCGTCCCAGTTGCAATTGTTTGAGCCCACTGCGCGCGGCGCGGGGGCGGAAGGGCGCGCGGGGCGTCGCCGCCTTAGGAGGCAATAACGCCGCCGGCGCACGCTCTCCTGCGCCGCCGGCCAGAGACGCCTGCCTTGTGGGACGCCAGCGCGGAAAGGAGGGGGGGAGGAAACTCTCCGCCTGGCGCCGCTCCCCTCGCGTGTGGCCAGGCGCCGTTGCGGCGCTCGCTGTGGCCCTGCGCCTCTCCTCGGACCGGCGCACACTGGTTCCAACTGACCAAAAACCTGGCCATAAGTAAAATAAATTTCACGCTTATATGTTAGTCCCATCAAATCTGTGGTCACGGGGTAAACTTTCTTAAGTCAAAAATCGTAGTTTGCGGAAAACAAAGCGTAGATTATTGAGCCAACGCTCATTGCCATTTCCCAACGCTTTTCTCTCGTTAAGGAGGTAAAAAATTTGAATTCGTTCGTTTTACTTGAATAAAATATAGATGCTTAACTTGTAGTTCCAGTACTGAACCCAATACCGCCAAAAATTGACTTATGAAATTTTACTCCGTGACCACAGAAATGGTATACGGATATCGATGGAGTATCATATTCCAATGTGTCAGATAAATTCCAACCTTATTTCCCTCTCTTATTCGACGATGAAGTTGGCAGTACCTGAACGTCCAAAAATACGTGGGATTGTGAAGTAAGTTTCCCTCAGCAAAAACGGTGTTTGTTTTTTTTTATTTTTGCTTGGATTTTTCTGTATTGCCGAACGGATAATACATCTGAAGTAATGTTCAAAATCTGACAATTCTACTTTTCTATATATTTTGAAGAGAAAGGCGTGTGAAACGTAATAATTTCCAAGCATTTGTTTTACATATTGATATCTATAACTTTTCTACCACCTTTGTACCGATTTGAAATTTAGCTTGTCTGAAAGCCCCAACTGTTCTGTAACAGTATGTCAAATTGCAGCTGCGCATATTCGCCCCGTTTTGTTTTATATCATTTAACTACTGGAGTGCGTAAACCAGCCTGTCTCCATATGGCGTGCAACGGCCCGCGCCGCCCGGCCGCGGCCGGCCTTACGTCGCATCGTGTTCCGTTTACCTTTGAGAAGTATATCTGGTTACATGGAAGTAGATCAGAATTACACAAAAGATAGTCACATACAGAGTGAAAAATAATTATAATATATTATATAATGTATATGAAATATTAAATGAAAGATAATTTAATTTAGCACACATTTTGTATAAATATTTAATGTGTGTTTGTAATGCTGTGAAAATCCATTTTTCCTATATTTTTGTGTATTTTCAGACGAAAACCCTTTAATTTTCAGATATTCCACTCACCATATCGCAACTCTGATTTTGAATTTTTCAATCTTAGCATCAAATTTTTAATAGGCAATTCTTAAAATCCTTAAATATCCACTTCCACGCGAATGAGCATACATTTTATATATTGGATCTGCCATATTGGATCCGCGATTTTGAATTTTTACTTTCCCGTATACGTACGTATACACGGAGTGATATACGTAGTATAGGGAAAGTTATGTAATGCTGCGCGAAAAAATGGCCAAATTTCGGCGGAAAAATATAAATTGCCGGGCAGTGAAAACGAATAAGTGGATAAAACCAGTTGCTAAATTAAGAAAAAAAATACCCTAACACGTGGTATAGCCAGAAACACTGTTTCCTAGGTCCTTGATACCGAAAACCCAATTGAAAGGAAAACGTCCGTCTGTCCGTCTGTCTGTCCGTCCGTCCGTCCGTCTTTCTGTCTGTGAACACTGCTAGCGCCTAAACCATAAGTACGATTTCTTCCAAAATGGATATTCCCCGGTCGATCTGATTCTAGTCAAAGCTTTGAGATTTTGAAAAAGATTCTTCAAAATTTGGGTGTACTTTATATGAAGGCCCCCGGGGATTTTCAAAATTTTCTTAAAAACAGCTCCAAATTTTTTCTTTAAATTTCTTGAATGGATAGAGTAAAATACACTCATTAACTTGGCATAGGCTCCTATTTCACGAATAACTCTGAATTTTCGAAAATTGTGAAAGTGTGAATTTTTTTCGGCATCTTTCTCCAACTACAAAATTGAAGATAGATATTTTTTCTTCAAGTAAAATTTGTTCTGCATATTGAGTTCTGTCATAAAGGTCATGTAAATGTTTTTCAAAATTTTAGTAAGTTTCGTGTAATATTGCGTGCAATATGTGCAATTTTAAAAAATTACAAATACGAGATTTCTCAGAAACGGCTCCAAAGTTTTAAATATTTAATGCGCCGTATTGGATCTGCCACTTGGATTTTTTAATTTTGACATGAAATTCGTAATCAGTGACCCCTCTGAAATATAATATAGACATTTTCAAAGGGATTTTATACATAGCTTCTAATTATGGCCAGGTTTCTGGTCACTTGGAACCAGTGTGCGGGGCTCAGCTAGAAGTTGAAATCCGCACCCCCACAATCCGCAGGCTCGAGGGGAATGCTCTGTATGATGAAAATTTTCGCATAGCTTTCTTCGGAGAGAATTTTGCGGGGTGTATTCAGGAGAAGTTCCGATTGTTCCGGAAAAATTCACTTGACCTATTTACAGAGAAAGCACGCGAAGGAAAAGTGGTGACAAGCGAGATTCCAACATTTCTACATTCGGCAATAACAATTGAAATGGATGAACGTTGATCACATTCGTGCGGTCTGGCAATGCATTTACCCGGAAAATGGCCCGCAGTATGGCACTCAAACATTAGTAACATTCTACAAGATGCTGTGTTTTGAAAAAACCGTATCTCAAATATTTCGACATCTGAGAACGTTAATTAAACACTTAAGCCACTATAATCTAATAGATTATTGGTTTAAATAATTTATGATCAAATAATATTAAAAATATTGATAAAATAATATTAATGCAAGTTTGTAATCAGCATAATAAATTATAATATTGGATTTTATTTTTTTAATATTTGATACTAATTGCCTTAATTTGCCTTTGATACTATTTCTCTTGATTCAACAACATTCACCAGTGTGTTGAAACTACCGTATTTCATTACTTTCACATTATCAAATCCTCATTATCACTTTCTATTGGTTGAGTCAGTCGTCTTTCTTCCGTGGCACAATAACGTCAGCTTGCACAGGCCTTCGCGTCAGGCTTGAATCTCACAAACCCTCCCAGCGACCCGAAACGTGCCGATCTCGCCTCCGCGTCCTCAACGCGGTCACGTCTTGTGGCTTCGCCCAGCTCGCAGCGGACTTTTGCCACCCTGCTCTTGCCGCCTCATGCTTTCTACCAATCCGTTGCCGCCCCCCCCCGCTACTTCTGACGCTCCAACCCCAGCCCCGACGTGTCCGCTGCTCTCGCCATCCCCGTCGCCCCTAACGCCTACAATGCCCACAACGCCCTCAACGCCCGCACTGACCACAACACCCTCAACGCCTACAACGCCCTCAACGCGCACAATGGTCTCAACGCCCACAACGCCCTCAACGACCACAACACCCTCAATGCCCACAATGCACACAACGCCCACAACACCCTCAACGCCTACAACGCCCACAACGCCCTCAACACCCTCAACACCCACAACACCCACAACGCCCACAACGCCCACAACTCCCTCAACGGCCACAACGCCCACAACGCCCTAAACGCCCACAATGCCCTCAACGCCCTCAACGCTCTCAACGCCCTCAACGCCAACAACGCCAAGGCCCACAACGCACCCGGCGCCTTCGACGCCACCGCGGTGCACCGATGCTCCACGCTCCCACCACACCGCCCATCCTTCGCCGTCCCCTTCTCCACGTGGTGCTGTCTGCGCTCTCACTACTCTCACTCGTCGCTCGCCCCTCGCCATCGCCCCAAACGCCTCTGCCCTAGCTCCCACGGCTGGCACCCACGTCGCTGCCCGCCCTCGCGTCGCCGGCGAGCGTTATGAGGCCGCTTCACATGCGGGAGATGGCGGCTGGGCGTGGCGTGCTCGAAAAGGCGATATCCTCGTTAAGCTTATCCTTTCGTCGCCGATTCGACCGTAACTGCGAGTGCAATTGGTTGGTCATAAGGAACGTTCTCTCGCAGTGTGGAGATTTCAATCTGCAATCGTCATATCTTTTAGGTCAGCATCATCAAATTTCTACTTAATAACTTCTTGTTTTAGGAGAAATGGTATACGTAAATCTTCTCCGAGTAGTATTACGTAAAAATTAAGATTAGAGATGCGCATCACTGATACTACAAAAACCTATAATCGTTATAAATGTAATATTAATAGTTAACATAACACAATTGTTCTCATTGTTGTATGCCGAGGAAGCTTCAAACGATCACGACAGTTTATTTTATGTTAGCTTTGATTTCATTAATTACAAGGACTAATACAAATTCGTGTCACACAGATTTCCTTTCAAAAGAAATTGTTTCTTTCAAACATGATGAGAGATTGCTATTAGATTTGAAATCGAATTTGTGTGATGAAAACATCTAATTACGGCAGTATCAAAATGTTCTTTATCTCAGCAGAATCAAAAACGCACGTTTAAACCGGCATGTTAAATATCTGGATCAAAACCATTATTAAAGCATTGCCATTCAAGAAGACAACACTCTTCGCAGGACCAACACGAAGCTGTTCTATGCCCCTGACACTCAAGTAACATTTCTCTTTAAATTAGTAGTAATGATGTCGACGGATTCTCTATGTAATCACAGCATAAAAATGAAGTGAATTCTATTTTTAAATGCTAAGTTCAGATATTAAAATATACAGTTCGCTGTAATTTGACAATGTGGAACTGACTTTCACACTTTCAATCAGCTTCACATTTCATACTTCTCAGAAGAGCATGGAAACAGTCTAATGGTAACAATAACTGAATCAGAGTTCCCGTTCCATGTGTCACTGTCGCGGTAGAGTCTACGAAGGGAAATGCTCAAGTTCCTTAACGCAAAACAATAACGCTGAGCAGAGGCTTTCGTGGAAGAGAATTCCGCCCTCTCTTCGCGCGCAAAGGGAGTCGCGTGGAAGGGAGCTCTGCAGAGCTCAGCACGTCCTCGCTCCACAGCGCCCGTCCTCCATCTGCATCTTCCCCGTCCGCCCGCTAACACCGCCGCTGTCACGCTGCCTTGGGCGCCAAACTACTGCTGCAGCTGATGTTGCCAACCTCTCCGATTCTCCACCATCTCGAAAACTTTATTACTGGGAGAGATGGCTCAATGATGACACTGCAGTCCCTCTGACCGGGAGGTCTCTAGGTTCGGGATCCCGACAGCAGCGGCATGATTTTCGACACTAGCTTGTCACCTAGGTCGAATTCAGTCGCTGGAGAACAATTCGAGCGGCTGGCTGGTCTGATCAGTGGTTTTCCGTAGTTTCTCCGATTGACACCAGGCGAATGCCGGAGCAGTATCCTAACACACGGGCCACAGGCTGGATCTTGCCATCCAGCGGGGAAAAGATCACCGCCATCTCCCAAGAAAAGACACGCAGTAAACATACGGGACTAATGACCTAAGTAGTTTTCGCGCCCGGAATCACGAACAATTAATAAATCAATCGGAAACTTTAGTTGTTTCAACTAACGCGTTCGTCATTATCTTTGTAAATTCTTGCCAATAGTTAATGTACTCTACAAGACCCCATCCTTCTCCTTGCATCACTACCACATCCAATCATTTTATCGTCAGTATTTACTGTCATCACCGTCACCACTATCCTCATTTAGAATTTTAGCGTTTTCTCTGTTCCCGCTTCTGCTTCCACCGTCTTCACTTCTACCCTCTCCATAACTCCACTAACGCATTTACGCCATCACTCTCGTTCCATCACTGCAGCAATTAAAATTATTATTGTTATACCAACGCCACAAACACCCAATCATACATCACCAACGGTATTATCCCCATCACTAAAGCCACTACATTTACCATCAATACCACCACAAATAGTTTCTAACTCTGTACTGCCTTCTCTTCTGAACCTTGTTCTCTTAGCTTCTTTGGTTATTTTCCTAGAAGATTGTATTCTTTTAGATTACTGCCTACGATCTACACTATTGTCTCAGAGAATTATGTCTTCTTTCTTTCAGTAACATCATCAGGAGAGAGGCAGCATTAATCTGGCAAGATTCATCAATTTGAAGAGTTGATACTTGCGAATTGATTTTCGGCATGACATACAATTTTATCAGTGTCAACAAAAATGTCATTCGTGTTTTCACTCTTCACTCAGTATATTCTAATATTTCATTTTGGATGTGAAATATTGTTATTTTTGCACTAAACCACGATTCTTTTATCTGATTACTCTAGTCCCTTGTGTTTGTTTTATTTTCAATTAGACGATAAGATAATGAGGAATGGATTAATATGAATTTTCCATGATATATCTTAGAACTTCGTTGTAATACACACGAATGTATACATTTATTTTCCTTACAATTCTCTTAACATGTCACTATATGATAGGGATATAATAAAAATGTATATAGTTGTACTAAACGACAAGTAATAATTTCAAAAGTAACACAAAGTTTTTAACAATTTGAAACATTCCGAAGAAGTGAAGACGTCAAAAGAATCTGTCAGTGTAACTTGATTGCGCCTGCCTGCAAGTAATCATCAATTCAGTAAAACCCAACGTTGATAACAGCAAGGAAAAATCAGTTTTAATTCAGTCACGTAATTGTAATATTAATTATTATACCAACTTATTATTGTTTCAATTACTACCTGAATAACACAAGATAAAAGTTAGGTAAACTTTGTTTTAATGGATTTATAAAATTTGTTTTCAAACTGGATTCCTAAAATTAATTAATGAAGAGACGTAATCGTTTCCTAAAGAATTACTCTGAATGACATTTCAAGAATCCACACAAAACCGTTTTTCATATCCCCAATTATCCTGTCTGCAAATTATTTATCTTCCTTTTGCTGTTCAGTAATTTATAACGTACATGTTACGCTACAGCCTACGTATTACAACTTCATAATTTTAATAAATAAATAATTTACAACGAGCAGCATGTGCCTCGTCTTTTTCCGATCACGTCTCCCCATTCTCGTCTTTACCATCACTTCTTATGAATATCAAGGCAATAAAATCAAACATACAAAGCAATAATAAGACTATCGCTAGCTTCCGTATTCCCTGTATGGGCGAAAGCAGCACACTGCCATATTAACAAGTTACAAATAATTCAAAATAAGTGTCTTCGAAAACTACCAAAGCCCCGTGGATCATTAGTAACCTCAAATTACTCAGAGAGCTAAAAATGGAGCTCCTCCTCGACTACATATTAAAAACATCCAAAACTTCTACTACTACCAGATGCACCTGCCACCAAATCATATCAACTAGGCCAGACATACAAAGACAGACAATCTTGCAGAATAATTTCACGATATCCAAAAGATATGTTCATAACACCGTAAACCCCAACTAGACAAATACTTCAACTATTACAATCCTACAACCTTTAATCAAATTTTAATCCAAGTATCCAAGTATGAAGATGATTATCCCTAAAGTGAAGTACTCATGTATCAACAACCTTGAAAGGCCACAAAGCAAGCAAGTAGCAATATTTTTTTTAAAACCCTTATCTTTTCTCATCCAACTTTCCTTCCCTCACCCCTCCCGCGTCTCGCCACCCTACACTTGCCGCTGCCCAACGCTCCCATCGGCTTCTCCGAATCCCTGAGGCAGAGACGCCCGGCGAGACAGGGGGAACTCCGCGAGGGTGGGACCGCCTGGAGCGAGACGAGATGGCCGCGGGGAGGAGAGGGGAGGGGAAATATAGGTGGGGCGAAAATCCCCCTTTGAAGCGGACGCTGCGAACCGCTTGACAGCGCGCTCGTGGACGCCGCGATAAGGTCGGGCCTTCGTGGAATTCGGAAAGTAGGTTTAAAGTGATTACACCGAGCAGCAGTCTTGGGATGCGTTTTCTGTCTGTTCGCAAAGGAAGGGAAAAAGTATTCAGAATCCGATCGTCACATAGCTCTACTTCGGTCTTCCTCTTCTTGACGATCGTGCGCACGCAGTGGGTTTCCTCACAATTTGCTTGGTTCCAACATGTCTCATCACGATTCTTGTTGTCAGGACAGGAGTATGATTACACGAACTCAGATCGTCGCACTGTGGAAATGGACACAATTGTAAATGACAAAGTTCTATTTTTCAGAGCATTTTATGTTTTTACGGAGTTTGTGAAAACCACATTTTCTTCATTGGTTCGGTAAAATAACAGATTGAGTGCAAACACACATAATATTTCTGACATTACATATATTTTGTTATAATTTTATTAGTGATAAATAACAAATAGCTATCTTCTACAGTATACAATGTTTATATGAAACACTTTAACATAATGAGTTGGATGGCAGTTTGTTCGGCCTTCTGCATATAACTGTTTTAGGCTGTCGCGACATAATTTAATCTTCGCAGATAGGACTATTACTGCCGGAGTTTTCCCTCAATCAGTATCTCCCACCTGCGGGGTACCGCCTCAGCCCGGACAAGCACTAAGCTCCCGGCCGGTCTACCGGCTTGTGTGGTAGTGTAGTGCATGTGCAAGTAAGTGTGTGTAAGGAAGGGGTGAGGATAGGATAAGGAAGAGAAACGAAATATTTCGCACTGGCCTTGGCCCATTTGTTAGACTGCTCCGCATTCGCCTGGAGTTGATCGAAGAAACCACGAAAAATTACCGATCAGAGCAGACGGCAGCTCCTCCAGATAGTGACAAAACTTGACCTAGCTCTCCTAACTAATGTCAAAAAATCCTGCCGCCGACGGGACTCGAACCTAGGATCTCCCGGTCAGAGACACTGCACTGACATCAATCGATGCAATGAGCCACTTCTCTCGGAGTAAAAATATTAAAAATAAAATATTTTTATAATTGTCTCAAAATTAAAACTTGGGTGTCGTCTTAGATTTGAAGTAAACTCCCCTTTATCAACGTATGATTTAAATAGTATGATTTAAAAAGTGAAGAAATTTTTTCAGATTTTATTTATTATATTTTTTAAGTTCTGTTACAATTCCTGAGAATGTTCCGTTTGTTACAAGGAGCTACTACCATGGAATGTTTTTAGAGTAATTCTCCTTTAATTTAATTCGTCAATTTTAGTCAGTCATCATCTGTCATAGTCAGTCATTGCCTTCTATCCTTTCAATTTCTTCTACTCTTCCATTCCTTTCTACCTTTTAGGGCTCATCGCCGTTATTCCCCAAGGTTTCTAGACCCAACCAGAAACCCGTAATATTTGGAATTCACTTAACTACCGTGACTCCACGGAGTTAAGGAACGCGTCTAGCGAGGCTGCGCCGGCATGAAAACAACGAAAAATCATGAAAACAATGTGATATTTATTGAAGTTATTTCTGAGGATAGTTTGCCCCGCTTCTCTTCGATAATTCGACCAATAACGCACTTAAAGCTCTTAATCCAATTCTTCCTTCCTTCCAATGCTTTATTGTAGAAATAAATACATAAATACCTTTTTTGACGAAATATTTTTTTGAAATATTCCATTCAACGAAGAGTTTTACCAGAAGTTATTGGAGCTACACTCCTTGAATCACCTCTCGAACCCTGCTTTTCTACCTTTCGATTACCACGTGACAGCTCCCGTTGCTTCTTCCCAACGTCCTCGGGGCGCCGCGCCGCGCCGTTCTGCTTGCCCGCTCTTTCTGCCATTTCGCAGTCATCCACTTTCGCGACGCTCCGTTGCGCCTCGCGTCAGAGAGATCCCAACTTCGGAGAATCTCTCCGTCCCTCGCTTCGGAGGGCGGCGATTGGTGACCTCAGGTGACCTTTGCCTGAGCGTTGACGACGCCCTCGTTCTCCTTGCCAGGCAATCTCTTACCATAGGAGATAAGTTTGAAGAAGGATAACGCTTACTTCAAACCATGTTATGGTGACCCGCAAAGTCGCCAATACATCATGTTCCTACTTCCATTATCCGTTCACCCTAAGAAAAATCCTAATGTGAAAAAATACACGTGTCTTAGGATACCTCTGATTTGTTTGCAGTATGAGCTCCGCTGTTGTCTGTACAACGATAAAGTAAATAGTTTTCTGTATAAGAACATACTAAACGGATAATAGGTACTGGAGTTTCAGACTCAATCACTTCTGTTTTTGATATTGGTGAGGATTTACCCGTGATTCTCCAGTGTCTCCTGAAAATTATAGAATCACAGGCTTGCATGGCTGATTTTTGTGTCAAATATCGAAGTGCAGGTAACTGTCACACTGTCAAGCCCTGTATTTGTAGATTGTGGCCGGCTAGATCTCCCGAAATCGCCCTTTGATGTTTTGTGAGTGGTTTGCTGATGAGCAGAGATATATTAAAGCAATCCAGATAAAATTACCAAGATTCAAAAACAAGAATTGAAAGATTTGTTAATACAAGAATCTTTTAATTAATACAAGTTCGCCCATGTTTTATTGGAGCCATAAAACACGTAAGTAGGTGGAGAGCGTTTTCAAACCTTTGTGAGGTACTTGTTGGTTGTGTTGAAGCGAGAGGCGCGAGCCAGAACAGGAGTCGACGCTGGATTAATTGATTACTAGTACCGTAGGTTTAATGCATTTTTATTTGGAAGATAGTGGTGATGATCTTCCCACGCTAAATAGCGAGATTCGGCAGCAACGTACTGCCGTAGTCCGGCTGTAGGGGTTTTCCAACCAGCTTTCTCCCACCAGCAGGGTATCAGCCTAGACGGGAAAAGATCTTAGTTTCCCGACCGGTTTCCTGGCATTTGTATTAGTGTATTGCGTGTGCGTGTATGTCTAAGTGAGGGGCGAGGATAAGGAAGAGGAAGGAAAGATCGAGCGCGGTCCGTGGCCCATTTATTAGAATACTGCTCCGGCATTCGCTTGGTGTTGATCGGAGAAACCACGGAAAACTACCGATCAGAGCAGCCGGTCGCTAAAAGTCTCCTCCAGGGAGCGACTGAATTTGATCTGGCTATCTACCTCGTGTCGAAAATGTTGCTTTCGTCGAGACTCGAAACTAGAACCCCGCGGTCAGAGGCACTGATTTCAGGCATCAGTTGATGCCCTAAGCCACCTCTTCCGGTCGGTAATTCAAAGCGTCCCGACCGTTCAGTTCTTAACATATTACCTGCCGGCCCTTGAGATATTGGAAAAAATAATTTTTAGAAATGTATTTTCTTGAACCTTCTTAATAATAATTTAACGGCAAAAAATATAGCTCAACTAGGGATCTCGTAACCGGACGGTGCGCTCACACACCTCCGGCCAGAAGAGGTGTCCCAGACTACGGACAGTGAAATGCCATGTGTAGCCCTAGTAGTAATCTATGCGCAGTGTTTTAGGTAACGAATTGAGAATTTTAAAAAAGTACCACATCCAAATAACTATTTTTATTATAGTATTTGGATATAGTTGGCTTGTTTTAATACTTTATAATCAATAATCACTTTCTATTTTAGACACAGTCAGTCCACAATATCTGAGCATCTTCCACAGAAAAATATACTATATTTATTCGATATATTATACACAGGGCCCCAGAAAATTCTTCAAACAAACAACTTTTTATACCCATTTTCAGCAATATGAAATACCATTTGTGGATATCTGAGCCAGAGAACCCGATTTCACAAAAAACAACAAATAATCTGGAAACCGGAACTTGATATGCAAGCAAAATATTATTATGCTTGATAGCTCATATTATTAAAATTGATATGCCAGCTAAATATTATTATTTTCATGGGGAGAATTTAGAGAAGAAACATTCGACTAATGCTTTTCATACAGCGATTACATGCACATGAAGTAGTTATGTGCCGAAAATCTAGCAAAATTTCATTCAAAGAAGAAAAGAAGCACATTCATGGCTTTGGCCAGAAATATCTTTCACACATTAAGTGATAAGAACTTTCGTTTCTGTAATGGACTTACCCTTACACTCCGATTTTTACATAGCGGCACTATAAGGTCACGAGCTGGAAGGAGAGGGGGACATTGATATCCAATCGGGAGCTCCAATACTAAACATTTAATTCAAAACGAAGCTTCAGATTGGATGAGTGTCCCCCTCTCCGTCCAGCTCGTGACCTTGAAGTGGCACTGTGTAAAAATTGAAGTATAAGTAGAATTCAATGCGTCGGCGTACGTCGCAGGATTTTGAGTCAATGTTTGGCAAGAAACTTCCCGCGCGTCTTCCTTCTACGGCTCGAAAGCGTTTAGCCCCGTGTGGGGCTTCCCAGAAGGACTCCTCTCTCGACCATTAAAGGGAGACGTACGTATATTGACTGCAGGAGTAGTACTGCAACTATTTAACTCCACATGGCGTCTCTCGCATACCATTCAAGTCTGTCCTTGCAGTCTTCTGTAGTTAATTCCCTTCTAGCCATCGCCTTCTCCACACCTTCCTTCCATTACTTCTGGTTCTTTCTCGTCTCTTCTGTGATGTTAGTTGCCAATTTCAGAACTTTTGAGGCTATCGTTTATCACCAATTCTGTTTAAGTGATCATGTAAGTTGAGGCTTTTAATTTCAATGATATCAATAATGTTGAAATTCACTTCTGCTTTTCTTCTAATTTCTTCGTTTCTTACCAACAATCTGTCTTCTGTCCAACAATGTCAATTCACGGCTACTTCGCCAACAGTCCTTTTCCATTGCTATAAGTTTATTTTCATTACCTTTCGCTGTTTACCCATATGTGGCAATACACTACAGTAGTCTTATATAATCTTCTTCAGAGTTTGATTACGAATTAAAGAATGTAGTTTTCTTATAGCTATTTTACCTTTTGATATTCTAATCTGAATATCTTGTGTACTACCCCTATTTCCTGCTCTTTGAGTACCTAGATAAGTAACATTTTGGCAGAATTTCCGTTATCTATAATTTGAGTGCATCCTGCAGTAAACGTTTCCTAAGTCGTTTACCCACCTCCTCAAAAGGAGGTCAATATAGGAATATGCTCAATAGCCCAACTCCATTCTGTTTTGTTTTCCTCCTTAGTATGAGGATTGAGATCTACGTTTCTCGTGATCTGCTAAGAATCATATTGTTAGATTCTAATTAATCCACATCTGTTTTCAAGAAACATTTGCGTTTTAGAGCACCGCCTACGTTGAAAACCATCCGTTTAAAAGTTTGTGTCTTTCGTCCACTGTCTTCAAATTGGCACACAACTTAGGTTAATTGCGTGGTCCGCCTTCGTAAATTCCATTTTCCCATATCTTTATACCATCCTATTTTTTCGGCATTGACCGTAACGTATTCCGTTGATGCACTCAAAATAGTAACCATGATTTCCCTACTATTTCTATTAATATCATCAAGTCATATTTTCAATTTCATATTTGTAGTTACAATCGGTAGGTTTACACATCTACCAAATCTCTTCTTTGTATTGACAAGCAGCTATACGTCAACTTTTGTATGAATTGGAATATATTCCGTTCCCTACAGAATTGGGTTAGACCTGTGGTTTCTCTGCATATATAAAACTATCCTCTGTCCACATTGATCCCATTTGTTATCCGTATTTATCCGTAGTTACCCGTTATCCGTAGTTACCAATTATTTGCAATACTCTATTCATTCCATTTCCATCCTAGTTGTTGATAGAGATCCCAGACTTCAAGACAATGTGTATAAATTACACTTCTTTTAATAATGCGTCGCCAACAGTTTTTAACTGTTTTGACAATAAATAATAGTCCACCAAGGGCGTTATAAAGTTTCTTATGAACGAGCGGCGACAAAAAGCCCGAAACGTCCTTCGGCCCGTGAGCTTCTTGCAGCCCCATTAAAATCTGTTAGCACTTGTTTTACCTAATTTTAATGATTTAGATTTTCGATTTACTTATTAACTAGATTTTAACTTGGTGTATCTTTTCCATATTTCCCGCCCATAATTCCTTCTATAATTCCCTTTCATATTTCCCTCTCATAATTCCTTCCGTAAGGGAATATATAACATCATTCAAATGTTTTATATGCTCCTAGTAACCACAGTCATTTTGATCCAAGTAAGTTATTCACCGTATATCGAACTCCGAATCGAAACTATAATGTATCAGTAAAAAATAAACATCCTCCTGTGATTCCTCTAATACTCGAACTTCACAGACATCCTCTCAATTTCATCCATCGCCGTCACCAAGGTCCTCTCCGCTTCAATTCTCTTCTCCACAACGCCGTTACTCGGCACAAACACAGCCTCGGCCTCTTTACGGCCCAATCTCCGTCCCCTTCAGGGCTCCCTAATCCATCGATCCCGTTGCATCGGGCCTCCCCGCCTCTCGGCCTCCTCTATGCTGATGATCTCAGCCGTGTCTTCGTCCGCTGCTGCACTCGAGATGGCCTCATCACCCCTCCGCCCGTCCCGCCCCCCCCGACCCCCACCCCCGATGCGCCTCGTCGCGCGCGTGACCGCCCAGCCGCAGCCCCTCGCAACCCACCCCCACCCTACCACTCTCTCAGCATGCTCAGAGACCGTCGCCCCCACCGCCACCCCAACCGACCCTGCTAGTGTCTCCTTCGCCATCGCAGCTACCACTCCCTGCCACCGTGCCGAAGCCACCGGCGCCACCATTGCCACCCTGACGTCTTCACCAATACCAATTCCACTGCCACACTCTCGTCGCTAATGACACCACTTCTGTCAGTGCCACCTTCTCTGCTTACTTCTGTCGCGCTCATTATATACACTTTAAGCTGCGAGTCGTTCTTCTTCTCTTTGCTTTGTTAACATCTAACTTTAACGTAAATTCTCTCAATGTTGTGCAATTGTCCCTCCCAAAACTCCTTTTTACTCCACAACCGCCCTCATCAAGGCTGATACTATCTCCGTCATTGTAACCTCCTCTCCTGCTTACTCCCTGCCATCGAGACCAAAGCGATCATGATGAGCATCACCATTGCCAACCCGTCGTCATCCTCTTTGCCAGTTCCACTGCCACATCCGGCAGAACTACCGCCGTTAATGCCATCACTTGTCAGTTTCTCTTCGTCTGTCCTCTAGCATTGACATCATACATTCTTTCATCCGCTACTTTACATTAGTCTCATTCGTCATCTTCCCCAACATCTCCTTTATGTCCTTGCCAACCTTCTCTTAGATCAGTGTTGTCAAGGTCGATGCCACGAGCGGGAGTCCGTGGCACGAGTGCCACGACGAAATCGCCTTTCCCCGCAGTTCATAACCCCGCCGCAAGAGACAACTCCATCACTATTGTAACAAGGTGGGGCTACTAATAGATTCCTCTCCCAACGCTAGTGGCGCAGAGAAGCTCGTGACATGGCAAGGTGTCGCGAGGCGTGCCACTGCCACTAGTAGGAGACCGTGACACCACTGTCTTGTGTCATCCGCGTCGCCCTTTAACACCCGTGCTGCAAACAGTCCCCCTCCACCCCCGTTGCCGTCGCCAGCGCCGCCGCGGCCCGTGTCCCCCGGCGTCGATGGCCTGGGCGGCGTCGCCAGCGCTGTACGCAGTTTTATTTATTTAATCCGGCGGCGGCGGCGGCGTCTCGGGGCGGCGGCCGCCGACAAGTTTTAATTGATCAAAGCCAGCCCCTTGAATGCGCTGGTAATGAGGGCTGGGCAGCGAGGGAGGACGGGGGCGGCGCTGGACACGGGCGCCGACGGCTTTGATGTGCCACCCCGACGAAGCAGCGTGGGGCGGAGGGGAGAGGGCGGGTGGAAAGAGGGGCAGAAGAGGAGCGAGAGGTGAAGGGAAGGGCGGAGGAGGGATGGGGAGAGAGGTCGGAGGAGGAGGGGGACGGCGGAAAAGGAGGGATAGGGGAGGAGGAGGGGTGGGAGAGGGGAGGAGGAGGGGATGGGAAGAGGAGAAGGAGGGAGGGAAGGAATGGAGGTGGTGAGGGGCGGAGGCGGGAGGGAGAAGGAAACAGGGGACGGCCGAGACCGCGCGCCGCCTAGCGTCCCCAGACGTTGCCCTCGTCGCCGCTGTCGCCGCCGCCGCCGCCGCGCCCCTCGCCTCGGGCTTTTAGTGAAAATTAAAAATAACGTAAAGAGCGGCCCAAGAGGCGCGCGCGACCTTGCCGCACCGCCGCCGCCGTCGTCAAGGCGGAACCCTTAGGCCATGTCCCCACCGGCGCTGCGGAGGTTCGAAGGTGATGCGATAATGAAGGTGGCAGAGGTGGTAATGAAACAGGTGAGCTGGCGGTAATGTAGTCGAATTGTTTGATTTGATTTGATTGATTTGTGTTTCCGGGCGCGTCAACTACTTAGGTCATTAGTCCCATAAGTGTAGTGCGTGGTTTTCTCGGGAGGTGACGATGACCTTTTCCTCGCTGGATGGCGAGATCTGGCGCCGACCTACCGTCGACTCGCGGGGTTTTCCCCTCAACAAGGTATCTCCCACCAGCGGGGCACCGCCCCAGCCGGGTCAAGCTGTAAGCTAGCGACCGGTCTCCCGGCATGTGTGGTAGTGTATTGCATGTTAGTGTCTGTGTACGAGGAGAGGATAGAGCAAGGAAGAGGAAGGAAAGATTGAGCACGATCAGTGGCACATTTGTTAGGGTTCTCCTCCGGCATTCGCCTGGTGTTGATCGGAGAAACCACAGAAAACTACCAATCAGAGCAGCCGGCCGCTATAATTCTCCTCCAGACAGCGACTGAATTCGACCTAGCTGATAAGCTAGTGTCGAAAATCCTGTCGCCGTCGGGACTCGAACCTAGGACCTCCCGGTCGTAGTTGAATTGATTTGTTATCATCGATGAGTGGCAACATTGATGTTCATGCACTGACTGGGAGATCCAAACATTGAGTGCAGTGAAGAAATTTCGACACTAGCTATATTGCTGGGATGAATACAACCACTGTTTGAGACACAATCCTAATCGTCAAATGCTCTGAGTAGGTGTTTTCCGTGATTTCTCCGATCACTACCAAGTAAACTTCAAAGAATTATCTTAACAAATGGGCAATACACCGTGCGTGATAGTCCCGTCTGTGCCTTCGTCCTCTCCTCTCTCCTTACATGCACCACACTACCACACATGTCGAGAGAGTGGTCCGTAGTTTATAGCCTTTCCTGTGTTACGGAGGTATCCTGTTGTTGGAAATAGCTGGAGGGCAGAATCCTCAAGTCAACATTTAGATTGGCGTCGGATGTTATGTTCCAACAAGAAAGCAACGCCACCATCTCCCGAGAAATAACACAATGCACTTACGGAACGTATTTAGGCGTATTTGTAATGAAAACTTATATAAAACAGTACTTCAAATGCCCGATCCTTAGCATGTACTATACTTATTCATCCTAGTTTAGAATACGGAGTGGCCGTACAGAAAAGGGCAAATCGAGGCTTTAGATGAAATTCAGAAACGGGCCGGAAAGTTTGTAAATCAAGAGCGCGTTGTTGATGAACGAGAAGAATGGGAGTTCTTATCTAAGAGAAGGGAACGAGTGCGTTTATGCGTAGTGTGCAAGGCTTACAGAGGGGACACAGCATGGGCAGATATTGGTAAAAGATTACAGAAACCAGATTATAAAAGCCGAGGAGACCGTCCTTGGATAATACGACGTAGAAAGCAAAGAACTGATAAAGGCAAGTCCTCCTTTGTGAATTGCCCTGTAGTAGATTGGAACAAACTATGGCCTCTAGTGGCTCTTTCTTCTAATGTAGTCAAATTTAAAAATTTGCTTAATTCCATCTAGATCATCACTAATAATACTGAGACATTAATCGTTATTATTGTAATTATTATTAATATTATTGTTATTATTATTACTGATATCACAATTCTGATCATTGTTAATACAGTTATTGGCTTTGGTATACTTTTAAGTCATTATTATTATTGACTTTATTGTTGTTATTATTATTATTATTGATTGTATTGTTAGTTATTATTATTAGTATCAATATGAGTATGTCCATTACATAGTGAAGTAAAGAGTAGTGTAATGAAGAGGCGTGTAGTATAGTGTTAGATAAGCTATATGTCAATTTATAGATAACCAGCAACTAATTAAACTGAATATTAACCTCTATTTCTAATTGTTATTCTAATTGCAAATGTTTTGTGAAAACTTTTGTAATTATTCAAATTCTAATTGTAATCATGTTTGCCACTAAACATTAGCGCAAATCTAGCTTTAATAAATCTAACGAATGGCCATAGTAGTTGGCGCACAAGTGACACATTGATGTGTTCGCTGTTTGCATTTATGTGCATTATGGCTAAGCTTTATAACTATTGTTTCTCTGGATGCAGAGCTTTATGGAACTTTCAAGGGAATAGTCCTTTGAGTTCAGAATAAAAATTTCACTTCTGACCTCCCCCATCAATATTCTTGATGTAATTTGCCCCCATGGCACGGTTTCGGCAGCCATCGTCTGCGCAGAGGACGCTGCAGGTTCGAATCCTACGTAGACATGGCGTATTTGTGATTGTCCTTCCACCTCTCATGATCAATCTACCACCTTATTATTCACCATTCAAGGCGTAACAAACCTTGCATTATCAAGGAATACAGCCGCAAAAAGCTGATCCCCATAATTACACACGTTAATATTTCCGGGATCTCGGGATATTACGTGTATCCTGGTCTTAAATGTCCGATGTGCAAGTAGTAATAATAATAACAATAATAATTAATAATTATAATTATAATACTTTAGCAGACGAGACATAGTCCCCTGGTGTGAAACTGAATGTTGGAAATCCTTAAACGTGCTCTCGCCTTCAGACTTCCACCTGAGTAAGGGAGATATCTCAAGGTTCCAAGAGATCATTCTCTCTGCTAATGGCTTAGTACGAATGCGTCTCTTGTTCCAATGCGAATTGAGGAGAATAAAACCGAGCTCTCAGGAGACGCTATTGAAAGGCTCTTGGAAAGTCAGATTCAATGCCTCTCCGTACTGCGAAAGATATAATAGAACCATAAGGTTCAAAAGATATAATTCGAGAAAAAGACTGTTTGTTCGTTCTTTACTATACTTTGAATATATGCCTCTCATATTTTGAATTTTTGTTTCACTTTTTTGTGTATTATTCCTTTTTTAAATGTTATTTTTATTTTTTATTATAATTTTTACGTGATCTAAGAAATTAATTTTTGACAGTAGAAAGCTGAATATATACCTGTAAAGTACGTATGTAATAAGAAAATTAAGGCTTGGGAAAATTTAAGTTATTTGGTTTTCTAAGTCAACTTGCATTTCTCGCAGTGTGTCATACGCGCATATTTATTTAGAAACGTGCAGAAAAATGTTTTCATGCAACATCATTTTTATAACATCAAGAAGGCGCTGTAAATGAAAGAATACGATCCGGATGTAATAGAGTACTTATTGAATCGAATTTTCTTCAATTTTGTATTTCAAACGGAGACGAACCAATTGCTCAGTCGGAAGAATGGGAAGAAATTAATTTTTCCTTTCACGGTCGCAATAACATCATGAGCGACAATGAAACTCAATCCCTTGGATATTCAGACGAGCATAAAGGAAAGAAGGATCGGGTCCAAATAAAACTATATAAATTTTTAGAACATTTTGACGTAAATAACACACAGTATCACATTTCTTATCAAAACGTACTTCGTAATATCTTTTTGCGGCTGACGTGAACTCATAGCCAGCATTGCCTCTGGTTCTGCAGCGTCTGTGATCGAGAGGGCCTAAGGTTCGAGCCGGGACGGTGGCGGATTATCGATTCTAGCTACATAGCTAGGTCGGATTCAGTCGCTGTCTGGACGACAATTCTAGCGGCCAGCAGCTCTGATCGGAAAATTTCCGGAGTTTCTACGATCAACAACAGGCGAGTGTCGGAGCAGTACCCTAACAAACGGGCAACGGACTGCGCGCGATCTACCCTCCCTCTTCCTTATCGTCTTCTCTCCCTTTACTTACACATGAATTTACATACATTACGTAAGCGCATTTGAAGGTAGACCTTGCGGGTCCATAGAGCGTGTCCTAGCTGGGACGGTACCCCGCTGGGATACATACCTGGAGGGGACTCCCAGTGTAGGTCGGCAACGGATCTTACCAACCATCTGAGAACGAACACCGCCACCATATGCGATAAAACATTTACTGCACTAACGGGAGTAATGACCATACCAGTTCACGTGCCAGAAAACGTCAATCTTTTCTTACATTTGCTAATGACCCACCACTTTCATCACAAAAAGAGCACACTTTTTTTACATATCTCTTGATTACCGTTAGTGTGCTCGAAAGGCAATACAGAAATTGTTTAATTTTGTATCTTGAAAAATCAAATCTATTTTAGCCAATACTTCCAATATGTAAGTAAATTCAAAGCAAACGTTTCTTAGCCATGTGTAATATACTAAGTTCCTTTAATTTAATTCCACCTAAATTGTCTATTAGGAAATTATAATGTATAAATTATTCTTTCTTCCTTAGCAGAAAATAAATGTGTGAAGAAATCAGCACACAGTTGTGGAGTCATAGAACAAGACGGTAAAATAGGAATGATTATTTTTAAGAATATTCTGTTTATATAAAACATATATACATTTGGTGTGGCTTAAAATTTAAAAATACCTCATATGCTTATAATAATTTTGAATTAGAGCATTGTTTCTTGTGGAGTTTGTCGCTTCTGTTCACCCAATATTCATTCAGTTCCCGTCGAGCCGACCTTGTAATTATTCTATAGAATATATGCAGGGGAACCCATCATTTGTTGATTATGTAGCCTATCCTCCTGATTCATTTGATTTAACATGACTTTCGATTTTTTAAATTGTCCGTTTCTGGCCTCTACTTTCCAATAGAATTACAAAACAGTGAGATGTATTGTTTCATTATATTTTGAAAATGTTCAGGACAGTGGCCATGTAGTTTTTGTTCTAGATAGAATCTTAACTACAACACCCCACTTTATGATAAATGCAATACATAAAGTGAATAAACGAATTGTAAGCCGATTACAAACGAATTGTAAGCCGCGTAGAGAAAACACCGTAAGTCCATTGATAAATAACATTATTTCAATAGATTTAGGTTCTTGTATCTCGCGTTCGCCTTGTTGTATTACCGAGCTTCCTGAGTTATCACCAGTATGACAAAAATTGTCGACCAACATGTGCTGTAATTTCAAAATGTAGTTAATAACAATATCAGCGCCTAGATCAGATTCAAAACCGAATTAAAAATCACTTCTAGCACTGAATATTGTATTCAAGAATATAAAATGCATCGTTGAATTTATCTTATTAAACTTACCATCCATCTTCTGATGATTACAAATTCTTAATACGTAAAAAATGAGAGAAGACACATAAAATATGGTGAAAAATGTTGATAGCTCAGTTGCCAAAAGTATTTAACGCTGGTCTCCAATCTGCGAATGCGTAATTACCATATTACGCTCTTTAAAGCAAGTTCTTCTGAAGGTCGCTGCCTTGCGGTCGTAAATTCTCCATAAAACGCCACCTCCTCAATATCGCAGACTCTAGTAAAATATTCACCCCTGTCTCGAAACTCACCAAAGTCGTCACTTAAGTGCCGAACTCTAACTCAGATCGACCTCTCTGATATGTCAAGCGGTAGCCATCAAATTCCAGGCCAGCAATCTCCGCCCACTCGGTGAATTGAAACAGAGGCAGGAGGAAAAAAAACACGTGAATTCGCGTAAATGGTTGCGAGTTCAAAAGTAACATAACTTTGTTCAGGAAGAGATGTTCTGCTACGGATATTTTGATTACAGATAACTCATATAGGCCATATAAAATTATGCAATATTTTTTTTCATATAAATTTATTGGCAAGTATCTAGTGTATTGTCAATGGATATAACTAAAAATAGTTTATCTTCGGCGATATTTCATAGCAGTAGATAAAATGGCTTATTATTATATCGTAGTAACTCAAAAAGTTAGAAAATATGTCAAAATGTTAAAGAAGCTTTTGCTTCTAATATAAAAGGCATATTATTCATGGCTAAGAAAGCAATTATTTATTTGTTACTTCGTATCCTACACTCGTGTTACCATGCTTATGAATAACAAAATTAACATGTTACACATTAGCAAACTGACACATATTTGTTTGTTTTAGGCACTTCTAAGATAAGTAACTATAATGAGAGTTATTGTGCTGACACTCTAATATACATCTCCTTTAAACTTCTTGCTCTCGATGGAATGCGAACCTAATAGCTATCTCCTAATAGCTATTAGTGAACCTAATAGCTATTTCTTCTATCTTCCAACAAAATTGTAACTACTGACAATCAGTTGCTGGGTTATTGAATATACTATACTTGTTTTTAAAAATCCATTATATCCATTCAGTTTTACAAATCAATTTTCCTCTAACACATTAGAATGTAAGCATTTACACATAGACTGCCTCCACCATCTGTTCTTCCTCGGTGTCTTTGTTTCTTCAGAGAAAACTTTTCTATTGCATCTCGCTTATCCTGCCATTATCACATTCGCCATGGAGTCCGAAAATTGTGTAATTAATAACTACATCAATTTATATCTACATCCATTATTTATAATCGCACGGGGATAGGGCATACGTCAATAATTGAAACAATCTATAATTTTAATGTAGGATGTTGGATTTAGTTGCATTTTATGAACATAGAGTGGCTTGCTTAAAATTTATTTATCTCATCAATATTTAATTATGCATAGTATTTTACATCATTTTCATCTCTTTTTCATTAAATGAAGCTAAACTTATTTCATTAAATTAGTTTCGTAGGGATTTTATTTGTGTATTTTCATCTTACAGTAGAAAATGCCGGTTAACTCTGTTCTAAGGATTTATACAGCGGCTCTCACAACCTCTCACACAGCCAGCAAATTCTCCTTGTCGCCTATGTAGCTGCGGCACGCACCCCGACAATATTTCGTTCTAAATCCCACATCCACATATTCTCAGGTCTCTAGTAACTCCACTACCTACGTGGTGGCGCTTGCAGTCACCGCTTTGGTACATGCGAGTTCACAATGTATGGTTTTCAGCTGCCGCCACTCCACAGTTACTACTTCCAATATGACTCCAATGTTAGCCATTTGCTACGAGTTCCAACCATTCTTTAAGATTAAATCAGAAAAATGACTCCTCCGATGTGATTCAGTCACTGCAGATCGAGATCATGAATAAAAGAGACGATAATGAAAGTGCCAGTCGGAGAAGCACAAAAACCCTCAGATACTTGGAAAGATAATATCGTGCTCGCCTAAGGTATGTAAATTTAATGAGTATGTAGAAGATAACTTTGAGGAAAAAATTCGAAAATTCACTGAACTCAAAAGTAAGGAAATAATGGACCATTTCCTGGACAAATTAAAATGTGAGACAAATTAAAAACGAATTCCCGTTTTCGTTGGTGCTGTAATAACATCGTTTTATTTGAACAAGTAAAATTCAATCATATGTTTCAGTACAATTTTATATCTCTATCGGATTTGCAAAACGGTAAGTCAGAAAAAGTCTTAAAGTTCATTAAATTTGATTCTATTAGAGCATCTTCGATATAAATGGCTTCCAAAACACAGCAGCATGGTTATGAACTACTCCTTAAAAAATACAGTGATAATAGTCTCAATCCAACCGCAAATACACAATATACTTTAAAATCGCACACAAATTGGTACAAAGAAAGAAACATTCATTCGCGTGTCATGCACCTCTTCCAAAAGCCAGGCTTAAAAATGTCCTTGCGTGCGCCGCTTTGTCCCTTACTGCTCCGGCGCCGCAGCAGTGCCGGGTTCGATCCAAGTCTCCGCCCTCGTATACGGCGCTCGCGGACGGCAGCGGCCCGCCTTCGCCGTCATTTTTGTAATAGATGCGTCGCGCTTGTTCTAAAATGCAAATTGGACGCGCCTCGCAGGGCCGGCAGCGGCGGCGGCGGCAGTGGCGGTAGCTGGCCCGCTCTCCGTCGCGTCGCGCCGTCGGAGGTTAACGTCGGCGATATCAGCGGAATTCCGCGCCGGAGAGAGGCGAACGAGCCCGTCGGCCTCGCCGGGGAGGTTTTCGCCGCCCGAACTGCCTCAGCCTCCGCGACGCGACGGCGCGTTTCTGCGCGCGGCGTCACTCGCAGCCTCTCAACCCCAGTTTCCTTCGCTTGCTTTTCGCCACTGCGCAGCTCCATTGCTGCTGACTAGGCTGTGCTCTGCCTGTGCTGCTCCTTTAGTCACTCTCGCCGTGACTTGGGTGTAACCATCACTACAATCATGCCTCTCGTTTCACTCGGCTCTCGCTCTTCACTTGTTCACAACTTCACTCGTCCACCTCTCCACTCGTCCACCTCTCCACTCGTCCAACTCTCCACTCATCCAACTCTCCACTCGTCCAACTCTCCACTCGTCCAACTCTCCACTCGTCCAACTCTCCACACGTCCAACTCTCCACTCGTCCAACTCTCCACTCGTCCAACTCTCCACTCGTCCAACTCTCTACTCATCCAACTTTCCACTCGTCCACCTCTCTACTCGTCTTTCTACTCGTCCACTCTCTACTCGTCCACTCTACTCGTCCACCCTCTACTCGTCCACCCTCTACTCGTCAACCCTCTCCACTCGTCCAACTCTCCACTCGTCTACCTCTCCACTCGTCCAACTCTCCACTCGTCCAACTCTCCACTCGTCCAACTCTCCACTCGTCCAACTCTCCACTCGTCCAACTCTCCACTCGTCCAACTCTCCACTCGTCCAACTCTCCACTCGTCCATCTCTCCACTCGTTCAACTCTTCACTTGACTACCTCTTTACTCGTCATTTCTACTCCTCACACTGTCGACTCGTCCACACATACCGTACTAACTTCGTCCCTTCATCACCACATCCACCTCCTCGTTTACAAAGATTGGCTTCATTCTTGCTACTCGTTACTCTCCTCCATTCCTGCTCATTTTTTACCCTTTGTGTTTCGAGCTCTAGATGTAGTATTTTTATGTTTCGCTGAATTGTCCTTACTGCTAACTCTGCTTTTGTGACTTCTAAGAGTCGTTACAATCTCAACAGCAAATTTTCTTTCCTTTTCCGGTCGTGCAGGACATTTCTGGCAAAATATTCACATCGGGACTCCATGGATCACGCTGAATCGATAGGACGGTCGCTCCCCGTTATTGCTGGTCTCTGCGTGAACCCTGCTCTTCAATAGTTCAGGAGACAGATCGCTCAGTACTTTTCCTTTGTGGATAACTGCCATTCGTTTCAAGTACCTGTCCAACTACTCTCGATGTCCTTCATAAAATTACTTTGTTAATCGAATCGTTTTTCCACTTATTCTATACTTCGCGTCTTCTTTGCTCAGTACCCTATCCAAATTCTTCTCTGTATTTGCATCGCCCAAATCACACAAATGAATTCTTGTAGGAATAGACTTATAATATTTTGTCGTATGCTTCTCCGCTCCCCGTTCTCATTTATTCGTCTTTTCTTTGCTCTTGTCATCTCAATCTTTATGTTCGTTTGCTTCTCTCTCCTCTCCTCTCTCTCTCAACACTTTCCTCTCTCCCCTCCTCTCTCTCCCCTCCTCTCTCTTCCCCCTCTCTCCCCTCCTCTCTCCCCCTCCTCTCTCTCCCCTCCTCTATTTCCCTTCCTCTATTTCCCCTCCTCTCTCCCCCTCCTCTCTTTCCCCTCCTCTCTCCCCTCCTCTCTCTCCCCTCCTCTCTCTCCCCCTCCTCTCTCTCCCCCTCCTCTCCCCCCTCCTCTCTCTCCCCCTCCTCTCTCTCCCCCTCCTCTCTCTCCCCCTCCTCTCTCTCCCCCTCCTCTCTCTCCCCCTCCTCTCTCTCCTCTATCTCCTCTCTCCACCCTCTCTCTTCCCATCTTTCAGTGGGCACCCGCAGTTCTTCCACTCTCATGCGCTCCCTTTTTCATTCTCTCATGCGCCCTTCATTCTCTCATGAGCTCCCTTTTTCTCTTCCCCTCCTCCCTTCCCTCCTCCGTCACTCATCCGCTCACCCATTTCGCCTCCTCTACTCTCAGGCCATCTTCATCGGCATCTCACACGGTCCTACTCCCGCACCCCCCCCCGCCCACTCTCCAGCGCCGCCGCCGTGATAGACCTGTCCGCCCGACCGCCCCCGCGTTCTTAAAGTTTTACCTGCAATCTGAGTTAATTCGCTAGGGAGGCCGGAGGGCGGTGAGGGCCGGGAGGGTGGATTTCCCGAGTCCACCTCTCAGGAGAGTAACTTTTCCTCGCTTCTTCGGTATAGGTTTTCTTCTCGTATTTTATGCATATGACGTTTATAAGGAAAATTAGTTCATCTAAGGTGATGTGTAGGATATTCACTGAACGTGTTTCAATTACTTTTATGGTCTTACTATTTGTTTTACATGAAAGTAAATGCAAACGTAGAATATTATCATTACTTCGGGATCATTTGAGTGTTCTCCAAGTTCTCTTTAAGATTTTGCTGCTTTTTCTTTTCTCACAGTACAGGTTATAAAAGCTTGCAAACAATGAAAGGTGCCATAGGTGCCTACACATTCTGTAGACCTCCGCGTTCTCACTCTTGAACTACAGCAAATACGCTAAAATGCGATAAAACAGTTGCTGCTTGCTGTTGTGCGATAAAAGTATTTACATTTTAGGTGTTTACCCAAGTGTTAAAGCTCGGAAAACATTTTCAATTGAAGTGCCTTTGGAACCTTGTGCCAATAGTAAAGCTAATTCGTTTACCTAACTTATATTTACATAGATTCTGCATCTCGTGTTTTTCGTATTACGTAACGATTACTTTCAGCGTTCAGTATTTCCGTGACAAGTACTCACGAGTTTTAATCCCGATGACTTGAAGTACTGAAAAATAATTTAAATATTCCCTTCAATTGCAATTACAAAACCTACTTCCGTAATAGTAAACATTTTGTAAATGGTGAATTGTCAAGATAGAGAGTGATACTTTCTAGTAGTGAGTTATCTAGAGAGATTTTTTCATTTTATTCTTTCAGACTATTGGGCTACTAGATTTGGGTGCAGATCATTTACCTGTTTTCAAATAATAACGGCAATTCTGTCACAATTTTATAATGTACAATGTGAACTAACCAAATTACTGATACCAAATATTTTTGAACGTGAACCAATAAACACGGAAGCCGACGCAATTAGCAATCTACAAGAACATTAGTTCCATGTTAAGCAAGTTATGAATTAGGCAGTATCAACAAAATATGGGAATGATGGAATTTACGAGAGGGGAAAAAGAGAGTTTCTCCTTAAAACATAAGTGAAGTCTAAATCAAATGAGACTAGCAACCAAAAAATCGTAACTGACTCTACCTAACGAAACTTT